>JAJJWX010000232.1:0-738524 GCA_023529315.1 Papaver bracteatum
AGAGAAACTCGAAATAAAAGTTGTACTTCGAGTTTGAATATTTTCTGTAAACATTTCTGAGATCTAAATAATAAAGTGTCATTAATTCTTTAATCTTCAATTAGTTTTCTCCTAAATTTCTATAGAATCTTAATAGGGGTGTAGTGTGGGAAATCCTGCTACTACAGAATTGAACCATGGAATGAAGGAAGGATTGGTTTCATGAGACTATGTGTCAATCATGTAACATCCATATGCTCACGTGAGCAAATACCAAGACCTCCTTAAGAGTTGGTGACTTGTTGATGAAAGGATGATTAAATGCTGGTTTAATCATTTATTCGAAAAATGCTCGTATGAGCCTTAGGTGATAAAACCTAATTAATTATGAAGAGGTGAGGGACTGACCAAGGGGTTATGAAACCCACCCTGGGTGGTCACGGGATCAAGTGTTGATCATTCCATGAAGTTCCAAGTCGTTTGGAAGAGTTTTAGACCTAATATGTGCAATTGCGCAAATTAGGTCAAATTGTGAAAATATGTAAGATAGGCTCACTGATAGCCAAAGAGTCAACCTTGGTCAGTCAGTAACATGCTCATATCCCCAAAGTGTTCGTATCTCAGTTCTAAGAATTTTGATATTTTCGGATGTATGTTTGAGCAATCATTTTAGAAAATATGAAAAAACCAGGGTTTTTTGATAAAACTGTCAAAACTTCATGAGATGAAGGAAAAATAATGAAAAAGTGAAAGAATTATGAAGTGTGGGACCGGCCATGGACAAGGCATGGCAAGCCATCCAAGGGGCCAATCCCACACGTTTTCCAAAATTTTCATAATATTTTCATGATTTTAGGGAAATATGATAAAATCAAGGAGTTTTGCTAATATTAAAAGTTTTGTTCAAATCAAGGAGTTTCCATGAGATGAGAGAAAAATAATAATAAAAAATAAGGGACGTGTGAGCGTGTGGGACCGGCTTGGAGCATGGTTGGCCGGCCCGATCCCGTGCGTTTTCCCTAATTTTATGTATTATTTCACAATTTAAAGGAAATTTCATAATTTGAAGGAAATATCGTGAAATCAAGGAATTTCATGGGATTATGAAAACATGAAAAATATAATAATAATAATAAAAAGGGACATGTGGGGCCATCTAGGGCTTGGCTGACCGGCTATGGCCTATGCACATGGGTTTTCCTAATTTTATATTATTTTTCATGGGACCAAGGAAATATCATGAGATTAAGGAGTTTTCATGAAATTAGGGAAATAATAATAAAATAATGAGGAATCATGAGGTGTGGGGCCGGCTGAGACCAAGGCATGGTCGGTTGTCCAATGGTCACGCCCCACAATATTCTTCCCTAATTTTATATTATTTCTTTGGTGTGAAAGAAACACCATGAAACTGAGGAGTTTCCTCAAAACGAATGATATTTGTTCAAATGAAAGAATTTTCATGAACCCAAGGAAAATAACAAAAAATACGATAAAAATATGAAACTGGCATGGGATTAACCACGGAACGGTCAGCCGGTCCATGGGCCCATGCTCCCAGTGCCTTGGTCAATTTTTAATTATTTAATTATTTTCTTTCCTATTTTGCATAGGTTCATCGTCTCGTCGTATTTTGAAATACTCGTTCGTGCGGTGATTGTTAGTGCATCGTCATTGAGTACACTTTCACCATTTAAATCGGGGCTTACTCAGAGGTAGATCAGACGCTCGTGCGTTGAATATTTATTACTAACTCATGAATTTCTATTGGGAAGAACCATGGTTTGCAGTAATGAAATTTATGCGAAAATATTTGAATATTTTCGTAAATTCTGTGGATGATTCCAAGAATTTGGGAATAATTAACTTATGGCTCTATACTAGCAGAGCAAGCTGTCTAGGAGCATTAATTATTCCGTTATGAGCTTGCTGGAGCTTCATATCCTTTATATAGTCACGGTAAACTCGTTGTTTGTATCTTAAAGATGTTATCACTCTATACTAGCAGAGTAAGCTGTATAGGAGCCGTCCATCTCGTGATACTATATAGAAATAATTACTGAAGTGTTCAGTATTCATGAGATATGTTGTTGTCTAGCCGTGAGACTACGTACCTACATGTACTATGAGAGAAAGTATTCTCAGTCAGAGGATTCGATGAGAGACATGTGTCTCAGTACTCACGTCTGATTGCTGGACCAGAGGTTCGTATAATTATGGGTTTACGGTTTTAGCCTTTGTCGAAAATCCACCATCTACATTAAGTCCCCTGCTTAGTAAGGAAATCCGTGTTCCTCACTCAACATTGAATGGTGATTTTCCGGTCATAAACAATACAAGTAATTGAATTTAGTCGTAAGTTAAGACGTTACCGGATAGTACGAGGAAATCATGACTTGATTAAAGATCTCAGTGGCATGATAGAGCATCGTTTGATGAGCATAAATTTGTGTTGAACCGCTGATTCGAAAAACGTATCCTTGGTCATTTAGGATTCGCGGGCCGGACCCAATAAGGAAATCCTTAGAAAATTAGGTTTTGGAAATAAAATTTGATATAAAAGGAATTGTTCCTTTTTTTTCTTTTAATTTTCCCAAAACCAGAATTTTTATCATCTCTCCGTCACCTTCACGCCAGCATCAAGGGAGTGGAAACATTTCGTTGGACCACCAACGCCGCCGCCGTTGTTGCCGCCGTCCGGCTGTTTTCCGTCGGCGCCGACCAGGTGAGCGTCGAAACTTTTTTTTTTTTGATGTTTGCTGAGTTCATATGAGTTTCATGATGTGATCATGTTGAAGTTATATACATGTGCATATATGAGTGTGGGTTTCGTCGAAAACCCTCGTTTTTGAAAACGTATGTTCGTTCAATCGTTAGTTTTTGAAAACTAATAATAATCCCTGATTTAGGAAATATTTTTCTTCATATATGAATATTTTGGTTCAGTGATAAAACTATGTTTATGAGCTTTCACGTGAGCCAAAGTTTTGTCATGAAAAGGTGAATTTTCATAAAACCGAAATAAACCTTTGTTTTAAGGAATGACGATGATACGAAGAATTTTTTTTTCTTCTTTATATATATATATAAACTTGTGTCCAGTGATAAAATTTTGTGTATGACCTTTCATGTAAATCAAAACTTTATCTTATGATTCATGAGTTTTCACAAAATCGAAATAAACCTTCGTTTTAAAGACGGATGACGATACGAAGGAATTTTTTTTTATAAAACCATGGTCTACTCATGGATTTTTTTATTTTTATTTTTGAAACCATGAAGTTTTCACAGTATTTTATTTTCGTGAGCTTTGCTCACGTCAAAAAATATATCTTTTTTATTTAGTGAGTAAATAAAACATTTTCTTTAAAAATCAAAACTTGAGTTTTGTGTAATATTACTTAGAAGTAAACAATTATTTATGATGAAATAATGTTTTAGTTTTCATAATTCCATAGTGAATGCTCACACAGTAAAATGTTCATAATTTTATGAAAAATCTGAGTTTTGTTCGTTTTTTGTAGGTTTTGAAGAAACGAACGATTTTGAATTGTTAACTCTAGCATTACTCTCACTACTGTTAGTGGAAGCATAAAAAGGTAAGAGTTAAGAATTACCATTTTTTTCGATGGATTTGTTTGCATGTTGGTAATCTTTTGTGCTTCTGATTTCAGAAAAATGTCCGACAACAGCAATTACCCTTCTTCCTCCAGCTCTTCTGATAAGGATTTCAAAGTTCCTGTATCGAAATCCAAGGCTTCTCAGAGTAAGGGGACGAAGTATGACGTACCCTAGAATGAGTGGAGTGTTACTTTCGATGAACTCATGAAAAGAAAAGATGAGGATAATGCAAAAAAGGCTCGCCGACGTGAAAACGATCGAATCAGACGCAAAATACAAAGGACTGGGGAGAAACATTAATTATTGGACGGGAAGCCTGCTGACTCTGATGTTGATGATTCTGAAGAACACATATGGAAGGTACCCGGGATTTGGTCTGATCGATGTGAAAGAGAGTACCAGAGGACTATGAAGCAAATTGGAGCTGAATCGGAAGAAGATTCAGATTCAGATAATGATCCGCTGATTCTGATTCTGAAGAGAAGGATAGTGATGACAACTCTGATGACTCAAATGATGAGAAGGATAGTGACGATAAATCTAATGAATATCTTTATTTCTATCTTCTTTTCTTTGTGAAACATTTGAATGTTCCTTAGGCTTCGTAGTAGATATTTCTTCGACGATTTGAACAAATTTTCTTCTGATCTAGAATTTTCTTTGAATGAGAAAACCCTTTTATTAATGTTGATTCTTCTTGGATTGAATAAACGAACCAATGTTCATTCCCTGAAATTCATCATGACCTTTGACTCGTCTTAGTGATTCCCGTTTGCAGAAAGTACTGAGATACATATTGCGTGGGCTGAGAGAATATGTGTTACACCTGAATCTGTGTAATCTTGACCGTGTGCGTCAGTCCCCAGTTGTTTTTCTCCTCATCTTCAGTGTCGTCCTTGTTGTAATCTTAGGGTTTCAGTAAAACCCGCAACTGAATTGACTATCCACAAAAGATAAACCTCCACCGCGTCTTAAATATATCTTCAAGACTTCGAGTCTATCGTCTACGCAAATATTTCTTTCATTCCTGAGTTAGTTTCATCGTGCAGAAAATTCTTGATCATACCTTGTCAAGCAATGGTATCTCTTCTCAAGATGATGCTCAGTCGAAGCGTGAAATAGAAGTGTCAATCTCTGTAAGTTGCATCTCTTTTCATCTTTACCTGAACAATATGACGATTTGATCATTAAGTAAACGACTTATTGTAGGATAATCATAAGAACACTTCTTCTAGGCCCAAGCAAACTTTTAGATCTCATGTCCGGTATAGGTCATCTCGTTATGAGGTTGGATTATCTGTAAGTAATCTTATAACTCTTGAGATTATATTGTGCTTTATTGAAATTAAATACTCCTTCGTTTCATCACAGGCGGATGTTCGCGTCGTTGTCGGTGCCAGAAGAAGGATCGGAAAGTCTATGACTGTAGTCGAGGTTGAGGATAACACCGACTGAGTCGGTGAAGATTCTATGGAGTTAGTGGGGATAGGAGACAGTGTTCATGCTCGTGAATATCCTGCAGCTGGACTCCTATTTGAAGTCCCTTTGATCAATACTTTCCCGGAAATGTCATGCGCCTCTGTATACTAGGATATGTAAGAAGTATGGTCATATTTCCACTACAGAGGTATGGAAAGGCTTTCTTCCAACTCTCTTAACCACGGTAGTTGGGATGTTGCCAATTATTGAGGAAATGAACCAAATGCACTTACGAGATGTCAAAAACCATGAGCTGCGTGAATGGGATGAGATGATCTCAAACTATGAGACATTGCGATTTAACATGAGATGGCTCCGTCGTCGACTCGAGATAATCAAGATTCATAAGGCAGCATAGGCTGCTAATGCAATTTCCGTGAACACTGCTTTATTGGAGGAGGAGAAGATATTGGCTCTGGAATCTGCTAGGGTCGAGAAGGTAGGTGAGGATTTGAAGGTAAAGACTAGGATCTTTCAAAAGAAACTTGACAAAGTTTCTTATAGGGATTATCCACTGCTGGATGGTTTGCTCTGAGTGAGCATTTATGATTGTTTTTTTTTTGAATTGATTGAATAATTGATCATGGTACGAATGAATTTTGCTCATTTATGAAATGTTTAATGAACAAAGTAGAATTTGAATTCCCTTTGGAGGAATGGAAATTACATTTTCAAAAATGATTGCAATGATGAAATGATGAAAAGGCAGTTGTTTTCTATGGATCAGGCGTAATATGCTTTGAGCCATTTGTCGTTGATTATATTTCCTTCCACTCCTCCGTCAATCTTTAAGATTTTGTAGTATCCGTTAGATACTGCTTTGGTAACTACATACGGCCCTTCCCATTTCGGAGAGAACTTGTGAGCAGACATGTCTTGTTGAATGTGCTTTGTTGTCTTTAATACCAGATCCCCTACTTGAAATGTTCGAGGTCTTACCATTTTGTTGTAGGCTCTGGAGATTCTTTGCTTGTAGGTTTATACATATTTTTCCACCTTAGCCCGCTTTGACTCGAGCATATCCAGTTCAACAACTCTTGAGTTGGACACTTCGGCTTCATCCCATTGCACCCCAATGGATGTTGCGATCCTCGCTGAAGGAATTTTGATTTATGCCGGCAGTATGGCATCATCCCCATAAACAAGAGAATATGGTAAAGTCCCGATTGAGCTCCTTGGCGCGGTTCGATAAGCCCACAAAGCCATAGGCAATTGTTTGTGCCAAGTTCGGGGATTATCATGAATTGTTCGACTGAGAATGCGGATCAAAATTTTGTTGGTGCTCTCTGCTTGCCAGTTTCCTTGGGGATAGTATGGTGTAGAGAAAACTTGTTTGATGCCGTATTCCTCGAGCAATTCTGTCACGTGCTTGTTGGCAAAAGGGGTTCCATTATCGGTAAAAATATGCTTGGGAACACCGAATCTGCATATTATGTACTCCTTGATGAAGGCTGCAATCGTGATTCCAGTGGTGCTTCGAAGAGGAATGGCTTCAACCCATTTGGTAAAATATTCGGTTGCAGTGATGATGTATTCATGCTGCTTCGAATATGTTGGATTGATTTTCCCGATAATATTCAGTCCCCAGCAATAAAAGGTCCATGGACTATTCACATAATTCAATGGGAGACAAGGAGTGTGGATGAGATTACCATGGACTTGGCATTGATGACATCTTTAAACGTGCGCAGCTGCATCATCCTCCATGGTCGGCCAGTAATAGTTCTCATGAATCTGGAGAAATAATTTCCTCTTTCCTTGATGCTCTCCATCGTGAATCTCCTTCGGGATTGTTGGGATCTCATGCTCAACTAAGAATCTCAGCAGGTTTCCACCAAAACTTTTGTGATATAAGATCCCATCGAGAAAAACAAATCTCTTAGCTCTCTGAATGAGCTTGATTATTTCTTTATTTTCCAACGGAAACTCATTGTCACGGAGGTACTTGATGTAAGGTTCCCTCTAGTCCCCAGTATGATGGGCCGTTAGAGATTCCAAGTGATGAGGAGACGTCTGAAAGTTGGGACATGACTTTTGCATAGTTCTTGATTGAACCTCCATGGAAAGCCAATAGTATCCCATTCTTTGAAGCTTTCGGTAAAGTGTTACCACTAGCGTCTGTCCACAATTTTCTTCATGTATGCGCTTTAGTTGTTCGTCCGCTTCCTCAGGTCCAAGGCATCGTGATAAAGACCCATCAGATTTTCGATAGTACAAAGCTCCATGAAGTAGAAAATAATTCCTCAATTCCTTGAGACTGATTTTCCCTTCTGAAAGAGAACTGCTCAATTCATGAATAATAGGTGCTCTCCAATCATATGCTTGGATGTCTTCGACTTGAGAAAGCCATGTAGATGACATAGTATGCCTTTTTATAGTGATGGTCTTCTCTGCTCCTTCAAATTGCATCTTAGAAGAGAGAGTTGCCAGGTAGTCTGCGTGTCTATTGTGAGTCCGTCCAGTATGGACAATCGTTGCATCAGCGAAATAAGTTAACAGCCGTTGAGCTTCAGTTTTGAATGGAGCAAGCGTGATTTCTTTGAGAGAGTATGTTCCATTCATTTGATTGACCAATAGTTTTGAATCTCCCCTTATCTCGAGGTGTGTTTCTCCTACTTTCTTAGCTAGAGATAATCCCAATAAGAAGGCTTCATATTCTGCTGAATTGTTGGTGCAGTGAAAATCTAGCTTGAATGAATGTGAGAAAACCTCGCCAGATGGAGAGACTAGTACTATGCCTGCTCCTCCAGTGTCATTGCTAGGGGTGGCGGAACCGTCAAAGTATAGAATTCACGTCTTTTTTTTTATAACTAAGACATATGGAAACTCACCAGGTACGTCTTCATGTAACATTGTTGCATCTTCTCCTAGAAAAGCAGCGAGTAAGTCTGCTACTGCTTGGCCCTTGATTTCTTTGGGTGGTGTACATGTTATGTCAAATTCTAACATCTGGAGTAGCCACTTTGTTGGTCTTCAAATCAAGGCTGGTTTTGATAGTAGAAACTTTATAGGGTCGGCCTTGGAAACGAGCAAGACTCTGTTAGACAACAAGTAGTGTCTGAGTTTCTGAATTGCATGTACTAATGCCAGGCATGCTCTCTCATCTTTTGGGTATCGGAGTTGAGCATCCTGCATTATACAACTAAAGTAGTAGATCGATCGCTCGATGCCTTCGCCATCTTCTTGAGAAAGGAGTGCTCCAATAGAAACATCACTAGAAGTTGTGTAGAGTATCAATGGTCGTCCTTGCACCGGTGACTTCATAAAAACAGGTGATAATGACATCTGTTGTATTTTCTAGAATGCTTCTTGTTGTACAACAGTCCATGTAAAACTGGATCCTTTCTTCAATATAGGGGTGAATGAAGCAATGAGTTGAGATAATCTAGGGATGAAACGCCGAATATAGTTTACCTTGCCCATGAAACTTTGGAGTTCTTTCACGGTGCGTGGAGGAGGCATGGTGGTAATATATTTCGTCTTGTCCGGATTGACTTTGATTCCTTCTGATGTGACCAAGAAACCTAGAAACTTTACGGAGGAAACACCAAAATCGCACTTCAGAGGGTTCATCTTTAGTTTGTATTCTCGACATCTTTCAAAAACTTGCCTTGGAACTTAGAAATGAGATGCTCGAGTCTTCGATTTGACCACGACATCATCGAAATAGTCTTCCACTTGCTTGTGCATCATGTCATGAAATATGGCGATCATGGCTCGTTGATATGTAGCACCGACATTCTTTAATCCGAAAGGCATCACTGTGTAGTGGAAGTTCCCGATAGGAGTACGGAATACATTCTTGTTGGCATCTTGATCTGGTTGTATCCGTTGTAGCCATCCATGAATGAGAACATACCGTGATTGCTGGTTGCATCTACGAGCATATCAATGTTGGGTAAAGGAAAGTCATCCTTTGGGAAGCATTTTTTTTCTTCAGATTTCTGAAATCAACACAACATCTGATTTGACCATTTTTCTTTTTGACAGGAACGATGTTCGCCAGCCATATTGGGTGTTGAATAGGTTTGATGAACCCTGCTGCTAATAGTTTCTGGATCTCGACCTTGATTTTCTCTTCGACTTCGTGTTTGAACTTCCTAGGCGTTTGTTTGATAGCTTTGGAGTCAGGGGTGATGTGCAGATGATGAGTAACCAGTTTGCCGTCTAGACCAGGCATTTCTTCGTACATCCATGCGAAGACATCCTGATACTCTTTTAATAGTTCTATTAATTTCGTCTGTTCTTCTGGTGATAGTGCTGAGCTAATTAGAATCGGCCTTGGATTATCCTCTGTTCCGATGTTGATTGTTTCAATATCATCAGTGGTGGAGTCAGTGTCATCTTGTAATTGTCGAGGAGCATCTTGAACCTCTTCTTCGAGTGACGATTCACTCTAACATGATTCTTTGGGGCGGGAAGAATCTTCGTCGTTCTCCCCTTCTAATTGCTAATCCTTGCTCCGGTAAATGATTATACCCTCTGCATCATGACTGCTTATGAAATTAGATCCCTGAGTTAAGATATGATCCTTGCGGCGTTTAATCGGTGTAGCAGGTAGCTTAACTGACTTGACGTTTGAGGATGATGGCTTGTTTACATCCTCTTCGATGGACTCCCATCTTGGGAGTGGAGCACTGTAAATCTTGTTTGGAGGTTCAGGGATGCTCTTCTGCGACTCAAGGAATTTAGCGTCGTAGAACGGGGCGTAAGGAGATGATGAAGCTGCAATATGAACAATTTTGTTATTGATTAGGGATTTCATGCATTGATGGTATGTTGAAGGAACCACCTTGTTATCATGGAGCCACGGCCGTCCGAGTATCATGTGATAGTCAGGATCTTGTTCGATCACATGGAACTTAGATTTTGATTGAATAGGCCCCACCTTCAGGTCTATGTATGCATATCCATATGTATGGATCTGGCTTCCTTCTAAGCCCGTCATCAAGATGGGATGACGAATGATCTTATTTCATGGAAACTTAGCCGCTTTGAGAGTCTTCATAGTGACAATATTTGTAGAAGCGCTTATATCAACGAGAGCTCTCTTGAACTCAGAGTCTTTGATAAAACCGTTTAGGTACAAGGCTCGATTATGTCCTTCATCTGCTATACGGTCCTCTTATCCAAAGGTGATGTTGTTGATCGAGTGATCAGACGTCATGAACATTTCTTCAACTACTGGAGATAAGGAAGCTAATGGTACCTCAGATGATATTTGGTTAAGTGAAGCAAACATGTCTATTCGCTGCTTCCTGAAAAAAGTGTAAGAGTTCACATAGGCCTTCAACTAGCTGTGCAACCTCCTGATCTACCGGCTTCTCATAAGTAGTAAAATTGTTGCTTTGAGGATCAACGTGTGACGAGTCATTCCCCGATGCTAGGACTTCTGAAGCGGAGATTCTTCCTAACTCGGATGTGAGTTTGATGAGGAAATCGAGTATGTGGTTCATTGTATCCTTCATCAATTTCATGTTCCTTCCGTGAACCTGTAGGATTCGTGCCAACTCGGTTAGAGTCGGGATTCCTCCACCTTCCGTGCTGCTGGTTGTAGCGTTAGAAGGAAGAGCGTTCCCATTTGAGAGATTCTGCATTGCGTTTGGAGCCGTAGAATTACTCCTAAGACCGACCATCTTGTGAAAACGAAAGATTGCAACCGAGATAATAATCTCCCACTGTGGCCGCCAATATGTAGATGGGGAAAACGATTTGCTAGTTTTTAATAAATTGAGGAGACAACCGTGCAGAGGAGACTCCTTGAACCGAGCGAAATGTTCAACCTCACACAGATGCACCGCTGTGAATAGGGTGCTTTGAATTCGAGATATCAATCTGTAGTACTCCGGCCTAAACCAAGACAATGGTCGTTCCAGAGTAAATTCAGTCACAAGAGAGGATGGGTTGATCTGTAGGAGGAAAGCTAAGAAATGTGTGGAATCAATGGTAATCAAAGATTGTGGGTGTGTTGTGAATTCTGAATACAATAAGTTCTGAATGATTGAAATTGCTCAGTTGAGAGCAATTGCTCAATTGATGAGTTGTTAATCTCGTGTTGTCAGTGAGACGTGAGATTCTTGTCGTTGTTAACGTTGTTTTCCTTGTTTCAATCATGATTCAGAGACTTATTTATATTGTTGGAATTGTAGACACCATGATCACATGAGGTGTGACAGTTGATGGAATCAAAGAGTGGAGAGATGGAAATAGTATTTGAAACCAGTTGCTCATCATGCGGAGACTTGGTTGATTTTCCACCCACTACTTTGTTAACTCCTTCAACTGATTGCACGACTTGCTCATATTTCATCATATGTTTGAACACACATGCTGTAGAACTCCATACCAAAACCCTAGTTGATATCCCCCCAAGTGACACGATTGACATCTCGTGGTTAGTTTAGTCAGTTGTTGACTTCGTGATATAATGGGACGATGAGTCCATGTATTTACTGAGTTGAACATGGTTTTGTAAAATGTTCTGAAACTCATGGATTGAACGTGGGCATGATCCTCACGTTGATAGTTGAGGAGAGAAAGTATTGCTCATTCGATGATTTGCTGAATATTGATAGTTGAACCAATATTCTCCGATTTGAGCAAGTATTTCTTATCTAAGCAAGTGTTGCTCATCTGATGAATTATTGGCAGCGTGACCAAAATAAAATATTAATTAAAATACTGGTAGTTGAACCGAGCATAATTAATAAGAATATTGATCATGAGATCGTCATAAATTTATTAGTGTTTGAATCTGGAATTATGATCCTTGGACTCAGAAACCCTAATTTGATCAATTGATGACCACTTCATGGTTTGTTAGGAATTGAACCATGGAGCGAAGGAAGGATTGGTTTCATGAGACCGTGGGTCAATCATGTAACATCCATATTCTCACGTGAGCAAATACCAAGACCTCCTGAAGAGTTGGTGACTTGTTGATGAAAGGATGATTAAATGATGGTTTAATCATTTATTCGAAAAATGCTCGTCTGAGCCTTAGGTGATAAAACCTAATTAATTATGAAGAGGTGAAGGACTGACCAAGGGGTTATGAAACCAGCCCTGGGTGGTCACGGGATAAAGTGTTGATCATTCCATGAAGTTCCAAGTCATTTGGAAGAGTTTTAGACCTAATAAGTGCAATTGCGCAAATTAGGTCAAATTGTGAAAATATGTAAGACTGGCTCATTGAAATCCAAAGAGCCAACCTTGGTCGGTCAAGGTAACGTGTTTATGTCCCCAAAGTGTTCATATATCAGTTCTGAGAATTTTGATATTTTCGGATGTATGTTTGAGCAATCATTTTAGAAAATATGAAGAAACCATGGTTTTTTTATAAAACCGTCAAAACTTCATGAGATGAAGGAAAAATAATGAAAAAGTGAAAGAATTATGAAGTGTGGGACTGGCCATGGCCAAGGCATGGCCAGCATGCCAAAGGGCCGATCCCACACATTTTCCAAAATTTTCATAATATTTTCATGATTTTAGGGAAATATGATAAAATCAAGGAGTTTTGTTAAAATTAAAAGTTTTGTTCAAATCAAGAAGTTTCCATGAGATGAGAGAAAAAAAATAAAAAAAAAATAAGGGACGTGTGAGCGTGTGGGACCGGTTGGAGCATGGTTGGCCGGCCAGGGCCCGGTCCCGTGCGTTTTCCCTAATTTTATGAATTATTTCACAATTTAAAGGAAATATCATGAAATCAAGGAATTTCATGGGATTGTGAAAACATGAAAAATATAATAATAATAATAAAAAGGGACATGTGGGGCCATCTAGGGCTTGGCCGACCGGCTATGGCCCGTGCACATGGGTTTTCCTAATTTTATATTATTTTTCATGGGACCAAGGAAATATCATGAGATTAAGGAGTTTTCATGAAATTAGGGAAATAATAATAAAATAATGAGGAATCATGAGGTGTGGGGCCGGCTGGGACCAAGGAATGGCCGGATGGCCAATGGTCACGCCCCACAATATTCTTCCCTAATTTTATATTATTTCTTTGGTGTGAAAAAAAACACCATGAAACTGAGGAGTTTCCTCAAAACGAAGGATATTTGTTCAAATGAAAGAATTTTCATGAACTCAAGGAAAATAACAAAAAATATGATAAAAATATGAAACTGGCGTGGGATTGACCACGCGACACGGTCGGCTGATTTTGAGCTAATTTTCAAATGGATCGGTCAGTGGGCCCATGCTCCCAGCGCCTTGGTCAGTTTTTAATTATTTATTATTTTCTTTCCTATTTTGCATAGGTTTATCGTCTCGTCGTATTTTGAAATACTCGTTCGTGTGGTGATTGTTAGTACATCGTCGTTGAGTACACTTTGACCATTTAAATCGGGGCTTACTCAGAGGTAGCTCAGATGCCCATGCGTTGAATATTTATTACTAACCCATGGATTTCTGCTGGGAAGAACCATGGTTTGCAGTAAAGAAATATCTGCGAAAATATTTGAATATTTTCGTAAATTCTGTGGATGAATCCAAGAATTTGGGAATAATTAACTTATGGCTCTATACTAGCAGACCAAGCTGTCTAGGAGCATTAATTATTCCGATATGAGCTTGCTAGAGATTCATATCCTTTATATAGTCAGGGCAAACTCGATGTTTGTGTCCTGAAGACGTTATCGCTCTATACTAGCAGAGCAAGTTGTCTAGGAGCCGTCCATCTCGTGATATTGTATATAAATAATTATTGAAGTGTTCAATATTCATGAGATATGTTGTTGTCTAGCCGTGAGACTACATACCTACATGTACTCTGAGAGAAAGTATTCTTAGTCAGAGGATTCGATGAGAGACCCGTGTCTCAGTACTCAGGTCTGATTGTTGGACTAGAGGTTCGTATAATTATGGGTTTACGGTTTTAGCCTTTGTCGAAAATCCATCATCTACAGTAGCGAAACAAGATATTGTGGAATCACAAATGATGAGACGAAGATATTTGTGACTACTTTTTATCTTGTTTATCGGAGATTACATCTCGAGCAAATCTTAGAGAAGATAATACTCAATATAATAAAAAACAGCAAGATCAGAACATGCAACTACATAGCAAATAGTTCGGTCTGGCTTCACAATCCCAACGAAGTCTTCAAGTCGTTAACCTACAGGGTTTTATGAAAATCCTAAGGTTAAAGGAGAATCGACTCTAGTCGCAACTAGTATCACACATGAAGTGTGGGGATTAGGTTTCCCAATTGCTAGAGTTCTCTTTTATATAGTCTTCAAATCAAGGTTTGCAATCAATGTTACCTTGGTAACAAATATTCACCGTTAGATGAAAACCTGATTAGACTCAAGCTAATATATTTAAACTGTTAGATCGAACTTAGCTTGTTACACACAAATGAAAAATGACTTCATTTAGATATGGGTAACCGTACCTAAACGTGCACATCTTGTTGGATCAAAAATAGTTAACCGAAGTTATCCATATGAACACTTTCATATCCAACATATTCATCTTAACCATAACTAGTTCAAATGACTCAAATGAAACTAATTCTAGAGTTGTTCAATTGTTTATATTCTCATAGAAGTACACAAGACACAATTGAAGCAAAATCGATTTTGATTCACTCGAATCAATTCATGAACATTATAGCCACGGTTTGCAAAAGATTGCATTCCTTATTATATAAATTTATTAGTTCATGAACTAACTAATTTTTGAACATAACCTACTCAAGTATACGAATGCGTACACATACCTAAGTGGTCGGACCAAGTTTGAGTTCGCCAGTATGCGAACGGGAACGCATACCTCCAAAACACAGTTGAATTTACGGAACTTGAAACTCATGCCAGTACGCATACAGGTATGCATACTAAGTTCTTGGACTTTCACAAACCAACCAGTATGCATACGGGTATGCATACCATGGTTCCAGGACTTGGAATATCTTGCACAAATTATTATACAAGTACGCATACTGTGTTATGTCCAATCATGGTTATTTGTTCTAAACTCCCATTTCAATCATTGAAACATTCTTAGAAGACGACAATAGATGTCTCACACAAATTATTATCTTCAAAGCAATTTTCAAGTGATCGAATGATCAATACGAAAAATTCTGAGTCTACATCAAATGACTATCTCGCACAAATCATGTAAGAAGTTACAAGGCGATTTTCACATGATCATCTTTTGACTTTCGTCAAGAATATAAGATGAACTCGGTTAAAGCGAAAGCTTACCAACATATATTTCGAGAAATATGTAAGCGAGTTAAACTCAACTCAAAATATCAAATGTGTATTATCGAAGTCTATATAGCTATATGACTATTGTGTCAAATAGGAGATAGAGTAGATAGACTTTTGAGTGATAGATGAGACTAAGTATGCACATACCTTTTGTTGATGAAGTTCCACAAGCTCCCCTTAGTAGTTCTTCGTCTTCAATCGATGAACGCCGTGAAGTCTAATGCTCAACTACACTTTCTATCCTAATATGAGACTTAGCTATAAGTAGACTAGAAATCAAGACTTATAGTTTTGGAAACTAAACTTGACAAAAAGCTTTAGATAACAACGCTTGCGAGTTCGACCGAGTAGTTTTCTAACAATGTTCTTTTTCAACATGAATAGCCTGACTAAGGTTTTTATCCTCGTCACTAGAAACATTTGGATCAATAACTGTTGGAACAACTTCTACTGATTCTGGGATTTCTTTAACTTTCTTGATTGTCTCAGTTGGAGGAAATTCAGCTGGAGAGTAATCATGAATAAAATTTCTAAGATCATCAATGATGACGTTTACAAATTCCATCATAACTTGGGTTCTAAGATCAAATACTCGAAAACCACGACTATCAGAAGCATAGACAAGAAAGATACCTTCATCGCTTTTAGAACCAAATTTCCCTTTATGTTCTTGATCTTTCAGAATGTAGCACTTACTTCCAAAGCACTTTGAGATAATTTAAGTTGGGCTTCTTACCGTACCACAACTCATAAAGAGTATTGATAAAAAAAAAATTACCATAGATAGACACGGTTGATCAAGTAGCATGCTGTAAAAACAGCTTCTCCCCAAAACTTTAATGGTAAGTTTTTGTTATGGAGCATTACCCTTGCTATTTCCTGAATGTTCTTATTCTTCCTTTCTGCAACTCCATTAGCTTGTGGAGTAATGGGTGGTGATTATTGTTGAATAATCCCCAGTTTGTCACAAAATTCAAACACATAGTGTCCTTGAATTCAGTTCCACGGTCGCTTCTAATTTTCTTTAGCTTGAGACCTTGTTCATTCTAGATTCTATTAACAATAATCTTGGATTCACCAAGGGTTCCATTCTGATGAGCTAAGTAGCATGCTGTAAAAATAACTTCTCCCCAAAACTTTAACGGTAAGTTTTTGTTATGGAGCATTACCCTTGCCATTTCCTGAATGTTCTTGTTCTTCCTTTCTGCAACTCCATTAGCTTGTGGAGTAATGGGTGGTGAGTACTGTTGAATAATCCCTAGTTTGTCACAAAATTCAAACACCTTAGTGTCCTTGAATTCAGTTCCACGGTCTCTTCTAATTTTATTTATCTTACGACCTTGTTCGTTCTGGATTCTATTAAAAATAATCTTGGATTCACCAAGAGTTTCATTCCGATGAGCTAAAAATTCCACCCAAGTGAATCTGGTGTAATCATCTAGCATAACTAAAGCATACTTATTCTCAACAATAGTGAATTGGTCCGAAGAGTTTGTTTACCCTTTTGACAGGCACCACAAACACCGTCAATCTTAACATTGATTTTGGGAACACCTTTAACAAGTTCTTTGTTGATGATCTTAATTAGAAGGCGATGATTGATGTGACAGAAATTTTCATGCCAAAGATGTGTAGATTCCACCTTAGTCAAATTACAACAATTACTAAAATGAGTATCTAAGAGATAAAAGTTATTTTTACCATGAGTTCCCTGAAAAAGTACTTTTCCAGTTTTTTCTACAATGTCACATCCATTTCGCATTGAAGACAACTTTATGGCCTTTGTCACAAATTTGACTAACTGAAAGAAGATTAGCAGTCATACCTTTAACGTATACTACATCATGGATTTCAAGAACACTAGGTAGTTTTATCGTCCCCTTCTTTCTTGTGTAGCAACAACTCCCATTTCTAAATGTTACTAGACCACGTTCAAAATCAATTGAGTTCACAAACCACGAAAGATCTCCAGTCATATGTCGGCTACATCCACTATCAAGGAACCATTGAAAGGGTGATGTTGATTTTAGATCAAAATCTCCCATACTAACACTACTATCTCATTTGGGTTTTCTTGTTAGATTTGTACACCTTTTTAGAGTAGTAAACAGATATTCATCTTTCTTGTGAAGATCACTAGCAACCTTTAAACTTTTCTTGAAAGGTGTACATATATGTTGAAAATGATCATGAGAACCACAAAACATACATGTATCAATATCTTTAAACTCATCTAAGAAGTTCTAAGTCACATCATGTTTCACAAAGCCTAAACCTCGCTTATCTCCTGACTTATGACAATTCTTCAGGGAAGAATTAAAGGAGTTCTTCAAATCCATCGAAGATATTTTGACAGACTTCAAATCTTTATAATTTGCAATTTCTGCAACAAGATCATATTGATCCGTATTTTTTCATCTAAATTTTTGTGGAAATTAACTAGCTCTTTAGAATGTTCTCGAAGATCGGAGTTTTTGATACAAATTTCGCAATGAATACCATCAATCTTCCTTATCAATCGTTGTTTCTCTCGACAATGATTTTTGATGATTTTTTCTAGATCAAAGCACTCAACCTCATCGATGGTTTCTAGAACACGCTTGGAGTTGAGTATATCTAATTCTGGTAAAGCGTTTATAGAGACTTTACAATCCATAGAGTCATATTGCTACAAACACATACTTATGAGGTCTTTAAGGTGTTTGCCTGCTCAAATATCAATTGAAAAAGCTAGGGTCTAACAACCACACCCAATATTTCGTTCGACAATCTGTATGGAGTAACTCCAATATAGTTCCAAGAGAATCAACTAGATAGTCAGACCGAATCAAGGAAGATATCCCAAAGTTATATCTCTTTCTCAAATCAATCATAAAATCAACATGATGGAATCTGTGAACTGATTAGTATGAGAATAACTTGGATGATATCAAAAACAAATATCCAAGTGTCAATCAATTTTTATCCAACAACCAAAATTCGGATTTACCAATTGATTGAACTACGCACAACCTGTGATATTTTAATTATATAGAAAATATAATGCGGAAAAGAAATAACACAGACACCAGAAGTTTTGTTAACGAGGAAACCACATATGCAAAAAAAATCTGGGACCTAATCCAATTTTGAACACCACACTGTAGTAATCCGTTGCAGACACTAGCCTACTACAAGTTAACTTCGGACTGGAATGTAGTTGAGACCTAACCAAGTCTCACACCGATTAAGGTACAATCGCATTGCTTACGCCTCTAAATCCCATCTGGACTCTATGCACTTGATTCCCTTAGTTGATCTCACCCACAACTAAGAATTGCTACGACCCAAAGTCGAAGACTAAACAAATTTGTCTCTCACAGATAAGTCTATTCATTTAGATAAATAAAACTGTCTCCCACAGAAATACCTACGAAGTTTTTGTTCTGTTTTTTGATAAATCAATGTGAACAAGAACCAATTGATAATCCGGTCTTATATTCCCGAAGAATAACCTAGAAATATCAATTACCTCACAATAACTTAATTATATGGTAGTAAAATAAGTTATTATGGAATCACAAAGAATGAGACGAAGAGCTTTGTGATTACTTTTTGTATCTTACCTATCGGAGATAAATCTCGAGCAAATTTTAGAGAATATAGTACTCAATACGATAGAACAAGTAAGATCAGAACACGCAACTACGGAGAAAATAGTTGGGTCTAGCTTCAGAATCCCATTGAAGTCTTTAAGTCGTTAACCTATAATAGTTTTAGGAAAAACCTAGGTTAAAGGAGAATCGAATTTAGCCGTAACTAATATCACATAGGAGGTGTGGGGATTAGGTTTTCCAGTTGCTAGGGTTCTGCCTTATATAGTCTTCAAATCAAGGTTTGATAGCTTTAAAACAAAGCAATCAATATTCACCATTAGATGAAAACCTGATTTAAGATCCAAGCTAAGTTTGCTTAAAACCAAAGCAATATCTCTCCCCATCAGATGGTCTTAGCTTGTTACACACAAATGAAATATACCTTCATTTAGATATGGGTAACCTTACCTGAACGTGTATATTGAGTTGGCTCATTACAGTTAACTGAAGTTAGCCATATGAACACTTTTTTATTGAACACATTCATTTAACACTTCTAGATCAAATGATAATCAAATGAATCTAATTGTTTTACTCATAGAGTTGTTCAATTGTTTATATTCTCATAAAAGTATACATGACACAATTGAAACAAAATTGGATTGATTCAAAAGAATCAGTTTATGAACATTTTAGCCACGGTTTGCAAAGATTGCATTCCTTAATATATAAATGTATTTTTTCATGAGTATGAAATCATACTTAACCGATTTTAGAACTTAAACCAACTCAATTTGCAAACGGGTACGCAAACTAGAGTTCTTGACTTTGGTCACGTCTAACAGTTCACAAACAGGTATGCATACCGTTGTATCGGACCTAACTCAGGTGAAACCATTCGCGTATTGGTACGCATACTTGTTTCCTAGACTTTGACAGTAAAAATGTTCGCATAATGGTATGCGAACTTGGTTCCCGGACCCGAATCATATTACAATAGTTTGCATATTGGTATGCATACCGTGCTATACCCATACAATGTTTATTTGTTCTAAACTCCCATTTCAATTATTGAAACATCCTTAAAAGACGATAATAGTTGTCTTACACAAACTATTAGCAATTTTCAAGTGATCGAATGATCAATACGAAACATTTCGAGTCTACATCAAATGACTATCTCACGCAAATCATGTAAGATGTTTCAAGGAAATTTTCACATGATCATCTTTTGACTCATTATTTAGTTTCTAACAAATAAATTATTTTCAACTAAACTCGTCAAGAATAATGATGAACGTAGTTAAAGCAAAAAGATTTCCAACACATATTTTGAGAAATATATAAGCGAGTTAAACTCAGCTCGAAATGTCAAATGTGTATAATGTAAAAGTCTATATAGCTATACGATTTAGTCTCAATAGGAGATAGAATTGAATAGACTTATGAGTGATAGATAAGTTTTAGTCTCCATATTCCTTTTGTTGATGAAGTTCCTCCAAACTCTCCTCAGTAGATCTTCGTCTTCAATCGATGAACATCGTGAAGTCTAAATCTCAACTACACATTCTATCCTAATCCGAGACATAGCTATAAGTAGACTAGAAATCAAGACTTATAGTTTTGATCACTTAAACTTGACAAGCAAGTTTGAGATTGCAATGCTTGCGAGTTCGACCGAGCAGTGCTCTAACATGTTAGATTGTTTGATCCTAACTCCTCTACTAGTTGTATTTTTTTTTATATGATTTAGATTTGTTACTTTGATCTAACCAAGGACATTTAAACTAGTATTGTTACTTTTGAATCGGTTAAGAATGGTAGGATCTTTTTTCCAGACTTGGTCATGTAACTGTATTGTTAAGAGTTATTATTCTTATGAATATCTTTGTGTACTGGTTGAAATCTCTGTAATGGTAGAAAAATTCCAAGTTAGTCTCGTAATCGTCACCGATTTTGAATCGGTAATTATGAATACATTTGAGGCGTGCCTCTTTTTCGAAAAAATAAAAACACTTGATAAATTAAACAACTTCAGTAGATGTTGTTCATATTATCTAATGTTTAGTGTTGACGTTTCTAGGCAAAAAAAAAATGCTCAAGAAATACGTAAGAAAAAATAATTTTCCTTACGTTATATAAGTGTTCTCTACCATTTGGGCAAGGAAAAATAAAGTGACTAAAAGGAAAAGTGTGGTCCTTACGGCAAACCCGATATTTGGCGAACTTGGTCTTGTTATGCTTTCCTGTTTTCCATATTGGATCGCCCTTCATTGGATTGAAATTAATAGGCCGATTCACGTAGTCTCATTAGATGTAAACATAAAAAGCAATTATCGAGGAAGGATCCCTTCAAACTAGTACTATCTCACACTTTGAACCCTATTTTTTTTAACCAAAATCAAATGGTTGTGTAATTGAAGGTGATACTTTGGGAATATGTTCATGTTACAAATCTCTACATAACCACAAAAATGAGCACATTCTGAAACGTATAACTCCGCCATCTACTATTTGGAAAATTAATCGTAGAAAATCAACGAACTTTCAACCGTTAAAATTAAGATTGGTAGATGGCGATGTTTGGTATTTCGGAACACGTTCATTTTTTATGGATATGTAGATCTTTGTTAGAAGTGCATATCTCAAAATATTAGTTTCAAATACGTTACCATTTGAATCCTATTATTGGGGATTAAATCCTTTGGTATTTGGGGGCTTTACATGATATCTAACATCCTTAGTGTGGATAAGGGGGATCTAATTCATACGAAAATTCAAATTTACCCTTTGATCATTATTATACCTAAAATCAAAATTGAATCAAATTTCAAAACCAAAATGAATTTACCAACCCATATTCTCCTTCTTCTCAAAATCAAACAACAAAACTTATGATGAAAAAAAATTCAATTTTTTTTAATCAAATCTTCATCGATTTTGATAAATGTTTTACTAAGGTTGATTCTCCATATGACAAGATTGTCATTGACTTACACAAATTTTAATGTTTATAAAGGTTTTGAACCACAAATTCAAGATTTCGTGAATGAATTTGTCCAAGTGAATGTGTTCAAAACGCCAGAATTTGTTAAGAATCGAAAAACCCACTATTTATTTAATATTAGATCATCTTAACATGTAAGATTGATGAATTTAGGGTATATGAAATCTGTTTTGGGGAATATTACGGCTAGGAGTTCTAGTCGGCCAAGACGAAAATGTGTTGCTACAGCTGGGACACGAAGAACTCCCAGTCGTGAAGTACCTTCAAGGGTTGCGTCTTTCCTACCTGTAAATTGTTCCGTATCTACAAAAAAAAACTAAAAAGTTTTCTTGATTTCGGCTAGGAATTCCTCACCGTAACTTTAAGGTCCCAGCCATGAGAACCGTTTTCAGGCCGTAATTATCGTTTACGGCATGGTTATACAATTATTTTAGCCTTAAATGCTATTATGGTTGGGTTGGGAAGCACTTCCCAGTCGTTAACATCAAAAACAGATATTATTTTTTATCATTTCCTAACCGTGGGTGTCTGAATGAAAGTAAATTATTTTTATATTCTTATATTATATAATTGTGCAACTTTAGGGGCCAAGGAAAGAGAAAATGCGTACATATTTTATAGCATTTCACTGAAACTGAAAGGGAATACATATTTCATAGCATAAACTTTAAACAAAAGATCATTAAATTATGGGTACTAGTAATAATGATTGAAATAGCATTAAGTACTTTCTTCCAAGACATTATATAAACCATGAAGGTCAAACTTCTTGTTGTGGACATCCTCATAGTTGGCTTCAGCCATCTCCCACTGAAAAACAAATCAATTAAAAAAATTATGTTATGAAAAAAAGACTTGATGGACGAATTATTGACAAACTTGCTCTTTGAGCACGTGACATATTGTGATTATTTTCCATTACAGCTTTCATTTCCTCTTTGAAAGCATCCAATTGTGTAAAGAGCTTCTCGGATCTTTTCTTAATGAGTTTCATCAATCTTCCATTACGATTTCCATCTAACGCCACAAAAATGATACTCAAACGTTTCCAAAAATAATCTGAGGTTTCATCTATTAAAATAAGTGCATCTTCGAAATATTTTGATACCATCATCCACGCTCTGACGATTGCAACATCTTCTTCGGCCGTGTAGAGAGTAACCATGTTTTTCTTTTGTATTGGAACAATTAGAGGTTGAAAGTTTGTAAGAGAGATTTTTTGCACAAATTCAAGGTGGAGGAGGGTCTTTTTATAGCAAAGAATGACCCAACGATTAGTTTTTTCAAAAACTAACCGTTCCTCAAAAAACTCAACACATTAACTCAGTGCAGTTGGATATTTACGGCCGAAAGTTCATATAAACCCATATGTAAACAATTTCTCGGTTGGGTTGTTACCCTGACACATCCGTAAATCTGAACTTCCTCAGAACTTTTTATAGCCGTTTTCAATGCGTCCTAGCCGCAAATTTATATGTGATACCTCTGTTCAGGTTTTCGGCCAGGAAACATGGAAAGACCAAGTCGTAAACTGTTTATCGGCTAGAACGCATTGAAAGCGGCTGGAAAAGTTATGGGAAAGTTCAGATTTAAGACTGTTTACGGCTGGGTTTAGATGAACTCCCGGCCGTAAATATCCAACTGCACTGAGTAATGCATTGAGTTTTTTGAGGAATGGCTAGTTTTTTCAAAAACTAGCCGTTGGGTCATTCTTTGCTATAAGAGGTGACTCAATTTATGTTTGGGTGATTTTTTTTGTTTTATTGTTGGTCCCTAAATTCTTTTTCCTATCCCCTAAAAATGCCAGGCAATTTAACCTGGTAAAAGTGCTCAAAATGAGTGTAAAACCATTGCCATTTTGATGATCAATTTACTTCGTATTAAAAGACAAGATCGTATTGTATATTCAAAAAGAACTCCACTAGTAGGAGAATAATGAAAATTCCCCTGAAAATTGTCAAATAAAGTAGCCACTGTTGCTGACCCAGCTGACGCTTTTTAGCTGTCGGTCGTTGTAATTCTTTTTTTTTTTTTTTTCTATACCACCACACCACATCCATTTCTTACTTTATCCAACCTACGTAAGGTGGTGTGCAATACCCAAGTTGCAAGGTCACTTTGATAATGCTCGTGAGTCGTGCATGAATTACCTAGATCATTAAATCTCCTAACATAAACAGCTGCTCCCGAGATTGAGTTTTGGGATGTGCACCTTAGTAGGAGACTCCCATTATTCTAACAATATTAAATTTATTATTTTAATATCGTTGCGGTAAAGTAATGAAATTAGCGAACGATTATATTAAAGACCTGAATTCGAAAAAGAAAAAGAAAAATCATAACAGGGTTTAGTCGGTTTAAGATACGGTAATTTCCATAAAATCTGATAACACATGTAATCACCATGAACTCTAGTTTGTTTCTTAACCTTTATACGAAAATCACATAGAATCGATAATCAATAAACTGATGGAATATTTTTAACTGCGCTATCAAAAGGGGGTTTTCGACAGTTACAAACATATCCAGAATGTTCGAATCCAACAGACAATGTCTGAAGATGAAGAGACTCATCGTTTTGTGAAGAGAAACATGTTGGTGAAAAAATGTCTTTTCCCAACAGATGCAAAAACCTCTATAAATAGCATCTCTCAAAACTTGTTTAAACATATCGAAAAACCTTTCTCTGTTTTCTCTCTTTTCTAAAGCATCATCAGAACTTTTGTTTACATGTGTTCTTGATTGGATCAAGGGGTACAAACCTTGAATTCAATTTATGTTGTAGGGCTTTCATTGTATCCTGAAGGCATTATTTCACATACCTGTTGTAATCGCCAATTTATTGGGAAGGTAGAAATAATTGTCTAAAAAAAATCTTATGAGCCTTGAAAATTTTTAAGTACAACAATCTTTTCCTATGTTATTTCATCTTCTATTACAACCCAGTTTTTCCAATATAAACGTAATGTTTATAATTCTGGATAACTTTCGAATTATGATTTTCACTTAAATCCTAAGCTTGTATGTCCACACAATTTATGTGATATTATTGAAGAAGAAAAAAACAGAAAAACAGTTTAAAACCATTAATAATAGATCAACACCGCAATCATTAATAGATCCAATCATCATCTAGACATCATAGAAATAGACTTTTGACTGTAGCAGTGTCATCATCATATCCAGCTCCAGCTATACTAAAAACCCAACACTACTACTGCTGCACTAGCAGAAAGAAAGAGACAAGATTGTAGACAACCAAGCACCCCTTTCAACATCTTTCCCCCACCATTAAACTAATAAAGAAACAATCTTGTCTTACGTTACTAAACTCTAGTATACCCATGAGAATCAGCACCATTATTACAATCAAACGCTCCTTCTTCTTCTTCTTTTGAGACCAACAAGAATCCTACTTTCGATTAACCCTAGAAAATTTATAGCTTCAAATCAATACAATTTCCTAGATGCTACCATCTCTTTTGGTCTGTTCAATGCTGCAATTCAAAACCCTCATTTCTTCTTGAAAAAAAACCCTAATTTCATTATCAATCAATCGTTATCAAGAGAATGTCGAAAAAAGCATCGGTCTTGAGTAAAAAACGTCAGGGTTTGTTACATCATAGAACATCATGGTGTTGTTCTTTTACTAATCCACCTAAAAGTCCTGAGAATTTATCTTCTTTTCAGCAATCTAAACTGATTCACCAGAAATTTGGGGGTGGTGGCGGTGGTGGTGGGGTTGCGAAGAATTCTTCTTTGGGTAAAAGAATGGATCCTCGGCGGATTTTGTCACCGGGAAGGGTTTCTCCGATTAACTCTGATAATACTTTGACTGAAGAAAATGATGTTAGGGTTGAGACTGTGGAGACTTGTTCTGTAGTTGGATCTCCTTTGCCTGAGAAGTCACCGGAGAGAGTTGTAGAAGAGGATGAAGTTGTTGTTGGTGTTGTTTCTAATGAGAAGTATGATGTTAGGTTGAATTTGAAAGGAAGAGATGGGAATAGTTTGGTGTTGGAATTAGATTCTAAGGTTTTGAGTGAAAATAGTTCAGTTTTTGCTAATTTGATTGCTGATTGTCATAAGAATTCTGGGGGTTTGGCGAATTTGTGTAGAATTGAGGTTCATGAGGTTGAGAATTTGAGGGTTTATCATCAGACTATTGAGCTTATGTTTGCAGATGATATTATGAAGAGTTTTGTTCAAATGGGTGTTTCGAAATCAATTGAAGCCCTTGAGGTTAGTTTTCCAGGTTCATTTCTTGAGTTCAGTTTCCATTCCATATATATTTTGATTACGCTATAAAGTTAGCTATTTCGAAGCTTTGCATATTAGTTTGATTCCATTGCTCTGCTTAATGATAGTGATTATGAAGAAAATAGGTGTCCTGTATTTGGCAAGTTGTACTGGGGTGACTTCTGAAGTTGAACCTATGAGAAATGTTGGTTCATTAGGCTTATTCCATTGGGTGAACCCTGTTTCGGGGTCTAGTGTGCTTAATAGTCAAAAGCTTATAAAGTAGATGACTGTCAGTTGCACAAAGAAACCCAATTATGATGAATAGACTCTTTTTTTTTTCTGCATAATTATGGGTGTCTGTTAAAAACTGATTTAAGGATGCTTTCCACACCTATCACTATTCTAATCTTTGGCCAGGGAAGTTAGATAGCATAGGATTTGTCATGATGTAAGTCTTAAAACCTATCTTACTCTGTACCTTTAAGCTAGCTCATCAGATCTGTGCTTAGCTTACGTCACTGCTTACAAACCGTCGACCAATCTCTTTGGACTTGGGATCAACAGTAGTCCATATGCCATTTATCTAGAGCATGAACGAGCATGTAAGCATTGAAAATGCCAAATAACATAATGCTGGAGCTGTGCTTGGATATAAGCCATTAGATTACGTAAATAATAAATTAGGATTTGTTCAATAAGGAATTGGAATGGAAGACAATGCTATTTATTGTCACCAATCCGAAGCATGAGAAACAGAGAAATTAGATATAGGAGTAGCACTTTTGTACCAGAGAACAATACCAAGCTTTGACACATAACAGAAATAATAGCATCTCTCTGTTTTGTTCCTGGTTATACCTGTTATCGATACAATTGTTGGACCACAGAAAAGGGTATAATATTTCTACTCATTTGTGGTTAAGAAGCATGATCAGTAAATAATTGAAGGTTATGGTTCTAGCTTGGTGAGATTTGAGCAAGAGATATGAACAAAATAATGCATTTAGTTTATTATTGCAATTGTGAGTTCGTTGCTTTGATGCACTGATCCATGGTCACTACTAAACATTTTTGTAGTATTTTTCTAACAGGTAAGCTTTTAACCACTTTTTTTTTTTGAGAACTTCCACTAATGTATAGATAAATCAGAATACTAGGTTCGGTGAGGCATGACCAGACTTTGTATTCTTGGGATCTGCCGTAGTTGGGTAATAAGCAGGTCACTAGGTCAGGTACAGCAGTATGGCTGTGTGTGGCATCCCATGAGAATTTGCATGATGCAGAATGTGAAAAATTGCTTAATGCCGGTGTGCATATGGTAGATTATTAGAGTTCATAAAGCTGTGGTTTTGGGCACCACTTCGCGGTCATGGAAATTGTAACCGCCCTTTTACGTCTTTATTATTATTACCTTGGCTACAATGAGCAATCTAATCTGTTAAACTGGGAAATCTGTGTGTGCTATATGTATTTGTTCATCACCTCAGTAACGCAATAATGATGTAATATAGCATAGGGTTTGTGTCCATGCTGTAAACCTTAGAACCTATTAAACTCTGTACCTTAAGCTAGTTCATCAGATCTGTGCTTAACTTACATCACCACTTACAACTCGTTGACCAATCTCTTTGGACTTGGGATCAACAGTATTCCATGGGTCATATAGTTAGCATTTTAGCATATAAGATATCATAAAGTAGTGGTATTGGGCACCACTTCATGATCATGCAAATTTTGACCGTCCCTTTTGCCTCTTTATTAGTACTTTAACTACAATGAGCAATCAAAATCTGTTAAAACTGGGAAGTTTGCGTGTGCTTTGTGTAGTACTGAATATGTGAGTTTTTCATTACTTCTGTAGAAAGATTATATTGAAAATCATCCATTAATTTGGTTAGTTATTGATCTGCTGTTGCGCATTCTTTCATCTGAGTAACTAATTGGTTATGTTAATGCTCATTAGGTAGCAGCAGGAATCATTTTTACTAGGGGTGTATTATCATGTTTGAAGTACCTAGAAGCTGTTCCCTGGAGTGAGGATGAAGAGGAGAAGCTGAAGAGCCTCTTTACCAGATATACATTTGACAAAAAAACAACTGAAGATGTATTGGGAAGACTATATCCAGGAGAAGAGTCCACCAACTCCCAACCTTATATAGCTGTCCAGCTCATTAATTCAGTTACAGGTTGTACCAATTTCAGTTCATCAAGGCGAGAGCTCAAGTCCTTGGTAAAAGGTCTCTTATCGAAGAGCTCAGTTTATGATAAAGACCTAACTGCTCTCAAAAAGGAGGATCTCTATCAAATTTGTCAGTCGTGTTTGAATTCACTGGTTGGAATTTTTGAGGAGGCCGCTGATTCTGCTGTACATGAGGAAGGAGGTTCGTCAAGTAAAGTCGGAAATTCTACACAGCCTTTCATAGAGCGAATCTCAGTGCAAGTTGATAACATCAAGTGGCTATTTGAGATTTTGGGAGAACAACAAATGGCCGAAGAGTTCGTCAATCTTTGGGCAGAACAGGAAGCTTTACTGGCAATGCATAAAATTGTTTCGCCAATGGTCAGGTATGAAGTTAGTCGGATTTCAGCGTCAGTGTTCATTGCACTTGGGAAAGGTATGCTGCTTTGCCCATCAGATTCTAGATGTGGTGTTTTCCTGTCGTGGTTTAGGCCAATGTTGTCAGACTATGGTTGGTTACAGAGATGCAAGAAGGGCCTAGATGTAAAGGTTTTGGAGGAATCCATGGGGCAAGCACTTCTTATGCTACCAATGAAACATCAACACATGTTCTTCATGGAGTGGTTTGAATCTTATTCTAAGAATGGAGCCGAGTGTCCTAATCTGAGCTCCGCCTTTCAAATTTGGTGGCGACGGTCTTTCTTAAGAGGCTCAAAATCTTCCCATACAGTTGAACTAGAAGCACCAGAAACATGATAGTTAACTCTCCCTCGTTCTTCTCTCTTATTTCTCTAGTGTTTGTGATTTGTAATATTGTATAACTAGTATAGTTAGTTTTCTGGTTTCTGTATCAGGCATTATGCTCAATTTTACTGATCTGTGCAGAATTTAAAAAGGAAAAAAAAAAAGTTTGTCATAAGCTTGAGTTCAGTTAGCATTTGTGAATTGAACAAGTGGCACTTGAACTTTGAGTCAGTTCAATCAAAATGAACACATGATTTCACAGGGTTTGTTAACCAACATTTGTCTCCGGAGTGTAAATTGTGACCAAAATGAGGGCTGCTGCACTTCCTGGTGAACCATATTGCTTCTGATAATGAATTGGAGTAAGGGTTTCTCACATGAAAAATACCATGTCTTGCAAGTAATTGTCACAGTAAATCTTTTGTATATGCTTTAACATGTCAAATCAAAAGAGAATTTAACTACTTTTATTTCAATAGGTTTACCAGATCTCAACTATATTTAACTTTCTGAATGAAGAAGCAGATAGCCCCTACTACAAGCATACAACAACAAGGCTTGAGCTAAGCAGTCCAAGCTGCTATGACCATCCAAGGTTTCCCTGTGTTTCTACTTTAAGTGTTGCTGAGGTTTATTCAAGAGCAAGAAAATATCCTGGTGCTAAATTCCCCAGCTTATTGTTGAAGGGGAAAACTCGATGGGTGTTGCGTGATACTTGCTTTCTCATTGACAGCCGCTCCACCTGGCCCAATCCACAAACTGCATGCCTGCATAAACATTGTTCGCAAATCGGACACCAACAGTGAATGCCAACGCTACCGGAGGGACTCGCTTTCCAACAGGGGATGTTTCAACCAGTCGTTCCAGTAAGTTTACAACCTGGTACCGGGTATTGGACGAAACAGCCAGGAATACACCCCAAAGAGCTGCACTTTTGATTAGAGGTGGCACAGGGATATCTTCTTCTGATTTCTTAATGCTCCGTTTAGTAGTCATGATAAAGTTCGCAATGCCTTGCCCAACCAGACCACATCCAAAACCAACAGCTCCATACATAAGACCCTTGTAAAAGTATGTTGCAATCCTTTGCTGCACTGAGAACCGACACCCTGGCCTTTCAACCTCGAACACACTGCTAGGTAAAGCTGCATAAGCATGTTGCATACGTCCAAATAATCCTTGTGAAGCAGCAGACGCTTGCCCAATGCGGACATAGGGCGCTAGCATTCCAACAAGAGCGATATTAACAACAATGCCAACCAATAGATCTGCAACATACAACTCAAATTCTGCCCAAAAGTCTTTGCCCCTCTTCTGAACCTCAGCAAAGGTTGCACAACAAGAATCAATAACTATCTCAGTTCCAACTTTGAATAGAAAAGCAGGATCAGCAAGCATTCTGTTCCGTAGCATGGCACACGACCTCATTAGAAATCCCAATAGCCAACCTGAACCCTGCATATCCAAGTAACGAAGAAGAAGAACTTCGCGAATTCCAACAGTTTTAGCAGCCTCCAACATATCTGCAGGAAGACTTGCACCCCTTTTTTCCACTTCCTTGATCACCTCCTCAAATTTCATAATTGGTCCAAACTCCTCTTCTTCTCTATCATTCTCTTCATTCTCTCCACCACCACCACCACCATTTCCTCCTCCCCCACCTCCTCCAGCCTTCCCATTACCATCACCACCATTTCCACTACCAACAACTGGGTTCACCTCAACACCCCCAGAATCATCAATCCCCTTCACAATCACACCCTCTTTTCCTTCCTCTTTTGAAATCTCAATCACAGGTGATGATGATTCACTAGATTGTGACCCCATATTCTGCTGCAATGAATTCCAAATCCTAAACCCCCCATGTTTCTCATTTCTCTCAATATACCTACCATTCTTACTAGTACTGAATAAAGAAACCTCATTTACCGAATCCCCCAACACCCCATTTCTCAAACTCCCAAATGCCCCAACTTTAACAATCAAATGAGTTGTTTTTCTCTGTTTTACTGAATCAAACTTACCACCAAAACCCCCTGATAATCCAATCCTCTGTGAACAAATCGCCATTTCTATAACGTGTAGTCAGCAAATTAAGTGTGTTTGAAGAATGAAACCCTAATCAAATCGAAATAAAATTGGAGAGAAACGAGAAGAAGAAGGGAAAAAAAAAAAAAGTGTAATCGGCTCACAGAGTATTTTTCTCTCCAATGGGGGAGGGTTTTATTTCTTCTTTCTTCTTTTTTTGGTTAGGGTTTCTTAAACGGCTTATAAAGATTGTTTGTTTGGACGTCAAACTAACGTTCCACACACTGTTAACGTGAGTTAACTAAACCCCCTGTTAGATATTTTCTTGGAATTTGGAGGACCAAAACATGAGTCATGCCCTAGGAGGCTAGGACTAAGCTCCAATGTCCTACCAAATTTGGGGTTATAGCCTCCAAATTCTCTAGTTTTTGTGATTTGACAAAAGAAAGATGTAAAATTGAAGACGCAACTAGCATTAATATTGCAAATGAAGAACATAATCAGAACAGAAATAGTTTTGAATTCCAGTTCAGAATCAGCAGAACTGAGTTATACTAAGAATTACAGATAGACAGAGGGACTAAATTCAACAAAACTCAATCTGAATCATCATTTTCGTTTCCGTTGAATGTACCCATCTCCTTTTCGCACCCATCAGTGCCAAACACTGTAAAACCAAATTTGGAATTCCCGTGGTATTTGAAATAGAAGTAATCACCCAATTCCAGAGGGTAATCTTCAACGAATTCATCCCAACCTTCTTTGAACATCAGATCACCTTCATCGTTTGTAACCATTTTCACAATCCAACATCTTCCGGACCGGCGGGAGTTTCTTCTGAGAATGGTCTCGGCTGATACTGCCATCCCATTGAAGAAATTTCTAGGAATTTTCTGTACACAAAAAAACAAAGAGATGAGAAAAAGGAAACAGAAATTACTATTAAAAAATTAACAACAGAGAAGGAAATGAGAAAAATTTACGAGTTGGTGAGTGGAATCAGGAGTGATTTTGGCTACAAATGAAGGCCAATCAATTTCTTGATAAACCATTTTGGAAAATGATGAAGAAAGTTTACTCCTTTTTCTATGAACAAGGGTTGGGATCTGTGAGTTTGTCTAAGAAACAAAGGAAAGAGAAAAGTGATATACAGTCCTGGTGAAGGTACACTGTCGCTGTTGGCTGTTGCTTCTCTTGAATGACCACTGATAGATTGTCAGAATGGACCAGGAAGTCTAGCAGGGCGAAATCTAGGTTTGGTAGAGTTCAGGAAGTTTACAAAGATAAAAATTGTGATTCCCGTAGACAAGAAAGCACCCGTGTGGCCTAATGGATAAGGCGTCTGACTTCTAATCAGGCGATTGTGGGTTCGAGTCCCACCGGGTGTGCATTTTTTCCATAAGCAGATTTTTTCGTTGGTGTCAAATATTCAAGGGTATTTAGAAGAGATTGTTTATACATTTTTTTTTTAACATTAAAGAAAAAGAGGGAAGGTTGACTTTTGATAGGAAAAAAGTAGAGCCAAATTTAAATTTATCAAATAGAACTGGATTAGAGGATTTAGGCTTTAAAGGTAACGTCTTTACCTGGGATAATAGAAAAAAGTAGGAAATACCAATTGGTTCTGGGGATAATATATTAGAGAGAGTCTAGTCCAATTGACCTAGTCAATTATCTGTTTGGTCCTATTTGGTAATATAAATTATCATTTGGTCCTAAAAATTATCATTTGGTCGCTGATGTCATGGATGATGTAAATGTCACCCTGTAGTGGCAGAAACACCATTTTGGATAAAGACCATTTATATAGTCAAAAAGTATGAGAGAATAAATCATTCTAAGATTTACTTTCTCTCTCTATTTTTCAGATCTAGAATTTCTCTCTGCTTTTCTTGTTTTTTCTTCCTGCTAGAATGATGAAGAATGTAAATGAAGCTTTTGAAGATGAAGAATGATGTTTTGCTGCTCGTGTTAACGAGATGAACTCGTGTTGAAGACGAACCAAATCTGCTGCTGATGTTGTTTGATGATGAACCAAATCTGTTGTTGCTGCTCCTGCTCCTGTAGCCATGGTGTGTTGATGAAGATGAACTCATGTCGGTGATGATTAATACGTATGTTTACTTGATCTGTAGACGATGAAGACGATGATGTTTGCTATTATTGATCAGTTTTCTTTTCTTCTTCTCTCTATTTTCTTGATCTGTGATTTTGATATGTAGATTTTGGTAGTTGTAGACGACGACGAAGAAGATAATGATTTTTGAATGAATGATGTTTCTGCTGTTGCTGTTTTTAGAGGCGATGAAGACGACGAACAACAAACTGCTGCTGTTGTTCGTTGAAGATGGTGAAGAAGATGAAGACGACGATGAACCTGATCTATTTGATGATGACGGTGACGATCTGTTTTGAAGATGTTGTTGGTGAAGATGAACTCGTGCTTTGTTGTTGAAGACGACGAAGATGATGATGATGCAGTTCATTTTCATAAATGAACTCTGTTTTTTTAGGTTTTTATATGGAGTTCATTTCTCGGAATGAACTTTGTTTTTTTAGGTTTTTATATGGAGTTCATTTCTGGAATGAACTCTGTTTTTTTAGGTTTTTATATGGAGTTCATTTCTCGGAATGAACTCTGTTTTTTTAGGTTTTTATATGGAGTTCATTTCTTGTAATGAACTCTGCTTTTTTAGGTTTTTATATGGAGTTCATTTCTCGGAATGAACTTTGTTTTTTTTTTAGGTTTTTATATGGAGTTCATTTCTGGAATGAACTCTGTTTTTTTAGGTTTTTATACGGAGTTCATTTCTCGGAATGAACTCTGTTTTTTTAGGTTTTTATATTGAGTTCATTTCTCGAAATGAACTCTGTTTTTATATGGAGTTCATTTTCTGGAATGAACTATGTTTTTTTAGGTGATTTCTGAAAAAATAAGTAGAAATTAACAGGAGTTCATTTTGAAGAAGAACTGCTACAAAAAAACGGAAGGGTATTTTTGTCCATTTAAGTATTTTTAAATAATTATGGACCAAACAGTAAAGGTGTTTGACCAACGGACTAAACAGACATGGGCCCACCTAAAAAGGGACCAAACGATAATTTTCCCTAGAAAAAAAGGAATAGCTAACATCAAGCAGAGGCTTGATAGACTATGGCTAATGATGAATGTATTTTAGAATTTAATGAGGTTGTCCTTGAAAACATGGTAGCAATAGGCTCTGATCATGGACCTATTTGTTTAACTTTACATTCCCTGAATCTTTGTTTAACTCCTACTTTTAAGTTCTATGATGTCTGGCTTAAAGACTCTTCTTGCATATAAGTAATAAGACAATCTTGGAGTACTCTTTCTTTTTCTCCTGCTGTTAACATAATTCAAAACATATTTGTGCTAGGTGTGAAAACTTAAGTTCATGGAAGAAAGATGTTTTTGGGAAACCAAATAAAAAAAAATTAAATCACTTCTAAAACAAATAGAATACTTATCAGCTAAACCTACAGAAGTCACAAATACTGAGCTAGTAAACACAAAGATGTTAGAATTAGAAAAGTTATATGATACTCAAGAAGAAATAGCAAAACAACAGCCTACGAACAATACCATAGCTTTAGGATAACGAAACACAAAGTTTTTTCATGTAACCACTTTAAAAAGAAGGAAAAGAAATAATATTGACTGTATTCAAGATAAGCATAATAATGTTGTCTCTTCTATACATGAAATTGAAGATGTCTTAACATCATATTTCTTTGATCTCTTCTTTGAATCCTCTAACAATACAGAGGAAAAAAATTTTAAACATGTTAAACCTTGTCTTACACTTGAACAGATTACAACCTTAACTACAACTCCTACTTCTGAGGAAATCTGGGATGTGGTAAAAAAGTTAAAACCAAATAAAGCTCCGGGGCCAGACAGCTTTCCAATGAGTTTTTTCAAACACAATTAGGAAATTGTGGGGATCAAATGATAGCAGTAGTCCAAGATTTTTTCATTAATAAAAAGCTACATCAAGACTTAAATAAGACTTTCTTATTTCTCATACCAAAAATTAAAAATCCTAAAACACCAGCTGATTTTAGGCCAATTGGCATTTGCAACACACCCTACAAAGTTATAGCTAAATTACATGCCAATATATTCAAAAAAAAACTTTGGAAAAAATTATATCTCCTTTACAATCTAGAAAAATCTCAGATAACATCGTAGTTGCTCACAAGGTAGTTAATATCGTTTGTATCGGCCGATATTATAGGTTTTTATCGTGTATCGAGAAAAACCTTTACGATATCTAAAATATCGGCGATACAAGGACTAAACTATAAAAACGCTCATATCGGCCGGTACGAACCAATACATCGGGTCTACTGATACACTGATAATATCGGTAAGGGTAATTTGGTAAAATAAATTATTTAGATATGAAAATTTGTAAACAGAATCATTCCTCCTAATCATCTTCTTCTTTTGTACCCTTTAATTTGTACCGTGAAGCTTTTGATCTTTAGAATTAATGCATCATATGGCACCAATTTTTATAGATTGAAACATTTATAATTTTATTCTTAATGATGTATTACCTGTAAAAACAGATATAAACTTTTGTACAGGTATATCGGCCCCGGCCGATACGATACGATACATGATATATTAACTACTTTGGTTTCTCATGAAATTGTCCATTCAATGAAGAAAGGTAGAAAAAAAAACAGGAAATATAGGGGCTAAGATAGATATGTCCAAAGCTTTCGATAAAGTGAATTGGAGTTTCTTTATAAGAACTTTACAATCTTTTGGATTCTCCGAACATGGTGTGAACTGATTTTTCAATGCATCTCAACTTCTTCTATCTCTGTCCTGTTAAATGGGAATCCATGTAAAGAATTTAAGCCTTCAAGAGGAATACGACAGGGGGGTCCTTTATCCCCTTATATTTTTATCCTTTCTATAGAAGTGTTTTCTAGGTTGTTGTGTCATTTGGAAACAGTTAAACAAGTTCCAGGCATCAAGCTAACTCCTAAATCTCCTTTTGTATCCCGTTTATTTTTTGTTGATAATATTCTTCTATTTACTAAGGCTGACTTAGGAAGTTGCAAGAATCTTCTAGAGGCTATTGATCTCTTTAGTCGTTCCTTTGGACAAGTTATTAACTTTACAAAATCAGGGTTGTTCTTTAGCAAGAAAGTGCATAATAAACATCAGGGGATAATCTCTAGACTAATGAAAATCAAAAAAATTAACATCAAAGATACCCATATGGGAGTACCTCTCTTTGTAGATAGGTCTAAACTAAAATCCTTTCATAACATAATCGAAAAAATGGAACAAAGAGTCAAAAATTGGTTAGCAAAAGTCCTATATCAGTCTAGTAAAATTTGTTTTAAATAAATCAATCCTTTCTAGCATGCCTGTCTTTAGTATGGGTTGTTCTGTTTTACCAAAAACAAAAACTAAAAGGATAAATGATATTCAAATAATTTTTTGGTGGGTAAAACACACTAACTCAAAAGGGATATACATTTATGTAAGCCTATTAATCGAGGGGGGGGGGGGTTAGGTTTTAAGGAAGCTTACAAAGTGAATCAGACTATGATTAGTAGGATATCTTGGAGACTAGTTAGTAAACCTGTTGACTTATGGGCTCAGATACTAAAAGGGAAATATTTCAAAAAATCTGGTGCTTTGCATTCTAAGAAAAAATCTTCAGCCTCTTGGATATGTAAATGCATCCTGCAAGGCATTGAACATATAAAAAAGTACAGCTTCTGGGAAATAGGGAACGGTTTCTCTATCAATATTTGGAATGAAAAATGGTTACCAAATAGAGACCAGCCTCTAGCTAATTATATCACAAGCAACTCCAATCTAACACTTGTGTCTGATTTGATAAATCATGACACAAAAAAGTGGAATGAATCTCTGTTACGTTCCGTATTTGATAGTTTATTAGTTACTGAAATAATGAACATCAGATTATATTCCTTTAATGATGGAAAACTGAAACAAGATAAATTGAGATGTTTACTAACTAGGAATGGTGAATTTTCTGTAAGATCTCTTTATGCTAAACGTCAAAATCCTTTGGGATATGTTTCTCATGAAACTACAAGATTTTGTAAAGGGTTATGGAGTATGGATACATCCCAGAGGATAAAATTGTTTACTTGGAAGTGTCTTCAAGACACTTTACCAACAAGACATAAATTGGGTTCAGTTCTGGATGTGGAAACACAATGCATTTTCTACAAGTAGGGTGTTGAATCCACTTATCATATCTTTTTTGAATGTCACTATGCTAAGGAAGTTTAGAGTATCCCCAATGTCTTCTGAGGAACTAAATTATAACACTACTCATATCTCATACTTAGATAATTATAATACTGGTTGAAAGGAGACATAAATTCCATCTCCATGGCATTGGATGCAACCAAATGTTGGTTTATTGGGAAAGAGAAATGCATCAGGAACGAAAAAAAACAACAAAAACATTATCGTAAAACTACCTCACTGGGAATTCCCACAAAAAGATACTATAAAAATAAACTGTGATGCTTCATGGTTATCAAAAGACACTAATGCATGTTTTGGATTTGTGTTGCACAGCTGGTCCGATACTGGCAAAGGAGCAGCAGCTCTAACTCTTCTGCACACAACAGAATGGGCCAAACAGCACAACTTACAAAATATGGTCATTGAAGGAAACAATAAAGTAACTAAAAACTATCTACAAGGCAAATAAGTATCAATCCAGTGGCAAAGCATAGCGATCTTAGAAGAAGTTAAGTCTGCAGCATCAACGCTTGTCTATTTTTAGGATTTTCATCATGTTGACAGGTGGGCTAACAAAGTTGCAGACCTACTAGCAAAAAAGGAAGGAAAGAAAATGTAGCAGAAAACATGATAGATATGTACATATGTTTTTAATTCCCTCAATAACTTATGACTCTGTCAAATATCAAAATCTATGTATAACCAAAAATCTATTGTACTTGTTACAGATGATGTCAATCTAGCAGATTCAGTCATCGGCAGACCAATTCACTATAAATTAGTTCCAAATGAGCCTGAATCAATGGATTAACTCGCTGCATTGGTAATCTACTTTACTTTCAAAAAAAAAAAAGTACGCAAGATTGCCAGCCTGGTAATTGAATTAACACTGCAATAACTTCACACTTCTTGTATGTGAACTGTGAAGTCCCCAAATTTGGCACAGTGGACTATTCGGTATGGTGTATAATTTAGACCATTGGGTATGCCAGGAGCTAGAATTATCAATTATACGAATGAGAGGGCATACAAAAATCAAATATTTTTTTGTGGGGTCAAAATAAAAGGATAAAATTAAGAGGATGTTAGGCCGATTCTTATGCGCCTGAAAAATCTATTGATTTGCCAGTTATGGTGTCGATACAAAAGAGTCTTGACCGCTCGGTAGAGGCTTAACCGAACAATCAAGTCTCTATCAACGTTGAAACAGTTTTTATTATGTGAATATTTCGAATTGAAACTATGAGAATTATAGAGAGGGATGGTTTGACATAGCAGGCGCTCACTAGTTTCATCTCCATAACCTATAACATTAACCACGAGGGTGGTCATTTGTGCGTTGGAGAACACGAAAGCGATCTGCAATGGGTGAAATGTTGATAATTTGAGACAATTATGGTACGAAGAGTACATTTCCGAGCTAGTTCAATATTCAATCCACCACCTGGAGTTTGTATAACTCACTTGTTTCCATGCATGTCAAAGCCTCGATCACCGGGTGCTAGTTGAGTCTCTTGCACAATATCCGGACAGGAGCGATGAATTATTTAACATCCATAACCTCCACGACTTCTAGTATTTGAACCTCCATCCCCAACAGCTGAACCTTTAGCACCAAAAGAAAAACCTCCATCACCAAAAGTAGAACCTTAACGACCAAGAGTAGAACTTGTATGAGTTAAAGAAACCAGAGCAAATATGTAAACCATTATGTTATCCCTCAATCGATTTGTGAATAATGAGCTTCAAAAGGTCGTGTTTCTGTGTTTTTTTTTAACAATCGGGAAAAGCATAAGAATCTTATAACGGATACTGGAAAAATGAACGAAGGATTTGATAATTATAGTTAGTTTCATTTAAATACAAAGGTTAGATATTTTAACTAAAATGTAATTATCCGTTTCAAATGAATAACTTTAAGATGTTTAGATAATTTTTTGAAACATAAAACCAGTTTGGATTTAATAATTAGTTCTAAGATAATTTTCATTAATATTAAAGGAAAATTACATAAGATGGTTGAAATTAAATTGCATCTATCCTTCTTTGATTCCAGGAGTTGAGCCTTCACCACCAAAAGCTTAACTTTTAGCACAAAAAAAAAGAAACTACACTACCAAAAGTAGAACTTATGCTACCAAGAGTGTAAAGCAGAGGAAACTGAAGTAGATTTGTCAAAATTATGTTATCCCTATTGGTTGTGTAAAGCAGAGGAAACTGAAGTAGATTTGTCAAAATTATGTTATCCCTATTGGTTGTGTAAAGCAGAGGAAACTGAAGTAGATTTGTCAAAATTATGTTATCCCTATTGGTTCATTTCTTGAAAGTTGAATGATTTTAGTCTTTGTTCTAGATAATCATACTTTTTCAACCTGTCATGATATTGCTCAGGTGTATCTTGTACCCCTCATTCCCTCTCTATATTTTTCATAATTATTATTGTATTTTATTTTGTACTATGGATTTTTGAAAAGACGGGGGGTACCCCAAATATACCTCAAGCTATAACTTTTCCTTCCTATAAGTCTTTTCCCCGAAAGTGATTTTCTATATACTGAGACGAGACCATACAACAAATCGGTTCACACTTTGTGTGATCGTCTATGGATACGAGATTGAGACAATACAACAACAAAGTGTGTATACTTGATACAAAGGTTCGGACTTAACCAAACTCAATAGGATTCACGTATCAAGTAAATAGGAATTAACATTTGTGCAATTTACTTTAATTATAATAATAAAACAATTATAATGCGGAAATATAAAGTAAATTACACAGCAAGATTTTGTTAACGAGGAAACCGCAAATGCAGAAAACCCTCGGGACCTAGTCAAGAATTGAATACTCTCAGGATTAATCCGCTATAAAAAATAAGACAACTTCGTATAGTTGAGACCAAGCAAATAAACCTATAGTTCACCTAGTTTCATCTGTATTCCCACGCCTCCAACCTGTAAACAAGTCACGTACTTGGACCAATTCCTTTGGTTCGTATTCCAAACAGTAAAGGAACAACAAATCTGTTTGGTCTCAACTCTCTTCAACCAAGTGATATGAGTTGCGCAAAGGTTCCCTTGTTTATCTTAACATAAACTCCTTTGCCAGGTTCCAAGATCTATCTTACGTTGAATCACCCAAAGGAAATCACTAAGATTAATCCAACAACACTCTTCAATCAAGTGATATATGTTGATGTAGATCTTCCTCAATTAATCAATCCAATCTACCACAAGTATAAACCAATTATTAATTGGATCCTCTTTTTCCCAAACAAGTATTGTGCACACCAAAGATTATAAAAACACCAAGTAAGAAAACTTCAATATCTTCTTTGTCTTCAAATCTTCTTAGATCTTCAATAAACACATGCACACAATCACTTGAATCTCTTGTGATCAATCACACACAGGACAAAGTCTGTTAACAATGGATTATCACAGGATCGTCTTTAAATATAACAACAGTGTAAAGATCCCTGTCGAAACCTTGAACTAGTTTGAGTGAATCTTATATCAGAAGAGAAGATTCTCAAGCATAAACAAACAATGTGCAATCAAGATTCAACCACCGTTAGTCAATCAAATCAATACAAAAACTAAAGATAAACCGCAATATCTAATTTCCCACCAAAAGGTCGCGCTAAATATTCTCAATCCCAAAGAAGACTTTAAATTGAGCGGTCGTAAGTGATTTCACCTAATTAGATTACTCTCTTGTCCGATAGGCGGCTTCACCATTAACAAAGACAAAAGAGTAAGTCTAGATTACGCATGATTAGTTTTCTAGAAATGCAAACTCAAAGTATTTATAGACAAGGAAGTTTGGACACCAAGGAATTTCCCAAACCGAAAATATTCTCAAGATATTTTCCATATTTACCCAAATTCGGTTTTCATAATTCCTGTGAATGCACTGTCCAAAAATGTGATCGAAATCTCCTTGGAAAATCTTTAATTAGCAAATGCACATTACTAATTTTTATTTTCCATATATAATTAAAAACTAGGGATGCACATCGGTCGATCGGCCCGGATTTTTGATGATACCGTGTACCGAGCCGACCAGGTGCCGGTTTTCAAATTTGAAACCGTGGCCGAGACGACCTTCACTCGGTTCGGTTTTAAACCGATCCGCGTCGGCTGAGTTCGGTCCCGGTTTTAAACCGTGACAGAACTGTAACAACTTATGTCCTGCAGTTTTCCTACAATTCCTGCAATTTTCCCTGTTATCATATTCCCTGCCACACCCATGCATACTAACATAAATAACATAAGCATAAATGCATAATTAACACAAGTTCTTTATAACCAAAACAACAAAGTTAAGCAAGTGATAAGTCTTCAACTTCAAAGTCTGACATAAACTTAAAGATTGTTCAAAGTTAATGCTAGTCTGCAACTAGACAACTGCTTAAGTTCTTCAAGACCAACTAACATAACTACATAAGTACATAACCGAAGGAAAAAATTGTTCAATGTTTAACTTAAAAGTAAACCAACACTTCCATAGACCATAGTTCATTTCCATCTCAAGTCTGCAACAATCATTACTTCATTAGTCAAGCATCATTAGATCATCAAACTCCTATGGTACTCGGTAAGCACCCAATATTGCTGCACAGGAAATACTTTAAGTTAATAACAAATTCAAACAGAAAAGCAAAAAAAAAAAAAACCAACAGATTACAATTCAACTTACCTTCCTCAATGCTTGAGCAATCATCTGGTACATAGTCTGATAGAAGATCAAGATCAATTGGCTTCTGTAGCCAGGTTTGTGTGCATAGCAATGCTTCAACTGTCCTAGGAGATAAAGAGCTTCTCCAAGGACTAAGCACACGCTTTCCAGTGCTGAATGCTAATTCAGATGCAACAGAAGACACCGGCATTGCTAGTATATCCTTCGCCATATACGAGAGTACCTTATACTTGGTACTATTGCTTTGCCACCATGCCAAAATGTCAAAATCAGTGCCACTTTCTTCTTCTTCAAATTCCTCTAACAAATACTTTTCCAACTCATTTAATCCTTCAACACCAGCTTGGTTTCTTTTATGCCTTTTCTTCCTTGAGTTAAGCATGGCCTCAATGCTTTGTTCTTGCACAACTGGAGCTTGAACTGCAGAAACACCATCATTGCTAGTTGAACTTTCAGCAACAACAACTACATATAATGACTTGTACTCTTCAAAGAGTCTGATCATATCTTCTTTAACCTTTTCCATTACTCTATCAACCTTGTACTGATTTTTCTCATACAAACATTCAAGAACAAATTCCAACCCCTTCTCTTTCTCTCTTGGATCCAACAGTTGTGCAAAGAATAAAGCAGAATTCATATCTTCATAAGCACCCCAATACTTATTATACTTAACAAACAAAATTTCAGCCATATTTCTAACAAAAGGATCATTCTCATTATCTCTAATCTGGACTAACTGTTCATGGATGAGGACAACTTCCCATAAGAATGTATGCGTAGTAACTTGAGTAGAAGCAGAAAATCTAACAGTAGCATCAAAGAATACCTTTAAGCACTTCACCAGACTTCTCGCATAACTCCAATCTTCAGCATAAGGAGCATGGTGACGATGTTGTTTCTTCTTTTTCTTCATCTTCTTCTTGCCTTTTGGATTAGTATCAATTTCAACTTCCATATCAGATTCAGAACTCGATGAAGAACTAAAAGTTAACTCTTGCATTGAACTAGCCAGCACAAGAAGATCGTCATGACAAGGTAAAGCATCAGCATGAACTTCTTGTAAAATGTACTTCTTCCTGTACTCTCTATCATACTTTTCTAACCTTTTAAAAGCTCTTTCATACTTCTCAGCAGCCTCTAACATCAAGAATGTACTATTTTATCTTGTCTTGACGTCTAAGATCATTCCTTTCTTGCAATCAATCTTCTCCAGTACACAACAATGCTTAAACTTTTCCCATCTAGCAGGAGAACCATTAACATACTTGACAACTGACCTAATCCTTGCGATTGACTTGTTATAGAGCCTCACTGCATCTTTTATAACCAAAGAAAGAACATGGGCAGCACACCTAACCTATTATAAGAATGAAAAAACAAGAAATATTAGCAATAATAAGTAAATATAAATGAAGAACACTTAAACAAACAACAAAAAAGAAATCTTACATGCAAGTATTCAGTCCTTTCAATTGCACCAGTCCAACCAATGATAATTTGCTTTAAATAATCGATGGAAAGAGTATTAGCACTGACATTATCCAAAGTGACACCAAACAAATCTTCAAGTCCCCAATCTAACAAGCACTTCTCCAACATTTTACCTATTGCAGTACCTGTATGACCTTTCACTTGGCAAAACAAAATAATTCTCTTTTGCAACTTCCAATTCTGATCAATATAGTGAAATGTGACACACATATAATTGAAGTTATTGGGTGAAGTCCATGTATCAGTGGTCAAAGAAACCCTCTATTTGGATGACTTGAAATAATCTTTCAAAATCTTTTTCTCATCCATGTATATTATCAAAAGATCCCTATAAATAGTCATGCGGCCAGGGACTTTGAACCTAGGTTCCAACATCTGACTATAAGCCCTAAACCCTTCATTTTCTACCTTGCTAAATGGCAACTCAGCTTTGATTATAAATTCAACTAAATCCCTTCTACACCCTTCAGGATTATAAATAGAAGCAACCAACTTACCATCTTCACCTGGTTTGGGGGGAGGAAACAACAAACTTTTCTGACCTTTCTTCTTCCTATTTGGATTCTTCCGACATCTATCCAAATGACTCCACAATCCAGAAGTGCCATTTCTTCCTGTGTTAGCAGTAAAGGTGCGCAAACAATGATGACATTTAGCTTTCTCATCACTTAACCTTATGAATTGTAACCAAACCTCAGATGTAACTTTAGACTTTTCCTTATTTCCACCATCTTCTATAATTGTAACTTCATTAGGAGGAGGTGTAGATTTAGCTCCAACTCCAGGTGTAGATCGAGCTCCAACCCCAGATGTACATTGACTAGGTATATTAGATGATCCAACTCCAGTTTGATGTGTGTCTTGAGTCTCTTGACTTGTTTCTTCTTCCATATTGGTTCCTGTTACAAAAAATAAAAAGGGTATTCAATAATTCATAATTGTGTGAGCAAGAACACTAATAAGAAGATAATATTTACAGAAAATTACTCAAAAGATGTAGCTCCATGGACCATCACTAGATTCACTACTATTTATCCACTAGGAGCTCTGTAAGAGAAAATCTAAGTCTCTAACACTACTATATATCAGAATAGCTCATACATCTCCATAAAACAAGACCCCAAATCAATCTATACATCAGAGTTACAAACATCAAAAAGAGGAAACAAACATATTAGAGTTAATAACTGATATGTTTCATAAGTTATAATTCAAAACCCCAAATCGAAACCCCCAATCAAAACCCCTAATATAAATCAAAACCCCAAATCGAAACCTCAAAATCAGAACAAATCTGAATTAAAAACAAGAACCCTAATTTATAAATCTAGGGTTTCATTCAAAAAAATCAAAAATCAGTAACAATTAACAAACTAACAACTATCAAGTAAGTAACAAACAATCACATATTCACAGATTCACAAAAAAAAAAACAGAAGAAAATATCAAACTAAACACTCATAAGTCACAAATATCAAATGAAGAAGACGAGGAAAGGAATCGTTGATGACTTACAATTACTTGTTGTTGTGCTTGTATTCGATGATCATGAACGATACTTGTCTGTGACTGAGAGGAAGAAGAAGAACTACTGCTAGAGAAGAGAAACTGAGAAATAAAAAAAGAAAGAAAAAGAACTGAAAATATGTGAAAAGATGAGTTTTATAGCTAGGGTTATCAAAATGGAGGGTCAGGATTAAGACTAGGTATAGAAATCAAAGGCTAGTATTAGTCGGTTTTATATGGCTCGGCTCAGCCGGCTTTTTAACTTATACCGTGCGCCGAGCCGAGAGAGGGTCGGTTTTGAGATTCAATACCGTGGCCGGCCGTGGAAATTCGGTACAGCTCGGTTCCGGCGGTTCCGGCACGGCTCCTCGGCCCGGACGGTTTTCTGTGCATCCCTATTAAAAACCCTTAATTAAAAATATTCTGAACTTATTTAATTCGATCTTGGGATTTCCTTCCTTCTTAGCCTTTAAGGAATATCTTTGAGCAAAATAGAATATGCATTAATGCAGCGTGTTTAAAGAGTGTTGACATCTTACTCTTGCAAGTTTTTACCATGCTTGCTCACTTGAAACCGATTTACCACACTTCCAAACAAGTTTAGAATTGGTTCATCTAACTTTTAGGAACTATGTGATTGATCAAGTTCCGCTCAATCACAACTCATGGGTTTACGGTTCTACCAAAAAAAGTTTCGGTTCTACCTCTATGTGAGTACTGTGCATAGTTACACTAGCTTACCAAAGATACGACTGACTAGGTACTAGGATCGGTTCCACAATCTAACTTCTATGCACTGCACATGTCCAATAGGATCGGTTCCCCCTTCCCAAAAACTTGTTGCACATGTTCATAGGATCGGTTCCCCTTGTGATGCACTACACCTCTTACTAGGATCGGTTCCCCTCTTCCCAGTAATAAGTTCAGACATACACAACCCGATCATACCCCAGGTGATTACTTAAGATCGGTTTTACTAATTAAAGTCATACCAGTACATAAGTCAGGCCTTATGTGAATAGTTCTACCAAGAACACAAACAAGTCGTGAGCGGTTATATTCATTCACACATATTGGTAGTTCATAAGATATGCATTGAAGAACAGCCCCAATAATGCCTGCCGATTTCCTTTTCGGTTCACAACACATATCATGAACTTACTTCCTTAGAACACATGTAAATATTGTTCCCTAGGATGAAATCCTCACCTCATACCCATACATAATCACAATAGCATTCATACGATTATGTCGATGTCTTATATACAAAGTTTAATAGTTAAGCAAGAAACTTCATATTGTATTCCTTAATACTATGACTATCTAGAGTGTTCATGCTTCGCAGTTTTATGTTTTCAATATGCACGACTTGAAAGATACGTTAGGGAATGAAACAGTTCAAGTCAAATATCACTAATCTCAAGTGGAAGGATTATGTTGTCGTTGTATCTCCGTTCTTCTTCACTTCTTCAAGTCTTCGCAATACTTGTAATGTCTCACCCTAATAGTTTCAAGCTTAACTATACGAAGTTGACTCTAGTACATTTAAATCAAGCGACTCTTATAAACTCTTTTCATATCGAATGATTAATGAGATAGATATAATTTATATTTTGATTAATAGATTTGAAGATAATATCTAAAATTTCTTTAAATAGATGATAATACTAATAATAAAATATATCTTATATATAGTTCTTCGGGTTAGGCGGGTTGTTTGAGTTAGAAATATTTATGCCCATGCTTGCCCAAATTTAACTCGGGTTCATAAAATTTATGCCCAAGCTTGCCTAAAGTTTTGAAATACGTTGTCCATATCCGTCCAACGTTTGGGTTGGGCATGGGTTGGGCGGGTTGAACTAACCCAAGTCCCACCCCTACCCTTATCCCTTTTCTCCCATCTTCTCGTTCTCGACTATCCTTTCATTTTTTCCATTTTCATTTTCAGTTCTCTCTCTTTCTCCTCCCGCCGCCTCTCCTTCTCTTTCGATTGGGTATTTGGGTTAACAAATCTTCAATCATCAGTTTTGATTGGGTTAAAGGGCTGACGAAGCAAATACTAGAAAACTAGGGGTTCGGTTTTCTTCTCTGTAAAGAAGCAAATAGAAAACCAGGGTTTCGGTTTTTTATTTGAGGTATAATTTTGAATCGTAGTTATTCAGATTTTCGTTGTGCTTTTTTTTTTGTTTCCTTGAGTTTTGAATTCTTCCTGGAGTTTATTTGGAAGATCTAGTTGTTTGTTATCTAATCAATTTCTTGTTAGTTTGTTTAAGTTAATATGGTGATTTTATTTCTGATTATAGGTTTGTTCTGATTTTGACTGTGATATTGATTCAGGAATTTCACAAATTGCTTATAAAGCTTTGAAATCAGTTGGAGGAACTTAGATTTGGGGCCATGGCTACTGATTATCCTAGAGCAGTACTTATTAACGACATGGCAGTTATCAATGGTCACATGTACGGTAACGTTTACCACGGAGAGCACTTAACGGTCCGGCGACCATCGTTAAGGAAAATTTCCATTTAGTGAAGGGCGGAAATCTCGATTTACCTCACGTACTGAAGGTAACGGGGAGATCTGGTAGTAGCCTCACCATTTATGAATCCCATGTTTGTACGCTAGAACAATATTTGAGTGTCAAGTATCACGGGAAGGACATTAATTCTATCAACTGCTCCGAGGATGGGAAAAAAGCAATTAGGGACACTAGTCTTTTGGATGGGAATGGACGGCACACACGGGAGTCCGTTCTACTTGCAAGGTACTTGAATTGCTCTCTTCTCCGTTCTATTGCAATGTTAGCCTTTAAGATCATATGGTGTTGGTTGTAGAGATTTAAATGCATTAGGAAAATGACTAATAACTTCTTAGAAGTTAATTGTCTCATTGCTAGCATGTTTTTTTGCCAATAGAAACTCACTGTTGCAGGTTCACTTTACTTACTACTGTTCATGTTTTTGGGTCTAATGTTCAGCGATCTAGTGAACGCTAAGGCGGAGCTGTACTCCAAAAAGTATTGCCACAGTGATTTGAGTATAAAGAATATCGTATTGTGCCTTGACAACAACAACCAACTCAGGGCCAAGGTCACGCGCCTCAAGGATGGACCTGATAATGGTAAGTTAAATCACTTAATTAATGTATTTTTATTTTTTTTTGGTTTCAAGTTTTGCAACTAAGTCATTTGGAGGTGTGTGGTTGAGATTGAAAAGAATGACTAGAATGAGATACTTTGCAAGTCCGAGTGAGAACAATATCTGCATAGTGGCGTTGTCGACTTCATTGGCAAAAGCAAAAGATCTTGGGGAGTGGATAGGTGCATTCTCTCACAAGCTCTTTGACTTCCCGCCAGGTGTTCGTCCCATTTCATTGGAGATCCATATTCAAGGAGTTGTTAATTTCGATGCAATAAATGACAAAACCAACCTATACTGCCATTGCCAACATGCTGTGAGAGATGGGATAAACTATAGTGTAGGCATTAGTTTGTGTCAAAAGCTATATCAATTTTTCACCCTATCCAGGCTGATTAATGTGACTTTGGTTTGCAGATTATCGGTGCTTGGCTAAAGTCTTTCAGAAGCTATTCAGCGACAAAGATGGTATTATTAAGTCCTGTGAGGCTCAGGATTTTATCAATCATGTATCTCAAATGGCAGAGTAAGAACTTGTCTTATTTTGATATGTGTGTTGCAAGATATATGCATATAATATGTTTGATTAACCTCACTGGAGAGAAAAAGTCTGGATACGAAGGAAGAAAGTCTAGAGCAAGATTAGTGGACAGATTTGGAACTGATATTTTGTCACTCTAGTTAAAATTTCTCATAGAATCTAGTAAAATATCTGAATTTTCTAATATTAAGGTATTGGGATTTATCTTGACAGCTGTTGATATCTAATATTTAGTCAAAGTTTTCTAACTGAGTTGTGTCTTGAAGTATTGGAGTATTAATATGCGTATCCTTGTAAATTTATATCAATATGGCTGATTATTTTTTAGGCGTATCGTTGTAACACAGTTTATATGTTTTGCAGAGATCATTATGGAATCAATCAGTCAGTGGCGTACCCATCAGAAAAAAGCTGCGATTATCTTTCAGAAAGACCCTGCAACACTGCTTAAGCATCCAATCTTTTGGAGTGCTGAAGAGTGCTTGGAGTTCTTTGTTAGAACTTCTGCTGTTGTGCGAACGTGTCTTAATAAGACTCTTTATTCTAGATCGTCACACATCAATGGATTTTTAGGCAGCATTCAAGCCATTAGCCAGGCTACATGGTTTACAAAACTCAGGGATGCTGCTGATGCAGGGGAGCTGCGTGCCCAACTTAACACTGGATGGCATACTAAAATTAATGATGATGCAGTTTTAAAAGAGATGCGAAACAAGGAAGGAGTCATAGTTTATCGTGGTGATGAAGTGGCGGAGTTGCTTAAATTTATTAGGAACATGTATTGTCACTATGAGGAGAGGGCTCCGGAATTCAAGGTATTTTCTTATGTGTCTTAGTTCTGGTATTAAAGTTTACTGATTTAGCATTATTTGAAAAGTTTGCAGCTTACTTAATGGCACTTGTTTAATTTTGTAGCGGGCAATTGGAGGTCTTCCACGAGGTTTTCTTGAGTACTTTCGAAGTAAATTTCCCGAGCTACTTCTAGAGACTCACCGGGCGCTAACACATTCGCTTCCATACATTAAAACCATTGTCAAGATTAGTCAGAACTTTGAGGACTATGTGATTTGAAGTTTAGCTCTTATTAATTTTACAAGGGGTGTGCAATTAACTCTAGTGTTGAAGTATCTGAACAACTGAGTTGAATCAAAACTTTGAGGACTATGTCATTACAGTTTGAGTATGTTTTGAAGTTTAGCTCTTATTAATTTTACTGAGGGGTTTACAGTTAACTCGAAGTGTTAGAGTATCTTAACAACTGAGTTGAATCGGTGACTCTTTTTTTATTTGATTTTTAACTTTATTATCCAAATATATTCTTGATGTTTATTTCATGATGCTCAATTTATGCTTTATGATTTACTATTATGTTTCATGTCCGAAAAAATGCCTTTGTTTACCGTTGTCACAGATCCACTCTCACCTTTGTTTTAGTGTTTTCATCCTTTTAAAATCAATTTTGATGTTGTCTAATTCTATTTCCATGATTAATTCTATTTGGAGTACTTAATTTTGATCTCAGTATTGTACCAGTAGCAGTCTTTTTTGGAGCAGTGGTGCATTTGGCAATACTCATTCAAACAGTTGTGTTTTCCATATTTAAGATATGGACATGTTCAAACATACGAAGGGATGCATCCTTCTATGAACAGTAGTGTTCTTAGTTTATATTTTGCAATATGTGACCCATGATCCAGTAGTGTTCACTACCATTAAACCAATCATCCAATCTCTCTCATTAACTCTACCATGATCACCATTCTTGAGCAGATTCCTTCCCCGTACCAATTACTCCAGATTCACTAGCATTAAACCAATCATCCAATCTCGTTCTCATTATCTCTACCATGATCACCATTCTTGAGCAGACTCCTTTCCCGTACCAATTACTCCAGATTATGGAGGACCTGTGGTTCGTTATGCAGAATTGCAGATGGAGTATTTGATTCAGGGTCTCAGAGTTACGTCACGGTAAGGGAAAGTAAGTAACGTAAGTTTCAGGGAAATAATCGTTTGGTCCTTTTTTAGGTGGTCACAAGACTAATTGGTCCAGCGGGAAAAAAAAGTTTCATGTTTGGTCTATAATTATTTGAAAATACTAAATGATCCAAAATACCCTTTCGTATTAATTCCTACTAATTTTCGTGTAGCAATTCAATCAATTTGATAAACTATCAGGCTTTTGTAGATTTGAGTTCATTTTGTTTCATGAAAACTCTACACTTCATTATATTCTATGAACTTCATCACATTTCGTTAAAATTCTACAAAAATTTCGTTATTAAGAACAAAAAATCAAAGGTCATTTTTTCAAATGAACACACAACAAAAACTCCACTATTATGAATAAAAACATAAGTTTATTCTTCTTAAATGAACACCTAATAAACCCTATATGAAAACAGAGTTCATTCTTCCGAATGAACACCTAATAAAATCTATATGAACCACAGTTCATTCTTCCGAATGAATACCAATCAAAGTTCATAATTATGAACTAAAATCAGAGTTCATTCGTCAAAGTGAACACCCAATTAAAGTTCATTACTATGAACAAAAAATCAGAGTTCATTCTTTTAAGTGAACACCCAATCAAAAGTTCATAATTATGAACAAAAATAAGAGTTCATTCGTCAAAATAAACACCTATAAAAAAGAACGCGCAATTGGGGGATACATTTATTAATTGGGGATATAGCTACAGGACAGAAAAGGTGTCCCAATAGCAATTCTAGGTTACCCCCATGTAAATATTTTTTAATTCCTAATCTAGCCCTCACTAATCATGTTTAGCGGTTAATAATAATTAGTAAATTCTTAAGTATTTGGGGGATAGATTAGTGTATGTTTTTATTTTAATTTGTGTGAGTGAGGAGAAGGAGAGGAAAAAAAATTTGAGTGGAAATATTTTTTGAAAATGGAAGATGATTGTGAATTTGTGATGAGAGAATTGCATCAACTGAATCTTTAGCTCAACTACAACAACAATCATATCTTCAATCTTCGGTGTATGATAACAACTCACAATTGGAGTTATATGATGAACCAACACCCTTGGATCATGATTTTCGTGAGCATGAAGTGTTTTATGAAGAACCAACCCAAGAAAGTAAACATGTTTAGCATACAACCAACCCCAACACACAGGTAATGCTTCAAGGAGGTCGAAAATTTGATTTTTCTTTTAGAAACCGCCATTTTTTTCACTGAAAAAGCTTAGTACCGGCATGCTCGTTGTATGAATAATACGCCGGAACTAGTGCTACCGGCTTGGTATTCATATAACACGAATGCCGGTACGATGTATCCCCCATTTTAAACACTTTCCCGGCGTGGTATTCATACTCCATTCAATGCCGGTACAATATATACTCCATTTTAAAAACTTTGCCGGTGTGGAATTCATACTTCTTTCCATTCCGGTACAATATATCCCCCATTTTAAAAGCTTTTCCGGCGTTGTATTGAAACCAACCATGCATGCCGGTATGCACTTATGCTTGTTACCTAACACCGAATATTCCATAGAATATTCCAACCGGCATGGTTCACTACTAACTGAATATTCCATAGAATATTCCATAGATATATAAAAGTGAAGTTGAAAACCAATTGAATACTACCATTAAAACTATTAGGTATGACCATGGTGGTGAGTATGAAATTCCCATAGGAGATTTCTGTGAAGAACATGGCATAATACTTGAGACCACAGCCCCTTATTCACCTCAATCCAATGGTGTAGCTGAACGTAAGAACCGTACCCTTAAGGATATGATGAATTCCATGTTGATTAGTTCAGGATTACCTTCGAACTTGTGGGGTGAGGCTATCTTCTCCGCCAATTACATCTTGAACAGAGTACCCTTTAAAGGATCAGATAAAACTCCATATGGGTTATGGAAAGGTAGACAACCATCTTATGAATAATTCAAAGTGTGGGGGTGCTTGGAAAAGGTGGGCATCCCTCCTCCTAAGAAAAATAAGATAGGACCCAAAACCGTTGATTGTGTATTTATAGGGTATCCTGAGCATTCTAGTGCTCATAGGTTTATGGTTGTGAGTTATGAAATCTCTGACATAAGGTTGAATACTATCATGGAGTCTAGGGATGCTGAGTTTTTTGAGAATGTGTTTCCTTTGAAACGTGACTCTCGTAAGAGATGTATTGATGATCCCCTAGACGTTACTTCAACTAGTCAGTCATTACCTTTAGAGGAAGATGAACTAGAAGTAGAACTTAGAAGAGGTAAAAGGGATAAAACTAAGAAAATCTATCTTGGTTTTATTACATACCTAACCGAGTCTGATCCTCAGACTTATAGAGAATCCATGACTGGTCCATAAGCTACCAGCCCAGTCTGCATCGGAATATGCTTGGAGCGAGCAATCCTTGTTGCGTTTGAGATGCAAATCAAAATTAATTGTATTTTTAAGATAACGAAGGATCCTCTTAACTAATTTCCAGTGCACGTCATAAGGATCATGCATGTATTGACACACCTTGTTGACTGCTACCAAAATATATGGCCTTATCATATGCAAATACTGAAGCGCCCTAACCACACCGCGGTACATGGTTGGATCTGCAAATTTGGTGGTGCCAATCTTCTTAATCCTTGTAGATGGAGCCAGTAGCGTGCACACAGGTTTGACACCATCTAGCTTTGTGCGCTTTACAATATCTGTAATATATTTTCGTTGCATCAAAACCAGTTCATTAGGTTGTCTAAGTACCTCCACCCAAAAAAAAAACTTAAATCACCCATGTCCTTCAAAGCAAAAGCTGTACCAAGGTCAGATATTAGCTTTTGTATCTTATCAGTATGAGAACCTGTAACAATTATATCATCAACGTATATAAGAACATAAGTGATTGAATCCGCAATTTTCAAAATAAATAAGGGGCTGTCAGAGATGGATCCGATGAACCCTAAGTGTTGTAAGTAGGAACTTAGTTTCGAAAACCAAGCCCGCGGCGCCTGCTTTAGCCCATAAAGAGACTTATGTAGTTTGCATACATGGTATGGATAATCTGGATCCACATAACCCGGTGGTTGGCGCATGTACACATATTCTTCTAACTGACCATGGAGGAAAGAATTTTTTACGTCAAGCTGTTTTAGCTTCCACTGATTCATAACTGCTATGGAGAGTACAAGCCGGATGCTACAAGGCTTAATAACAGGGCTAAACGTCTCACCATAGTCCAAACCCTCTTGTTGATTGTAGCCCTTAGCTACAAGACGAGCCTTACTCTTGTCTATACTCCAATCAGGGTTCTGCTTCACACGATAAACCAACTTCGATCCAACAACATTCATACCCTTTTCATACTTTACCAAGGAATATGTGCCATTGCGGATTAAGGCGTTGATTTGAACATCCATGGATGCTTTCCATTTGGGGTTTTTGAATGCTATACTGAAACATGTAGGCTCCATAAAGTCTTCATCTGGGAGCGTATGTTTTGATGCTGTCAGACATAGCTTTTTCACGGGTTTGACAATCCCATCTTTTGATAGTGTCACCATTGAGTGGGTTGCTTGTTGCTGCGGTACTGTTGGTGTTACGTGTTGCTGAACTGCTGGTGCTGTGTGATGTTGAATAGACGTTGCAGAGGAGGAGTCTGAGGATGCGGAAACATCTGCTTCAGTCAGCTATTGCTGGGGTTGTGTATCTCCTGAGGTTGACATAGCTGGTGAAGGTTGTGTGACACTATTGCTATGATCTGGTGAAGCTGAAATAGATTCACTTTGCACAGGAAATTGCTGAGAAATAGTTGGAAAAGCAGGCATAAAATCACTTCTAACAAAAGGAGGAGATAACAAAACACTAGTGCTGGAAGGAGTTTTACCATGATTGAGCTGAGGATCGTTCCGCAGGATAGACTGAGATAGGAACGTACTTTCTTCAAAACGAACATGTCGTGATATGTAGATTTTTCATGTTTCTCGATGAAGACACACATATCCTTTGTGTGCATTGCTGTAACCTATGAAGATACATGGTAGAGATCTGGGATCTAGTTTTGTTGTATTTTAATGCCTAAGACATGGATAGGCTAGATACCCAATAACACGAAGAAACTTGTAGTATGGCCTCAGGTTAAATAGGATCTCTAAAGGTGTAGAACTTTCTGACACAGACTTAGGTAGTCTATTTATAAGATAACAAGCAGTAGTGAATGCATCTGCCCAAAAAATTTAGGGCATATGCGCATGAAATAACAAAGCTAGACCTGATTCTTTAACATGACGAATCCTGCGTTCTGCTAAACCATTTTGGAGAGATGTATGTGGACATGAAAAACGATGTTGAATTCCAGAATCATTGAGATAAAAAGTATTTTTTTTTGAATTCTAAAGCATTGTCTGACTAAAAAACCTTGATGTTATGGTATGTCAAGTTTTCTACTTGTTTATGGAAGGTGATAAAGGTTTGCAATGTATCAGATCGTAACACAAGAGGAAACACCCATTTAAAATGTGAAAAGACATCCATTAAGAGTAAATAATAACGATGACCAGACCTTGATATATTGGGAGAGACCCAAATATTTGATACAACCAAACTCAATGGTTTATCATAGACATTAATACTTGATGCAAACGGCAATTTCTTGCTCTTACTAAGATGGCAAGAGTGACAAAAATCAAACTTCTTATTGGAAACAAAAATAGATTTTTTAAGACAAATTTGAGACACTGTTTTTAACATGGGATGTCCTAGTATTTGGTGCCACAATGAGAAAGAAGACGATACATGTGCTTGCGGTTTCACTGCGTTTCCCAGCTTGTCTAGTCCTTCAAACACATACATCCCATTCTTATTCAGCCCTCATAGCAGAACGATCCCCATATGCTTGTCCTTCACAAAAAAATGGGAATTGTGAAACTCAAAAAACACATTGTTGTCTTTAGAGAATTGATATACATACAACAAATTTGTTTTAATATCAGGCACATGATATATGTTGTTTAACAAAAAAGATCTTGAGTTATGAGTGAAAACCCCATTATTAACATGAACAATTTTAAGAGTATTACCATTGCCAACATGCACCACTTCAATGTCGTCGTATTCATGAGGTATGGTAAGGTTTCTCAAATCTGACGTTAGATGTTGAGTCACGCCGGTATCTGTCACCCAAGCATTTCCTTCTGGACTATTTGGAAGAGCAATATAGGCAGCAAGAGGTTTAGACTGTTTGTTAGATGGTTTGTAACGAAACCAACATACGTCACCCAAGTGACCTTTCTTCTTGCAGATCTGACATTTTTCAGCGCTGGTATTGCTTTTATGAGGAGGATGATATTGTCGCTGGAACTGATTGTTTGGCTGCTGGAAAGGCCCCCGATGTTGTTGGCTGGAGTTTCTTGGTGTACCTCTACTGCCAGATGCACTCGAAACAGCAACATTGGAAATCAGTTGTTGTATTTCTTCAAGCTGGCGTGCTATCCTCATGTCAAAGTTAATAAGATGCAAGTAGAACATATCCATGGTCATATCTTCCATTGTGCTCAAGGTGGAGACGATTGAATCATACGCCTGGTTCAATCCATTGCTAATGGATTGACTTTTCTCATCATCAGTGACTGTGTAGCCTGATCCTGCAAGTTGAGCAAACAAATCCTGAGCCTCATTTAAAAAGACTCGAAGAGTTTTGTTACCTTTTCTCATGTTGTGAAGCTGCTTGTTAAGATTCATCTGGTGAAACTTCGTCTTTGGAGCATATTCTGCTTCCAGCCTATCCCATACTTCTTTAGAAGTATTAAGATCTCGTACTACACCTAGGCATTCTGGAGTAAGGGTGGAGTTCAGCCAACCCACTAAAAGTGAGTCTTGTTCTTCATATGCTGTGAAATCAGGGTTGACATCATCAGAATTCGGTAGTGTTCTGGAAGGGATGGTTTTGGTACCATCTATGAAGCCAGTTAATCCATGGCCCTTTAGAATGGGTTTGAACCGTGTCTTCCACAGTGGATAATTCATTTTTGTTAATTTTAGATTGACTAGATGATGAATCTGAACATTTCGGAGTTGACTGGTTGTAGACATCTCTGTGATTTGTGGTTTTGTTTTGTTTTTTCTTTTTAGGTACTGGAAGCGTAGCTTGGATCAAGGATGATACCAAGTTAGAAAAGATATTTTTGGTGAATGACTTCCACAGTTTAAGTTGTGGAGTCGAGAAGATATTTATATATTGAAAGAGATACAAGTTGGTTGTTATTCAATAGCTAACAGATGCTATATTGACGCTAACAAGAAGAACATAAGAATAACATAAAGACTCTCCCTGTAAACTCATTCTTGTTGGTTGTGTTTACTGATGTTGTAGCGAGTCTTTAGCTTCTGATTTGTTAGCCTTAAGTTAACAATGTCTTCTTCTGCCTACTGACTTGATTTGTTCTTTATATGTCGGTAGGGGTTCGTCATGAATCTGCAGCCATCTGAAGCTAAGGATGGTTTTGACATTCGAATTCCACCAACTGCTGATGCAACTTCCTTGAGAGAAGGATTTCTGAAGAATGGGCTCCTTCTTCTCGCAACATGACATTTGAGGTAGGAAGCAACTCTGACACTAACTTCTACGAAATGCGAATAACTAATTTAGATTAAGGAACTACCAGATGGTCATGACTTTTTCTTTAAACGCCAATTTTACTGGTGGTATGTTCTTCTCCATTTATTTATTTTTGGTACAACTTGCAAGACATCTGAATATAACAGCATAGAAACATCATTTCTGCTACGAGTCTTACTAAGCCCAGGGTTAACTATCAAGTATCAACATGGTACCAGTGGGGAAGGCTTAGAAAGGATTGTGGAAAATGTAGGGGACTATATTTGATGTTGAAAACCCCGTGCTGACATGTATCAGTGCAGAGATAAAGTGATTGAAAGAGTGTAAAATTTCACTGAGGAGAGACTCCTTTCTTATACACATTTTATACACAGTTATAACTATACCCTTAAGGGGTAAAATATCTAGACTACACTGTTCACTAGGGTGCAATAGGATTGCAGCACTTTGCAGTCCTATTGCGAGCAGAGTCAACAGACTACTTGTTTTGTTAACCTCATTCCAATAGTTAGAACTGGCACAATTTTTGAAGTAGGTACTAACTGTTGGATTTATTTGGAAGCACTGCTTCAGATTTATTAAAATAATCACATAGTTTGTAATGTTTTTATTTTTCCCTCTCAACCAGTTTCTAATCCATTTTGTAACTTGCGCAGTTTCAAGAGAAGACTCCGGTGTATGACAAGTTTGGAAAGCCTGTTTTCACTGCAACTTATAGTTCTAACCCATGGTGGGCGTTGTTAGAGGGGGATGTCAAGAAAGCAAATGGCAAGCTTGGTAAACCTGAAATCTTCGCAGCCTCGATGCTCGTTATTTCCGTGACCAAGGATTACCCGCAATTGTTTTCTCTACAATGGCCAATACTCCCATTCTGCTTCATGAACATAATGAGGTAAATATCATAACTATTCTTAGTGAGATAATAAGGGCAGTTTTATGCACATTTGAATTGTTGATTCCAGAATTTTAGATAATTACATGTCTTTGCAAAACGTACACATAAAAATATTTTATTTCTTCTTGGTGTCCACAGTTCCTCAACCAGGCGGAGTACTTGAAAGGGATCGAGATTTATGAGTCGATCATTAAAGAATACACTTCTTATATTGAGCCAACAAGTGATGAAGTTTCCAAAGAAGAGTTGTAAGATATTAACACCGTTCCTAGCTCATTTCTAACAATGTGTTTGAGTTGTGTAATATAGTGAAGATACTCATCTTGTCATATAATGCTCATTGATGGAGTTTGCAATCTCCAATAGCCTCCATATAACCTGAAGTACTGCAGTATTTCCTTGTACTGTTAATATATTTGTTTTTAAATACAAATGTTATTGTTGCGCCAAAGCATGCGAAAGCGTTAGGTTGCACTACTACAATGGTACTCCAATATTTCCAAGAACACAATCACCCACACAAGAAGAGCAAATATTTAACAAGGTTGAATCCTCGAGAATTGGTTGGAATATACAAAACTTTAGACGAGAAGAAGAGAAATCTTACTCAGTTATGGTGTGTTTTCTCTAGTTCTCTCTATGGATATTTATACATATCAATAGGACTGGACACATTCCTTAACAAGGATTACTTTCCTACAAGTATATGGTATCCCAACTTAGCTCTAAGAGACAAACCTCTTAATCTGCTATACTTAGAACACAAGTACTTGGTTTCCTTAACCAACTAGATTTCCTAATCTAGTCCTTGACCGACCTACCAACAATTATCCACCTCGGATCATGCATTCATGCATGAGACGATCAATAGATAAAATCACCTCTATCTTCCAACGTCGATTGAACCATCATTGGCTGCCTACGTATCCTCAATAGGAATCAAACCCGACCGTAGTTCTCTCAAATGGCCTTGCTAGAAGACCTCCACCAGGTTCCTAAGAACCTCTACCCCAAAAAAGGGCCTTTCACCAAACCGGAAGGATGTGGATCATTTTCGAACAATGTTGAAATTTGATCCCAGATACTACTTTAGTCAACATATCAGCTGGATTGTCTTTGATATCTATCTTCACAAGTAGAATGTCTTCTTCTTCAAGTATTTCTCTTACAAAGTGAAATCGTACGTCTATATGTTTAGTTCTAGCATGATGCACTTGATTATTATCCAAATAAATTGTGCTTAGACTATCACAATGCACATGCAGTTGGTCTTGCATAACTCCTAAGTTATCTAGTAAACCTTGTAACCATATAACCTTCTTAAATGCATCAGTCACTGCCATATACTCCGCCTCCGTGGTTGAAAGTGCCACAATAGACTGCAAGATTGATCTCCAACTTAATGGTGCTCCTGCTATGGTAAATACATACCCTGTAGTTGAACGTCTCTTGTCCAAATCACCAGCATAGTCAGAATCCACATACCCAACACACAACTGATTGTTACTTTTATCCTTCACAAACTCCAATCCAACATCAACTGTACCATAAAGATACCTCAAAATACATTTCACAGCTTGCCAATGTTCCTTGCCAGGACAATGCATATAACGGCTGACCATACTAACTGCATGTGAAATGTCTGGCCTTGTACATACCATCATATACATTAACCTACCAACAACCTCAGCAGATGGAACTTGGGCCATATGATTTCACTCTACTTCAGTAGTGGGAGACATACGAGAATTCAACTTAAAATGAGCACCAAGAGGAGTACTTACATATTTAGTTCATTCGTAGACACCAAACTTCTGTAAAACTTTCTTCAAATATGCCTTCTAAGACAAACAAACCTTACCCTTCTCTCTGTCACGTTGAATCTCCATACCAAGAATCTTCTTAGCCTCTCCCAGATCTTTCATCTCAAACTCAGATGACAACTTGCACTTCAATTTATCAATCTCCTTCTTGTTATTCGATGCAATCAACATATCATCGACATACAAGAGAAAATATATGAAAGACCCATCACGTAGCTTCTTAAAGTATACACAATGGTCATAGTGCCTTCTTGTGTATATTTGGCCTATCATAAACTGATCAAATCGCTTGTACCATTTTCTTGGAGACTGCTTCAGCCCATACAACGATCTCTTTAGTTTACATACACAATCTTATTTTCCAGCAATCTTGAACCCACTCGGCTGAGCCATATAGATCTCCTCTTCTAGATCACCATGTAAGAATGTTGTCTTAACATCTAGTTGAACTAGGTCTAAATCATATTGTGCTACCAAGGCCAATAAAATTCGGATTGATGAGTGCTTCACAACTGGAGAGAATACCTCATTGTAGTCAATCCCTTCTCTTTCAACATAACCTTTTGAAACTAACCTTGCCTTGTAGCGTACTTGATTCACCTGAGATCCTTATTTCTTAGTATATACCCATTTGCACCCAATGGCCTTCTTATCTTTCGGAAGCTTCATAAGAATCCATGTGCCATTCTTATAAAGAGACTCCATCTCGTCCTGCATTGCACATTCCCATTCTTTACACTCTGCACTACGTACAACTTCTAAATAGGAAGTAGGAGTACCATCTTCTATAACTGGTAATGCATAAGCAATATAATCGTTCATCCAACCAGGCTTTCTGGTTGATCTTCTTGGTTTGCTGGTTGCTATGGTCTCCATGACCGTATCTTATGTATCTTCTGCCGACTCTTGTTCCTCTTCCTCAATAGTGTCACTATCATTTGGAACTTCAGTAGTTACCTCTCTTGTAGAGACAATGTCTTTAGAAGTATTCTGAACACATACAGACTTAGTTGGAATTAGTGGAGTTGCATCAATCTCCACCTGCTGCAAAGGCTCACTAGTACTGGAGCTTCTGTCCTCCACCTGCCGAGAACCCCAAGACTTTACCATAGACATCTCATCAAATGTGACATCTCTACTCATGACTATCTTCTTCTCAACTGGATTCCAAAATCTTGAACCCTTTTACTCCACTCTTCATACCCACAAAGATTCCTTTCATAGAACGGTTATCAAGCTTGTTTTCACTAACATGATACCACGCAGGATAACTAAAGATATGAATTGAGTCATAATCATAAGCTGGTTTTCCAAACCACTTCTCCATAGGAGTTTTACCTTCTAATGTAGCTGATGACAACCTATTAATGAGGAAGCACGCATATGTAACTTCCTCAGCCAAAAACGCCTTACCTAATCCATCATTAGATAACATACATCATACCTTTTCCATCAAAGTACGATTCATGCGTTCATCTACCCCATTTTGTTGCGGTGTCTTCTTAACTGTGAAGTGCCTCTTTATCCCCTCATCCTGACATACTTGCAACAACGGATCACTCTTGTACTCTCCACCATTGTCCGAACGTAGTACTTTGATCTTTCTGCCAGTTTGAGTCTCATCTGCCTTCTTCCACCTCACAAAGACTTCTAGGACTTCATCCTTATGCCTCATTGTATACACCCATACACGCCTAGAATAGTCATCAATGAACGACACAAACCAATGTTTCCCTCCCAATGATGCATTCTTGGAAGGACCCCAAACATCTGAGTGAACATAGTCAAGAACTCCACTAGTATTATGGATAGCTTTGCCAAAGCTTGTTCTTATTTTCTTACCCTTAACACAATGCTCACAAAATGCTAACTTGCAGGTGATAGCACCTTTCAACAAGTCTTGTTGAATCAACATATGCAACGACTTCTCACCTAGATGTGCAAGTCTCATGTGCCATAACTTCGTCTTCTCGGTAGTTGCACTCTCGATGTTTTCAGAAATAGACACATCCCCTATTGTTGCATTCCCAATCAAGTAATACAAGTTATGATGACGTGTGCCCTTCATGATTACCATAGATCCAGAGATTACCTTTAGAACACCATTTTCAGCGAATAACATGTAGCCCTTAGCTTCCAAAGTTCCGAGCGAAATCAGATTCTTCTTTATGGTAGGTACAAATCTTACCTCATTTAGCTCTCTAACCATCCATCATGCATCTTGATACGAACACTACCAATCCCAATCACCCTACATGTATGATTGTTTCCCATACGTACTTGTCCATCAAGCTCTTCAAAACTTGAGAACCAGTCACGATACATATATGATATGTTGCTCCAGTATCTAATACCCATGTTCCATCTGTAATAGTACAAGCTGATGGTGTCACAGTTAGCGAGAAATCATAAGGATCATCTGATTCTTCATTACCTTTAGCAATTTTCACCTCAGTATTACTATTACCTCCTTCTCTTGCCTTACGCTTGGTACAATTCTTAGCCCAATGACCAAAGTCATGGCACCAAGCACACTCATTTCTCTGCAGTCGCGTCCTACTCTTAGAACGTCCTCTACCTTTACCATAACCACCATTCTTATTTTTCCTGTCTATTGAACGACCACTTGCAAGAAGCAAGTCATTATTAGCTTCACTTGCAAGGTCTTCACGATCCATCTTCCTAAATTCCTCACTATGTAATGCTGCAGTGACCTCAGCGTATGTCATTTTATCCTTGCCGTGCATTAATGCTTTAATCACGGGTTCATACTTTTCAGGAAGAGAGTTTATCAAACACAAAGCTTGTTCCTCGTCGTTGATCTTCTCATCGTAGTTAACCAGCAAGAAGTTTATTATATGAATCTAGGTGCTCGGTTAGGGTTGCACCTCTCTTCATGTTATAGCGATACAAATTCCTTTTAAGATGTATCATATTTTCCACGTTCTTCACAAGGTATTCCTTCTATAGATTTTCCCAGAGATCCTTAACTGAAGTCTCGTGCTGATAATTAACTCTTACTGCAGTTTACATAATTATTCATCTTGTTCCACTGCTTTTCAGACATCTCCACTGGCTGACCTTCTAGAGCTTCTTCTAGGTCAAGATGAACAAGAGCATCCATTACGTCCGTTCTCCATAAACCAAAGTTATTGGTTCATGTAAACATTTATACCTTGAGTTGTGATCTATGTGAATGAAGTATTTCTTCTTTTGTTTCTTTATCTTTATTTGTGGACTCCGAATGTTCTCCTTCAGGATCGTTCGGATCAACTGGTTTATCCCCGTCAACCATTGTTCTCAAACAACCAAATATAGATAAAAACAGAACCTTTGAGATTAGTATTACCTCAAGCAATCTTCAGAAAAAATACCTTCACTTCAACTGTAATCTGAGTTCCCGTATCCAAGAGCGTCTCCTTGCTCTGATACCAATTGTTGCGCCAAAGCCTGCGGAAGCGTTAGGTTGCACTACTACAATGATACTCCAATATTTCCAAGAACACAATCACCCACACAAGAAGAACAAATATTTAACGAGGTTGAATCCTCGGGAAGGAATAAGAAATTTATATATCACCGTATAGGTTGGAATATACAAAACTTTAGACGAGAAGAAGAGAACTCTTACTTAGTTCTTGTGTGTTTTCTCTAGTTCTCTCAATGGCTATTTATACATATCAATAGGACCGGACACATTCCTTAACAAGGATTACTTTCCTACAAGTATATGGTTTCCTAACTTAGCTCTAAGAGACAAACCTCTTAAGCTGCTATACTTAGAACATAAGTACTTGGTTTCCTTAACCAACTAGATTTCCTAATCTAGTCCTTGACCGACCTACCAACATTTACTTCCCGGAGAAAATCCCCGCCAGAGAAAATTTCACCTTTAGAATGGTGACAACAAACATGATCCCCAATCTTGATAAAATACAAATTTTCAGATTCAGATAATGCATGACGCTGGCAGTTACCAGAACTTGAGGTTCTCATCCAAATATCCTTCTCTTTCAGCGAGTCTTCCTTCATTTCTTTCTCAAGAAATGCAATACGGTAAATTGTGTGGAAAGACCAACTCCTCCTTTTGATTAAACAAGTATTATTGTGTCACTGTCACCAGGTTGAGACTGTTAAAATAGTACCACTCATATCAGTACCACATCGCCTAGGCCAACCTAGGTCCCATGATTAATAAGCCTTGGGAAATCCTAGCATTGCAAGAGCTAGTACCAACAACATCACCTAGACCTCCAGTGTTTGTACCATCAGAAAAGTCAGCACCACCACCCCAACTTCTCATACAACAAGTTCTCTGTTGAACCAGTCCTTCCACCTATAGTTTCACCTATATCCGCACCAGTAGTTCCTCCAAGAGCCGCGCCAATATTTCCACCAACATCTGCACCCATAGGTGCGCCACCAGTTGAAGCGGTGGATACACCAACAGCTGCACCGGCTGTTTCACCCATAGTTGCACCACCAGTTGAACCGGTAGTACCACCAACAGCTGCACCTGTAGTTCACCCACCAGCATCTCGAGCTCTTACTTGCCATGAACATCATCGAACTCCACAGAAAGCAGCCCGAGTTCGTCATCGTCCCATCACAGCAACTTCCATCTAAACATCATCATCATGTCCATCTCAGTTACCTGTCGAGCCATAGCAGCAACCCGAGCTTCATCATCACCACAATCACGCCAAGTCCTCTTTTAATGATCGTTCAAGTTGTACACTACATTTCTCTCCGTGTTCAACTTGAGGGGGGGTATTGGAATATATGTCACCTACCACAAGGAGATGGAGGTGGCCATTTTAGAAGACTCATTTTACACATGTTTTTAGTTGTTGATCCATGGTAGGTAAGCCTCCATATTAATAGTTGTTAGTTTTTAGCCTTCATAAGCATAGTTGTTAGCCTCCATAGGCATAGTTGTTAGCCTCCATAGGCATAGTTCTCTTCTTCTTTTGTAATCTATAAATAGGCATTTGTAGTATCATTTGTAGTCATCCAAAGTTAGTGAGATTGGGTCCTCAATAAGTGAGAGATGAGAGCTCTCCTTATGCGAGTTTATGTGTGTGGGGTTTGTAAATCATCTCTAGTATTGAGCAGCAATATCATTCACCTCTATGGGGTTTTCTCAGTGGAGTAGGCGTTAGTGCCGAACCACTTTAATCTCTTGTGTCTTCTTTGTTTACATCTGATCCTTACTCTTATCATAAATCTAATATGGTATCAGAGATCCGAAGTTTCATCTCAATTTCTAATATGGTATCAGAGTCCCGAAACATTTCAATTTCTATCATTTTACACATGTTTTTAGTTGTTGATCCATGGTAGGTAAGCCTCCATATTAATAGTTGTTAGTTGTTAGCCTCCATAAGAATAGTTGTTAGCCTCCATAGGCATAGTTGTTAGCCTCCATAGGCATAGTTCTCTTCTTCTTTTGTAATCTATAAATAGGCATTTGTAGTATCATTTGTAGTCACCCAAAATGAGTGAGATTGGGTCCTTAGTAAGTGATAGATGGGAGCTCTCCTTATGTGAGTTTATGTGTGTGGGGTTTGTAAATCATCTCTAGTATTGAGCAACAATATCATTCACCTCTATGGGGTTTTCTCAGTGGACGTAGGCGTTAGTGCCGAACCACTTTAATCTCTTGTGTCTTCTTTGTTTACATCTGATCCTTACTCTTATCATAAATCTAATATAGTATCAGAGCACCGAAGTTTCATCTCAATTTTTAATATGGTATCAGAGTCCCAAAACATTTCATTTTCTATCATGGTATCAGAGCCAAGTTCGATCCAAATGGGCGTTTAAGTTTCCGCTACAAGATGAAGTTTAAGTTTCCACTCCTATCAGAGCCAGACCCCACTCAGAGCTATCCGTGTCCATCCATGTGTCAATGGTTTCTGTACCACTCAGTGTCAGTGTATCCGTGGTTTCCGTACCACTCAGTGTCAGTGTATCCGTGGTTTCCGTACCACTCAGCATCAGTGTATCTGTGATTTATGTACCACTCAGTATCCCCGCCAGTGTGCGTCCGTGGTCTCCGTAAATACTCAAGTTTCCCCGCCAGTGTGCGTCCGTGGTTTCCGTACCACTCAATATTAGTGTGTCCGTGGTTTCTGTACCACTCAGATCGTCCAGTGTGCATCCGTGGCTTCTGTGCCACTCAGTCAGTGTCTTGTTAAGCGATTCCAGTCAGTATATCCGTGGTTTCCATACCACTCAGATCCGCCAGTGTACATCCGTGGATTTCGTGCCACTCATTTAGTGTAACCCTTTCTGCATGGGCAGCAATCCGTAGGCCACAATACGCGTGCATCCCCAGTTGGCGGGCCGCAATCCGTGTGCTATAATCCTCGTGCCATGCTTCAGGTCTAGGTGTATTCAAACTCGACCCTCTCGAGTTTGAGGGGGGGGTGTTAAAATAGTACCACTCATATCAGTACCACATCGCCTAGGTCAACCTAGGTCCCATGATTAATAAGCCTTGGGAAATCCTAGCCTTGCAAGAGCTAGTACCATCAACATCACCTAGACCTCCAGTGTTTGTACCATCAGAAAAGTCAGCACCACCACCCCAACTTCTCATACAACAAGTTCTCCGTTGAACCAGTCCTTCCACCTACAGTTTCACCAATATCTGCACCAGTAGTTCCGCCAAGAGCCGCGCCAATATTTCCACCAACATCTGCACCCATAGGTGCGCCACCAGTTGAAGCAGTAGATACACCAACAGCTGCACCGGCTGTTTCACCCATAGTTGCGCCACCAGTTGAACCGGTAGTACCACCAACAGCTGCACCTGTAGTTCACCCACCAGCATCTCGAGATCTTCCTTGCCATGAACGTCATCAAACTCCACAGAAAGCATCCCGAGTTCGTCATCGTCCCATCACAGCAACTTCCATCTAAACAGCATTATCATGTCCATCTCAGTTACCTTTCGAGCCATAGCAGCAATCCGAGCTTCATCATCACCACAATCACGCCAAGTCCTCTTTTAATGATCGTTCAAGTTGTACACTACATTTCTCTCCGTGTTCAACTTGAGGGGGGTATTGGAATATATGTCACCTACCACAAGGAGATGGAGGTGGCCATTTTAGAAGACTCATTTTACACATGTTTTTAGTTGTTGATCCATGGTAGGTAAGCCTCCATATTAATAGTTGTTAGTTGTTAGCCTCCATATGCATAGTTGTTAGCCTCCATAGGCATAGTTGTTAGCCTCCATATGCATAGTTCTCTTCTTCTTTTGTAATCTATAAATAGGCATTTGTAGTATCATTTGTAGTCACCCAAAATGAGTGAGATTGGGTCCTTAGTAAGTGATAGATGGGAGCTCTCCTTATGTGAGTTTATGTGTGTGGGGTTTGTAAATCATCTCTAGTATTGAGAAGCAATATCATTCACCTATATGGGGTTTTCTCAGTGGACGTAGGCGTTAGTGCCGAACCACTTTAATCTCTTGTGTCTTCTTTGTTTACATCTGATCCTTACTCTTATCATAAATCTAATATAGTATCAGAGCACCGAAGTTTCATCTCAATTTTTAATATGGTATGAGAGTCCCAAAACATTTCATTTTCTATCATGGTATCAGATCCAAGTTCGATCCAAATGGGCGTTTAAGTTTCCGCTACAAGATGAAGTTTAAGTTTCCACTCCTATCAGAGCCAGACCCCACTCAGAGCTATCTGTGTCCATCCATGTGTCAATGGTTTCCGTACCACTCAGTGTCAGTGTATCCGTGGTTTCCGTACCACTCAGCATCAGTGTATCTGTGATTTCTGTACCACTCAGTGTAGTGATTTCCCACGCCGTGTATCCGTGTGCGTCCGTGGTCTCCGTAAATACTCAAGTTTCCTCGCCAGTGTGCGTCCGTGGTTTCCGTACCACTCAATATCAGTGTGTCCGTGGTTTCCGTACCACTCAGATCGTCCAGTGTGCATCCGTGGCTTCTGTGCCACTCAGTCAGTGTCTTGTTAAGCGATTCCAGTCAGTATATCAGTGGTTTCCATACCACTCAGATTCACCAGTGTGCATCCGTGGCTTTCGTGCCACTCATTTAGTGTAACCCTTTCTGCATGGGCAGCAATCCGTAGGCCACAATACGCGTGCATCCACAGTTGGAGGGCCGCAATCCGTGTGCTATAATCCTCGTGCCATGCTTCAGGTCTAGGTGTATTCAAACTCGACCCTCTCGAGTTTGAGGGGGGGTGTTAAAATAGTACCACTCATATCAGTACCACATCGCCTAAGTCAACCTAGGTCCCATGATTAATAAGCCTTGGGAAATCCTAGCCTTGCAAGAGCTAGTACCAGCAACATCACCTAGACCTCCAGTGTTTGTACCATCAGAAAAGTCAGCACCACCACCCCAACTTCTCATACAACAAGTTCTCCGTTGAACCAGTCCTTCCACCTACAGTTTCACCAATATCTCGCACCGATGTAGTTCCGCCAAGAGCCGCGCCAATATTTCCACCAACATCTGCACCCATAGGTGCGCCACCAGTTGAAGCAGTAGATACACCAACAGCTGCACCGGCTGTTTCACCCATAGTTGCGCCACCAGTTGAACCGGTAGTACCACCAACAGCTGCACTTGTAGTTCACCCAAAAGCATCTCGAGCTCTTCCTTGCCATGAACGTCATCAAACTCCACAGAAAGCAGCCCGAGTTCGTCATCGTCCCATCACAGCAACTTCCATCTAAACAGCATTATCATGTCCATCTCGGTTACCTGTCGAGCCATAGCAGCAACCCGAGCTTCATCATCACCACAATCACGCCAAGTCCTCTTTTAATGATCGTTCAAGTTGTACACTACATTTCTCTCCGTGTTCAACTTGAGGGGGGGTATTGGAATATATGTCACCTACCACAAGGAGATGGAGGTGGCCATTTTAGAAGACTCATTTTACACATGTTTTTAGTTGTTGATCCATGGTAGGTAAGCCTCCATATTAATAGTTGTTAGTTGTTAGCCTCCATATGCATAGTTGTTAGCCTCCATAGGCATAGTTCTCTTCTTCTTTTGTAATCTATAAATAGTCATTTGTAGTATCATTTGTAGTCACCCAAAATGAGTGAGATTGGGTCCTTAGTAAGTGATAGATGGGAGCTCTCCTTATGTGAGTTTATGTGTGTGGGGTTTGTAAATCATCTCTAGTATTGAGCAACAATATCATTCACCTCTATGGGGTTTTCTCAGTGGACGTAGGCGTTAGTGCCGAACCACTTTAATCTCTTGTGTCTTCTTTGTTTACATCTGATCCTTACTCTTATCATTAATCTAATATAGTATCAGAGCTCCGAAGTTTCATCTCAATTTCTAATATGGTATCACAGTCCCAAAACATTTCATTTTCTATCAGAGCCAATGGAATCCACCAACTTACTACCATAGTCTTTGTTCAAGACTCGAAGTCATCTCTCCGACACCGTTCAGGCTATAGAGAAACAAAAACATGGAGGTTTCTCTCAAAGCTATCATCACCATCTTCTTCTTCATTCTCATAACGTCTTCAGTTCAATCATCAACTGAGATCATCACTAGGTTCCAGCAATACCTACAAATCAACACAGCTCATCCAAATCCCAAATACTACGAAGCTGCAGATTTCATAATTTCTCAAGCTAAATCGCTAAATGTAGGATATGAAACCTTAGAATTTGTCAAGGGAAAGCCAGTGGTTCTTCTTAAGTGGACTGGCAAGAACCAAAATCTCCCTTCAATCCTTCTGAATTCACACACAGATGTTGTCCCAGCAGACCATTCTAAGTGGATTCATCCGCCTTTCGATGCAAATGTTGATGAATTTGGTGATATCTATGCCAGAGGTTCGCAGGATATGAAATGTGTTGGATTGCAGTATCTTGAAGCCATTCGGAGATTGAAAACTTCTGGTTTTCAACCAATTCGAACTGTTTATTTGTCTTTTGTCCCTGATGAAGAGATTGGTGGTCGTACTGGTGCCAAGAAACTCGCAGAGTCTGAAATCTTTAGCAAAATGAATGTTGGAATTGTCCTTGATGAGGGTATTGTCAATTTTTTTGCCATTAGTTTAGTTTTAAAATGGATTTCAGCTATACTGTCGTTTTGTCTGTAATTCCTTTCATATCGTAATACAGGTTTGGCTTCGCCAAATGAGACTTGCAGGATTTTTTTACGCGGAGAGAAGCGCTTGGAGTTTAGTGATTAAAGCGACAGGATCCCCAGGCCATGGTGCAAAGCTTTATGACAACAGTGCAATGGAGAATCTGTTGAAGAGCATTGAAAGTGTGAGGAGATTTAGGGCGTCACAGTTCGATATGGTGAAAGCACGGTTGAAAGCCGAGGGTGAAGTCATTTCGGTTAATATGGCCTTCTTGCAATCTGGAACACCATCTCCAACAGTATGTAGTGCTTAAAGTACTAGCAGTTCTTCTTGTCAAATGTTCAGAAGTGTTTTCCTTTTTCCTACTGACTTAATTTTTATCTTCCCCTTAGGGGTTCGTTATGAATCTGCAACCATCTGAAGCCAAGGCAGGTTTCGATATTCGACTCCCACCATTTGCTGATACAGCTTCACTGGAGAGAAGAATTTCTGAAGAATGGGCACCTTCTACCCGCAACATGACATTTGAGGTACAAAAACCATCTAGGATATTTTGTTTCTGCTAATGAAATACGCCCGATATGAAACGGCCATTTGTTATTACATTTTCCATTTTGTTATTCCAATCACTGCAGTAGATACTGACTATGGTGTTACTATCTTGGAGACACTTCTTTAGGCATAGTACAACTCAGAACGCTATTTTCTTAACCAGTTTCCAACCATTTTGTAGCTTGGGCAGTAAAAGCCTATAACTCCGGCAGATGACAAGTCTGGAAAGGCTCATATCTCTCTAACTGATAGTTCATACGCATGGTGGAAATTGTTAGAGGAAGCTGTAAAGAAAGCAAATGGAAAACTTGGTAAGCCTGAGGTTTTCCCAGCCTCCACTGATGCTAAATATTTCCGGGACCAAGGAATACCAGCAATTGGATTCTCTCCAATGGCTAGTACACCAATTCTGCTTCATGACCATAACGAGGTAAAACTTTGATTCTACTTGCACAGAGAATAGATAAGGTAGTAACTCGCTTTTAAATTATTCATAATCTCAGATCAAATATCCAAAAATTACATGCAGTGACTGCAAAGCATACATAGCTACAGGTAGAATGTTAGCTATCTAATGTTATTTCTTCATTGTGTCCTCAGTTCCTCAACCAGGCAGAGTACTTGAAAGGGATTCAGATGTATGAGTCGATCATAAAAGAATTCACCTCTTATGTTGGGTCAGATAGCGATAAAGCTTCCAGAGAAGAGTTGTAAGACTGGCATCTAATAGATGCATTAGCCTCATGTAATATAATGAATTGCAGCAGATATTTGTTTTAAAATTCATCTGGAGAACAACTGACAGACTCGTTCAGGTATCTCGGTGTTTTGTTGATACCCTCTTCTAGTTCATAATTTTGCAACCTCCCAACACTGCCAGTTGAGTTGTACAGTCTTTATTCTGTACGATCACATGGATTTCCGATAATTGCTTGAAAATCTATCTTCCCTACCAATAATCTCCACAGGAGCACACGCCATTCTTAAAATGGTGAAACCGAACAGGATCCCTAATCACAATATGCCGGCTTTCAGCTTTTGATACGAGTTTCGCGAATGTATGGCAGTCACCACAGAACCTGAGGTTCTTCATGATCCGAAGAGGCTTTTCTTTTGGCAAGTTCATAAGACCAAATACAATAGCCAACTTCTCACTGTGGTAACGGAGAGAATCTTCCTTTTGTTCCCCTTCGAGATCATACAATACAAAATTTGTGTCTGGGACATAACCCATTCCTGATAATTTCTTGATCAATAGGTTCAGCTCAGTCTTTATCTTATCGATATTTGGATGTGAATTATCCCCTGCAACAAAAAGATGAACTTGCTTGTTGTCTTCAATCCAACTACAACCTGGTTCTTTCTTCACTCTTTGGTCTCTCATGTTCCTTCTTACTTCTCCAGCGTCCTCCCACCTGTTTGCATTTGCATAGATATTAGACAACAGTATGTAAGTCCCTTCATCCTGGGGATCCAGTTTCAGAACTTCCTTTGCAACATAGATGGCTATTTCCACATTTTTATGGACTTTACATGCACCGAGCAGAGTCCTCCAAGTTACTGCATCCGGTGGAATTTCCATTCCATGGATGAACTGAACAGCTTCATCAAGCTTCCCTGCCCTTCCAAGAAGATCGACCATGCATCCATAGTGTTCTCTTCCAGGTTCAATCCCGAAAAGCTTTTTCATCGACCTAAAGCAGTACAATCCATCTTCAACCAGACCTGCGTGGCTACAAGCAAAAAGCACTCCCAATATAGTAATGGAATTAGGAGCAATTCCTGAATCTTTCATTGATTCGAACAGTTTCAGAGCTTTTAAGGTTTGCCCATTCTGTGCCAAGCCTGCAATCATGGTGCTCCAAGAGATCACATCTTTGTTTGCCATCAGCTGGAAAACAGAATCTGCATCTTCCAAACTCCCACACTTGCAATACATATCCAGAAGCGCATTATAAAGAATCAAATCTTCCTCAGACTTGACCACATGCGCATGAACTTGTCTCCCCAGTTCTAATAATACTAAACCAGTACAAGCTCTCAAAACACTAGTCAACGCAGCTTGCTCAGCCCGAAAGCCAGCTCGTTTCATGCCCTTAAACATATTCAGAGCTTCATCACCCTTGTCATTCTGAGCAAGCCCTCCTATAATCGAGTTCCAAACAATCAAATCCCCAGTAATCATCTCATTAAAAACTAACAACCCATTGTCCAATTCACCCCATTTTGAGTAAATATCAATCAAAGCACTCCGCACAAAAACATCAGAATCCAAACCACTCTTAATTATACCACAATGCAACTGCCTCAGGGTCTCTAATCCATCGCATGCTTTTAATACCGACGAGTAAGTATACATGTTAGGCATAACACCTTCTCTATACATCAAAACCAGATACCTCAACGCTTCTTCATTGAGCTTCGATTTAGAAAAAGCGGAAATCATAGTAGTCCACGAAACAACATTTCTCTCACGCATTTGATCAAGCAATAGACGTGCTTCGTCTAGTGAGTTAAACTTTACATACATATTGAGCAGAACATTATTTAAAAACACTGCAGGCTCGTGCCCATTTGAGTAAAGGTGGTTGTGAATAATCTTTCCTTCTTTAATGGCACCTTTAGAAACACATAATTTGATGAGTTCAGAATAAGTAATGGCATCGGCTCGAATTCCATGATTTTGAAGACGACCCAGTGCGTTAATGGCTTTGGGAAGGTCTCTTTGATTGCAAAACCTGGTGAAATCATCAATCAAAGTTGATGGATTTAAAGATAACGATTGGGTAGCGAGAATGATCGAGGAACGCAAAAGCTTCACAGGAGTGATGGATCTAAAGATTGTCTTCATAGAGTGGTTTTTTAAAGTTACATTTTACTTTGGGGTTCTGCGTCGGCCTGGCCCTCAAGTAATTTTTCAATCGTGCTGTTCCGTTTGTAGGTCCGAAACGATCCACATGATTTTCTACTAGGGAAAATTAGGCTAAGGCCCAACCCATGGATAACCCATAATATGAGACCCTTAATTAAAAGAAGTTTAAATTTAGGCCCCAAATTATTGAAAGACCTTGATACCCTTATGCATATGGTCAAGCCCATAATTAAATAAAATTTAAATTTAGGCCCCAAATTATTAAAATATTATGTGATGATGTTCCAACCACCGCCAACCACCTCCGACCACCACAGCCACCGCCAACCACCTCCGACCACCACCACCGGCAACCACCTCCGACCACCACCGTCGTCAACCACCTCCGACCACCACTGCCGGCAACCACCTCAGACCACCGACACCAACCACCACCTCCAACCACCACCATAGCCACCGGCAACCGCCGCCGCCGCCGCCGATAACCACCACCGTCGACCGACCACCACTCACCACCACCTCCGGCCACATTGATATTGCAAGTGTAACTGGAAGTTACACATGTATAAAAATTACACATTCATGTTGTGTATTCAATAGTGTGTAACTTAAAGTTACACATCCATATGACATGTGTAATAAGAAGTTACACATACATATGACAAGTGTATCCACAAGTTACACATGCATATGGCATGTGTAGTCAACAGTTACACAACAGAAAAAAAATATACAAAAATACATCTATCGCATTAATATTAATTTACAATAATAACTCTATTTACCAGCTATAGTAATCGGTTGTTACTGAACACAATAATGAGTTAAAACACTAGAAATAAGCCACTGAAACCTATACTAGAAGTTTTTCCTTTCTTTCTTGTCTTCCTCATTCCAAAATGCTTGCATATCTGCAACGAAATAAACATCCATGGATTAGGTTGGATGAATAAAAAGAAAAAAAAAAATTATAGGAGAATTGTAAGGCAAAATTATAGAACAAAGATCACAGAAAAGACACATGATAACCCATCTTAGCATGTGTAACTTGGAGTTACACATGCATCTATCATGTGTAGTTGGCAGTTACACATGCATATGACTTGGATACCTAGCATCTGTCTAGTGTAAAGAGGAGTTACACATGCATATAATATGTGTAACTGAGAGTTACAGATGCACCTGACTTGTGTAACTAAGAGTTACACATCCATAAAAGCTTGTGTAACTGGCATGTGTAATTTTTTGGTTACAAGGTTTGTTCATAATTGGCATGTGTAACTAGAAGATACTCATGCATATGTCTAGTGTAATTCATAGTTACACAAGCACATCACATGTGTAACTAGAAGTTACACATGCATCCTACTTGTGTAATGTGAATAAATGTGCAGTCTAGACATAGAATTTGAAACTAAAAACAACAAGAGAGGGATCTAAAAAGGTGTACCAGCAAGCAAAGAATTTGAGTGCATTGAATAGTTTTTTTCCAGCACCACCATTGGCTCCATATCCTCCTCTAAAAGATGCACCTCCACCACCAACACCTCCTAGAATCACAAAACTCAATAGAATAGTTGCACCACTTTGCAATTCCACCACCACAAATTAATGTGACACCTCCAGTTATTTCTCCACAACTCCAGTAGTACCACCACCCGCACCACCATCGGCTACAACTTTCATCATCACATAGCTATGAACGGACGAGTAAAGCACAATGAACAACTATCGATTAGATACACGTTTCATATCGTACAATCATTCACATATTATATGCACATTTTAGAATGAAAAGAATGCAACCTTAATGGAAAGAATGCAACATTTTCAATCAGTAACAACCATTACTATATGTAAGTAAAATCTATGTAACCAAAAGTTACACATTCAATAAGTATGTGTAAGTAAAAGTTACACATCTGATTAGCATGTGTAACTAGAAGTTACACATCTGATTAGCTTGTGTAACTAGAAGTTACACATCCACTTAGCTTGTGTAACTAGAAATTAAACAACAATTATCCTATCACAAAATCATTTCACCAGTGCAGAACTAACTAGGAAGCCCACCATTACAAAATACTTAGGTCACAAAGAGAGTAAGATAAAGTTACATAAAGGTCTCATGTATAAATAAAAGTCATCTTAAGGTCAGTTAAAAATCAAGAATTGGCGTGCTGATAAGGTTAATGTTGGTTCAAGTAAAGGTCATAACAATTATTTATCTAAGAAAATGTGATCTTATGAACAAGATGTGTACATAAAAGACTATGTAACCTAAAGTAGAGTTCAGTTCCCACCTTTGCATCAAGTAGCTTCTCAAGACTATTGATGCCTTTCGGTAGACTCTCTTTATTGGACCCACCTGAAGCAGCAACATATCCGAAAATATTAAACACATGAAAGAAGTCAAGCATGCATATTTTATCTTGGCATTAAGAGAAAGGTAGAAGCCAATACTCCATCACAAAAAATGTCAACGAAGTGTCAAAACAGAAGTAAGAAAGATGAAAAAGTAGAAAAGATATGACGTACAATATCTAAAAATTTAAACATATAGGTAACACAACCTTGAGACAGTTAAAATCTAGTAGGTCCCTTAAATCTTTAGGGTCAAAAACTGTAATCCAGTTGTGGTGCCTCCCTGTCTTTCCTTACAAAGCCTGAGATGATTACTCTAAAATAGCATGTAAGTTTCTAAGCCTGGACTAAATGTTCTTCTTGCAATTCTAAGAACTAATTTACTGAGGATAAATGAAAAGACACAAGGAAGTTTGCAACAACAAAAAATATCAGTTCCAAACATATGAAGCAGAGTTAGATCAAGCAACAGAACAAATTACCTTTCCCTACTATAGGAGAAGCAGTCATGCCAAATATACGGGGACGTATCGTCTCATCAGTTCTGTAAAATTCCTGCATCGTAGTCAATAAATTCAGTATAAAACAAGACAAAACCTCCCACATATTCCCACAGCCTACTCCCTCCCAATGAAGCAAAAAAATTAGATAAAATTAACATATGTGTGTGTACGATTACTTCCTGATTTTCTCATAAATTTTGTACCGAAATGCTTAGAGTTATTCATATCTATTCAATCATCAAATCAGTCAAATCAGTCAAATCAAAATGAAGTTAATAGTATCTACATCATATTATAGCGCCGAATCATTTCAAAAATCAAGATAATCGTTCATCTATGATCTATGACGAAACAGATGTGTGTGTGTATGAGCCACAGAGATAGAGATGAAAGATTAACGGAGAAGACTGTCTGGAATCTTAGACGAATACATTCAATCATCCACCAAAGATTAAGATGCATCGATTACTAATCTCAATTTAGATTTACAATCAGGAAAACGGATTAACAGATCAATCAAATCTCAATCATGAACTCTACAAATTATTTGTGATTTTTTTTTATCTCAAATCGAAGATAAAGATGAGATGATTACAAATCCAGACTCCAATTACAAATCGAATTAAAAACTTGATTAGAAATAATTGTTCTTATAGGTTTTTGAACCATAAATTGATTTTTCAAAACAAAATTAAAACTGAATCAAAAGACAAATATAGTTTAGGAGGAAAACTTATCTGATTTGTTAGATTTGTTCATGAAATTAATTTGAAACTATTGAGATTCGATATTAATCTTCCAAATTTCCTCTCCGATTTGATTTTCTTCGTTCTCCGATTTGATTTTCTTCGTTTTTTCTTTGATTCATATTTCTTCTTCGTTTCTGCAGAGCTACAGGGAGAAACGAAACCGAATGAAAATGAAATCTAATGAAATTAAAAGAACCATGAAGAAGATGAAAGAAGAAATTGATGTGATGAAACAATAACTAGCTATAGAATACAAAGAATCGATTGTAACTGATAGGGAAGGAATAAAACCCTAAGAAAATCGTTGCAGCTCTGATCTGAGATTCAATCTAAAACCAAAAATGATTGACTGATTTAGTTCTTCTGTAATAAGTAAACGCCATCAGCGGAGATCGATGGAGCGACTATCGTTCTCTTGCTCTCTGGAATCGTTTTCTTCGGTTTGATGAGAGAACCCTAATTTTCTTCAGAGCAGAGGCGAGAGAGAAGTGAGAGAAAGTGGAAATGAAAATGAAAATGGAAATGGAAATGAAACCTATAGCCTATTTCATTAGGTATATATAGTAAAGGGCAGTTTTGGTATTACTAATTTTCCCCAAACCCTAAACTTTATTACCAAGCCCTGAAATCTAAACTTCTGGGCCTAGAAATATTAAAAAGTGAAAGTATGGAGTTGATATGGGAGGATCCATTTAGTGGGGCTTCTATATATGGAACCCATATAATAGGGGGGTTCTAGTATTTTTCACAAAAGGAATTGCGCCACATGAAAACACAGGCGTAATATGACGATTGCGCCCCACGAAAATCAAGGCGTAATCCTAAACTCCGCCCCATAATATTACAGGCGTAATATCACGATTGCGCCCCATTGAAAATCAAGCGTAGCCTATGATTACGCCTGGACTCCAGGCGGTACTGATAATTGCGCCTGATGGGGCGTAATCTATAATTACGCCTGAATAGGGCGTAAATTATGACACTGCCTGGCATCAGGCGCAACTTGTAAATCCGCCCGATGGGGCGTAACCTCCACTCTCGCCCCAACCCGACGCAAATATTAGTTACGCCTCACGGTGAGGCGTAACCTGCAGTTCCGTCCGAAGCGGGCGTAAGCGTGAGTTCCGCCCGACCATAACCAAACCAAAGACCAAATATACTCTGGTTTTTGGTTATGGTATGGTATTTGGTCTTTAGTACACCCCCATAGCACCTGCTTTTTGGACCAAAATTTTAGTTTTGGTCCATGACTGTGGTTGCTCTCAGTAGAGTTGGTATCAACCCATATAAATCATGTTTTTTTTGCTTTTAAAAAGAGCCATTCATAAGAACATATAAGAAGAGCTTCTTTTGCTTCAAAAATAAATAAAAATAAATAAAAGAACAAAACAGAAAACATCTTAATCGAGGAATGAATCTTTCTGATGAGCTAGCTCAAGCTTCAAGGTGGGTACTATCTGTAGTTTTCAATGATTTACAAGGAAAAAAGCAATTGGGAGTCTTTCCATAAGTATTCCAAAATCCAAATGATTCTTGGTTTGAACGGGTCCAAATAATTTGTTCTTTGTTGTTGCTCACTTGCATTTACTTTGACGAAAATGAACACATAAAGAATTTGCCATGGATAGCAAGAGTAAAAATAAAATTTGCCATGAGCACATATATGCGACCTAATGATATTTGGAGGCTAGCTAGTGATGAGCTTGCTCGAGCTTAAAGTCTTCTCCTGAAGTTTAAATCCGTCAGCTATTTGATTTTATTTCTCAAGAGGACAACTGAGTCGTAGGTATATAAGAAACACTTGTTAAGCGTCAAAATAATTTTTGCCATCAGCAAACGAAGAGAAAACCCCACTACTTGGATGTACCTGTTCCAGAGTCGTTTTTTGTTGTGCACCTATCGATCCCAACAACCATTTGCCAGTAATGGCTTTCTTTTGTTTTAAGAGTAAAAACAAGACCTATTTTATGCACCATTTGGCTCTTATTAGGACCCTTCCTATGGTAAGTAGCAAATTTGTTATTATGCCATGCCAGCTGGACTGGCAAACTTGTTGCGCCACTATGGGAGAATTTATAACCGGTCAAGTGTAAACCGGTAGGTAGATATAATACCGGTAGGTGTTATAAAGACTGTTATCGGTCGCGGTTAAACCGGTGGCTGTCTTTTGACAACCGGTCGGTCTTTTATTCGACGTTTATTTTAGTAACGACCATTTCCTTAACGTTTATCTATAAATTCGCCTCATTTAATGAAATTTAATCACACCTCATTTTCTCATTAACTCTATCTGTGCTCAGTCTTTTGTACCTTAATCATCTGTTTAATATTTTTTCTCCACCTCAATAGATATGGATTCTTCTGATGAAGAAGTGCGTATTCATATGGATCGATTTGAAGAACAACAACGATTATTCGTGCAGGCATTGAAACAAATTGATGATGAGTCAGATGAAGATAAAGAACTAACCAACACCTTGATGCAGCTTGATTCATTGGGGCAAATACCTAGAGATTTGGAGCCAATAAAAGTGTTCACAAGAAGATATACGTACCGTGGTCGGGACGAATGGCACGAGAAGCTGATGCACGATTATTTTCTTCCGGACTGTGTGTTCTCTGATGAAAATTTCCAAGGCCGATTCCGCATGCCCAGACATTTGGTGCTAAAGATTATTGGTGAGCTTTGTCAGGTAGAACCTCAATTTAATTATCATTATGATGCACTTAATATTAGGGGTCATAGACCTGAACAAAAGGTTACTTCGGCTTTGAGGATTTTAGGATATGGCAGACCTCCAAATTCTAATGATGAGTACCTTCGCATTGGAAAAACAACTGCATACAAGTATCTTGCGTTGTTTTGCGAAACAATGATTAATCATTTTGGTCCTACCTATTTACGAAAACCAACTGATGTAGATGTTAGAGAAATATTAAAGCAAAATCAGGAAAGGGGATTTCCCGGAATGATGGGTAATCTTGATTGCATGCATTGGGTATGGACCGGATGCCCTACCTATTGGGCTGGTCAGTATAAAGGTCATTACGCAAAACCAACGGTGATCCTTGAGGCTGCGGCATCTTATGATTGTTGGATATGGCACGCTTTTTTTGGTCTCCCAGGATCTCAAAACGATATTAATGTTTTACACAAATCGCCTTTGTTTGAGGATTTAAAGTATGGCATTTCTTCTCAAGTAGACTTTGCTATCAACGGGAATCACTACACTCATGGTTATTATCTTGCAGATGGAATTTATCCAAAATGGTCAACTTTAGTTCAATGTTACCGTCAGCCACCTGTCGGTGAAATGGGTCGTTCATACTCGTATTTCAATAGTAAACAAATGAATCTGAGAAAGGATGTCGAACGAGCTTTTGGAATTCTGAAACGGAAGTTCGCAATCATTTGTGGGCCTTATCGTGGTCTAAGTACTCATGAAATGCATAAGACTATGCTTACTTGCATCATTACGCATAACATGGTTATCCAGGAGACTCGTCGTAATAAGAATTGGACTAACCATCAAGATGAAGACTTAAGGCCTGAAATTATACCAGCAAGAGGACTACCTGCAAGGAACTATGCGCAAATGACCAGTCATATTGAGAATAGACCTTTGTATAACATGTTAAGGGAAGATCTCAGAGCAAATCTGTGGGATGAGTTTGGAAGAGATGGGGGACAAATTGAGTAGTGTTGTTTCATTTATTTTGGTTTATTTATTATTGTTTCATTAATTAAAATCATTTACTAATAAAATTTATTATTGTTTAAGTTTATTATTATTAAAGTACCGGTACCGGTCTATTCTCAATCTCTACCGGTCTAGTCTCAATCTCTACCGGTCTAGACTCAACCGCTATCATTCCTTTATATCCCCACACTAAATCCGTTTCAAATTCACATTCTCTCATTTCTACAAATTCTTTCTCTGATTTCTTTCTCTAAATTATGCCTGATCCTAGCTTCACTGAAGATGAAGATTTATCTCTTTGTAGAAACTATGTATATACTTTCCGAAGAAAGGTGAAGAACGATGGATGAGTGGTTTACCTAGTATGAGTTATTTGGGTAAAATTCATGATGCCTTCTGCACAGAGACAGGTAATCCTCATAACCGGGATTGTGCTAATTTGTTTTGCCGATTCATGAATATCAAAAAAGAGCTTGTGGATTTTATAGCTATGAAAAGGATTGTCACTCGATACCGTCTTAAAGGTGAGACCAATGCTGAATTGGGGATTCGAACTCGAGAGGAGTGGCGAAGATGGAAACGAAAAGATTTCGAATACGAAACGCAATACCGAATTCTTAAGGAGTTTTTAGTAACTCGTATGGGATGTTAGCCTTAAAAGTTTTTAATAATGATTTCATGGATGTTGTCAAGTAAAAGTTTTAATGTAATGAAAAAAGTAGAACAATTCATTAAAATTAACATATCCCATATCATCAATTGTCTTCATTGAAATTAAAAGCTGATACATTAATTAATTAAGTGGCACTACTTCATCGTCGTCTTCGCAATCCTCATCTTCGGCTTGAACTCCAAATTGTTTTTCCATGTTTCTCTTGTTTATTTTTTCTTCCAATTCCTCTGTTAACCTGTCCATCTCCATCTCCCATACCATTAATTGTCTGGCATTCATTTTTTCGGTTTTTGCATTTAGAATCTTATTCTTGTCATAGTCTGAAACAATTTTTTCTTGAGTTTGTCGATGTTTTTTCATCTCCTTTGTCAAGAATTGGCGGTCTACAACTCTTTGTTTTTCGACGACCTTCTGATGCTCTATCAAAGTTTCAATAGTACTACTTCCTCCTTCACTTGCTTCTCCTCCTTCTTGGGCAGCTTTTCTCGCTACTCTTGCATGATTTCTTCCTAATAATTTTCTCTTAATTGCGGTATTGACATTCAGGTTGGAATTGTTATTTCTGGTAGTTTCTGGTGAAGAGAATGGATTATCTGAAGATTGAGATGGTTGTGAAGCTGGCGTCGAAGGTGAAGAAGTGTATGGTGAACTTGCAGGTATGTATGGTGAACTTGCAGGTATATTCTGCACATTTGCTAACACTTCTGGATTATATTTAGGCAACACTTTCAAAATATGATAACAACTTTCGAAAATAAAATTGTTCTCATTTTTATGGTGCCAATCAGTGCGACACTTTCGTTCGACATCAACATCGACAAGACCGCTCTCTCGACCACGAGCAGCTTGCATTATAGCAGCTACATACAACGCAACTTGGGCGTTGATTGTAATAAAACGACCGGACAATCCATTTGCATCACGATCGTTGATGTTCATAGTTTCATCACGAAATTTAGCAAATATGTTTTCCCACAACTTGGTAGATTGTTGTTGGGCACCATCGATACTATCTTGTGTAAAGAACACATAGTTTCTTCAAATGGATTCATCTTCGATTATGGTAAATTTTGGACCCCTAATCTTCTTCTTTTGTTGTTTAGATTGAGTATTTGATTGAGACATATTAAAGAAATTATACAATATGAGTGAATGAAAGAGTTAGATGCACTTAATTTGTTTTAGATTAACAAATGTGAAGAGTATAGAAGAGAAGGAGTGAGTTAAAATGGTAGAGGAATGTGGTATTTATAGGGGGAGAATAATAACCGTTGGATCAGATTTTAATTGACGGTGTAACAAGCACCTACCGGTGTTACCTAAACCGGCAACGGTGTTGTTTACACCTAACGGTGTAACAAGCACCTACCGGTCGAGACTAGACCGGTAGGTAGAAACCCCACCTGGACTGGCAAAGTGGCAAATTTGCCACTTTGCCAGTCCAGTTTGCCACTTTTCCCCCTCCATAGTGGGTGCTTAAGTGGAAAATCAATTGATTTGCCACACCCAGAAGGGGCCTTACATAGCTTCACGTAATTAAACAGGTTATTGAAACGCAGTGCAAAAAAAGTACTCAAATCTGATAATTTCCATTACCAAGAAGGATTAAACAAAGAAGAAATAAGGGTTTGTATCAAAATTGGGCAGGGAGAGATATAGATAGATGTTACAAGTTCATCTAATTAATATATGGACTGAATTCAATTTCTCAATCTCTCTTTCTTTTTCCTATGAAACAATAGTATGAGATGAGATACCTTTAATATTATGATTGATATCCTTTAATAAAACAAGACGATGATCCATTGTAGTACTATTACTATTTGGCTCTTCTCTCTTCTCTCTCACCTAAAAGAGAACGAAAACTCTCAGAACCTAAATCTTGAGCTTCTCTTTCTCAAATCAGCTCCTATGGGGCAGATTTGGGAAGGAGAACCTCAACCCATCTTCGATCTCTGCTTTCTACTTTAGTTTCCCTAATTTTTCTTTGGTTTTAGTCTACTTTTTTTTAGATCTGAGTTTCTGGATTTGGGTTTTTGTTCTTGAGCAACATCACTTCTTCAACATCTTTTCTGGATTAGAGCTAGCGTTTTCTTAATTCCGTTTCTCTTTTCGTTTAGCTTGTATTTTCAGATCTATTTACTGAGTTTGTTGTTTCCATCAACAACATTTTCAGAAGGCACCATGAGTTTGTTACAAGTTCTATTATCAGCAACTACAAGCGGCAGTAACCAGTTTCAAGAACGAGATTCCGTCAACGTTTTCACACCGATTCATCCAGTATCCGACCGATTACGACATCGATTCAGCAAGTATCCGACCGATTACGTTAGTTTCCTACCGGGTTACCATGAGTTACCTCTGTTACTTTATTATTGATTTAAACCTTGAGAAATGGTTGGATCTCTCAAAGATCCTAGCACTTCTGCTAGATGCAGATATGTTAATAGGTTTGGCTTTGTTTCCAAACCATAAATGGTCATTTAACTTTGTCCCGTTACCTTTGTTACATTTGATTCAGATACAGAAAATGGTTCAAAAACAGTTGACGAACTCCTATTGTAACTCTTTCATTTTGCTTTGCTTTGATGAATGTAAGATCGATAGATCGTTGTGCTCGACTCAATCGACTCAGTAATGTAACCATCCCATTATTGGGTTTTATCTATAAAAAAAAAGTACTATTACTATTTCCTATGTTGTTGTTTTTCTTGGAGTTGCAAGCAGGTGGGAGTATATTTGCTGCTGCTGCTGTTGGTGGATCCAAAGTCCCTTCTCTGTAAACATAGAATACTTCGTCATCATTTATCAACCGAAATTTCTTATCAAAAGGCCGGTCATGAACTCGATGCAGTGGCATCCCCCTGTTTTACCATGATAACCCACGTAAACACAACAAACTTATTTAAACGACAGTCAGAATTCAGAAAATATAGTATATCTTATTAAAAAAATTGAAAAACTGAAAAAATCATCACTAAGAGACATTTTTCAACGACAATGTTCGTACTAAACGTCCCTGATTTTATGAATACGAAGCTATTAAAATAAAGCAAGGGGATCAGAAAGATGCAGCATTTTTATTTATTTTCTGTAAATAGTAAACCCGCTATAGCAGGCGCCTTCTCGTGGTTCATTACCAGTAAGTCAGAAAAAAACATTAGAGTTAGTGACACTCTCATTTAAATAACATTCATTCAAGCTGATGTAAAAAATAGTATCCAAAACCCCCGAGCATTGATTTATTTTCTTCTTCTTACCCAACAAACTAGAAGATCGTGTAACATACAAGTGTAATAATCAATCAGGAATGAATCTTGAATCATTAATACGAACAAATGATACTCTTAACTAAACAAGCAAAGTCAAAAGAAATATTACTACCCATGTTTTAAGAAAATTGATACTTTTACTTTTCGGAGAGAGTTAGAGCATCTCCAATAGGACATCCTTAACTTCCTATTAATTAGGCCATATAGCATTTATATTGTTTTTAATCAAAAAATTTCTCCAATGGTAATTTAAGGACTAAATGTGAAGATAATATGGAAGATAGTTACACTAACATCCTCAAACTCATCCTCTAGTTTTAGAGGTTTTTTTTTAGGATGTTTACATCCTAGTCACTAAAATCTATGATGGTTAATATACGGATCAAATATTTATTTTTAACATCAAGGGTTTAAGTTCTAACCAATGTAGAAATATTTATGATCGGAGACTATCTTTCTAAAATTCCTAAAATTATGAAAATATTAGACTTTAAGTGTTCAAAGGATGTCTTTATACATGAATCATGTAAGAAGCACACCACAACCCGTTGGAGATGCTCTAACACCTGTGATAAAAGCTCTCTTCTAGCACGAGAGAGCCTTGGCCCGTTAAAATTCTAGGTCTAGTTAACCATATCAAAAGCCAAAAATGCGTGAATATGCTGCTTTCTTGACTATTTTAGCTTATCATACTACCCCCGTCAAGTGTCAAAATCTAAAAGTTTAAAAACAGATAGTATGAGAAATGGACGGCTAATATTAAGTTATGTCTAGAGTAAGTAAAAGGCTGTGAGAAGTACCATAATAAGACTTACAACTGGAAAATAAAGAAAGTAGAGCCGTAAAAAAGAGAAAGAAATAAATACCTGACATGGAAATGATCGGCAAGATTAGATTTTTCGATGTAAAAAGCAACTGCATCACAAAATGCCCCATATGTCTTATGATGCAAACCATCAATTCTTGGATATGATAATTTAGGTCGAGGTAATGGTTCTGTTACCCATGGATTTCTACTTCCTCCTGCTGTAAAGTAATATTCTTTCCAACTAATATTATTATAAGACGAACCAGAAACAGAAACAGGAGTAGCTACCGGTGACGATGATGCCGAGCTATGCACAGAAAGACCCACAAAACCCAACTTAGCCATGATTGGTTCTAACTCGTCATGGGTCATAATGGGTTTGAATGTTTTAGTATGCCATAGTGCTAGTTTCCTCATATAATCCTCCATTTTTTTTTTTGAAACAGAGGAAAAGGACTAGTCCTTTTGGTTTCAAGATTCTCTGTTCTTCTTCTTTTTCTCTGGCGAAATTTGTAATAAGGAAGAAGAAGGAAACCGAGACAGACGGACAGAACAATAGAGAGAGGTAGAGAGATAAAGAAGTAGAGAAGAGGGGGTTGAGGATCAGGCAGGAGAAGGGGGAAACTGAATCAAGAAAAAGATTTTTCATTCTTGTTTTATATGAAAAAGGCTAATCGGTTGTCTAAAAGGCATTAAACTTGTTGTTTAATTACAAAATAACCTAATGGTGGGTTTGGATGTGGAATTTTAAAGGTGGAATTTATGGGTCAGGGGATTTGGTAGAATTACGTTTCTCTTCGTATATTTGGTTGTTCGAATCCTTGGAATCACATTTCCTGTGGGAATCAGTTTTCCAGCAAATCCTCCATATGGAGTCCGACCCCTCCCCCTAAGATTTGCCGGGAAACTTAACAAGGGATTTATGGACCCACTTTTTTTTTAACTCTAAATCCCATTTACATGCAATTTTAAGATTTGAGGGTAATGTCAAACGGTACAGAGACTTTAAAACAACAAAACCCTATAAATCCTAGGAATTTTAATTGAGTTACCAAACACACCGGGAATTTATATGAATCCCAGAATTTATAATCCCATAGGATTATAAATTCCAGGAACGGCGCGCGGGTTATAACCCATCCACAAAAAACCCATCCAAACAAATATGACACAAAAACCCCAAATATCATAAACTGTCTACATTACCCTTGTACTATTTAAATCACCCCAACAAAAACAAAAATCAACCCCACATTTAAATTTTATTAAATTATCACACCAACAACGACACAGCACAGCAGCACCGCCGCCGCCTCCCACCACCGCCGCGACACCACCGACGCATCCCACCACCACCATCGACGCCACTGCACCACCGCCACGACACCACCGCCGCCTCCCACCACCACCACTGCACCACCGTCGCCTCCCACCACCACCGCCGCCACTGCACCACCTCCGCGACACCATCGCCGCCTCTCACCACCACCACCGCCGCCACTGCACCGCCGCCGCCTCCCACCACCACCACCACCGCGACACCGCCGCCGCCTCCCACCACCACCACGGCCACCGCTTCCATCACCACCTCCGCCACCGCAGCCGACCACCGCCACCGACCTCCGTCACCGCCGCCAACCACCACCGTCGTCACCAACCACCACCGCCACCACCACCACTGCCAATCGCTGCCGTCACCAACCACCACCACCGTATCCAATGACCACAACCACATACGACCACCACCGTCACCGAGAAACACCATCATTATCACCGACCACCACCACCAAACAGCCATCGCCACCACAAATAATTAATTTGATTGATCAATGTTCAACAAAATGAGAAAAAATGATGCAACCAAACTGAAAATGAAAAACAAATGATGAAACCAAACTGAAAAAATGATGGAACCAAAATTGGTTTCATCAAAAAATAGATGAAACCGAAATTGGTTTCATCATAAATACGATGAAACCATAATTGGTTTCGTCGACTGCAATTGCTCCTTGGCTCAGTTCTTTCCTGCAACTTCAACTACTCCTTGGCTCAATTCCTGCCACACCACTAGCACCACCACCACCAATACTGAGCAATTGCATCACCACTGCCAGACACCGCTACCAGTCAGCACCACCTCCAACACCGCCAACACCCGCCGTACCGCCACCAGCACCACGACCTCCCACCACCCAAAAATACGATGAAACCGATTTTGGTTTCATCATAAATACGATGAAACCTATTTTGGTTTCATCATAAATAAGATGAAACCATTATTGGTTTCATCACACTAACATCAACACCAACAAGCCAACAAGCTTCCAATATCAACATCACCACCTGTAGTGAACTCAAGCAGCAACACCAACAACCCAACAACATTTCGTATCTCGCCATAATAAACCCATTCATCTGCAATATCACCAGAATCTGTTATTATAGAACACAATCAGAAGAGCTAATAATGATAGAATTATTATTAGCTCCAAAAAGACTAGGTAAAATGTGTTGCGAGGAAAGGAACGGTTTGGTAGTTCAAAATCTACCCTCAGCAATGCACTTGAGTACATATTTAAACACACAGTTGAAGAGTAAACCATAGCTACAAAGAATATATTTAGTCGCGTTAAGCGCTGAAAATAATTGTGAGATACATGCTGCTCTAACACATAAAGTGCAGAAACCAGAAAATGGTTGAATCCATATCAGTTTCCCTAATAAGGCATTTACAAATTAAAACAAGTTGATACACTTACCAGAATGTATAACATCGTCCATGTTCACAGACATGCGACCTGCATGCTGTGCAAATAGCTCTATGTCCTTAGCCAATTGTTCTGATTTCCACAGGAATATCATCCATGTTAGTTTCACACTTGTCAAAGAGAAGGAAGTTTTACACACAAGAGACATAAACTAGAAACTAACTCCACACATAGTCTTATGAACACAATGGTAAATATCTTGTGAGATCCCCTAAAAGGCTTTTCAAAGTGTAAAAAGAGGAAGAAGACATTCAAAATTTTATAGCAGAAAATTTCAGCCAAATACTAGGAGCCTCGAGTTTCAATTTTTTGTGAAATGGGAGAGAGAGTTTGTGGTAGCACATCACCCAACTTATTTCCTTACATTCTATTTCCTCACCGTAAGGATTCAGACATGCCATCAAAGATGCAAATCCAAACAGAGATCCTAGGCCCCTAGCTATTTGAAAAGGAGAACTGAAAATGAGCTATGAAACGTGATAATGGTTTGTTTCATGGTAAAGTTATTGGAACAAATTTTCAGGCACGAAAAAAGCGCAAATACTAGCTGAATGCTTTCACATGTTTATGTCTACAAAGGTTACTCTCTAATTTTCTCACAACTGGAAGCATGAAAAGGATTGTGCAGGAATTGAACTATTCAATCTTTTGCGGTCGTATTTCAGTTTATGCATCTGCTAGTGAGAGGTACATTAAGTGCCTTTATTAAGCATGGACAGGATACATGGGTAAGCATACGAATATGTAAGGCAGTTGGATAGATAGAGAAGCCGTGATAATTGTGTATGTAGGTTGATACAGCAAATGCATCAATACAACTGTATCCATTAATCTATATCTGTATGTATAGTGAGAAGTGCATCCTTGTAAAATATTACCTGCTGATTTGGACAATGCACATGGTAAAAGTGAAATACATCTATGTGATTGCTAGAAGAAGAATATTAGGAAAATGAGGAAGAAATGCCCTTGCCATCGCCGACATTGATCTACAACTCTACACGAAGGATACAGAAACTAAACCATTCTCATACTTTTCAATCACAACTTATGCATTTTAAGAAAAGAAACACAAACAATAGCAAAATGTGACTTTAGGGGATTAACCTGAAAATTTGAAGGCAAGATTAGAAATGCAACCCATAACTTGCTCAGATATCTCCATATTGTTCTTCTTCCCTGTTCAAATTTCAGTAAGTTCATGGATTGAGATAGATTAAAAAAAAACCTTCAAAATGAAAAAATTGAAAATGAAATTGGAATCTATAAAAAAACCTTCAGCTTCAGCAATTTTGATAACAGAAAGGCGGAATCTATCCTTTAAGACATTCGAAGTTGATTCGGAATCTAATAATGATAGAATTAGAAAAAACTAAGAAATTAAAAAAACTAAGAAACTCGTGGATTTTTTCCTACAACTAAGAAAAATCGTAACAAAAAAAAACCCAATTGGAAAAAGAAAAAAAAATCAACAAACAATCAGAAAAGCTAATAATGATAGAATTATTATAGAACAATTACTTACACATCTGATTGAGAGACTTTAGAGTATATGGAGGTGACCTAAGAATAATCGAAGCCGCCATAACCAATGAATTTCACACAGAATGTTTCCTGGGATTTAGGTTTAGAACTGATGAAATGATTTAATCTTGAGGTGGTACAAGTTTGATGGGGTTTAACTTCAACGATGAGGAGAACAGAGATTTGATTTGATTAGACGGCGGCGGGTTATGACGGAGGTGTTGCTGCTGGTGTTCGTGGATATTTGTTGCTGCTGGCGGTGACGGTGGTGCGGAGAAGGAGACGAAGAAAAGAAAAAAAAGAAAAAGAAACGAGAGAAGAAGAAGAAGATAAGGTAAAAGGGTATATTTGGATTAAAAAAAAACTAAAACTAAATTTACTCATTATTATTTGACCTGGGGTTTTTGTGCCACTTTCTTTTGAAACGGTTTTTATTTGTTAAAACTAATATGACCGGTTTTGTCTTATCACTAGTTTGTTCACCTAGGGGTTTTGTCACTAGTTTTGTTCCAGGAAACGGTGAATTCTACAAACAAACCAACCATAAATAAATGAGCAGAATATAAGGAAGGGAATCGGGAGATGCATAGGACTGAGTCGTGTCTTTAGTTTTAGTCCAAGTTTACGGACCGTGCGTTTGTATTGTCCATGGTCCAATCTAGTATAGACGACAAAATCAAAATTGTTATGCAGGTTTTTTTTTTTTAGATGTTGAAAACAATGTTCAACAGTCAGGTCCCGTATAGTTACAAGTTAGTCACATGGCGATTTTGCAGTACCAAGCTTAAAAGCTCTCTACATATGGGAGATGATTGTGAAAACCATGTGATCGTGTATGATGGTTGATTTTAACTGGAAAGCACACCCTTTTAAGGCCAAAACAAATCACCAATGTATGTTAACATGCAATAAGAAAAGAATAATAATTAGATAGAAAGAGCATTAAACTATGAGCTTATTAGGGAGAATAAATTAAAATTACATGTAGTTAGATTTATTGTGGAGTTACGACAAAAAAAAAAGTTTAAAATGAGAATCATACGATTTATTTATTTATTTTACTTTACGATCATCATATTTCAACACAAAATTGGTTAAAAAGACCAAATTCAAAATTTTCTGGGTGAAAAGGACAGTTAGATTTAGATAATGTTTAAATGGACAAAAATTTAAAAATAGGCAGGATGACATTTTCAAATATTTTTTCTTATTTTTATTTTACACAGGATGCATCCAGTTTCATCCTTGCTATTTTTTAAGTTTAAGGCAGGATGAAACCAGTTTCATCCTTTCTATATTTTTTTTGTCCATTTCACCCATAAATTTTTTTACTCGTCCATTTGAACCGTGTTTTAAATTTTTTTGGACAAATGACCCATTTTCCGATATTTCAATTGAAATCGAAATAATGATTACATGATCGCTTACAATAATTTCAAAACATCATCAAAATACAAGATAATCAAAACCCTAACACGGATAAAAATATTATGTACAAATAAATCGCAAAGACAAAGAGTCATAAACCGCAAAGATATCCAAATATTTGTGTAGTAGGGAATGATGATGGTATAATTCGGAATTAATTCTGACAATTTAATCTGATTTTCGTCTTCTTTAACGAGAGATGCTCCTAAAAAAGGAGAATCTTGTCATAATCTTGTATATCTAAATGAACCTGGATGCTATAAATTTATTGGATTTAATATGAATTCAAAATGAGAAATACATCTTTGCCATTTCCCATGACATCATAAACCGTAGATGGCGGAGAATTCACCAACATGCCGCCCCCAATCGTCGTTGCACCAGATATGGCTAGGACATCTGCACTAGCATTATTTTCCTGATAAATGAACTTCGTCTCCTTCAAATATTGCAGTCAATTTTCCTAATGTGTTAAACGTCTCCAAGGCACCAAAGACGTGTCTAAAATAGGTAAGATAACATTCACGGAGTCACATATAAACCAAATGAGGTGAATGTGACTGGATTTCGCAAAAAAAAAAAAACGAAAAACCTAGGGTTTTGGCCGGCTAGCTCCGGTTTTTTCTCTTTTCTTTCTCTTTGCGTTCTTTGTTTTTTTTTAGGGTTTGACGTTAATTCATGGCGTCAAATCAATCTGTTCCGCCTGATTTAGGCAATAATCAACAGCAACAGCGTGGCCGTGATCGTGATAGAAATCAATTCAATAGGAATAAAAATCGTACTCGTTCTAGGGTTAGGTTTGAATATGTTCCAAAACCTAGAAACCGTGTAGAAGATGGAAACCGGGTTGAAGATGGAAACCGGGTTGAATCTAATAATACTAATGGTGTAGGCGCAGTTGAAGGTCGATCCTATGCTAATGCTGTGAAGAAGAGAACCCATGTTATGTCAACTATTGACGCTGAAGCTCTATCGTTGCCTCCTACTCGTGCATCAACAGGTGAAGTCATTGTTAAAATCCCTAAAGAAGCTCTATCACGTTCAAAAGAAATATGGAAGTTCAGTCTTGTTGGTCGTTTCGATTTTAGAATCCTAGGTGTGAAGTTTGATGAAGTTAAGCTTCTTTTGTGTAAGCAATGGAATTTAACTGGCGCTGTTCAATTTATTCCATGGATTAAAGGCTACTTTGTTATCAAGTTATTCAATGAAGCTGATAGGAAGCATGTAAGCTATGAAGTACCGTGGCGGGTGAAGGACCAAAGCTTGAAGGTAATGCCATGGACGCCTATGTTTGATCCAGAGTCGGAGAAGATGACTAGGGCAGTTGTTTGGGTTCGTTTCAAGCAGTTACGTCTGGAGTATTTGGACGAAGAAATTTTGTTTCAAATTGCACGGGGTATTGGTAAGACGGTGGTTGTTGATCCAAGAACCTTAAAGCATGAATATGGATATTTTGCGGCAGTTTTAATTGATATTGATTTTTCACAGCCACTTGCTAATATTGTTATTGATGATGAAGATTCTCCTGAAGGTTTTTACCTTGATTATGAAATTTTGAACGAACCGGCCTGGTGTGATCATTGTAATACAATCGGTCATTATGAGGAAGAATGTCGAGCTAAGAAGTATATTGTTCTAAGGAGGAAATATGATGCTGAAACTAATGGGGAGAAGCGCGCTGCTATCAAATTGGAACTGGATGAGCTTAAAAATGTTTGGACTACACGAAAATACAACAAAGATCGAACAAAACAGGGGGAAACCCCTAATGCTCCACCTATCGAGAAACCAGTTGATGATGCTAATAATGCTCCACCTAAACCACCAATGGGTGGTGCAGCGTTTACTGGTACGCGCACGTTAATTCCTAGCCCTTCAAGCAGTATTGTTGGTGGTACGCCACCTGAAGGTGTGTCTCAAAATCTGCTCGGTGATGCTGCTACAATGTATGCTGCTACGCCTGCTAACAAGACCAATGTGGCTCAACAAAGCCGGGAAATTGAAGATGATGCAGCAACTGGTGACAGTCTGGAAACGGAGGATATGGAACTATATGCTCATAATGCAGAACAAAAAATAATCGTTGATGAACTGGCTAAGTCTGCGGAGGAGTCAGCCAAGTCTGTGGACTTGGAGAAACACGAACAGGATGTGGCTATGATGAAACTACAAAGGGCTAGAGAATTAATTATGGAGCGTAAAAGCACTGAAGAGGAAAGGTGTATGCGTGAAGCTGCTACAGCTGCTGCTGCTGCTCTCCAGCAAACACCTATAAGCCAGCAAGTGACTCAAGAACATATCCCACGCATTGAAGTTGTGGCAACTGGTGAGTTACACTCCGAGAATGTTTTAGAACAAATTGACATGAGTTTTAGTTCACCAACTAGAACAGCAAGAAGTAGATCACCTCCAATTATTACGGAGCCCATTACGACTTCGAATAGGTTTGAGTTTGGCACTGAGGAGGATATTTTTGAAGAATCAACGGAGGAAGGCTTTGAAGTTCCTCTTGCTGTGGATACTTCAAATATGGTTGATGATGAGACACGAGCTATGGAGTTAAATGCAAAAAAGGACCAGGAGGAGCGTGAAAAAAAGGATTTAGCTCAAAAGAAGAAGTTAGAGGCGGCAGCTAGGAAACTAGCTAGTACGAAATCAAAAAATAAGGAAAAGGGAGTTACTATACCTGAAGTTAGAGCTCGAAAAATAAGGTCACGATAGGGTTCGGAAATCCCTAAGAGAAGTGGAGTTGATTAATGCGTGTATTTTACTGGAATGCGCAGGGTTTGGCTAAGGATGGTGCAAAGGCCAAGATGACTGAGTTATATAATTTTCACAAGCCTGGCATAATTTGTATTGCAGAACCGTTGGTTAAATGCTCTATTCGTTTTGTTAGGAGTTTGAGGTTGTTTGAAATTTCTGAGGATGTGATTACTAATGAGAGAAATGAGAAGAAAGGCAATATTTGGGTCTTATGGAGAAATTCTTTAGCAAGGCCGATTGTGTTGTCCTCTTCTAAGCAAGCTATTTCTATGAATTTTGCGGGTGATTATATTACGGCAGTTCATGCTTCTTATTTTCCAAAAACTAGGAAAAAACTTTGGCAACAATTGGGTCCGGGTTTTATATCAAATCCTTGGTTGGTGTTGGGGGATTTTAACTGTGTTCTGCGTATATATGAGAAGAAAGGTGGTAGGCCAATAAGAGAACTTTTTATGAATGAGTTTCGAAGTTGGATTTCGGACAATGGACTGGTGGAGGCGGATTCTATTGGGAAAAAATATACTTGGTCTAATAGTCGGAGTGGAATTCATAGAATTGTCTCTAAGCATGATAGAGCAATTGTTAATGAGGCTTGGTATGATAAATATCCGAATTGGAGATGCAAAGCTTTGCCTAGGATTTGCTCGGATCATTCACCTCTTTTTGGGTTTGCATTTGAGAATCCAAAACCGAGTAGAGCTCTTTTTCGACTTCAAAAGATGTGGCTTTCTCATCCTACTTTTATGAAGTTGGTGGAGGCTTCTTGGGGGGAAACTATTTCTGGTACGCCTCCTTTTGTGTTTATGTCTAAATTGAAGAGACTGAAAGAAGCTCTGAAGATTTGGAATAGGACCGTTTTTGGGGATGTTCATTATCGTTTAAAGCAAGCTGAGTTATTGTTAGAAGTGGAGTCCGATCTGTTGGACCAAGACCATGGGAGTGAAACTCAATTTGCTAAGGTTACGGATGCTAAGAAGGCTATGGAGGACGTTAGAACTGAGCTTGCTACTATGCTCAGGTTGAAAGCGAGGGTTTCTTGGTTGGAGGATGGAGACCAAAACACTCGTTTTTACCATAATAGCATTCGCTTGAGGAGGAGTCAAAACACCATCTCGGAACTTAAAATTTCTTCTAACTCTACTTTGTTTTTGCAGGATGATATTAATGATTACATCGTTAATTACTAAAAGGACAAATTTAATGGTGGTGTGGCGAATATTGATCCGAAGCTATTCGACATTAAACATGAGAGTATCTCTTCTAAAGAAAGTGATTTTATGGACGCTCTTCCAACTCTTGATGAAGTAAAGGAAGTTGTTTTTGATCTAGGTGCGGATTCTGCGCCTGGCCCTGATGGATTTACAGGTTCTTTCTATAGACATTGCTGGAACATTATTTCTGGAGATCTTTTTAAGGCCATTACTAATTGTTGGACTATGCGAAAAATTCCTAATGGCATTAACTCTAGTTTCATTGTTCTAATTCCTAAGAATAATAAATCTGATGCTATCAAAGACTATAGGCCAATTGGTCTAAGCAATTTTTTCTTCAAAATCATTACAAAGATTATGGCTACTAAGCTGGGTACGGTTTTGAATAAGTTTATTTCTGAAGAACAAGTAGCTTTCATGAAGGGAAGAAACATCCATGAGAATATTGCTTTGGCTTCGAATCTGATCAATGAGCTTAGCATCAATCGAAAGCATGGGAATGTTGGCCTTAAGTTAGACATCGCTAAGGCTTTTGAAAAAGTAAGTTGGGATTTTATTGTGGAAGTTTTTCGTCAATATGGATTTTCGGAGGTTTGGTGCAACTGGATTCTCAGTATTATTTCTTCGACTCGGATTTCTGTCATGATTAATGGCAGTCCTGAAGGTTTTTTCAGCATCACTAGAGGTTTGCGACAAGGTGATCCTCTTTCACCTTTGATTTTTGTTCTTATTGAAGATGTTTTAAGTCGTAATATTTCTAAGTTGTTTGCTATGAAAAGTATGCATGCTATGGTTAGCAGGAAGGGTGTGGCTCCGACTCATCTATTATTTGCAGATGATATTCTTATTTTCTGTAAGGGTAACCTGCAGAGTTTATGTTATTTAAAAGATATGCTTGGCATGTACCAGAATGCTTCTGGTCAATATGTTAGTTATGCCAAAAGCAAGTTTTATGATGGTGGAGATAGAAGTTCTCAAGCGATTTCTATTGCAAACTATTTGGGGATGGAACGTGCTTTGTTCCCAGATAGATACTTAGGTATTCAGTTGAAGCCGGGTATTGTGCGACACATTCATGTCCGCCAGGTGGTGGAAAAAATTATGGAAACGTTTGCAGGATGGAAGGGTAAGTTGCTATACTTTCAAGCTAGACTTGTCTTGATTAATTCTGTGATCTCGAGTTATGTTATTCATTCTATGGTTGTATACAAGTGGCCTTGCACGATGATTAAGCAAGTTGAAAGAGCCATTAGGAATTTTCTGTGGTATGGAGATGCAGAGAAATGTATGTATTTTACGGTTAAATATGATGATTTGTGCTGTTCAAAACAAGAAGGTGGTTTGGGTTTGAAGAAGCTTCTTGATGTTAACAAGGCGATACTTATGAAGTTGTGGGTTTCGATTAGGGATTCCAATAAGACTTCGGAAAGATTTCTAAAGGCGAAGTTTTTCAAGTTGAATGGTAACTTGATCGATTACAAGCTTGGTTCTTCGGTCTTTCCAGGGATCAGGTTGGTTTATAATTTTGTACAAAAACACACTCGTTCAATTATTGGTAATGGTGCTAATACTTCCTTATTCTTTGATAATTGGTGTGGTGATTTTTCGATGGTTGAGAGGCTTGGAATTTATTCAAAAGGCCCAAATGATTTTAAAACAAGAGTGAGCGATATTATTGTTGATGGTGCTTGGGCCATTCCCCAGGTGACACGCGATTTTATGTTGCGTTGCAATATAGATATTGACAATTTACCTGTTATTGCTGGAGGAGAAGATTACAAGATTTGGGACTTGGATAAGAAGGGGATTTTTTCGGTTAAATCTGCCAAGGCTGCTCTTAAGTCGCCAGTGGAGATTGAGCCGTGGGCTGTTCTATTTTCAAGGAAGGTAGTCCATCCAACTTTGAATGTTCAGTATTGGAAGATATGTGCTAATCAATGTTGTGCTACTGATGATAATGTTATTAAGAAAACTAAAAGGTTTATTCCTTCTATGTGTCGCCTGTGTAGAAAGGCTGGTGAGTCTATGGATCATATAACTTGGAATTGCAGGTTTGCTAAGCGTATTTGGGCTTGGGTGGATAGAATTTTTAACCTGCGGCCTTCTGATGATTTGGTGGCCTCTTATAAGGATGCTAAAGGGCGTAGCCGGATGATTAAAGACATGTGGCTGGTTGCTAATCTTGCAATCTCTACGGAATTATGGAAGCTGCGCAACAAGATATACTTTGAAGATGCTACGGTTTAATGGCTAAGTTTTAAGGGGCGAGTTTATCGTTTGATTCAAGATAACTCAATTCGTATGAAGGGCCACATGCACAATGAAGATTTGCATATTTTGAATTATTTTAAGGTGAAGCATAGGTCTTTTAAGGCTTCAGAACCCTTTGAGGTTAATTGGTATCCTCCAGAACCAGGCGAGATAATGATTTGTTGTGATGGTGTGTCAATTGGCAATCCGTTCCAAGATGGATGTGGAGTTACGGTGTGGGACTCAATGGAGAAAGTTCTAGGCCACCTTTTTGTTGGCCTGGGCTTGCAGACTAATTTCTATGTTGAGGTTTGCGCGGTTATTTATGGAGCGATGTTGGCTAAGTGTTGGAATGTTAAAATCTTTGTGTCCGCTCTGATTCAATGAGTTGCATTCAAGCTTTTCAGGTAGATCAGCTGCCTTGGAAGTTGAAACAGAAGTGGAGGATTGCGAAGGATTTTTATGATAATATTCGATATGTCCATAGCTATAGGGAGGTCAATTTCTCGGCTGATGCCTCGGCCAAACAAGCTTATTTGTTGGCTGAGGATATTTTCGAATTTTATGAGGATAGGCCAGGTTTCATTCAGTCTGTTGAATGTCCTGGCGTAGTTTATTTTCGTTTTTGTTAAGGTTCCTTCTAGTAATGGCCTAATGGCTATGCACTAGTAAGTCCTAGCCCATGTACAGTTTTTTTCGTTTTTTTTTAATATATTATTGACCGAGTAAAAAAAAAGACTAGATTTCGCAATTCTAAAAGCATGAATAGTTCATTGAAATTTTTTGCATTTATAGAGGTATATGAATACCAATGGGTATCACGAAGGATCCTCTAATTATCCCATGAACATTAGAGTATGACTTACGATAATGAGTTTGGGCCTGTTCACGGGTTAAATGAAGATGAAGATGAAGATGCAATGGACATTCTTAACTGTTTCACTTTGCAGAAGTGTTATAATTTGCAACTATAGGATATGAGAGATTCGCACTATCAGAATTATTTTTGGAAGAAAGAATATCCCTCGAAAGGTTATTTTCATGGTGTGGGCTTACTTTCATAAATTTTTTCCTTCATTAAGCATGCTTAAACACAAAAAGGTAAGTTTAGAAAGTGATATTTGTCATTTTTTAAAAGGAGAGGGTACCAAGTACACCACCAACTTTTTCATTAGGAAACTTGTATGGACAAATCTAATATACAGTCACCAAGTAGGTCAACATTAAAACCCATGTGTAAGATTGTATGTAGAGTTTCTCTATTTTCTCTTGCACAATCAATATGTAGAGATCAAATAGTATGTATGTTAGAGCATAGATCGGTTGAACTCACCAAGCGTTGGTATGTCAAGTTTGGTTGTCATATTTTAGTGAATCAAAACTCATCTAAAGTCGATTGATTGTATACTAGAGTCAACTTCGTTTAGGTTACACTAGAAAGTCTAAGAATGTTGAGACATACAAGTAGTACTCTGAAGACCTGAAGAATGTGAAGAAGAAGCGAACTACAACGGCAACATCATCCTTCCTCTTGAGGTTAGTAATATTGACTTGAATGGTTTCATTCCTAACGTATCTTTCAAGTCGTGCTATATTTAAAACATAACTGCGAAGCTGTATATACTGTACATATTGTATGATACTCTAGTGATGTGACATGGTCATATTTTTGTGATCATAGTATTAGGGAATTAGACTACTAAGTATAACACTTATCTTTTGAACTTCATAGATATGACGTCGACATAATCTTGTATATACTGTTATGATTATGTGAATGGGTTATGGTGAAGATTTCATCCTATGAAATAATGTTTTACATTTGTTTAAAGGAAGTACATTCATAAAATTGTTTTATGAATCGAAAGGGAAATCGTTAGGTTTATTGGTACGGCTATTCATTGCATATATTTGGATTACCAATATGTGTGAGAAGGTAGAACCGATCATAACTTTGTTGTGTATCTTGGTATAACTAGTCACAATGCCTGACTTATGATTTGGTATGACTAGTTTTTATTAATTAGTATAACCGATCCTAAGTAATCACCATGAAATGGTATGATCGATAATTGTACTTGGTGTGACCGATCCTAGTAGTTGGTGTGACCGATCACAAAGTGTGTCTAATCGATCCTTGTAATTGGTGTAACCGGTCCTGGTAATTGGTGTAACCAATCATGGTAAATGGTGTGACCTATCACAAGCAATACCATGAGTATATGGTACCCGGTCCTGGTAATTGATGTAACCGATCATGGTAACTGATGTAACCGGTCCTGGTAACTTGTGTGACCGATCACAAGTATTTCCATATTAAGGTATAACCGATCCTATGGATTGGTAGAACCGATTGAACCCATGTATGTGACTTGATGTTTGATCAATCACATAGTGATCTTGGAATACAGGTGAACCAATTCTAAACTTGTTTGGAAGTGTGGTATAACTGATTCTAAGATTGTAAATCCATGTAAATATGAATAAGGATTTACAGTGAAAAGATGTCAACATATTTTGAACACGTACAATAACTCTTATCATTTATTGTTCAAAGATATTCCTTAGCACTCTAGGAGATCCTGTGCCGAAATAAATTGAGAATCTTTTAATTAAGGTTTTTGATTTTATATTCTTTAATTACCAGCAATTAAATGCACATCTCTAAAACATAAAAATTAGTAATGTGCATTTACTAATTGGAGATTTTCTATTAAGAGATTTCGGAAATTTTGGACAGGCATTTATTGGAATTAGGAAAATCGAATTTTGCTATTCATTGCATATCTTGATAATATATTTGGTTTTGGAAATTCCTTGGTCTATAAATACCTAAGTTTGTATTTCTAGCAAACTATCCTAAGAGCAAGGAAAACTTCAGCATTTTGTTGTTTCTGGTGAAGCCGTATAATCAGAGAGGAAAGTATCCTAATTAGGTGAAATCTCTTACGACCGCTCGATTAAAGTCTTCTATGGGATCAAGAAGCTCTATGAGTACCGTTGGTGGGAGACTAGATAATTGCAGTATTATTAGTTTTTGATTGATTTGATTGACTAACGATTGTTGAAATTTTGATTGCACCTAGTTTGTTTATTCTCGAGAATCCTCTCTTCTGATATAAGATTCACTCAAACTAGATCAAAGTATCGACGAGATCTTTAGAACTGTTTGTAGATCTAAAGACATCTTGTGATAATCCATTATTAATAGACTCCGTTCTGTGTGTGATTGATCATAAGAGATTCAAGTGGTGTTGTGCAGGTATTTATTGAAGATTTGAAGACAAAGAAGATTTCTTATTTAGTTCTCTTATTTTTGGGTGTGCACAAACCTTGATCGGCTTGGATCCAACTAGAATCGGATTTATTCGATTGATTAGTTGTGTGAGATCGACATCACTTTATATTTCTTGTTGGAATCTATATCGATTGATTGCGAATCTAAACTTGACTATTTTGGTAGTTATTGGATAGATTGATCTAACTAGGAAAAAGAGTTTTTTAGATTAAACGGAAGATCCTTTGCATATGACTTGAGATATCTTTATCTTGAAAGAATCGAAAGAGTTGCTACCAAACAGATTTGTTGTTCCTTTACTATTTGAAATACGATCCAAAGGAATTGTTCCATTGCATGCACTCATCGAAGTCGGAAGCGCAGGGATACTGAGGAAACTAAGTGAGCTAGTGGTAGTTTCTTGGTCTTAACTATACGAAGTTGGTGTAGATTTTGTATAGAGGCTTAATTCTGAGAATATTTACAGCGCCCCCTAAGCTAGCAGCTGACTAAACCAAGAATTTAACTAAATAAAGAGGCACTAACGAATCCAAATTAAACACTTAGACTTTCAATTAATAAATCTGCTACAAAAACTTAACCCAAAGCTAACCCCGCTCAAAAATATATATACAATAACTCCTCTCCAATGATACATATAAAATAGACAATTGGTTTACAAATAGAATATACAACATAATAAACATAGTAGAAGACTCAACGCCACGAAACTTCCGATGCGCAACTATGATCTGTCTCTAAAACTGAAAGTGGGAATGGGTGAGCACATAATCCCTAAAAGGGATGCCCAGCAGGAATAACAACTAGCTTTCAAGTAATCATTAATATGATTCGAAGACAATGCAAGTTCAATCAAAAGTCGTAATACAAGGAAAGACAATGAAACATAAAGTAGAAACTTCTTCATAGACATTCATAAATAACAGTAAACATCCATGTATGAGATGTGTGTTGCCGCACATAAGGGAAGAATAATATTTCGGTGGATCGCCCTAGCCATAATAATATTGCGGTGTATCGCCCTAGCCATAGAATACTGAATATATATAAAGGAAGAATAATATTGCGGTGTATCTCCCTAGCCGTGTAATATTGCGGTGTATCGCCCTAGCCATAGAATACTGATATTGTGTCGGCATACATCTCATACCACACCAAGCACACAAAGATATGCATGAATTTCACAACGCAAAGGTTGATTTGTAAAACAATAATGAATACAAGAGAGTTCGTTATCGATTCCCACCTCTTTTGATGACAAGCCTCACCTACCTCGAGATCCATGATCCACTGGTTCATTCTTTATATCGATCGTTGTTAATAGTCTAACTGTTAATCATACAATCATTCTAAGAGTTTATCCAAAAGCCTCACACAAGAATCATAAAAGTCTATCTAATAGTTCTAAGCCCATTTATGACTTTATACCTTTTCATTATCTGTCTTTAACATATCTAAGGTTTACTAATTCAATTAGATTGTTTCTATAGTTCATTATCTAAGTCTTATGAATATCTAAAACTTTGTAGAAGGAACCAAATGCTAATTCGGACCACAAGAGGTCCAAAACATCAAATTAAGAAAATTTCCCTAAACCAAAGTCCACCAAAGTCAACTAACGGTCAAGGGTCAACTAACAGTCAACGTCCAAGGTCAAGTCAAGCTCCAGGGTCAATGGTCAAATAAGTCAAACCTGAATCGGTCAATGATTCAACTCGGGTCAAGATAAGGAAAACTCAGTCTACAAGACTGATTTAGGTGAGTCAGGTTCACAGACTCAGTCAGATTAACTGAGTCATCTAAGTCAGACACTGACTGGGATGACTAACAGCCTAAAGCTTCTGCACAGGCTAGAGCCATTGCTCAGGCCAAATAACACTAATGCAATCAATACAATTATCAAATCAATTACTAAAAAAACTTTGAATTCTAATTACAATCAAAGACTATGCCTACCTGCAATTGCAGTTTTTCCAAGCTTTCACAACAACCATTATCTACAACTCTTTGATCACCATTCTTCATAAACTAAACTTCAGACAACACCACAACCAAAACCAACCATCACATACACTTCATTCTAACTGACATCTTCACCACATTATACTTAGCATCACCACTGATCATAGCCTCTACAGCTTCACCAATACTTCCACAACCAACCATTCAAAAGAACTTCACAAAACTTAGCAATAACATCCAACCCATTTCAGTTCATGTTTGTATAAGCTATAAACTCAGTAACCACATTCTCATGAACTTCAAGCCTCAAATCAACCTGTACAGACCACCAATTAACTTTAGTTACACTCCTCCTGTAATCCAGCCCAAACATCACCATAACTCGTCCATCAGCAACACAACATCCCTATCAGAATTTCAACTCCATACTAGCTCCATAATTTGATACAACTCTCCATACTAACTCCATAATATTTAACTTCAACTCAACAGAACTAATATAATTTTTCTACAACAAACCTTTCCTTGCACATGACAACATCACAAAAGCTTCATCAGCAACATCATCACTCAAACTCACATCCACTTAAATCATTCATCTAAACTACTATCATCAACAGCGTTCATCCCACCTCATGTAACTCATCCCCTGCTCAATTTAACAATCTTCACTGCTAACTCAGTTCTATTCAACAAGAATATCTATACATTCATTCATATAACTCATATCACCAGACTCTATAACTCGGAACTTAGAAAATCATCACCAGTTGCAATATAATACCTCCACATCTCTCATATCCCCTGCAACTTCAACCATATTGCCATTCTAACTTTAAAACTAGTTCTTGTCTTCAAAAACACTCTCACCTACCCAAAACAATCACATAATTCAACTTACATTTCAACAAAAATAATAATTACCTCACTAAAATTACAGAGGAAGGCAAATACCTTAATTCAGTTCATTCGAGCAATTGAATCAATTTCTGCTTTTTACTTTGATTTGATTCACCGCCAATTCCATCTTTCCCAACTAATATTCAAATCCACAAACCCTAAGTCTTTGTTTTATCAAGACCCCTAATTTCTGATTTGGGGAAGAACAAGAACAAACCCTAATTCATAATTCCCAAATCATCACCATAGTGACTTCAGAAGCCTCAATTAAACCAATACATCTGTTAATTCAATCCCTTATTAATCAATCTCATCTTCTACAACTCCTCTGAGTTCTTCTCATGAACCCTAACTCTCAGTTCATCTCCAAGACAAGTTCAGAACTTCAATTGAACCTAAACCCATGATTCTTCATCCAACCATAGCTCTGATTGCATCTCTTAAATCTTCATAACATAAATCAACTTTATAACCCTAATTTTGATACTCCCAGATTCAACCTAACTGTTCTTCGTTATGATTCAACATCCCATGTATCATCTACACAACATATATACCTAATTTCCATCAATTAATTCTTACCCACCACTCTCAACTCTCTCTCAGGCGACGAACAAGAAGAACAGAAAAGAAAGAAACGAGAGGAAGAGAGAAGAAGAAGAAGAAGAAGAAGAAGAAGAAATGAATTCTTCTCGAGCGGTCTGGGGATAAACCCGACCAAAATAGCTGAGTCACCCACTCGCTTTGAAACGTGCAGCCACAAGGACCAAATCCAAAATTACTATTTTACCCTTTGAAAACAAATTGATAACTCTTCTTCACCCAGTGTCCGAATAACGTGTGCGAGCAGTCTATTTCGTATAACTTTTCGATAGATATTCAACGGTACTAGTTTCATAGATAGATCGTTGTTTGATTAATTAACGTTTGTATTAAACTAATCGAGTCATTATCAGCTAATTCGTCACTTGACCGGTCTAATAACGTTGACGAGCTTGAGGGTCCTTACATTCTCCCCACCTTGTCTGATTTTCGTCCTCGAAAATCGAACTACCCTTCTGATCTTCAAAACTCCCCACCTTAAAGAATAACCTTATATCTTGTCTAAGCGCAAACAACATATAACAAATCACAAACCTAAATGTCTTTCTACAACTAAAATCTAAAATTTGTAGCTTTAGGTTCAACTACATTGATTTAGATTCTATCAAATAGGAAAGTCTAAGTTTCTTAAACTAATTTCTATCTTATAAAATACTTGTCTTTAATTACAAGGGAGATTCCTACGAATCTTTCTAGTTGACTTTATAATTTCGTTTTTCTAAAGATTTAAATTATACTTCTATGATCAGTCATCCCTGAATATAGTTTCCCTGTCAAGGTTGGCCATTCCCAACAATGCCTTCCTACGAACAGAGAGAACACAACCTTCACTATTCTCCAGTGCTAGATTAATCTATCAAGATTAATTAAGTTCTAACTTATTATGACTAATTCATCTCTAAATTTAATTGTAGTTTATTTAACTTAAAATTTTACTTCGTAAATTTTATAACATTTTAAACAATTTAATCATCTAAATTTATTTTATTTTATTTTTAATTATTGTTATTATTATTATCGTTTATTTATTTTATCAATATAAGTAATTCAAATTCGATTTCATGGCAATTTATACTATCTGATATCTTTAAATTTACTATAATACCTTTATATAAATTTTCCAAACATAATCTACTATAAATTTCCTTCTAGCCTAATTATTCGAATACTATTATCAACCATATTATTATTTATGTTATTCTTAAGTTGATAGTCTGGTTGATACACTAAGCTTTTTTTTTTCTTTTTTTTCCAGATTGAATTCGTATATTATATTTTGTTAAATATTGGTGTTGACAAATTAATATGATTTAAATTTGAGTCTACATAAAATTATAATATATTCTAGTAGTCTTTAAATTTTGTTATTAATGCAAAGTATTATATTAATATACGAATTGATTTTCTTTTAATTATAATATTACACTAATCATTTGAATACTATTTTCACTATTTCATGTACATTTGTTTCATTTTATAGATTCACTGGATCATTTATTAGATTAAAGATAATTTGTAATTTAGTTTAATTTACAAAATTTAATTGTAGATAAGCGTAAATAATTTTCCATAGTTATTTAATCATAATTATTATTTCTATCGTTATATATCTTTAGTGAGATTTTAGTTAAGTTCAAGTTCAATATAATACTAATTAAGAAATGCTAACATTACTTATCAAAATTATCACATTTATTATGCTTTATGATTACTATTATAATATTTTTGTTATTAACATTGATGGTTGAACTATTATTCACTACTCTTTCAATTTTTATTAAGTTCCAAAAATATTATTAACATTTATGTGATTATAAATTGTTGATTTCTATGTATAAATCAAGGTATTCAATAAATTTTATGTAACTTTCAAGATTTATCAATTGTATTAATCTCACTATTTTTCTATTGGATTATGTACTTGTTCATACTTTTTAGATTAATTATTATCAAATCCTAAAGTATTGGTGTACCCTACAATTTTTACTTCAATACATAAACAAACAATCAAACAAATAAATCTTTTAATTATTGATAGCTTTTAGTGATTACGATTTATCTCACAACCCAACCCAGTTCTAAACTATTCTAGTTCACTAACTAACACTGGATATTTCTAATATTTCCCATATAAGATCTAATAGTGAGCTCTGATACCAACTTTGTAGCGCCCCCTAAGCTAGCAGCTGACTAAACCAAGAATTAAACTAAATAAAGAGACACTAACGAATCCAAATTAAACACTTAGACTTTCAATTAAGAAATCTGCTACAAAAACTTAACCCAAAGCTAACCCCGCTCAGAAATATATATATAAGAACACCTCTCCAATGATACAAATAAAATAGTCAATTGGTTTACAAATAGAATATACAACATAATAAACATAGTAGAAGACTCAACGCCACGAAACTTCTGGTGCGCAACTCTGATCTGTCTCTGAAATTGAAAGTGGGAATGGGTGAGCACATCATCCCTAAAAGGGGTGCCCAGCAGGAATAACAACTAGCTTTCAAGTAATCATTAATATGATTCGAAGACAATGCAGGTTTAATCAAAAGTCGTAATACAAGGAAAGACAATGAAACATTAAGTAGAAACTTCTTCAAAGACATTCATAAATAACAATAAACATCCATGTATGAGATGTGTGTTGCCGCACATAATGGAAGAATAATATTGCGGTGGATCGCCCTAGCCATAATAATATTGCGGTGTACCGCCCTAGCCATAGAATACTGAATATATATAAAGGAAGAATAATATTGCGGTGTATCTACCTAGCCATGTAGTACTGCGGTGTATCTCCCTAGCCATAGAATACTGATATTGTGTCGGCACACATCTCATACCACACCAAGCACACAAAGATATGCATGAATTTCACAACACAAAGGTTGATTTGTAAAACAATAATGAATACAAGAGAGTTCGTTATCGATTCCCACCTCCTTTGATGACAAGCCTCACCTACCTCGAGATCCATGATCCACTGGTTCATTCTTTATATCGATCGTTGTTAATAGTCTAACTGTTAATCATACAATAATTCTAAGAGTTTAGCCAAAAGGCTCACACAAGAATCATAAAAGTCTATCTAATAGTTCTAAGCCCATTTATGACTTTATACCTTTTCATTATCTACCTTTAACATATTTAAGGTTTACTAATTCAATTAGATTGTTTCTATAGTTCATTATCTAAGTCTTATGAATATCTACAACTTTGTAGAAGAAACCAAATGCTAATTCGGACCACAAGAGGTCCAAAACATCGAATTAAGAAAATTTCCCTAAGCCCAAGTCCATCAAAGTCAACTAACAGTCACTAACGGTCGAACTAACGGTCAAGGGCCAACTAACAGTCAACGTCCAAAGTCAAGTCAAGCTCCAAGGTCAATGGTCAAATAATTCAAACCTGAATCGGTCAACGATTCAACTCGGGTCAAGATAAGGAAAACTCAGTCTACAAGACTGATTCAGGTGAGTCGGGTTCACAGACTCAGTCAGATTAACTGAGTCAGCTAAGTCAGATACTGACTGGGATGACTAACAACCTAAAGCTTCTGCACAGGCCAGAGCCATTGCTCAGGCCAAAGAACACTAATGCAATCAATACAATTATCAAATCAATTACTAAACAAACTTTGAATTCCAATTACAATCAAAGACAATGCCTAACCACAACCAAAACCAACCATCACATACACTTCGTTCTAACTAACATCTTCACCACATTACACTAAGCATCACCACTGATCATAGCCTCTACAGCTTCACCAATACTTCCACAACCAACCATTCAAAAGAACTTCACAAAACTTAGCAATAACAGCCAACCCATTTCAGTTCATGTTTGTATAAGCTATAAACTTAGTAACCACATTCTCATGAACTTCAAGCCTCAGATCAACCTGTACAGACCACCAATTAACTTTAGTTACACTCCCCCTGTGATCCAGCTCAAACATCACCATAACTCGGCCATCAGCAACACAACAGCCCTATCATAATTTCAACTCCATAATAGCTCCATAATCAGATACAACTCTCCATACTAACTCCATAATATTTAACTTCAACTCAACAGAACCAATATAATTTTTTTACAACAAACCTTTCCTTGCATATGACAACATCACAAAAGCTTCATCAACAATATCATCTCTCAAACTCACATCCACTTAAATCATTCATCTAAATTACTATCACCAACCGCGTTCATCCCAACTCCCTGTAACTCATCCCCTGCTCAATTTAACAATCTTCACTGCTAACTCAGTTTCATTCAACAAGAATATCTATACATTCATTCATATAACTCATATCACCAGACTCTATAATTCAGAACTTAGAAAATCATCACCAGTTGCAATATAATACCTCCACATCTCTCCTATCCCCTGCAACTTCAACCATATTGTCATTCTAACTTTAAAACTAGTTTTTGTCTTCAAAAACACTCTCACCTACCCAAAACAATCACATAATTCAACTTACACTTCAACAACAAAAGCAATTACTTCACTAAAATTACAGAGGAAGGCAAATACCTTAATTCAGTTCATTCGAGCAATTGAATCAATTTCTGCTTCTTACTTTGATTTGATTCACCGCCAATTCCATCTTTCCCAACTAATATTCAAATCCACAAACCCTATGTCTTTGTTTTATCAAGACCCATAATTTCTTATTTGGGGAAGAACAAGAATAAACCCTAATTCATAATTCTCAAATCATCACCATAGTGACTTCAGAAGCCTCAATTAAACCAATACATCCGTTAATTCAATCCCCTATTAATCGATCTCATCTTCTACAACTCCTCTGAGTTCTTCTCGTGAACCCTAACTCTCAGTTCATTTCCAAGACAAGTTTAGAACTTCAATTGAACCTAAACCCATGATTCTTCATCCAACCATATCTCTAATTGCATCTCTTAAATCTTCAGAACATAAATCAACTTTATAACACTAATTTTGATACTCCCAGATTCAACCTAACTGTTCTTCGTTATGATTCAATGTCCCATGTATCATCTACACAGCATCTCTACCTGATTTCCATCAATTAATTCTCACCCACCGCTCTCAACTCTCTCGCAGGCGACGAAAAAGAAGAAGAGAAAAAGAAAGAAAAAGAAAGAAGAAGAAGAAATGAATTATTCTCGAGCGGTCTGGGGATAAAGCCGACCAAAACAGCTGAGTCACCCACTCGCTTTGACACGTGCAGCCACAAGGACCAAATCCAAAATTACTATTTTACCCTTTGAAAACAAATTGATAACTCTTCTTCACCCGTTGTCCGAATAACGCGTGCGAGTAGTCTATTTCGTATAACTTTTCGAGAGCTATTCAATGGTACTAATTTCATAGCTAGTTCGTTGTTAGATTAATTCCTATTAATTAAAGTTCGTGCTAAACTAATCGAGTCATTATCGGCTAATTCGTCACTTGACCGGTCTAATAACGTTGACGAGCTTGAGGGTCCTCACAATATTCAATTCTGGACTAGGTCCTGGGTTTTTATGCATTTGTAGTTTTCCTAGTTAACAAAATCATGTTGTGTCTTTTACTTTTCTATTTCCGCAATTATAATTGTTTTATTATAATTAAAAGTAAAATACATAAACATTAACTCCGATATACTTGATAGTGATCCTATAGTGTTTGGTTAAGTCCGAACCTATTGTCAAGTATCACACTTTGGTTGTCGTATTGTCTCGATCTCGTATCCATAGAAAATCACACAAAGTGTGAATACCGATTTGTTGCATTATCTCAACTTTTTCCATAGATGATCACTTTCGGTAAGAGGACTTATAGGTGGATATTTTAAAGATTGTGGTGTGTTTGGGTACCCTCGTCTTTTCACTGTATACCTAATTGTATGTAGAGATTTAGTCGTGCTCTTGTACCTCTCTTGAATCTCTCAAGACCCTACGCACTTGATTCCTTAGTTGATTATGTTATAGTCTAAAATTTTCTTCAGCCTCAGTGAACACTTTTGATACTTATCTGCCTCTAACCCTATTTATTTCCATTTAGATATTTTAATTAAGGTTTGGAAATCTGTTTGTAGTATAAAAAGTCTAGCAAACCTTAAGGATCTGGAACACTTATACTCTTATCAAAGAGAAGCACATATCACTACCACCTCAAATAAAAGAAGAGAAGTTTAAATATCTATGTTATGAAACAATAACCAGTAAAACAAGATCCATATTCAAGAAATCTTAGGCAAAAGATAGTCTGACCAGAAAGTGAAGTATTAAAATTCGAAACTTAATACGGTCTCATAAGAGGAAACATAGGCTATAGAAGATGGCTCTAAATTTTCAAATAGGACATCCGAGTGTCGGGGATTGAGAATTCTAGTAACATAAAGTCCCCTATTCATATAAATTATCAAGGCTTACGCTATCTTTTAATTCAAGCTAAGGTTGCTTGGAGTTCATACTAAATAACTTCTCTAATAAGATAGAATTTCCAGTTTAGGATTCATGCAAGCATGAAAAAAGTTTGGCTTGAATCACAAAAAAGAATATGCACTACGGTCCGTTTGGTTACGGAACTGTGCACAATGATGGTTCGACTTGACTAAGTAAAGGTCGTGAACGCTTAAGCAATAATGATTTTCAATAATACTCAAGATTAAACAATAATCCACAATCCCAAAAAGATTTTATGGATAAAGATATTTTAGAAGCGTTTGTGAGAGATATAGCAAAGTGCAAAGTGAAAAAGCGGGGGTATAAAAACCACACCCAATAATTCGTTCGACAATCTGTATGGACTAAACTCCAATATAATTCCGAGAGCACCAACTTAAAAGCGAGCTTAATCAAGAGATATATCAAAGAGCTTTATCTTTATTTCTCAATGCAATCAGCGCAAATCGAACAAATAAAAATTCGTGAGCCTGATTGATATTTGAAATAACTTGGACGGTACCAAAGACCAATGCCCAAGTGTCAATCAAATTATATCCATATAAAGAAGGTCGGATTTATCAATTGATCGAACTACGCACAACCTGTGCTATTTCAATTATATAAACAAATATAATGCGAAAAAGAAATAACACATTGTTAACGAGTAAACCGCAAATGCAGAAAACCCCCGGCCCTAGTCCATATTTGAATACCCCAATGTATTAAGTCGCTACAGACACTAGCCTACTACAAGTTAACTTTGGACTAGAATGTAGTTGAACCCTAACCAAGTCTCACACCGATTAAGGTATAGTCGCGTTCTTTACTCCTCTAGAACCACGCCGGATTCTGCATACTTGATTCCCTTAGATGATCTCACCCACAACTAAGAGTTTCTATGACCCAAAGTCAAAGACTTATAAACAAATATGTCTCACACAAATAGATAAATTTGTCTCCCACAGAAGTACCTATGAAGTTTTATTCCGTCTTTTGATAAATCAAGGTGAACAGAAACCAATTGATAATCTGATCTTATACTCTCGAAGAGCAGCCTAGATTTATAAATCACCTCACAATAACTTAACTATATGGTAGTAGAATAAGTTATTGCGGAACCACAAAGTCTGAGACGAAGAACTTTGTGATTACCTTTTATATCTTACCTATCGGGGATAAATCTCAAGCAAATCATATAGAAGATAGTACCCAATAAAATAGAACAAGTAAGATCTGAATATGCAACTACAAAGAAAATAGTTGGATCTGGATTTACGAATCCCAAATGAAGTCTTCAAGTCGTTAACCTAATATGGTTTTAGAAAACCATAGGTTAAAGGAGAATCGACTCTAGTACGCAACTAGGACATATAAAAGTGTCGGGATTAGGTTTTCCAGTTGCTAGAGCTCTCCCCTATATAGTCTTTTAAATCAGGGTTACTTACAATCAAAGCTAAGATAGCTTAATAAAAAAAACATTCAATATCCACCGTTAGATGAAAACCCGATTTAAGATTCAAGCTAAGTCTGCTTAAAAATAAAGCAACCAATCTCCACCGTACGATGGTCTTAGCTTGTTACACACAAATGAAGTATACCTTCATTTATATATGGGTAACCATACCTAAACTTGTATATTTAGTTAGCTTAATAATAGTTAACCGAAGTTATCCATATGATCACTTTTGTCTTAACCATATATTCATCTAACACTTATAGATCAAATATGATGATCAATCCATCATGAAAGATAATCAAATGAGTCTAATTGTGTTTCACATAGAGTTGTTCAATTGTTCACTATCTCATAGAAATATATATATATATATATGAACAAATTGAAACAAAACCGGATTGATTCGTAATCGTACAAAGTACTTATACAAGAATAAATTCATGAACATTAAGCCACGGTTTGCAAAGATTGCATTCCTTAATTCATAAATGTTTTAGTTCATGAGTATGAGAATCATACTTAACCGATTTTAGAAATTAACCACTGTGTTCGCAAACCAGGTGCGCAAACAACAACTCTGGACCTTGGCCTTGTCTAGCCTTTCGCATACTAAGTACGCAACCAGCAGTCCCGGACCCAACTCAGGTAGAACCATTCGCATACTATGTACGCATACAAGGTTCCCGGACCTTGACAGTTAAAACCATTCGCATACTGGGTACGCAAACACTACTCCCGGACCTAAATCATGACAATACAGTTCGCATACTAGGTATGCATACTGTGTTGTATCCAGATATGGTTAATTGCTATACAATCTCATTTCAATCATTGAAACATCCTTAGAAGACGACAATAGATATCTCACACAAACTATTAGCTTCAAGTAATTTTCAAGTGATCGAATGATCAATACGGAACTTTCCAAGTCGACATCAAATGATTGTCTCACACAAATCATGTAAGATGTTTCAAGGCAATTTCCACATGATCATCTTTTGACTTAATATTTAGTTTCCAACAAATAAATTGCTTCCAACTAAACTCGTCAAGAATAGTGATGAACATAGTTAAAGCAAAAAACTTCCAACACATATTTTGAGAAATCAATAAGCGAGATAAACTCAGCTCAAAATATCAAATGCATATAATGTGAAGTCTATATATCTATATGACTTAGTCTCATTAGAAGATAAAGTAGAATAGACTTCTGAGTAATAGATAAGTTTTAGTCTCCACACACCTTTTGTCGATGAAGTTCCTCCAAGCTCTCTTCAGTAGATCTTCGTCTTTAATCGATGAACGATGTGAAGTATAAATCTCAACTAAACATTCTATCCTAATCCGAGACATAACTATAAGTAGACTAGAAATCAAGACTATGGTTTTGATCAACTAAACTTGACAAACAAGCTTGAGATAGCAATGCCTGCGATTCCGACAGAGTAGTGCTCTAACACAAGGATACCTCAACAAGTAGTGTACAAAAGTACAAGGGATCCTTTGGTGTCCTTTTTGTTTTCAAAAACAGTGTACAGAATCATGTCTAAATTGATTGGTATGCAAACCAGGTTTTCATACCCTTGGATAGTTCGTGAAATTTTCCCTTTGTCAAAAGACAAGGTACACATACTAGGTTTTCATACTCTAGGCAATCCGTTTAATTTTTCCTTAATAATAAATTCCAGTATGTCTAATATGATATGGTTTCCATACGTGATATACATACTCCTTGGTAGCTCATGTACTTAACCTTTAAAAATAAAGGTTACAAAACTATGTCAAATATGACATGGTACACATATATAGTATACGTGGCCCAACAATTCATGAACTTTTTTCTCTTATATAAAGTTCATAAACATTCCAAATATACAAGGTATACATATAAAGTATGCAAACCCAAAATAGTTCGTGAACTATTTTACTTGGGAAATATTTCAAAGATTAATTCCAACAAAAATAGTTGGTGAACAATAAATTCTACTCGACTAAGATTGTTAAAGATTTATGAACTTCCATTGCTTGAATATTATTTCGAGAGTTTACAAAAGACAAGCTTGAACTTGAAGTTTCTTCTTAGAAATATTAAATCTACTAAAAATCATATGACATAGTCTCATAAGATAAAATGGTAGATACTTTGAGTGAATATGATGTGCCGATCTTTCCTCTTGTTGGTGAAGATCTCTCAAATGTCTTTGTTTGTGCTTCGGTTTTCAATCTTCGATTGTATTTGGTGATATCTGATACAACCATCATGCTCTAATCCTAGTTCGAGACTTGACTTTGGTAGACTATAAATCAAGATTTAGTTTTGTACATCTAACATTGAAAAGCTTGAGATAACAAAACCTGTGATCGAGCAATGCTCTAATAACTTTTATAAGAAGGAGAAAGAAACTACGAGTCATATGCTTTTGAACTGTCAGTTTGCATATGAGGTGTGGTCTCTGAAAAGGACATGGTACCAAGTACACCACCAAAATTTTCGTCGAAAACCATATGAAATAACTTGATACAATCAGTAATATAGATAATGAAAGATATCATGTACCTGAGTTGTAAAACAAGTTTACTTGGACGATATCACAAATCAATATCCAAGTAACAACCTAGTATGCACCCGAACTGTTAAAGAACCGAGTTCCAACAAGAGAAATTCTTGTAATCTTTCTTTCAAGATATGAATTCTCAATAATAAATCTTGTAGGTTATATACAGTATTTCACGATTAAAAACTATTTAGGTTGATTATCGTACCATTTATGATATTTCAATCTTAAAAATAAACAATATAATAAGGAAAATAAATACTCCATATGTCTATTTTTATTTGTCCTATATTCTATTTTGTTCTGTCTTTTTTTATCTGTCTGCTCTGTTTATAGACGTATTTTTCCCTTAAACTATCAAACATACCATTTATTTTTTATAATCATAAATTCATTTTTCATATAAACTTAATCAAAAATCTTAAATAGTATCACCATATATATGGAAAAAAATCTATTCAATATCCTTCATATTAATCGTCATTCCCTTTTTAAAGCTCTACCTATTCCATAATAAAACCAATATATTTTGTTTTTATTTTCTTAAAATATTTCCTAAAAGTATTGTAGGATCAGAATATCGCAAAATCAGTACCTTTACGAAATCTTTATATACAATACGTTGCGAAGACATCGCAGATTGGTTACAGAAGTGACGTAGCAAATGACGACAGCCTAAACACGAGAAAGATGTAAAGACCTAGCGAGATTTAAGAATGTTGCGAATAAAACATGTGTACGCCTGCGATAATCACGCAAGCCATATCCGAAAATAAAGGACAACTTAGCTGTCATCCACTATGTAATACACTATATAAAGATCTGAATAGGCGTAAGGGAAGAGAGATCTTTTTTTAGAGTGTTGAGAAAGTTTTGAAGAGAGAGAAAGTCCAAAAAAGTGTTGTATTCTTGATTTCATTTCCTTCTTGTAAAAATTCTAGATTCAATTAATAAAAAGTATAATTGTTGATCTTAAATATGTGTTGATTATCATAAAATCTTATGAGGGATGTATTGTATGATTTCCTGCAACTACACAATGGCGCTAAAAATAGGGAGGGGTTGAAGGTTGAAAATTGTGGAAAAAACAAGATAAAAGATTGTTATTAAGATTGTTCAAGTGAAGAAAATGATGAAACCCATCAGTAAACCAGTTAAGGAAAAAGTAATCAAAATCAATGAAGGTAACAGAAGGTTGGAGTGTAGTTTAATCACAAAAACAATGATTAATGAATTTCATGAAAGCATCAGAGGAAAAATACATAAACGAGATTTTGAAGGAAAGAAAATCATGACAGTGGATAAGGTATCACCCTTGAAAGATTGGGAAAACAGAAAATTACATTCACAACAATAGAGATACCAAGAGAAAATTTGAGCCACCCATGTCCTTTGGTAATCACAGTAACCACGCAGAAAGAAAAGGGGAAATCAGTAAAAACTATGGAAGAATGGGAGATAAACAAAACTTTGGTGGATACAGGGAGTTCGGTGGATATAATGTTTTACCATGCATACAAAGGAATGGGATACAAAGATGAAGAAATGACTCATTCAACATATCATATTCATGGCTTTGGCAAATCTACAACAAAACCGAAAGGAGAAATAGTGGTGTGAATTTCGCTAGGAGAGGTTGAAACACAAGTGACGCTATGTGTGGTTGATATGGAATCGCCATATAACATGTTGTTGGGAAGGCCTTGGATACACGCAATTAAAGCTGTAGCATCGACATTGCATCAATGCATCAAATTTCCTATGCCAAGTGGGATTGGTGAAATTAGAGGGGACATTAATAAAGAGAAATTATGTTATCAAATGGAAGTAATACATTATGAAGGATGTGCAAATAAGTGGAAAAGTCGCAAAAAAAAATGGCGAAAGAGGCAAAGAAAGAAGGAGAATTTAGAATTTACATGATAAGAGCAGAGGAAGGAAAAGGAATACCCAACGAAATTTTGGAAGAAAGAAACGAACTTGCGAAGGTGATAAAAGAACCAACACCCGTGGGAGAACCTAAGGCCAGTTACACCGCAGCAGAACCAACAAAGGAAGTGAATGTTGGAACTAAAAAAGAACCCAAAATGCTAAGGATTGGGACCAAGATGGAGGCAGATGAAGAAGAAAGAACTATTAATCTTTTGCGAGAATACAAAGATATTTTCGCATGGAACATGGATGAGATGCATGGAATAGATCTATTTGTGGCGTGTCACATGTTGAAGATTTACAAAAATGTAAGGCCATTTAAACAAAGAATAAGAAAAATCGCAACAACATATCATCCGCAAATAGAAGAAGAGTTGCAGAATATGCTTGATGCAGGTATTATAAGACAAGCCAAACATTTGGAGTGGATAGCAAACATGGTTGTGGTTCCAAAGAAGAATAAGGGATAAGAATTTGTATAGACTTTAATGATCTAAACAAAGCTTGTCCGAAAGACAGTTTTCCATTACCAGATATTCCACATATGGTTGAATCAGCGGCGGGAAATTATAGAATATCTTCTCTAGATGGGTACAAAGGTTACAATCAAATCCCTCTCGTTGAATAAGATCAAGAGCATACTATTTTTTCGCTCCAAGAGGATTGTATTGTTATACAAAAATGCCATTTGGTTTGTGAAATGCTGGAGCAACATACCAAAGGATGGTAGAGAAGGTGTTCGCGAAATGGATGCACAAAACATTAGAGGTGTATGTAGATGACATGTTAATAAAAATTAAAAAAGCAAAAGACCATGTGCAAGATTTGAAGGAAATTTTTGAACAGATGCGGCAATTTAACATCAAAATAAATCCAGAGAAGTGTATCTTTTGGGTTGCGTCGGGAAAATTTTTAGGCTACATTGTATCGAAAGAAGGAATACAAGTTGATCCAGAGAAAGTGCAAGCAATTCATGAAATGCCAACACCAGCGACGGTAAAGGACGTACAGAAGTTAAACGGACTCTTAGCTTCGCTAAGAAGGTTCATCTCGCGATCATCAGACAAATGTAAATATTTTTTCAACATACTCAAAAAGGGGACAAAGTTTAGATGGACAAATGAATGTGAGAAGGCTCTTCGAGGAATAAAAGAACATCTGATGAATACATCTATTTTGCAAAAGGCATAGCCAGGAGAAGAATTATTAATCTATCTTGCGACAACTTCGCACGCATTAAATGATGTGTTATTACGAATAGATGCAGAAGTTGAAAGACCAATCTACTACATCAGTAAAACCTTCAATGCCGCAGAGAAAAATTATTCAAAAATTGAAAAACTAATTCTGGCATTAGTTTATGCAACGTTTAAACTTCGCATATATTTTCAGGCACATAAAATAAGGGTGTTGACAAAGGTACCAATTGAATCGGTGATGAAGAATTCAAAAAGATCAGGCAGGGTTGAGAGATGGAATGCACAAGTAGTACATTTCGAAATCAAGTATGAAATATTATCTTCACCCAAGTCACAAGTTGTCGCAGACTTCTTAGCAGAATTTCCTCTAGAAGATGATGAAGCTATGGAAGAAATGATGGATGTGGAAGAAGAACATGAAAATCCAAGAGGTATATTAACAGAGTCCAATAGATGGGAAATATTGGTGGATGGATCGTCAAATGGGGAAGGTAATGGAGTTGGGATTGTTTTGATTTCGCCAGAAGGAACCAAAATGGCTTTTTCTTTCATATTGGAATTCACATCCACCAATAATGAAACAGAATATGAAGCTGTGGTACATGCCCTAAAATTCGCAATAGAAATGAAGTTAGAAAATTCAAGGATCACTAGTGATTCGCAGCTAGTCATTCGTCAAATAAAAGGAGAATACACTACAAATGAACCATCCTTGAAAAAATACAAGAAACTTGTTGAAAAATTGTCAGCGAAAATCCCAAAAATAAAATGGAGACATATATCAAGGAAAGATAACATGATTGCAGTTGCTTTTGATTTCATATCTAGTATGATGACAGACCCTACTGCGAGATGCATAAAGATACGAAAACTTCTATCACCATCAATCAATAAAAAAGAAGAGGAGGAGATAGACGTAATGATAATAGATGGGGGAGAAGAAGAACAGGTACCCAACATCGAAGATTGGAGAGCAGAACTTCATGCATACTTGGCGAAAGGAGAAACACCGAGAAATAGATTGGAGGCACACAAATTTCAGAGCCGTGCGCCAAATTATGAGCTAAGAGATGGGGTATTGTATCAAAGATCCTTTAATGGACCATCACTTAGATGTTTGACACGAAAAGAGGGAGAAGAAATATTAAAGGTGTTGCATTATGGGGACGCTGGCAACCATAGTGGAGGAAGATCTTTGGCATACATGGTGAAAATGCAAGGTTATTACTGGCCATTTATGCATGAAGATGCGAAGCAAATATCAAGGCGTTGCGAAGATTGTCAGCGGCACGGAAAGAAAATACATGCACCTGGAGCACCATTAACATCTTCAACAAATGTGTAGCCATTTGGAAAATGGGGGTTAGATATTGTGGGACCATTTACCGGGATCTGGGCAAAGAAGATATTTAATTGTCGCTACAAATTATTTCACAAAATGGGCAGAAGTAAAGGCAGTACAGCATATTCGCGACAAATACATTTTTACATTCATATTTTAAAATATCATTTGCAGATTTGGAATTCCCGCACAGTTGGTATCTGATAATGGGAAATAGTTTGAAGGGAAGAACATAGAAATGTTGCTAAATGCATTTAAGATAAAATGTGGAAAGTCGACACCTCTATATCCACATGCTAATGGACAGGCAGAAGCAACAAATAAGACAATTGAAGATATACTGAAGAAGAAATTAGAAGGACATAATAGGGCATGGTGCGAACAGGTGCATAATGCAGTATGTGCTTACAACACAACTAGGCGAGAATCTACTGGAATATCACCTTTATGTTTAACACATGGAGTTGAGGCTATGCTACCAACATAAGTTATTAATTTATTATTCCCTCAACAAAGATAGAGGCTTAGGAGAAAAACCTTAGTGCGAGTATGATTTTAACCAAGCTTGATGAATTAGAAGAAAAGAGAGAAAGGGCTCTGCAACATATGGAAAATTATCAGCGAAGGATAGCCCGAGAGTATAATAAACGTGTCAAAACACGTGAGTTTTAACCAGGAGATTTGGTGTTGCGAGACACACCAATATATCAGCGAGAACATGGAGAAAAACTAGCGAAAAAAGGGGATGGGCCATACATTATCAAATATATAGTCGGAACAGGGTCATATATATTGATGGATCCTGAGGGTAAAGATATAGGTCACAGACTTGATAGACCATGGAACAGATTATACTTAAAGAGATACTACCCATAAGAGGTTCTAGAAAAGAGTAGATTGTGAAATGATATCTGACTGAAACAAAATGGATGTATGAGAAAATCTCATGAAAGAGTAATTGCGAAATTATACATATCCAAAAGAAATGAAAATACGCAACAATTTAGCAGAAATAATGATATTACCAAGAGATAATCAAAGATAAATGATATACTAGAAAGGGGTGAACCTACTATGGCGTACACCCTAGTTCGCGGGATCAAGATTTTGCAAGAGGCAAATGTAAGACCTAAAGTACGTTATAGAAGGGGGTACCTGTTGCATGACTCAGGGAAAAGGTTACACCTCCCCTGGAACCTGAGTCATGGAGATTTGGGGTCAATAAAGCCCATCCAGGAGAGATACCTTGGATTTTCAACCTAAGCTTATGACTTAGGTTGGACGACTGAGGGTCTCTTCTAAGGAGTGCAGAATGTGATCAAGGCGCCGAGGTACACGGTTGATCCAAGAGTGACTGGGTCGTCTGGAACATATCTGGCCATTCTTGGCAAGTCTTGACTATGATGCACTCGGCCTGAAGAAAACTCCACTTAGGGTGCAGTCTCGTAACCATAATCCATATAGGCAAAAGGGATAAGAGGCTGCGAAAACAACTGGTTGTTGTTAAGACCGGATGGGAGGAGCTAACCTTGTATGGTAGAGGTATGTCTCCTTGAATGGTCAACCAGGGGGAAGATAAGGGCTGCACCCTCCATTAGGGAGCTGATAAGTGTCTTAAGACGCAAATGTCATGAGGCTTTATTTTTGCAAGAATATTTAGGCTTGTCATATTTGTGCAACAATACTGAAGAGTCAATAATATAAAAGAGAAAGATAAGACGAGATCAATGGGTCAGTACATGAAAGTGTAAGTACATCCTGCGGTTTCGTCGCAAGACGGCAATGTCATGGGGCTTTATTTTTGCAAGAATATTTAGACCTGTCATATTGTCGCAACAAAAATGACAAAAGAAATAAGTTAAGGCAAGATCAATGGGTTTCTGCATGAAAATGCAAAGACGTCATGCGATTTTGTCGCAATGACAAGAGGTGGCAAAATAAGACCTTTAACTAGGAAGGCAAAATAAGACCACATGACAGAACAAAAAACTTTTTAACATTAGTTATTATTTATGCAGATCATTCATCGCAAGAAAGATAATGGGAGGAAAATATGGGAACTAATAAACTAGAGACATTATCTTTCTCGCCAACAAGAACAATACTCAGCGAGTAAATGAATCTCAAAGTTAACTGAAGTACATCATTCACAAAAAATAGGAAAGATGAAACAACTCAAGAAAATAAAATTACACAAGAAGTTCAAACATCAACATTAATTTCTTCATCAACCTTTTCGCCAGCTTCTCCACTTTCGTTAGCTTTTTCATTTTCGCCAGTCTTTTCTTTTTTCTGGTCTACTTCAACATCAGTTTTCTCTTTATCTTGGTTTACTCTAGCTTCTTCTTCATCTGGGTTATCACCAATATTTGCTTCCTTAAGAGGGATTTCTTCCTCATTTGCAAAATCTTCTTGAGAGATAGTCTATTTACCACTTTCATAATCATAGTCACTATCACCAGCACGAGGAACTTCATCATCATCTACTTCCAAAGGCTTGATTGATATAGGAGGAAGATATTTGGATAGTAAGATATTATTCACAAGAACTTCAGCCTGGAGATGAGATTGGCGAAGGAATGCTTTCTCACGGTTTCTAATTTCCATATCTTTGAAATAAGCAAGATAATCATATCTTCTTTATGCTCGATCGCGAGAACAAGCAAGGGTAGATACAAGTAATGCATTCTTTTTTCGAATCTTGGCAAGTTTAGAATCCAAAACAGAAATGGAGGAATGAAGCTTTTTCTCAGATTCTGCGAGAAAAAAGAACACAGAAAATTATTCAGGCAAAGAACTTGCAAAGAAAATATCAAAAAAAGATTTAACAAATAAAGAATGGTTGAGGAAATCAAATTTTTATAACTACCTTCCTTTTGCGAAATAACATATTACGTTAAATCCAAACAACTATTCTCCAAGTGATCCATTGCATCATCAAACTTATCTCCAACTAAACCTTTCAGGCGAGATTGAAAATTCTTTTCTTTAGAAATGAGTAAAGTGTTCTCCTTCGCAAGAGAAGTGTAAGATTCTTCTAGTTTGGATTATTCTTCTAGTTTGGATTATTGATCTCTGATGGAGTCAAAGACAAAGTGAAAAGAGCGAGAAAAAAAAAAGAAAAAAAAAAGAGAGGGAGAGAGTTTTTTTTTAGATTGTATTAGGATATCTTATATTCTTGTAATTTTATTTTCTTTTGCACTTTATTTTTGGACTTTGGACTTTAAACTTTGGGACATTATTTTTATTTCTTTAAACCCTAAGGAAGGGTAAAATTAAATATAAAGTGTTTGCAGAGAAGGACGGCGATTATGATATCGCCTCGGCCCCTTGGGTTTGTACATGACATAGGAGTCGTGGCCTGAGTCGACTTCAACAGTTCATCCCCCGTATGGTATGGGAGGTAAGTTTGTTGAAATACTCGTGAATCTCCTGTCAGCGAGTTATTGTATTCCTTCGTTTGCATATATGTCGAGGAACTGAATACGGCTTCTTTAATTTCCTAGTAAAGGGCAAGGACTTGCCATACAAGATAAGGGTTTGGATTTCATCACCGTTCTCTTATTGCCCGCCTTAGGAAAACGATACTTAACGCGAACCTATATTCTTAGAAAAAGACGATGAAAACCCTTACTTTCATGTTAGGGACTTTGAAGAAGTTTGTGGAACAATTAAGATTAAAGACCTTAGTGATGAAGTCTTGAAACTTAGGATATTCCCCTTTTCCTTAAGGGATAAAGCCAAGTCCTATCTGAATAACCTACCATCTGGGTCTATAGAAACATGGGACCAACTTACTGCTGCTTTCTACTTAAAGTGGTTCCCTAAGCATTGAACCGCATCTTTTAGGTAGAAAATTAGTTCCAGTATGCAACAAGAAGGAGAATCCCTTTATAGGTTTTTAGAGAGATTTAATGATCTTTTGTCGCAATGTCCTCACCATGGGTTCGAAAAATGAAACTAGTTGAAATTATGTATGAAGGTTTAGACTATTCGACCAAATCCATGGTCGAGTCTATGTGCGCTGGTTTATTCACGAGTAAAAGCGCTGATGATGCATTTTCTTTCTTAGAAGATGTAGCTGAAAAATCCCAACAGTGGGAGTCTTGTGTTAAACCCTTAAAAGACTCTTGGTCAATAGAAGTAGCACCAATGTGGTAGATACAAGCTTTGTGTCAGATGCTAAGTTTGCTACTTTGTCTAGAAGGTTAGAAGCTTTGGAAATGGGTCAGTCTAAAAATAGGTCCCTTGAACCTAATGATATAATTAGAACCTCTCAAGTCTCTAGTTATGGAATAGAACCTAATAGCTCGTTTTGGGAAGGTCAGATTAGTGAAGAGCAAGCCCATGTTGTCTATAACAATGCTAGGTTTGAGAACCTTCAGAAGTTTGACCCATACTCAGAGACCTACAATCCTGGTAGGAGAAACCATCCTAATTTTTCTTGGTCTAAGGGCCAGAATCAAGGTTAGTCTAGTAATTCTCAGCCTCCCCAAGGTTTTGATTATGCTGAGAACTCTTCAAGTCAACCCAGTTCCAGAACCCTTCTGAGAATATAATGACTAGCTTAGAGGAATATCTTAGTATATTAAAAAATAGCCAGGATATGCTATCACAAAGCCAGGAAATGTTGATAAAGAGCCAGGTTAATTTTCAAGAGGAAACCAATAAGAATTTTAAGAATAATTCCCAGTCTCTTCCAAATTAGAACTTCAATTCGGCCAGATAGCTAAGTATATAAATAAGAGAGAAGATGGAAGGTTCCCTAGACATACTGATCCTAACCCCAAAGGAGAGAAATCGTACAATCATGTGAATTCTATTAAAACCCTTAGGAGTGGAAAGAAAATTGACAATAAGGTCGCCATGCCTGAAAGTGAACATGTTGTAGTTCCACCTTCTACTTCCCAAGAGGAACCCGTAGTCGAGGAAACTGAAACAATTTCTAAGGAGTCCCAAATCCTGATAGGTTTTCCTTTGTGCCTAGAGCCCCATATCCACAGTTGTTAGTCCCAACAAAGAAGGAGTCGATTTTCAACGAGATAATGGAAACATTTAAGCAGGTGAACATCAACATTACATTATTAGAAGCAATTAGGCAAATGCCTGCTTATGCTAAGTTCCTTAAAGATATTTTTACACGAAAGCATAAGCTGAATGTCCATAAAAAAGCCTTTTTAGCTGGTCAAGTAAGTTCAATTCTTTTGAACCAAACACCCCCTAAGTATAAGGACCCTGGATGCCCCACCATATCTTGTGAAATTGGTAATCACATGGTCGATAAAGCTTTACTCGACTTAGGAGCTAGTGTTAACTTACTTCCGTATCATGTGTACACCCATCTAGGTCTTGGTAAGTTGAAACCGACCAAAATGACACTTCAATTAGCTGATAGGTCTGTCAAAGTGCCTCGTGGTGTCATAGAAGATGTTCTTATTGAGTTTGATAGGTTCATATACCCAGTGGATTTTGTTGTGCTAGATACCCAGCCTGTTCAGGACCCAAGTGCTCAAATCCCGGTGATTTTAGGTCGCCCATTCTTAGCCACATCTAATGTCATCATCAATTGTAGAACCAGACTTATGAACATATCTTTTGGTAATATGACCACTGAGCTAAATGTCTTTAATGTCATTAAGTATTCTGAGATAGATGATTTAGAAGTGGTGAACATGATTAGCACTCTAGTTCCTGATCCTTTAGCCTGCACTATGTTTGATAATCCATTATTTGATGAAACTTTCAGTGATTCGGAGGAGGTAACCATGACAAACACCTTAGTTGATGAGCCTATATTAGAGATTTTCTTTGATAATCCCTTATATGATGATGTTGTTCGTTTAGATGACCAGTCTCCCAAAGAAGCTAGTTATTGTGCTGACTTTATGGACCCTAGAATCCATCCCATAGATTTTGGTCCATTTGAGGATATTGTTCACCCTAAGTTTGGGGGTAATGATGACTCTAGTAATTTTCATGTATCCCTAATCGAAGTCCCTAACTTGGGACTTGAGCTTGGTGCGTCTAAGATACTACTTGAGTTTCTTCAAACTTTGCTACCCGATCCTCCAGATACTGTCCATGAAGAGACCCAGATCTTAGAGACAAGTCATTCAGTTGAACCTGTTTTACTAGACACATATATAGATCCCAAGGAGACACCCCAGATAAATCTAGTTTCCTTGATAAAAGCCCCGGATCAAGTTATGCTTCGTCTGCTCATTTTTCTAATCCAAGTTGGTAATCTTTCATTTGTGTCTGCTCTATTTGGTTCCAAGGACCCACATTTATTTCGGCTATTGGTATATGACTTTAGAAGGTGACAATCCTTTTTAAGGTATTTGATGTCTAGCTAAAGACGAGGCACCCACGTTCATGCTTACGGTAATATCTTTCCTTTCTTTTCCCTCAAGTGGTAACAGTTTATCCTTGTTTATGTTTTTAATTTTATCTTTAGAACATTGAGGACAATGTTAGATTTAAGTTTGGGGGTGGGGAAGAAACTTTTTGCTAGCTTTTGGTTGCAATAAATAAACTCCAGAGCCTAGAAATTTATGCTTATTAAGGTCGGCACTAACCAATCTAAGTGGCTGGAAAAAATTTGGTTGTAGGAGTTGAGGAACCAATCTGATTATATGGAAACATATAGAAGAGTCTATTCATAAAAGCACAAAGCTCAAGTGTTAGAAAAGAAAACATGGTAGTTTCGCCATATCCTCGTGATGGAAACATCGAAAGAATCATGATCACTTCTTTTATTTTTATTTTTATTTTTACCATTGCTAAGGTGAAGTAGAGTGACTGAGATATATATATATATATATATAATGAGAAAATGTGACCAGACCACTAGACCAACCGGAATAAATACAATAAAGTTGACCACTGGTACCCTTGTATATGCTAGCTGAGTTGACCTAGAGTTAGGATTATCGACCATTGGTTCCCTTGTATATGCCAGTGTGTTGATATTAGTCCAGACCAGTATCTCAGTCCATTAGGATAGGTTCACCTTAGTCAACATCATCCACATTTTCTCTACACCCATCTTTTTAATCTATCTATGTGATTGGTTGACTCCGGTTTATGATGTACAGAAACTATCTGAGTAGAGCTCTGTCACTTTATATGAATTTTAGTATGCTTGAGTGCAAACTCATGTACATCAATTAGAATTTCGTATCATGGTACTTCCTCCTGTAGTCAATAATTATGCCAACCAAGGAGATTCTTTAGTGCCTTCCAAGGTTCTGCGTAGATAGCTAGGGTGTGGAGTAAAGGTTTTGTGGGTACACCTCTGGTAAACCCTCCGGAGACAACACTCCGCCACTAGGGCCACCTAGCGGTTTAACGGCTTGTTGCACATGCGAAGTGTAGTCATTTTATTTTCTAGATTAGTTTTGCTCGAGGACTAGAAAATAATAAGTTTGGGGGTATTTGATAGACACATTTTTGTGTCTGAATTGTTCTCAGTGTCTCTATTGTTAGTCTCGATTTTTGTACTAATTTTGGTGTTTTTATGTTTGTTTAGGTGTTATTGGAGAATTACACTTATGCGGAAAAACGTTGCTCGAAAAGTGCTTTTTGGACCCCCGGAAGACAATTGCTATACATAACCTCACTTTGGATAAGGGGCAGCCATGGCTATGTGTATCCCAAAATTTTCCTCAGCACCCACGTCTATATATATCCCATTTATCCATCGCACCCATCTTCCCCATTCGAATATAAATTTTGGCGGGAAAACTTGGTTTTACAGGGCAGAATTAGGGTTCGTGTTTTGGGCATGATAGAAGGAGATTAAATCGATGAAACTTCATGGTTCGACTTGTTAGAACATTAGAGGCATGTTATGGTCGATATTTTCCATTAGAATTGGCTACATCGTGGGATTGAAGAAAACATAGCAACATGCAGACGTACACGGGTTTGCATGAGTTTTGGAGTTTTTGAACATGTTATGTGCATGTTTGTCGACTCGAGCAACAATCAGGATCGTGTGAGAGATAAATAAGGATAGCTTTCATCTGGAAGACGCGTGCATGAGAAGAAAATGGAAAGAATATCTTCCCGTATCTGGCAGATTAATTGGGGATTATTTCAGAGTGATTACTGTGATTATGAGGCAATGTCGACTATATATAGAGTGTTAAGGAGTTGTAGGGGAGTTACGGAGTGATTGGGGAGAGTTTAGAGCAACCACATAGGAGATTGATCAAGTTGGAGAGAACATATTTCTGATGCTGCTGTGAAGAGCACGAAGAACATTAGACGAAAAAGTCAGTCGTTTAGCAACAGTGACAACGACAGTGAGTAGCGGGTCACACTTCTACAGTAACAATGACACATTTTTTGTTATCGTTCTTTGTAAACAGTTCGGGTTGTAACAAATATAACTGTTACAAACCCGGTTTTTCATTATTTCTCCTTTATTTATCATTTGTAAACCATTTTTGAGCATGAATCAATATTTTGAGAAAGTTTACACAATGATGAGCTAAACCCAATCCGTGGGGCGATGGGGGAAGCTATCTTGCCAATGAAAAAGTGGTAATTCTTAATTATTTAATTTGTGCAATTTTTAATTATGATTATTTTCCTAGATTGAAAATAAATTCTATGATTTTTGTTAAACAATTATATTTTCTATTGATGGAATATGTTTAGCCTAGGGTTTTGATATCTCATGCTTTGGATTAACATTTGTTGTTTCAAAAAATCTACTTTTGCAATAATTGAGAATCAAATTGAACGTGTAAAATTACATGATTGTAATTAGTATCACTTTGGAATTTGTAAATAGCGGAATCCTAGTCCAGTCTCTCCATAATTTTCACAACACTTTTTAATTTTGAGTTTGTTATATTTTTTCTTTAAAATTAAGTCTAAAAATCTGCTTTCACAAGTCTTGAACGAATCATCTTACTACAACATCATTGAAAATAACCATCACCTTTCTATACTGCTACGGTTTCTTGGCTAAGTATCCTAAAGAAAGATACTTTAAATCCTAACCCTAAATTATAAAGAAACCATCTAACGTCTAAAAATAAATAAACTCGGCTCAAAGAATAAAAAGACAGTAAATTTATGCTCCCGCATCACTGGTCCAATTTTAGTATCCAAAACCGGTCTTGAATATGGGGTCCAGTGTGGTTCGGTTCCGGGGAATTGCGTACCCATTGACAGGGTATAGATTGCTCCAATATACAACTAGGTTATTTTTTGATTTGCATCGATCCCCAATCTTTACTTAACCTAGGTCTTCTTTTTCTTCCACCAGGAAACGATGGAGAATGAAGAAATTATGGATGAAATGATGCATGTCCACTACCAAGACATGAGGGACTCTCTTTATCTTCATAGGTATTTCATTAAAAAACACTAAATCTCTCATCTAAGTTTGGGTTTCTTACCCTTTTGTTTTTCCTTTTTTTATTCTTCTTTTAATTAGGGTTTAGTTGATTTCTTTCTTTTGTGGTATAAATTGAGTTTGGATGTCTAGGGTTGAGCACAGGGTTCATTCGTTGTTTTGTTTACAATCACAAGTTTATAAGATACAACAAGTGAAATTGAATTTCCTTCTTTAAAACTTCAGGGATCTCGCGATACAATACTTGGTAGATTCGTGTACTATCGCATATCCAGGTAAGGAAGTGATGCTGGTTGAATATTATCATGGTTTGTATAAGAATAGTCTGCATATGTATGAAGACCGAAGGGAAGATGACGACGTAAGTATTATTGTGAATTTTTATGCTTGGTTTACGGTTATTATATTTGCTGCATTTGTTTTGATTTTCGGTGCACCCTATTATTTTTGAAACTTCCTACTGGGTTGTGGTTTGCTCACCCCTTTTTCTCCCTTTCCACAGAGAATAAAGAAAGACTAGCCGTAAAAGAAATTATTTTGTAGCACGGGGATTTGGGTATTACGTTTTTTATTTCAAGTTATGCACTTTTGATTATGTATTTTACAGTTGTGTAAATTTCAAAATTAAGATTACACTTCTTATAGTAAAATTTTATTTGAGTTTGAATTTAAGATTTTATTCTTATTTTGCAAATTATTTTAGAAGAAAAAAATCTGGTCCTACAAAGTGACGGTCTGGAAATTTGGGCTTGCTAGCTGGATCGGACCCGACCGAAAAGGTCGAATCCGTGCCCACTGGAAGTCCGAAAATCCGGGTTGTCACATATGTTCTAACAGTACATACATTATGGTTTTCTGATATTGGATGCTTCTCATTTTCGAAACTGCTACATACAGTCATATGATGTTGAGGTGTAATTATGTTGTGTACTTTCAGGGTCTTCTAACTAAATTGAAATCCAGAATTGATGAGAGTGAAATACGTTATATTCATTATCAGATTGAATTCTTTTACGCTCGTAAAATAACAGGCATGGTATAACTCAAGACTACAGTCTTTAATTGCTCCCCTATTATATAAACTCTTGTGTTGTTGTTCGTGACGTATTTTTTATTTTACGACGAGCTTACAACAGATGTTACAAAAGCTTGAGACTATCACAAAAGAAGGTAACATTTCAGATGCCAATTTTCTTGAGTGGATTCAAGTGATGCAATGTAGGGTGGACTGGAAAAGGTACCTTGAGGTGGACTGGGAAAAATACCTTAATTTTGTTAAGAAGACACTTCGGTAGAAAGACAAAGCACTTGCCGCAGTGCAAATAAAATCCTTAGAAGAGTTCAATGTTGAAGATATTGATGTGGAAAATCCTGTTGGAATATAAGTTGGAATATACGGTGAATGGGTCAAGCATATCATTAGTGATATGCCATATCTTTTATTTTCCTTTCTTTGTTTCTCCCTTAATTTTCTCCTTGATTTTTATGTATATTATCTTCTGTACAAATCATAATTTATTAGTGATTGATGTAAATCACGGTAGCCTTATTGTTTCCTAGTTTAAGTTTATTTTCCATTGTAAGAATCTATAAATAATGAAGTTCTTCTCCACTATTTTTCATACAGTGAACAACAACTATACCGTGCCATTAGATTTGAAATGGTATCATTTTTCTAGGTTGTCTAGGTTGATCATATCAAATCACATCAACTTTTATTTTCCTTTTATCTTTGTTTCTTCATATTTTTGTGTTATGGATGGTATGGATGAGTCAAGAGGAGCTGCAGCAATACTCCTAACTAGAGACCAGTTAATGGGTTTTATCGATGGAACTGCCTAGAAGTCAACTGATCCGGTCGAGTTACGAAAATGGCAGAGTCACAATAATACGGTACGTAGCTAGCTATTAAATTCCACCAATCCTGATGTTCGATCAAGCATATTATATGATGCAACTGCCCATAAGGGTATTAACCTCACATAAGATGATCTATCTGTGTCTGAGTATTATGAAAAATTTAAATCTTCATGGGATCAGTTAGACTCAACTAACTCATTTTCACCCATTGATTCTGATATGCCAAATTTCCAAAACAAGCAACATAATCCAAGTAGTGAGCTTTCAACTCATTCTACTACTAATCTTAAGTCACGTCATCCTAACAGAGGAAGACGTTCTCACTGTGATCATTTTCGTAAAATGGGTCACACAAAATATACCTGTTACAAACTTCATGGGAACCTCCCAACAATTAAGGAAGGAACTGTGCTTATTTCTTCCTCTCATAATTCAGAGATGAACATGAACACTCCATGTTCATATAAACCATTATTTACTCTCATTGTTGCTCAGTATACCAAACTGCTGGATATTCTTTCAAGTTTGGAAGAACCTTCTAGGTCAAGTGAAAATATTGTAGCAGTCCATCAAGTTAATGACTCTACCATCCCTGTTGTGGAGTCTGCTACAACTGATAATTATTCTCCAACAGACGCACTAATCGTCCTATCTTCCAATATAGTAGGTATGGTTCTACCATCTCAATCCTCTTGGATTATTGATAATGGTGCGTCAAAACATATATGTTCTTCGCTTTCCTTATTTACTACATATATAAAATCTCCTTTAGATATATATGTACAACTACCTAATGGTGAAAATCATCTTGTTTCTCATATCGGTACAGTGGTTTTATCTTCCACTTTTCAAATTCAAGATGTTTTTTATGTACCGTCTTTTAAGTTTAATTTGTTATCTATCTCTCAATTATCTGCCTCTCTAAAATGTGCTGTGTTTTTTAATCAATCGCATTGCGTGTTCCAGGACCCTTTGACGAAATTGGAAATTGGTCGGGGTAAAGCCAAAGGTGGCCTCTATTTTTTATGCTCAACAACAAGTACTCATGTTTCAGCTTTAGTGTTGAATAATTTTGATCTATGGAATTGGCACTTAGGCCACCCATCAGATCCTAGATTCAAGTTTTTATGTAAGACTTATCCTTATATTAATTCGTCTATGAATTTCCCTTGTGATGTATTCCCTTGGGCAAAGCAATCTCGCTTAAAATTTAATACTAGTACTAGTTCTACTTCTCGTGCTTTTCAACTTATACATTGCGATATTTGGGGACCATTTAACGTCCCTTCCCAATCTGGTGCACGATATTTTCTAACGATTGTTGATGATTACACGAGGTGCACATGGATATTTTTAATGTCTGCTAAATCAGACACAAAGAAATACTTAATGTATTTTTTAAATATGATTAAAACTCAATTTCAGTCAAAAATTGATACTCTACAATCTGGTAATGGTAATATTTTTATACCACAAATTCAAATTATCCGGTCCGACAATGGAACCGAGTTCCTCTCTAAGTACATTCAATCATGGTATTCCCAACATGGAATTCTCCATCAAAGCAGTTGTGTTGATACACCGCAGCAAAATAGTGTCATTGAAAGAAAACACTGACATCTTCTTGACGTTGCTCGTGCCCTTCGATTTCAGTCGGGGCTACCTCTATCTTTTTGGGGAGAATGTATTCTCATTGCAGCGTATTTGATAAACAAAATGCCAACTCCTATTTTAAGCAATTTATCTCCTCACCAAATGTTATTTGGCACTCCACCATCCTATTCAACACTTAAAGTTTTCGGATGTCTTTGTTTTGCTCGAAATACTCACATCAAAAATAAATTTGATGCCCGAGCTAATATGGGTATTTTTGTAGGTTATCCATACGGTCAAAAAGGGTATCGTGTTTTTGATGTTAAAACATGCAAAATTATCACGTCTCGTGATATAGTTTTTCATGAACGAGTGTTTCCATTCCTCGATAGGCTAAGCATAATCAAAATTCGTATCAGCCATTGACATCTCTTCCAATTATAAATGATAGTGACATATTTGATTATGTTGATTTATCTTATAAGCATAATTCATCAACAAATGATCCAAGTATCACTTTATCTCAATAATCATTATCAAAAAGCGTACAAGCATCACATGTACACTCTCCAAGTTCATCACACTTGGACATAAGTATGGATGGGAATTCTTCACCCATACCAAATTCAAATCCTCACTCTACGGGTACTTCACAAGTGGACCAAAGTATTGACGGAAATTCTCCATTCACGTAAAATTCTAGTTCACATTCTCTAGATCCTTCACTGGTAAACCGGGATAGGAATACTAATTCTCTAACTACACCTACATCACTCTCTCCAAATAATTCTGTAAATTTTGAAAGACTATCTCGACATCGTCAACCACCTAAATGGTTAGAGAATTATCATTGTTCTAATATTTCTTCAACACCATATCCAATGGTTAATTTTCTTTCACTTGAACCATTTTCTCAATCTCATCAAGTTTTTTTGTCCTCGGTTTTTAATTCAACAGAACCCACTTCTTTTACTTAAGCCATGAAAGATCCGAAATGGCGCGATTCAATGAAAAAGGAAATTTCAGCTTTAGAAGCTAATAATACCTGGACTCGTACTTCTTTGCCTCCTGGAAAATAACTAATAGGTTGTAAGTGGATATATAAAATCAAATATAGACCATATGGGTCTATTGAACGCTACAAATATCGCCTTGTAGCTAAAGGATACACTCAAGTCGAAGGTATTGATTATCATGATACTTTCACACCAGTTGCGAAACTCATTATTGTTCGTCTTCTTCTCTCTGTTGCAGATGTAAAAGGTTGGTCACTTTACCAATTAGACGTAAATAATGATTTTCTTCAAGGTGATTTAGAAGAAGAAATCTATATGAAATTGCCACCCGGATTTTCCCGTAACGGGGAGAATTCTGTATGCAAATTAAATAAATCATTATATGGCCTTAAACAAGCCTCTCGACAATGGTTTTCAAAATTCTCTAAGACCCTTATACAAGAGGGTTTTACTCAATCCATCGCTGATTACAGTCTTTTTACACATAAAAAGGGTTCAGTTTCTTTTTTTGTTCTCGTTTATGTGGATGACATAATTATCACCGAGAATAACGAAACATCAATTTCCAATCTCAAGAAATTTTTGGAAAAATCTTTTTCAATTAAAGATCTTGGTAAACTTCAATATTTTTTAGGAATTGAAGTATCTCATTCAAATCGTGATATATTTTTATTCCAACGAAAATATATTCTCGATATCTTAAAAGATACAGGATTGACAGGAGATCGTAATTCTGATTTCCCTATAGAGCAGCAACTTCGTCTAAAGCCTAATGATGGTCAACCTATGTCTGATCCAACTCTCTTCCGCCGCCTCATTGGTTGTTTATTATATCTTACTGTTACATGACCAGATATCGCATATGCTATTAATACTCTAAGTCAATTTATGAGTAATCCTCACACAACTCACATGGATGCTGCAAATCGCGTCCTTCGTTATCTAAAAGGTACTATTGGAAAAGGCCTTTTTCTATCATCTAGCAGTACCCTTCATATAATTGGATATTGCGACTCTGATTGGGCCGGATTCCCAACAACTCGAAGATCCACCACTTGTTATTTTACTATGCTTGGTGGTAGTCCTATTTCTTGGAAAACCAAGAAACAAGCAACTGTTTCCCGCTCTTCTGCAGAAGCGGAGTATCGTGCTCTGGCCATACTTACATGTGAAGTTCAATGGTTAAAATATATCATTCGGTACCAATTTCAATTTTTTGTGACAATCAAGCCGCAATCCACATTGCCGAAAATCCAGTCTTCCATGAACGAACTAAACATATTGAATTAGATTTCCACTTTATTCGAGAAAAAATAATCTCAAAATTGATTACACCTAGCTATGTGCGCTCCATCGATGAACTCGCCGACGTCTTCACAAAGCCGCTAGGAGCCAAAGTTCATTGTCGACTAACTTCCAAGTTGAGCGTGGTCGACCTTGTTAACCCCACTCCAACTTGAGGGGGAGTATTGGAATATAAGTTGGAATATACGGTGAATGGGTCAAGCATATCATTAGTGATATGCCATATCTTTTATTTTCCTTTCTTAGTTTCTCCCTTAATTTTCTCCTTGATTTTTATGTATATTATCTTCTATACAAATCACAATTTATTAGTGATTGATGTAAATCACGGTAGCCTTATTGTTTCCTAGTTTAAGTTTTTTTTCCATTGTAAGAATCTATAAATAATGAAGTTATTCTCCACTATTTTTCATATAGTGAACAACAACTATACTGTGTCATTAGATTTGAAAAATCCAGATGACATTGTTTATCGGCTCAAGGTAGTTACTAACATTTGTTTCCTAGATCCATCATCATATTATAGAGTATACTGATTCTCATTTTTTTGTACGGTACTGATTTTCACAAAAGTCTTTTGATGAAGAAATGGTTGCCCATGAAATTTTACGGAAGGAAGTAAATTATATCTGTTGTGGTCTGGATGCTTGTGCATTTATTGAGATAACTATGTGCAAATTGACTGTTTTTTTTTTTTTTTTGAAACCAGAAACCAATTTTTTTATAAAAAGCTAGGCACAATCGTGCTTGATAAGGTTTAACAAGAATGAAGGTGGTTCTCTAAGCCATGTGCTAGAAAAACCTTCTTTACGGGCATATTTTGCCAATTCATCAGCACACTCATTCGCTAGTCTATTTTTGTGCACACATGACCAACTCTCAAAAGAAACTAAGTAATAAGAAATGTCTTCAACAATGCCTCTATGCTCCAACGGAACTGCCGCCTCTTCTCCCTGGATTGCTTTCACAAGTGGTAGATAGTCTGTCTCAATGTCGATTCTCCAATATTCCATCTGAATGGCCATTTTGATAGCTTCTAAGACTGCTAGACACTCCAGTTGTTCAGATCCAGTCGCTCCATTGACAGTCATACTCCTTGAAGCTAAATGCGCACCTGCATAATTTCTAAAGATTAGTCCATATCCTCCAGCAAAAGAGATATGGCAGAACGAAGCATCCGTATTTACTTTAACTCTATCTATGTCAGGTGGACTCCATTTATGAATTATAGCAGTCCTAACTGAGTTATTCCTAGGTACTGAAGCTAAATGCATGTCTTTGAGAAAAATATTTATGCAGTTAAGAGTTTGTTGAGGAGGTTTATAATTGTTGTTGAAAACTGCCGAACATCTAATTGAGGTTTATAATATTTATGCAAATTGACTGATATATGTCCACCTGATGACGGCATCCAGGTTACTGCTCTGCTCACTTTTCTCGGCATGTTTATAACATATTTTGGTTAATATGAAACCCATTTCCATACTTAGTGTATGGATCCCCTCCCATGCAATCACACTTCATCACATTTTTTTCCAACCATGTTTAGAATTGCTTTTAATTTGAATCATTAAAGGAAAAAACTACTTTTTAGATAACGTCTCATTCATGCAAGAGGGGATTCATATATAAAGTATGGATACGGGATCCATACTAGCCGGACTGTAACTTGAAATAGCATCTTATCCAGTTTATTCATTTACTAGAACTTCACCCGTGCCGTAACGGCACGGCCTCCGTAGTAAGTAAAAAAATTATGTCAATTTTAATCTTTGACATTTTTTTTTGTTGGATCTATATAAATAGACAATTATTCTCCATGTTTTTTAATTGTTATATTTTCTTTATGAGAATTGCTAGGTTGACCTAAATATTTTTCTCGAAAAAAATCATCGGGCGAAAAATGTAGTGAGACCAACTGAAAACCTTTACTATCCCTATCATCGCTGGGTTTTTCAGGGGTTGTTTTTCGGAAAAAATTTGATTAGCCTGTAAAATTGTTTATTTTGTATTAATAACTATCTTATTTTAACACTAAGAAAATCAACCAAAACTTCGAGTCCAACTTTGTGCACCCCTCTAAAACCGGGGTGCACATTCCGGCCTCTATTATTGGTGAATATGGTGTACGATAAAACCGCTTTTGGTACACCACAAGTTTCCCTTTTTTACAGAGGCCGGAATGTGCACCCCGGTTTTAGAGGGGTGCACAAAGTTGGACTCATCATAATAAATGTTACTTATGTCTTAACGACATAAAATAAACATTATTGTCATTAACACACTGAGCACCTGCACTGCTATCACCGGAACCACTCATCACCATTACCTTTTCTATCACCAACAATATCGTCACTGGCTCCATGCACCACCACTCACAAAGACCACCTCGATCATCTGTAATGATTATTAACAAATTTATTATTCATTTAATAATGAAAATATATTTCATTTATAATGAGAGATTAGTAAAATATCTATTATGTGAAATTAATGATACAGTAATGATGTAAACAACCACAACCATTGATATATCTTTCCCCTAAAAAAATCTCATCCACTCTTTATCTTGCCTAACTTGTCCAGATGCAAAATTTAGATTAATACGCAAAAACAGTTTTTTTTTTTTTTTGGTATGGACATTATTTAGAGTTTACATGTAAATAGTTTTTTAGATGTCAAAAAGGGTTGGGGCTCAGCTTGTCGCTCTACAACCAATCAACTTAGTGTAAACGTTTGTTCTTTTGTTTTCTAATAAAGCCTTCTGAGGCATCTTTTTATGCGAGATAATTTTTTCAATTATAATCGCGTTTTATATTTGTTTGGTATCTAACTTTCAGAATGAGCTTGGTTTTCTTATAGTCCTCAACCGTTCATTTTCTTTCATGTCCTGACCCAACAAATATCTGGCCCATAATATTTATTTTAACTTAATAAAATTAAAGAATAAAAGAAAAATAAATTTAAGAACTAACATCAAACAAAAAAAATAACCAAGGGTAACTAAGTAATTTATATACCTTAGGACACTATTTCTCATCCCACCACCACTAGTTCTTCCAGCACCACCACCATTAACGTCATCACTCCCCCATTCTCACGTCCAACACCCACCACCATTGTTTCCACTGCTGATCCACACCCCCGCCCTCCATCACAACCAATACTAATGTCCACTGATTCAATATAATATAAATTTATCATGTACTATATTAATGAAAGTATTATTTTCAATTTATAAAAAGAAAAAATAAATTAAAAACTAATACCAAATAAAAAAATAAACCAAGGTAACTTGGTAATTTATCTACCTTAGGACACATTTCTCATCCCACTACCACTCCTTCTTCCAGCACTACCAACATTAACGTCATCACTCCACCATTCTCACATCCAACACCCACCACCATTATCCCCACCGCTGATCCACCACCCCCACCCACCATCACAACCAATATCAATGTCCACTGATTCAATATAATATAAATTTATTATATACTGTATTAACGAAAGTATTATTTTAATTTATTTATTTTAAAAGAAGTAATATCAAATAAAAAAAATAAACCAAGGATAACTAAGTAATTTATCTATCTTATGACACCTTTCTCATCCCACTACCACTACTTCTTCCACCACCACCACCACCTTTAACGTCATCACTCCACCATTCTCACCAATAGCCATCACCATTATCCCCACCGTTGATCCACTACCCCTACCCACCATCACAACCACCATTAATGTCTACTGATTTAATATAACATAAATTTATTTATTATGTATTGTATTAATGAAAGCATATTTATTTGATTAATTAAACAAACATTTATTGTGAAATACTGATAGAATATTTATTATTGAAATTTAATTAAACTGATCATTTCACAACCGTAGATTTAGCTTTTCCTACTACTACTTCTTCCAGCACTACCACCATTAACGTCATCACTCCACCATTCTCACATCCGACACCCACTGCCATTATCCCCACCAGTGATCCACCACCCCGCCCACCATCACAACCAATATTAATGTACACTGATTCAATATAAAATAAATTTATTATGTATTGTATTAACGAAAGTATTATTTTAAATTTAAAAAAAAAGTAATATCAAGTAAAAAAATAAACCAAGGGTAACTAAGTAATTTATCTTCCTTAGGACATCTTTCTCATCCCACTACCACTACTTCTTCCACCACCACCATTAACGTCATCACTCCACCATTCTCACCAACACCCACCACCATTATCCCCAGCGTTGATCCACCACCCCCACCCACCATCACAACCACTATTAATGTCTATTGATTTAATATAAGATAAATTGATTATGTACTGTATTAATGAAAACATATTTATTCGATTAATTAAACAAACATTTATTATGAAATACTAATAGAAAATTTATTATTGTAAACTCATCATTTTACAACCGTAGATTTAGCTTTCCCCAGGAGAAATCGGAACCACTCTTTAACTTGCCTAAGTTGTCCAAACTATGCTTTATAAGGGAGATATGCTTTGGATACTGTTTATTCATCTTATCTAGTAACTTTACATTTTCCCATCTCTAATAAGTTCACTTTTAGCTTTATCTTTAGTGTAGGTGTAAATTATCCACAGAGCCAGGTGGCGACATCTCAAGCTACGATACACACAAAATGAAGAGACGCGAAGTATGGAATGAAGACTGGAAGGCGCGAGATTTAATGAGCTACTTGGATCGGGCCTAATCGCTCTAAAGCTGTCGAACAAGACTCGACCCCAGGCCTCTGACAAAGCTGACAAGACAAGATATAGTGGGTCAAATGAGGCGCGATAGTCAAATGGATAAGAAAATACGTGTCACATCGGCCAGCTGCAAGGGCGACAAACAAGAAGGGCGACAGACAAGATGGGCGACATCGTACCATGGAAACATCTAAAGGGATCGGCTCGGATGAGAAATAGGCGAAGGAATCAGAACGCATCGGCCTCATGCATAGAAGAAGGGGCGACACAAGCTGACCCGACCATAGAACTTCAGATCATATGTAGTGTGACCAACACCCTAGTTTGGTTGTATGTAACCTTTCCTATAAATAGAGGAACTTATATCCAAGAGAGTTAGGTTGTATTCTTGGAAGATGGAGAGTCGAGATTTCACGAAGGAGAAAAAGTGTGAGAAGTGAGTTGATCGTGTAAGGAAGTTTAGTGAAGAACAACATCTTTGTAACACTTTGAAGTAATAAGATTCATCCTTTCACCCCCGTGGACGTAGGTAATCATACCGAACCACGTATATCTTATGTCCATTGTTGAGTCTTTACTTTTCTTGCATGAGTAGGAGGTTACTATCCTTTGTATGTAGTTAGTAGTAAAATGCATCTACATTCTGGCGCCGGCTAAGGGGATCCAACTAAGATCTCCGGATACCTTGCCTAAGAAGCCTTCAGAGACGATCAAGAGCTCCTAAATACACATAAATATGTTGTAGTTGAAGCTAGGATGAACTCTGTTGGCCGAAATGGTTGTTGCTTTGAGTCATTTACTATGTGTGGGAAATTACAGCAGTAGCAGCGTCTTCATAGGGTGTGGTAAAGCTCTTATCTTTTCTTCAATAGTCGGATCAGCAGAGAATCTTCATAATCTCGCCGGCGACTAACAGTTCATGCTAGAAGCTAGGCGGAGAATCTGCTGAAAGGACGACTGCTTGTTCTCGATTGGTAGAATGAATTTTAGCATCAAGTGAGTTGTTTTCCAGTTACGATATGATGTTGAGTGCTCAGAATTGTAAAAAGTTTTCTTTTTAGGTGTTTTCTTTGTGTGATAAGCTGACAACCATATGGAGTTTTGCGCGGCGATATAGCATGAGTCACCGGAAAGGTCATGATGAGATCTTGAGAAAATGGAGTTTGTACAAACTTGATTCGATCCTTAGGATTGCGTGTTGTACCTTTTTAAACATCACACACACAAGTTTAAAGATTTGGAGCATATAGAATAAAGGACAAGCTAACTTAAATGCGTAGGTCGGGTACTGAAAGCGACGTTGTACGGAGTAATAGTGACAAAGAAGTAAAGCCTGCAACAAATTCAGCATAGGGACAAAATAGGGTAGATAGGCGGAACCCACCCGATAACTGAAGTAAACTTGGTGTCTGCAAGATCATACGTAGTAGTAATTGCGGTGTCAGTCGAACTTTTTCTCTTTTGCTTGAACTTTTTGTTAGAAAAATCAAGTCAAAGTAAGGTGTTCTTTGTATTTGCTGACGGACGAAGGGGCGATACTCGGCTCAAAGCACGTCGTGCCCGATGGCTAGTAATGTGAATCAATAATGTTGTAGTAAAAAGGTTCGTGAGACTTGTGAAAGCAAAAGATTTTAGACTTAATAAAACTTCAAAATAAAGAAAATTTGATTCAAGATTGTTTTCAAGATATTATGAATATAACCAAGACACTAGAATCCACTATTACACATGAATGATGTCAAATATTTCATAACTCTAATTATCCTTTTAATCCTTTATTTCTTAATCCACAAATAATCAAACATATTCTCAAAAATTAATTGTATCCCCTAAGCGTAGATTATCTAACCAAAGCATAACCTATCTAATGAATCACAACTAATGAAGAAAATTATGTAAACCTTTAAGAACTCTACAAAAGCAGTGATTGAGTGAATTATAATTAAATATTAGAGAAAATAAAATAGTTACCCATTGTTCATGTGTGAATAGCTTCATCCATTGACTTGGTTACGAGAGAATTAGCCGCTCATCATGTTGGAAACACGCTCAAAAGTTGATTTCATTTATGCTCAAAGGGTTACAAATGATGAATATGGAGAAAATGATGAAAATCGGGTGTTTGCAACGCTTATAATTGTTGCAAAACACCGTTACAGAAAATGATAAATGCGACTGTAGATGTTACTGTAGCTCAGCGACCCTCCTATATCTGTCGTTGTTGCTGTAGCATGAACAACTGCTTCTGGTGGTGTTTTGTTCTTCGTGTTCTTCAACAGCAGCAGAAATGGTGGTTTTCTGCAACGTGATTGTCTCGACTCTCTGATGCTCTCAAACTCTCCCAATTCCTCCGTACCTTTCTGCTCGACCCCAGAGGACTATTTATACTCAACAGGACACATAAATCACACGTAATAACTCCAGATAATCTTCATAACTTCCAGCAGTAAAGAAAATATTCTCGAAATATTTTCTTTCCTTCTTACTCTCCTGCACGCATCTGCCAGCTGAAAACTCTCCTTATTAATCTATTACACGCTCCAAACTGTTGCTCGAGTCAACAAACATGCACCAAACACGTCCAAATCTCATGCAAACCCGTGAAGAGCTTCTCCCGTGTACGTATTGCCCTGATTTCTTCTCGCAGAGATTCTAGCCAAATTGGATCGAAAATAACTCCTATACCACGCCTGTTTAGTCCATAGGAGAATACCCAAACAATCTAAGCCCTTTAGTCTCCTTCTAACACGTCCAAAATTCCAACCCTAATCTGCCAGGTGAATAGATTTCTTTTTCCCGCCAAAACCAAATTCAAAAATGGTGAAGATGGTGTGCCCTGATCCAAAGCATGGGCGCCTTTAACAGCTGGGTGTCCTGGGGTGCCCCTTATCCAAATTGAGGGTGCCTTTAGTAATTTCTCAGGGGGTATTCCGGGCAACTTTTCGAGCCGAAATTTCCAACAATCTTTATTTCCAAAAAATACCTACAAACACACAAAACACCATAATAAGGACAAAAACGAGTACTAACAATATGAAACATTGAGGACAAATTAGACACATAAATGCGTCTATCAGCTAGCACTTCAGGGACAGGAAGGATACTGAGGAATCGAACCGTTACTAGCAGCAACATGCAGACAGGGGTAACAGGGCCGAGACAAGATGGCATCCGACAACCACCACACGAGGAGTCTCGGGAAGCTGCGCGAGGCATGCCAACTGTTAACGAGGGAGTGGATCTTGGACGGTATAATGACACCCTACCTTTGGACCAGGTTATCTTAACCCAGAGGAGAGTTGACCAAGTTAACGGGCTCACAGCTTCCGATACAGAGGACGATGAGGAAGCGCTTGAAGCTCAGGCCCAAAGACAAAGAGCAAGGCAACAAGCTGAGTACCAGGAAGCTTTAGGGAGAGAGCAGGAGCGTCTCAGGAAGATTCAGTTGGGGCGAGCCGCAGCGAGCAATATCGGCCCCACCCTCATTCATGTGGCTGGACCAATACTACCCCACTACCAATGTCGATGCCATTACAGACTCGGCCACACCACCCTAACGGACACTCTAGTCATTAGAGCACAGACCCGACACTCTTATCCATTTTAGAAAGCCAAAGAAGGAAAGAAGCGGCATTAAGGGAGCTCCAGCAACGGAATCTCGCCCTGGAGTTTGAAAACTATCAGTTAAGGAATCAGCGAACCAGATCGAGGGGCTCATCCAGCAGAGGAACATCGAGCCACCATGGCCGATCAGGTCAATCGCCACCCATGATGGGGCCGAGCAACCCTAATCAGTCCGGACGATCAGGCCAACCACCACCACCACCACCCCCACAAAGGTATGGACCGCCCGAGGACTCGTCCACCGATGAGGAAAGGCGAGGAAGGGATGGGCGACAGGATCGAGCAACAAAAGACAAACTCAAAGAGTTGGAAGCAAAAATCAAGGAGATATCGGGGAATAACGAAGAGAACAAATTGGCAGAAATTATGAGCGAGGCCGAGAAGACACCTTTTTCTCAAGAGATCGAACAAATTTCGTTCCCACCAAAGTGTACTCTACCAACATTTCCTTCTAGATTCGACGGAACAGGAGATGCGATCGAGCATCTAAAAATGTACACCATGTCATTGATCTAGTGTAAGAACAACCCGGTAGTCATGTGTAAATTCTTTCCAGCTAGCCTGGAGGGTGAGGCACGAGATTGGTTTTATTCGCTCCCACCTGGGTCGATTGACGGGTACGATGCGCTAGTCGAGGCCTTCCTTGAGACCTACATGCACAACAGCCGACCTCTCCCAAGAATGAACAAGCTGTTTACCCTCGCCCGAAGGTTCAGAGAGCCCTTAAGAACCCTGACCGATAGGTGGAGGAAACTATGCACTGAAATTGTGAAAGTACCGGTGGACCAAGCCATCTTCGGATTTGAAAATGAATTGGGGAGATCGGACCCCATCTAGATAGCCATGTTCTCTGAGAAACCGAAAAACCTTAAAGGAGATGAGAAGAATGCAAGAACATTACATCGCCCTAGAAGAAATCCAGGCCGAATCAAGAGATAGAGGAGTACAAGAGGCTAGTGTAGAAGTTGGTACTGAGGCTAAAACGATCACGGATGATCCTATTAGGCGTCCAAAAAAGAGATCGGATCCTCCCCCGAGAAGCAATGAGAAAAAAAGTGGATGGCTAAAGGGAAGAAGCCGAGACAGGAAGCCCGATCGTATGCCCCCCTGAATGCTCCTCTGGAAGAGGTATTTAAGGAAGTCGAGAAGAGGAACGATATCAACTACCCAGCGTCAAGGGGAGTCCAGTTCCAGGAGACCAGAGATCACCCCGAATACTGTCACTACCATCAGTATAGGGTCCATTCCACTAACAACTGCCGAGAAGTAAAAGATATTGTTCAGAATCTCATCCGAGATGGGTATTTGAGGCAGTTCATTTGACATCCACCTCGGTCGACAACAACACCCTATGTGCCGGTTCATCAAGTTCGTATCGATAGGACGACTCAGTTCGTGAGCACCATTTCACACTCAGCTATTCAAGGCTACACTCTCGGTCCGATAATCACCTCTAGGATCCATAAAAGGGACCACGATGGTAAAGAAGTATTTAGCGTAGACAAGGCCTTAACTATGGATCCTTGGATGATGCAACCCATTTCGTTCTCGGCCAAGGATGTCCCAGCGAATGGACAAGCATACAGTGATCCCCTGGTCATCACCTTGCTGATCGAGGATTGGGGAGTAAGAAGGATCCTGGTGGATAGCGGAAGTTCAGTCGAGGTGTTATTTTACGATACGTTTAGAAGAATGAAACTATCAAACGACATGCTCGTCCCCTCAACATATCGCATCTACGGTTTTAATGGGACAATAACCATTCCAAAGGGCGAGGTAACACTAAGGATTTTGGACGGAGGGGGATACCTTGACACACTAACTACCTTCTGTGTGGTCGACGTCGCCTCACCGTATGAAGAAATTATCGGGTGACCTTGGATCACTGGGATTAAAGGGGTGGCATCCGCATACCATTAGAGATTGATATTCCCAACTTATAAGGGAATAGCTGAAGTTGTAGGCGACCCTCAAGCGGCACGACAATGCATGCAGGTTGACGCTGAAATCAATGAAGATCGGAGAGCTCGACAAAGACGAGAGAAGAAGGAATCCAAAGAGGTTAAGGCTGCAGAAGAATTGGAGGATGTTATTTCACAAGTGGTTATGGCATACGAGACCCAAGAGCAAGACCCTTTATAGCAATCAAAGGAGGCGGCCCTATTCCGAGAAGCCAAATCAAATTTCTCAACAGTTGAGCCAACTCGGGAAGTAAACTTGGGGACGATAGAAGAGCCGATGGTAATAAGGATCGGGGCATTGTTATCGGACGAGCAAGCAAGTTAACTCACGACGGTATTAAGGGAAAACTTAGACGCATTTGCCTGGGAAGTGCGCGATTTGGAGGGTATTGAACCGAAGGTCTGCTGTCACCACTTAAAGATTGATCTGAGGTTCAAACCAGTTAGACAAAAAATGAGGCGCATCGCACCAAGGTTACAGGCAGCAGTCGAGGCCGAGCTGAAGAAGCTACAAGAATCTGGAATAATCAGGAAATATCATTACCCACAGTGGATATCTAACATGGTCGTGGTACCAAAAAAGAAGGGAGGAGTCAGGATATGTATTGATTTCAGTGACTTGAACAAGGCCTGCCCGAAGGACAACTTCCCCATCCCCAACATAGAACATCTAGTGGAATCAATAGTCGGATATGAGGCGATGACCTTAATGGATGGATACATGGGCTACAACCAAATATCGTTGGCATCCGAGGACCAAGAGCATACTTCCTTCTTCACACCAAGGGGACTATACTGTTATACCAAGATGTCGTTCGGGCTCGGAAATGATGGGGCTACATATCAGAGGTTAGTAGGCGATATGTTCGAAGACAAGATTCACGACACCATAGAAGTATACGTGGATGACATGATGGTCAAGAGTCGCAGAGCTAAGGATCACGTCCGAGACCTCCGTGAGATTTTTCAAACGATGAGGAAACATAAAATGAAAATTAATCCAGCCAAGTGCGACTTTTGGGTTACATCGGGGAAATTCCTAGGATATATCATCACCCCCAGGGGAATAGAAGCAGATACCGAGAAGGTTAGGGCCGTTCTAGAAATGCCATCCCCCGCAACGGTAAAAGATGTGCAGAAGCCAAACGGTTGCATAGCAGCATTGGGGCGATTTGTATCACGATCGTCGGACAAGTATAAGAGCTTTTATGATATTTTAAAGAAAGGAGAAAAATTTCAGTGGACGGATGCCAGCGAAGAAGCATTCCAAAAGATCAAACTACACCTAGCTAGGTTCCCGGTCCTTCAGAGGCCCGAGCCGACAGAAATTCTTACCCTATACTTAGGGGCGACACCATATGCCATTAGTGCAGTATTAGTGAGGATGGAGGGGAGTATAGAGAAGCCAGTATATTTCATCAGCAAAACACTAAGCCCGGCCGAGAAAAACTATACCAGAATGGAGCAGATGGTACTAGCGATAGCCATGGTCGCCTCTAAACTCTGAACATATTTTCAAGCTCATCGCATAAGGATGCTCACTAAGTCGCCTATCGAAGAAGTCATGGACAGTGTAGGGCGATCAGGGAGAATATCTAAATGGGGAGCCTTGATAAAACAGTATGATGTGGTGTACGAGATGAGAAATACGATCAAAGGACAGGTAGTAGCCGACTTCTTAGCAGATTTCCCACTTAGTGATGAGGAAGAAGTAGAGGAGATACCGGGGATAATGGAGGAACAAGAAGAACCAGGGGACCTATTAGCCGCTGATAGTCCAACACGATGGGAGGTTTTCGTCGATGGAGCATCGAACAAGGAAGGGTCAGGCCTCGGGCTAGTATTCACCACCCCAAAGGGGAGGAAAATGGTACATTCATTCATGCTAGAATTCAAGGCAACAAACAACGTCACCGAGTATGAAGCGGTGATCCATGCTTTGCGAATAATTGTAGAAATGGGGATGTATGAGGTCCGCTTGACTAGTGACTCACAGTTAGTGATCCGGAAAATTACGGGCCAATATGCTACACACGATCATGTGCTACAGAAGTATTGGGAACTCGCCCAGTTCTACATCAACCAAATACCGAACATTAAATTCCGCAACATTTGTCGAAAGGATAACAGGCACTCGGACGCTCTATCATATATCTCCTCACAGCTGGTAGACCCGAGCATCGAAGGAATTCGTGTCATGCGGCTCCTTACCCCTTCTATCCCGGAAACACCCGAAGTACGGATCGATGTGGCTATTAACACAGCCGAGCGATATAAATAAGGCGATTGGAGAAAGCCGATACATCAATACCTGGAGACAGGCGAGCTACCCAAGGGTCGGCCCGAGATAAATAAAATCAAAAGTGAATCGGGCGCTTACGAGTTAAGGGAAGGGATTTTATATAGGAAATCTTACTTAGGACCACTCCTACGATGTTTGAGTAAAGAGGAGGGCCACATAATCCTGCATGAACTACACTATGGATCCGCCGAAAATCATAGCTTGGGGAGAAGCTTATCGGCCAAGGCAAAGACAATGGGCTACTTTTGGATGTACATGAACGAATATGTAAAGCAAATGGCGAAAGCTTGTGAAGAATGTCAGCGTTTCGGAAAGAAAATCCATGCTCCCGGAATACCTTTGAACATAGTTGTAAGCCCATAGCCCTTCGCAAAGTGGGGAGTAGACATTTTCGGACCCTTACATGTAGGAATCGGGCAAAGAAAGTATTTGATCGTGGCCACGGATTACTTTACCAAATGGGTAGAAGCAGCACCACTAAGGCACATCCGAGACAAAGATATTTTTAAGTTTATTTGGGAACATATCATTTGCCGCTTTGGGGTCCCTGCAGCTATCGTCTCTGATAATGGAAAGAAACTACAAGGCGAGAACATTAATCTTCTGTTCAACACTTACAACATCAGGAAGAGCAAAGCTACCCCGATTTACCCCCAGAGTAATGGGCAGGCCGAGATCACTAACAAGACTATCGCCGATAACATGAAGAAGAAATTGGATGGGGAATATGGTAATTGGTGTGAGGAGCTATATAATGTTCTATGGGCATACAGGAATACACCGAGGGAATCTACGGGATTCTCCCCATTCATGCTTACTTACGGAACTGAGGCAATTCTACCAACGGAAGGAATGATCCCTACCACAAGGACGGAAGCATGGAGGCGAAATGTTTCGTCCGATTTAATTTTGGATAAACTTGATGATTTGGAAGAAATAAGAGAGATGGCATTACAAAAAATGGAAAACTACCAAAGGAGGTTACAACGAGAATACAACAAGCGTGTTCGACCAAGAGGATTTAACCCAGGGCAACATGTGTTGAAGTTTTAGGCAGATTGCGAGCGAGACAAAAAGGGCGGAAAACTAGCACCAAAGTGGGGCGGGCCATATATAATTAAATCTAAGGCGGGCGAGGGATCTTATCGGCTACTGCGACTCGATGGAACAAAAGAGCCCAAACCATGGAACATCAAGTTTTTGAAACTCTACCACCCCTGACGGGCGATGCGGAGAAAAGGTAAGCATACTTGTCTTCTATCTCTTTGAAACCGTGAGGGGTATGAGATAGGGCATGAGCGACTAATGGTCATTCATACTCGGGGCAAAGCCAGTGTGGAAGTGCCGAGGTGACTTACACACGAATGGTCATTCGTACTCTGGGAAAATCCAGTGTGGAAGTGCCGAGGAGACTTACACTCGAATGGGCATTCGTACTCGGGGCAAAACCAGTGTAGAAGTGCCGAGGTGCCTTACAGTCGCCTGGCTATTCAAACTCGGGGCAGTGGCAGTGTGCAATTTCCAAGGTAGCCTAAGGGTTCTGGTGGTTGGAAACCAGTTTCAAAGGTTGTTAAGACGCGAGGTCTTCTCATCTAGGTGACCTACTTACATTTGAAAGGTCGCCCCCATCGCAGGTGGCTGTATCCACTTGCCCGAGATTGGTTGGTCGATAACCGCTCGGGAATATCGGGCATAGAACTAGGTTGACTTGTACCCTTCCACTGAATCCAAGAGATAGTGATGAGATACCCCAATCAGGACATGGTATTGGGCCCGATGACCCTCCTTGTTGGGAGTGTTCGACAGAAAAGGTTAAAATTCTAACATACACAATTAACAAATGCATGAATGACATATGAAACAAGAGCTAAACTGATAGCGTCATGCGTCCATTAAGAAAATGCGGAAAGTATCACGCAACCACACGAAACGAAGAGTATGACAGAAATAAAACAAACAACATCGGCGACGCAACACTCCCATGAAAACAAACAAGCAGTGTATCAGAAGTAAACAAGGGGACAAGTGTTCAAAGCGATTTACAACCCGATGGAAAGGGAAACTTAGTGATGCAGCACTACAAAAGAGGAATTCAAGCCTTAATAGTAACAGTGTCGGCCTTCTTCTGTGCGACCTCGCGCCGCTTGTTCTCCACCCACTTCTCAATACCCGACTGGACCTTCTCGTCTATCTCATCTGCATGGGCGACGCGTTCATCCTCGAGTTGTTGGGTAAGCTGAGAAACGTTTCCCTCGGCATCGGCTAGCTGGGAACCCAAATCGGCCTCGACCTGCTTCAACCGTCGGACCTCCAGATCCAATTCATGAGAACGTTGTTGTTCTCCTACAGGATAGCAAAAAATGCGAGTTATTCATTCGAGTATGGTTTAGCAACTTCACAACTACAAAAAATAACCTAATCCTAAGGAACTGACTCAACCCGCCGTTCACAAGACTTGAAAGAGCCGGTAGCACTGAATGAAGCGACTCTACAGATTTGGACAACTCATCTTCGGCCTTCGATAATTTCATGGTTAACTCGTTATAACATTGCTCATTGAACTCGTTACTAGGACAGTACTTCTTATGCTCACTCCAATCGTCCATTAAACGGTTACGCGACACATGGAGCACTGAAAGCTGCGATCTACTCCATTCTAGCTCGCCCCTCACTTTATCAAGATCACTCACTCGGCCCACCAAATCCCTATTAGCTCGCTCCACCACATCTTTATCCCTCAGTATTCGTCGGCGATCCTCATGAAGATCTCGATTCTGCAGTTGTAGAGCGTCTACCCATTGTTCTAAATTCATGGCTAGAGCGGCTTTCTCAGCAGCGAGACGTTGAGAAGAATCCAAATGAACCCGCAAATTGTCTATCTCAGCAGGATCATACTCAAACTGCCGATATCGTTCTAGCTCGCCCTCAAGTTTTTCGATCTCCTCAGTTTGGAGATCTATTTTGTCATCTTTATTCACTATCCGCCGACGGAGGTTCTCAGCTAAATCCTTTTCAATGTCCAATTTCCTCTTCATGATCCTAAACTTTGAAGAAGTGTCTAAACCTATACTAGCTACCTCGGATAGAAGAAGGATACCCGACTCAGGATACTGGCACGATAAACTCAATCAACATAAGATAAGGTTCCAAGAATCATAGTATACATTGAACATCAACGAGTTTGATCTCCAACTCGCTCGTGCGACTCCTCTCGTTCTGCAATTGAAGTTAGAGAGATTCCAATAGATGCCTGTCTCTGTGACGATTGGCGACATCTAAGCATACCTGGTTTAGGATCTAACACAAGTAAACGAGATTAAATTGTAGGCGACAATAAGAACAGAAATCAGAAGTGGGGTATCACCATGCTAAGACGAGTCGCTCACCACCGTGTCAAGAGTCTGGGCGATATCGCCATAGAGGGGCACCGCATTCAACATCTCTTTATCTGTATACGCTCCAAAATCGGGTGAAGTAAGCGCACCCAAAGAGTTCATGATAGGTCCAGAGACAGTGAAGGAAGTTTCAGCGCTAGACGACGACCCATCAGTAATCCGAGGCACACGAGGAAGTGTTACCGGTTCAGCAGTGACAGTCTTCTCTACATCGGGTGTCTTCTGGGGCTCCTGCTGGTCGCCCCTACTTTGCTCATCGCCCTTTATCACCCGAGACATCATCACCAAATAGCTCGTCCTCATCGGAAATATCAATGACTGGTTTCTTCTTCGGAGGCTTAACAACTTGCTTACCTCTGCTGGGATAACGCCTATGGGGTTAGGGGTCAGCCTCATCGATTTCATCCTCATCGTGCCTAGGATTTTTCTGTACAAGGTGTTTCGTCAGAACATGTGAAGGCAAAAAACAGGGGCAAGTACATGTACTTATAATAAAATCATCATGTTTGTTACCTTCCCCTGGTCTTCCTCAACCCTTGTGCCGGCACCTCTTTTCCTAGACGATCCGGTAGCCTTGGAAGAATCGCCCTGAGATTTTTAAATAACAACAAACAACTACTTGGTATCAGAGCTAGCAAAATAGAAATAGGGGAGAGCAGAAGGAGGCGCAAACCTTATCAGCCTTGTCATCATTAACCACCCAGAAAGGATAGGGCTCGGTGGGAAAAATAGGCGACGGGAAGCTACCATGAAGAATGGGACCTCGGACAAGAAGCGGAACTCGGGGATAAATCGGGTCATTGGAATGTCGGGGTCGCCGGTTAGAACCCTGGCCGGTGGGATCAGCATCCAGCATCATCCTTTCAATATCATTGGGCATAGTTCTGACCTGATGAGGACTAGCAGCAAAACCGGCAAGATCGCCTAAGGTTGAAGTACCAGCTCGGTAGTTGACAAGAAAGTTGGCAACAGTATATTCTGGAGCGTCCTCAGGCTTGTAGGTCGACCACTCGGCGTCGGAACCATGACCGTCTCGGCGAGCTCTCCATTCATCCATAATGCGAAAAGTGTTGCCGGTCCATTGAGCCAAAGCACGATAAGGCTTGAGCTGGGAGAGGACCTCATAGTAGAAAGGGCTATCAGGGTTGTACAAGGGAAGACGAAGGCCTAGCTCCAGTTGGCCCTGAGTGATCACCACGCAATTAGCCGACTGCTCGTGCTTCTCTATATCGGACTTCTTCAAGAGGCTGTTTCGGCCCGAGAGCAGGGTAACTTCGTAATTTTGAAGTTCGTACTTCTCTTTCAACTGCTCAATGAACTCTTCATCAGAGAGATCTTTCACCCTTTTCTCGGACCTGCACGAAATAGAAGGAGAACCATCAGGAAAGATAGATTTCATGGCGCAATCGTCGTACTTAGAAGGACTATCAAACGAAAACAGAGAAGCAAGGGAAAAAGCATCAATCTCGGAAAAAACATCATCAACAGACCTTTTTTCAGTCATGGAGGGAGAAAAATCCATGGACGCGAACATTACGGAACCAGGAAATCGGTGAAGAAGGCGGGGACGACGAGAATGTAACCACACCTACTGAAGCAATCGATGAAGAAAATATGAAGGAAGAAAATCAGAAAAATAAGGGTTTTCAGAAGTAGAAAGTGAGGAAGAAATCTGGAAGAGAAGGTTGCAGTGGTAGGGAACTGAAAAGGAAATGGTAAAGAAGAAGAAAGATAAAAGGAAGCGGGCTATTTAAAGAGGAGAATTTGTAACCGAAGCCGACGGTTACAGGTAATAAAGTGGATTAATGGGGGACTGCATGGCGGAATTCGCGGCATGAACAAGGACGTGGGAAGTTGGGACGACGTTTTTCCACTCGTGCCTGCCGCACGAGCGAAAGAAGGGGCATAAATGTAGGTGTAAATTATCGACAGATCCAGGTGGCGACATCTCAAGCTACGATACACACAAAATGAAGAGACGCGAAGTATGGAATAAAGACTGGCAGGCGCGATATTTAAGGATCCACGTGGATCGGGCCTAATCTCTCTACAGCTGTCGGAAAAGACTAGACCCCAGGCCTCTGACAAAGCTGACAAGACAAGACATAGTGGGTCAAACGAGGCGCGGTAGTCAAATGGATAAGAAAATACGTGTCACATCGGCCAGATGCAAGGGCGACAGACAAGATGGGCGACATTGTACCATGGAAATATCTAAAGGGATCGGCTCGGACGAGAGACAGGCGAAGGAATCAGAACGCATCGGCCTCATGCATAGAAGAAGGGGCGACACAAGCTGACCCAACCATAGAACTTCAGATCAGATGTAGTGTGACCAACACCCTAGTTTGGTTGTATGTAACCTTTACTATAAATAGAGGAAATTATATCCAAGAGAGTTAGGTTGTATTCTTGGGAGAGGGAGACTCGAGATTTCACGAAGGAGAAAAAGTGTGAGAAGTGAGTTGATAGTGTAAGGAAGTTTAGTGAAGAACAACATTTTTGTAACACTTTGAAGTAATAAGATTCATCCTTTCACCCTGTGGACGTAGGTAATCATACCGAACCACGTGTATCTTGTGTCTATTGTTGAGTCTTTACTTTGCTTGCATGAGTAGGAGGTTACTATCCTTTGGATGTAGTTAGTAGTAAAATGCATCTACATTTAGTAACTATTCTTGATTTTGGGCAGGAGCTGGGAGCTGGAGCTAGCATCTGATCCGCGTAATTCTTATTCTAGATAGCTGAATGGCTGCCGGGTCATTTTACTTTCTTCTCGACCTACTGTGAATGGTCAGTCATTCAAGTTGACTTATGCTATAATTTTAAGCTTTTTATCCAATTAAAAAGTATTTATTACTGTATCAGATATCTCTCTTTTCTTTTGCCAAATTATATATCACTCTCTGGAAAAGGAGAACTCTTAGTGGTTGTATCCACAACTTTTTCATAAAAAACTATGGTTCCGGTTAGATTGGTAATCTTAACTGAGCAGTTGTGGTCTATATGTTTACAAAGGTAGGCTTGTGTAAGTTATCATTGAATGAGAACAAACAATCTGCAACCAAAGATGAACATTGAATGAGAGAATTAATGAATTATCATGTGAAAGTTAGTATGGATAGAGCTCCTTACCTTAAAAAGGTTGACCTTAAAGTTTACAAGGGATATCAAGAGCTTCTCAAGGCATTAGATGATATGTTCAAATTCAATGTGGATCATTATTTTTAAGAGTTAGGGCTACAACAATTCATAATTTTGTACCTACTTATGCAAACAAAAATGATCCATGGATGCCGGTTGGAGATTTCCAAAAGGGAATGAATTCGGTTCTTACAGAGTGTTCATCTCATCATGTGAAATGATGAAAATCATGAGAGGGCAGAAGCTGGAAGTTCAGATGATTGTGCATATAATGGAAACAATAATCAAGAATCTAAGGAATCATGCAGTTGCTTGGGTTCTCCTAGATGAAACAGAGCAAGAGTTTTTTTTTTTTTTTTTTGAAGCAATAGAGCAAGAGTTGAATCTCTCTCTCCCATATCACCTTCTAAAGGTGGCTTCAATAGCTGCCACATAACTATCCAATGTGAGTTTTTTTTACTTTGGTCATGTTACCTTTTCCATATCCTATTATCTTCTTGAATTCTTGAATGACAGCATGTTCAAGAGGTGAAGCAATGAGATGCATCCATAGTGGTGTGCTACAACTTCAAATTTAGAAAAATCTGAAATATAAAGTTTTATAGATTTGGTTTTAGTTGGACTTATATATCTTTGCACCTGTATTTAATTAATCTCAATCTGCATAGATGAGATACGCCTAACCAAGAAGTTGCGAACAAATAGATGCATCCACATTGATTTGGGTATTTTGTCATATAGATTTTCCGTTAATTCTTATCAAATTATATGAACTCAGTTTCATTTGTGCATTTATTTTCTTCTCCCTTGGATTTTCCTTGAGCGTGATGGCATACATATCTACAAGTGAGAGACTACTACTGTATTTCAGCAGATTATAAATCATTCTCATCACTTCATTCATTGTCATGTTCCGAACAAAAAGAAAAGCTTGGGCCCGGGGGGACAAAGGAAATTATGTTTGTGATTGCTACATTTGCAGAAACAGAGATAAATTGGTAAGTAAATATAAAAGAGTGAATAGTTTATTGTACATAGTTTGGAATTTGTTATAATGAATCTCTTATTGGTTAAGGATATGATTTGGCTGACATTCAAAAATTTAGTGTAAGATGCTTGATTTCGTACCTGCAATAAGTAAGTTGAGGGCAAATTCTTTGCTTGCAAACCCTTTTTGCCTATGAATGATGTGCGCTTAAGTGTCATTATATTAAATCACACTTGCATTTGGAAGTGATACTTGTCGTCTTAGCTCAAATGACAAAGCACATGGTTCTCAACTATGTTGGTGTGGGTTCAACTCCTACAGATGGCATTATTATTCGAGTTTGCTAAAACCTTACATACTTTTATGGCGACTTTATATTTACAGTATCCATGGTGAAGTTCAAATTTTTAAAGAAATAGTGAAGTTGCAAATAACAGGTAAGCAACATCATATCTTATTTCTTTGCATTTTTTTTTTCCTCTTCTCTATATTCCTTTCTTAGAGACCACTATAGCAACCATCTATTTCTTTGTTATAAAATAGAAAGCTTTGATAATTGTGAGCTGAAGTCTTAGAGAATTAATTTTTTGAGTGGGATCTAATTTTTGGGTATCAAGAGGGTGATGACCTAGGGGAGCAAATGCAAATATTCTTTTTTCGCTTTTTGAAACAATTTTTGCAATTACATTTCTTCAAAACAAGGATATATACATGTTTACTTCACATACAAATTGGTATTGTTTTGCTGACTATGCATCATTGTAGAGGTACTCCAAGGCAATGCAAATCGGTAGTAGTTGAGTGTAAATAAGGTACCCTAAATTGGTATCCTCAACTTAATTGTGTAGTTTTCATACTTTAATGATGGCAAGCTGGTAGTTGTCGAGTATAAAGAAGGTGCCCTAACGAGGTAAAATTGGTTTCCCCAACTTAATTGTGTAGTTTCCTGACGTTAACATATTTCTACTGGTCAGGCTGTAGGCCCGGCTAACTAAACACTGGGGCCATAACCTAAACAACTACAACATGCCAATTATGGTGGAATGGTGGCTTAAAATTGTTGATTTATCTGTTTGATCCATACCAAGCATTATACCTTTTATTTTGTTCTTCTTCAACAATACACCTGAGTTGGATTACAAGAAAATACATATTGAAACTCTATTTTGTTCTTCTTCAACAATACACATGGGTTGGATTACAAGAAAATAAATATTGAAACTCAACCCAGTTTCATGTAGTTTGGTGAGTCCAGTTTCTGTCACCATTTTCAGATAAAATTACTTTTGTTGTCATTTGCTTTCCTTTAATGAACTATTGGAGGATGGAATGAAAGGAACATGAAATGGAAGGAATGTTTTGATCTTATAGGTGTTTATATAATCTTAAACGTTGTGAATTAAACAGAAATATTAACATAAATATTTATTTTATATTGATGGAATATATTATTTTGAGATATTAATATGAATAGCTATAATGGCACGAGGTGTTAAAGTTTCAATTGGATGTCGGGTGGCTTCGGGATCTGTAAACCATATGATCTTGAAGGACTATAGTCATAGTTTTTATCATATAGGTCCTTATTTTACACCAATTTAACATTATGCAAAGGAATACTGATTGCGGGTTTGGTATATTAATGTACTTGAATGGATGTTTGCTAATAATAATTCCTATGAGAATCATATTAATATACAATCGACTTACTGCATGTTTGGTCTATTATTATCATTTTCAAATGATAATAATAGTATAAAGGCTAATTAATTCGATTATAGTTTTCCTCTTTTTGTATATCATTTTACCGTGAACATGTAATGGCAAAGGAAATATAAAACTACTCCCCAACGCAACGGTAATAATTAGATCAGGAATACATAAACGGGTTTAGTATTTTATTTTATCTCTTTATGCTTTGTTCAGCCCTTAGAAATGTTGGCTTGCAGTGAATGCCTAAAATATATACACTAAAAGGAAAGGTTGAGCTGGGGCCGTAAGGCCCCGGTGATACCTAGTATATTATAAATATAAATAACCTGGCTAAATTGGGGCCTATCAAATTTTCCTTCCACACCACCAAATTACTTTGGGCACCCAAATTTCTAAAAAATACTAATTTACCCCCACATTAATTTCTAAAACTCTCTCATATAAATACTAATCTTTCCATTTTCAGTAAATAAAAAAACAAAAAAACCTAAACCTAAAAAAACTTTCTATTTTCATCCTAATCTTTCCAAATTCTCAAAACCCAAATTTTCATCTTCTTCTCCAACAAATCTTTGATCCACGCACGAAAAAGGTAAATCTCCATCAACCCATTCTATGATTCTACTTATCTTATTGATTTACATGTTTAAATCTTCGTTTTTGACAAATCAAACTTCGATTACACCCAGAATCAGTTTTTATTTACATATCGAATAAACCGATTCTGTATTTTGTTTTCGGCCATGAAGAGCATGCATAGTAATTGGTTTACATGATGATTAACATCAACCGATTTTGGGTTATAAATAAAATATGAAAATACATCACCGGAATCGGTTTATATATGTAATATGTATAATCCGATTACTGTAGTCTTTTCATCTTCCTTTCCATAATCGGGTTTTATACATGTACCACATAACACGATTCTTGTAGTCTCTTCAGAATCAGATTACTTTTGTTTCTATATATACCGATTTCTTACTTGTTTTTTGTTAAATTTTTGTGTATAATGGACTTCGAACACCTAACATTTTACAATCGAGAGTTAACCTCGGAGGATGTTCCGAGGAAACCACAAAGAGTTCCAGAGAGAAGCCTATATAAGTTTGCTTTCGGAGGTGAGACCCATCTTGAACAAGCCCTGACATTGATTGATAAGCTGGAACTATAAGAACTTGTTGAGGTCATGAGGTTCGCTCGGATGAGGAGAAACATTATTTCAGCTGAGAGGGATCACCACCAAGAATTTGCAGCTGCTACTCCTAATGTTGTTGTTGCTGATGCTGCTACTGCAGATGCTGGTGATGTTGGTGGTGCTACTGCTCCTAATGTTGTTGCTGCTGCAAATGCTCCTAGTGCTTCTTAAGTTTTTTAAGTTTAACTTTTAAATATTAAAACTTTAAGTTTATAAGACTTGTGGTTGTTTTAAGTCTTTTGGGATGGTTGATGTTTGTATTTTGGATGATCTTTATGTGGTTCATATTTGTATTTTGGATGATCTTTGTGTTCAACTTAATGCACTTAATGTTTAAATGGATTCTAGCCTGACATGCCAACAATCGGTCTACTCGATATGTCAACATAGACCGATTGTGCAAGTAATTTTTACTGGATATTTTTCAAGCAAGAATCATATCACATATTAAAATATATAAACCGATTAGTTCGGTGAAAATTGAAAATATAACATGTCTTTAATCGGTTTACGTTGGTCGCAAGAACAACCGATTCCTTGTGGCATATCAACACAATCGGGTTTTATAGATCTTTTAAAATACCGATTATAGCAAATTATTTCACGTTTTTCAAAATAAATAACCGTTAGGGACTTTCTCTATGAATAGAGACCCCACCCTTGGACCCCATTTCCCCCAAAATTGATCATTTTATTCCCCCTCACTCCATATACTCCACAACTACTCATTTCATACATATACATACAAAAAATGGCATCGTTTTGACTCCGCGGAAGATTTGGAAATCACCAAAGCATGGTATGCGGAAAATCGACTTAGACGTCAATCCTTCGAAAGGGAGGATTCCACAACCTTTTGTGCTAGGGTACATAACAAATTTATCCAAGAGTTTGGGAATCCTTATGCAAGAAGTGTTCAAAAAATCCAGGGTAGGCACCTAGTCATCGAAAAAGCGATACTTGCTTTTTTGGCTCTCCAACCTCGGATTTTTAACACTCGCCCCCTTCACCTTGTCCATTGCACAATTTTTAAGTAATTTTGTGGTTATTTTTTACGTAACCCATGTTGTTTTATCTACCAATGAAACATCACTAACAAATATAAGTTTGTTTTTGTGTTTTTGTAGCATGATGTTGTGAAAGCGCGCTACTTGGAGGAAAAGGGGGAAGCATTCACGTTCGATGCAAGCTATCACTTTTTGGGAGAAAGAATCCCGGAGGATAACCTGAAATACTTGGATGATGTATCGTCTTCAGAGGAGGAAGATTGATGGTTTTAGAAGTTTTTGTGGGTAGACCTCTATGTAAACCCTCACGAGACTATAAATCGTCCACTAGGGTCGCCTAGGGGTTTAAAGGCTTGATGCATGTGCTAAATGCATCCTATACAATAATAATGCAGTGAATGAAAATTGGTAATGACAAAAAACAATCAGTTTATATATGTTATAAGTAAAATCCGATTACCCAAATCGGACTATAAACATGTCAACGTTAACCGATTATAGATGTCCTCTGTTAATTCGTAAACACCAATCCAAAATCGTTTTACAAGTGAATAAACGTAAACCGATTCTGAGTACTGTTTACGAAAAAAAATAATCAAAATGTTTGATGTTTTGATGAACTCTCTAACATTAGTTAATCTCACATCCAAAACAAAATTAACCCCTAATATGATTAATTAGTGCTAATTATTCAGGGATAAAATAGGTAGTTAGGTAATTATTTTGATAAGGGGTGGTGTGTAGGTGATTTCTAATGACCTTTTTTGTCATCTATCTATAGGCCCCAATTTAGCTAGGATAAATAAGAGTAGCAGTAATCCATCATTCAAATGACTATCTAGAAAAGAGAAAATACTCATGCCAAGTTCAAAATGACCACCTAACTGATAATTGGATAGCAAACAAAAACATCAAGTATAAGAAATAACAGAGATGTACCTTAGTGATATAGTATGAAGAGCCAGCAAGACTATGTTTGATTAAATGCATTTACAAAAAATATTTAGATCACCTTCATTTGTGGTTTTAACATCTCCTCCAATTGTAAGGTTTTTGTTGATTTATGTAAGCATCAATCAGTACATTTGGGTGATTCGATGCCTCTAAAATTTACTCCCATCCTCGCAACCTCTTTTTTCAATCCCTTTCATGATCATCAAATTTCCAGTTCAGGGGATAATATTTTTTTTCTCTCTGTGGTTAGACAACAATGTGATGCATATAAACACTCAAGAAGCATGACAAATTTTTATTTATTTAATGTTTTAGTTTAATTGACCAAATTAATATGTAGATATTGCAATATGAATCTTGAAGCATTTATTTATTCTTGCATCACATATTGGATAATCTTACATACTTTCAAAGCAATGACAAAAAAAAAAACACTGATTAGCTAGTTCAATTGCTCAAATAACATCGATTAAATTGATGACAACATGATGCATATAAACACTTAAGAAGGACAAAAGAAAAATGTTGTCAACTCTCTCATATTACTGACTACAAACATACATGTTGGTTGATTAGGGTAATGCCCCATGAGTTTTGGGTTAAAATATTCTCCATGGACAGTAAAAAGGCATTCCCTACGTGAGATATTTTATACAACCTACAAAAGTACATGTTACAGCATAATAACTTTCCTAACTATAGCCTACAAACATACATTTTGGCAACTATAAATGATGATTGAGGATTTATAGACGCTGAACTGAGAAAATCTAAGTTTAGATAACATAAACTATATTCTCATAGCACATATGGGGATACAAAATTCAAGCAGTTACGCGATGAACCGAAATGGCGGGATGGTTGCATAAAATAAGCTACAAAATTCATTATATATTGGGGAAATAAATATCGTGGGCTTTAATTGATAAGTACATATACTTGAACATTTGATTAAAAAGCTAATGATACAAAGCTTTGCATCCATCTCAGGTAAATGAGCATCAACATGCTATCATTGAACCCACAATGAACTACTGAAGCTGAATTATCACAACATGAAAATACAAAGAAATTTTTAGCAGAAACCACAAATGAGTACTTCAAAGAAGTGTAGAGCAGAAGTAACAACGATTCATGAGAAGCAATGAGCTGCGGCTACTTTCCTGTAGGACAATTATGTATTGCAGTATGAACTATCAACTACACCTATTGAAAGTTGAGTGATAACAATACTAAACTATTTTAAGTGCAAATTGTAGATGTATTCTTAGCTATAAGGCGAAAAAATTTGATTCAAAGCTTTTGTGATCCATGGGAAGGACAACTTCACAACGTGTTCGTACCTTGCTCACCTTAGGTATTTTATTGTATTTATTTTTATATCAGTTGAGATGAATGCAAATTTATTGGGTTTTGTTATCTTGTGCACTCATGCACAAGATAAGAGCCAATCATTGGCATGAGAAATTGAAAATATAAGAGATAATGTTTCTTTGCATTAGGCCTCTTCCTATGCACATGCCAAAAAAATGGTGTTTGGCATGCCAGGTGGCATGCCAAACCATTTGTGCTACTATGGGGAAACCGCAGAGCGATCGAATCCCTAGCAAGCGATATTGTTAATATCGCCAGCGATAAAGTCTTTCTCGATGTCGAAATTGTTAATAACGCTCGCTAGAAAGAATATCGTTGGCGGTACAATGGTTATCGCCAAGTAGTTATTTTGCAACGGCTAGTTCGCCATGGTTCCTATATATACGAAAATTTACCTCGACAAAAAACTCACACCTGCTTCATTCTCAATTTTAAGCTTCATTTAAAATTGATATTACTCCTTCATTCTCAATTTTAAGCTTCATTTACAATGTCGAGATCCAATGAAGAAAGAGATATTATGAATAGGTTCAGGTTACATCAAGAAAGTTATCGTATGAGGTTTCAAGAAATTGACGAAGAGGAAGCTGAAGATGATAAACTAATTGAAATTTTGATGCTTGTACACACGGGTCAAATACCAAGAGTTCCAGAGCCCAAAGAAGTATTATCAAGAAGATATACGTATCGAGGGAGGGAATTTTACCATCATAAGCTCATGCACGATTATTTTCTTCCCAATTGTGTGTACTCTGATCAAAATTTTCAAGGTCGATTCTGCATGCCTCGTCATCTGGTTAAAAATATTATTGAAGAGATTTGTCGAGTGGAACCTCAATTCAATTATCAGTTTGATGCATTGAATATTAGAGGTCATAGTCCTGAACAAAAAGTTACTTCGGCTTTAAGGATTTCAGGTTATGGCACTCCAGCGGATGCGAATGATGAGTACCTTCATATGGGTAAAACAACTTCTTACACTTACCTTTCGTTTTTCTGTGAAGTAATTATTAATCATTTTGGTCCTGAATATTTACGCAAACCAACCGACGAAGATGTTAAAAAATATTAAGGGAGAATGAGGAAAGGGGATTCCCAGGAATGCTAGGTAGTCTCGATTGTATGCATTGGGTATGGCATGGATGCCCTGTTTATTGGGCTGGTCAATATAAAGGTCATTATCCAAAACCAACAGTTATCCTTGAAGCTGCTGCTTCTTATGATTATTGGATATGGCACGCTTTTTTTGGTCTTCTGGGTTCACAAAATGATATTAATGTTTTGCACAAGTCGCCTTTGTTTGAAGATTTGAAGTATGGAATTTCTCCTTCTGTCCGTTTCATGATCAATGGACATCAATACACTCATGGATATTATCTTGCGGATGGTATCTACCCAAAATGGTCCACCTTGGTTCAATGCTACCGTCAGCCTCCTGCGGTGCATTGGGCCTTTCATACCGATATTTTAACGATTCCCAAATGGCACTGAGGAAGGATGTGGAGCGCGCTTTTGGAATTTTGAAGAGGAAGTTCGCTATCATTTGTGGCCCATATTGTGGGTTGAGTCCTCGTGAAATACATAAGACTATGCTCACTTGCATAATTCTTCATAACATGGTAATTCAGGAAACCCGGCGTGATTCAGATTGGATTAACTATGATGATGAAGATTTGAGGCCGGAGATTCGACCCGAAAGAGGCCTCCCTGCAAGGAATTATGGTCAAATAACTAACTACATTCAGAACCGTAATTTGTATGACCAATTAAGAGAAGATCTGAGATTGAATCTTTGGGCAGAGCATGGAAGATGATTTAATGTATTTTTCTTCAGTTTAAGTAATGGCTATTATTTTTAATGTTTTAGCTTAAGATGATTTTATGTATTTTTAAACATTTCATTTCAAAGTCATGATAAACTTTAACATTTCATTTCCAATTAATATTAAAACTTAAACTGCTACAGTCAAATTCGATTATAAACTTAAACTATAAACTTAAACTAAAAGATTAAAACTTAAACTTAAAATGCATAAACAAACATTAATCTATCGGAATTATTTCATCAAACTCATCATCAGTTCCATCCTCATCATCTTCATTAGTAAATCCAACTTGCTTTTCAACCTGTGCTTGAATCCTGTCAAATTTGATTTGCCACAAATGTTTTTGTTGATCGTTCATAATTGAGGTGTTAGCTTGAATAATGTTATGCTTGTCATAGTCAAACTGGAATTTTTCTTGAGAAAAACGACTTTTCTTACTCTCCCGGTTTTGAATTTTCCTTTCAATGGATCTTTCCTTCGTGACGGTCTTTTGATGTTCCATAAACTCCGCCATGTTAAACCCTCCGGAACTCCCTCCTTCTAGAGCTAATTTTCTAGCCAGTTTTGCCTGATTCCTCCCTGGAAGTTTTCCCTTATTATTACCATCAACATAATCATTGAAAACTACGTTTGAATTTGAGCTTGTAGGGGTATCTGGTGAAGAATTTGATGAACCTTAAAGAATTTGGTGTTGAGGGAGAAAAATTATATGATGACTGTTAAGGTACTATTTGATTATTTGCTAATTGATCGGGATTATATTTGGTCAAACCCTTCAAAATATGATAACAACTTTCGAAATTAAACTGTTTACCATGTTTTCGTTGCCAATCTGTACGAACCTCTCTTTCAAAATCAACATCAGTCTGACCACTATCCTTTCCTTTTCTCTTGGCTTGCATTATCAATGCAACATAAGCGGCTACTTCCCGGTTGATTACAATGAAGTGTTCTGCCAATCCTTTTGCATCACGATTATTGATGTTCATGGTTTGTTCCTCATATTTTTGAAATATATTATCCCACATGGTGTTACCATGTTGTTGTGCACCTCCGATACAATCTTGGGGAAAAAAACATAATTACGACAAATACATTCATCTTCTATCATGCTGTATTTTTCACCACGGACTCGGTTCTTCTTACCTTTACCTTGAGTTGGTGCTTGTGAATCCATTTTACAAGAAAATATAATTGTAGAAGAGCTATGATAATTTTAGATTTGAAAAGGATTGAGAAATTAGGAAATTCTAGAAAGATTTAGAATTTCTGGTGTGAGTTGAAATGAGTTTGAAATCACGTATTTATAGAGTGGGGAAATTGCATCCGTTAGATGAAGATCTTCAGAGCGATTATCATAACAGCGAGCGATAGCTTGACCGTCGATGGCGACAGGAAGACCATCGAGCGATATGCTGACCATCGAGCGACAAAGACTCTATCGCTTGCTGGAAACTCTGTCGTGTATGCCAATATGCCAGAAATAACATATTGGCATATGAGTTTGGCATACCCATAGTGGGTGCATATATGCCAAATACATGAGTTTGGAATATGCATAGGAAGAGGCCTTAGAGAATGCAAATATTCATGGATTTTTAAACGGTCCCACCTATTTTCCACCCGCGCTTTTCCTATTTGCCACCCTCATTAAAATTTCTAACATAATTCTACTTTTTCCTATTCACCGCCTACAAAAGTCAAGTTAAATTTGACTATAACTATCACCATTCTAATTTATCATCTTCTCCACAGTCTTTGTTTTCCTTAAAAACCCATTAATAGAAACAATGATCATATTTCCCATCATTTTTGAAATGTATATATACTTGATCATATTTTGCCGGTAATCATTGTCGAAATATATACATATTTTTCCAGTAAAAGTACTCAAGAAACAAAGTGAAAGGTTGAATAGATGAATTGAGTAACCAGTGGAGTTGATTAATCCTTGGAAGAAGGAGACAAAGTTGGCCAGTGGCCACCACCATTTTCAATCAGGAGATTTGTCATAACGACAAACTAATACAACCAAGCCAATCTAAAACAAAATTGAAATTTGGGTAGATTTGTATATGTAATCTTGTTACGCCCAAAAATGTGATACTCATAATGATAAAATTCTTTCGAGAATCATTTATCTTTAACTAAACTGCGAGTGCCGATTGGAACGTGCGCAACCCTAGTGTACGATATATCGTATGACATAGACTGCTATGGATTCCGCATATACAGTATACCAATCAATTTTAATATGAAAATTGAGTCAATATCATGTGAATGTAATTTAGTTTTTTTTTTGAAGCATGCTATTTATTAAATTACCAAGGGATTATTACACGAGGGTATAAAATACCCCAAGATTCATCGGTTACAAGATTGATGAGCCAAGAATCTACATCAACATGATCTTGGAGCAGAAAAGCAGTCTTCGGATCGGAGTTGCATCGAGGGGAGATGTTGGAGTCGAAGGTCGGAAGGCCTTCGGTCAATGCTTTCCACAAGAAAAGCTGTATTTTTGATGGACATAATAGTGTCCACAGGAACTTAGATGGTGCTAGAAGTGTTCGATGCAGTTGAGCAAAGTTGATAGTCGTGCCTTTGTATCTTGTTGTTGTGGTGAACTTCACGAGTGATATATTTCTACTCCTTCCATTTGAAGCTTGATCCATCATTTGTGTCTTGAAGTATAGTCTCATTTCTGCTCTTGAAGTAGAATATAAGTGCTAGTAGTATTACAAAGTTACTAAAACGAAAATACAAGTATAAGAGGAGTTGCAGACTCTACTAGAGTAAACTAAGGTATTACGGTACTACAATTCACTGATACTAATAGATACTAAAAACTGAAAAGTACAAGAGGGGTTACAGACTTAGACTAAAGTAACCTAAAAAACTAAAAGATTACAGATTTTCTTGAACAAAAAATACAATTAAACTGAGAAAACACTAGTGAGTAAAAAGACAGGTTCACCGGACTAATCGCATACCAATTAGGATTAAAGCTTGTTGCTGAAAGATAGTAAAGTTGGAGCCGTTACGAATTCCAGGATAGAAGATATAAAATCCTTATAGAGGACCAAAGTGAGAGCCACTGAGTATGGTTCGCTACAAATTTCACTAATTTTGAAGAAGTAGATAGGCACTGGCAGTCAAGCAGAGAGGGGGATGGAATCCTTCAGCTGAATATCCCGATTATTGGCGTAGAGGTGATAGTATGCAGAAGCATGAAATCCATGATATTTCTAAGGTTGCAAAGGTTAAAGCTCAATAGTAATTTCCCAGAGACTAAAAGGTTAAACCGGAAAAACCACAATCTCGAACAGAAACTATAAAACACATTACAAGGAAAAACCAGATCCTTGGTAATTAATACCAACAACCGCAAAACCGAAACCACATTGCACTTTGCAAAAACAAAACAAAGGACACAGGCATTAACAAGAGGCACCACCAACAAATTACACCCATATTTGAAAAAGATACTATCCTGGTGGATTGAAAAATACCTTCCACTTTCAAAACAAAGTTCAAAAGAAAGCAAACTGGATTCAATGATTTTGACAAGCCTATGAAAGGCTATGAAGAAACAACAGGGAACAAATTTTAAAACTTAACAGGTTAACAACCTACATATAAACGTCCAAAAGAGATTCGAATATGAGATTAACTATAAGAGAGACTTACAGATCAAGGTTAATAAAGTTAACCACAAAACTTTTGGAGTGATCCGTGAGAAAAGCAAGGCAATCACAAAATCTCAAAAGGTTAAAAATCTGAAAGATTAAAATAAAAGTCTCTGGGCAAAGCGAACTATTGAGCTTTAAAGAGAAGATGAAATATCATGATGAGAATTAATAGGTATATGGATAATAGCCGAGATACGATCCTTCTACTTATCCGATGACGAAATTGAATCGGTACCAACCTGAGATTACCTCGAATTGAATAAAGAAGAAGTTATTGCAGATTGAAACCAAGGCAGTACGGCGATGTAGACCGGAGCCGATAAAAAAAACTCAGAAGAAGACCATATCTTATTAGCAGCATCAGGCAAAATTGGGTTAAAAAACTCCAGGAATAAGGTGGGTATCATCACAATTCGCAAGCAAGAAATCTAATTGACAACGAAAGGCCGGAGAACCGAGGATTTAGCCGTTGAAATTTGCTAAATTCATGGCGGTTGATTTAGATTATGACGGAGATGGGGAAGAAAGAGTCGAGGGTTAGGTTTTTCTTTCTCGTTTCCTTCTACAGACAATTAAGATGAGCTATAGTTTGAAGATTGAGGTTGGTACTGCCCAGATCTAAGAAGATCTGAGCAATTAAGGATGATCGAATTTTTGTTTTCTCTTTTGCCGGGAATGTAATTTAGTTGAAGATCAAAAATTAAGCATTCGAGATAAAAAAAAATGAATTTCACAGTCACACATTCAAAAATTATAATTAGGTCTAGTTTTTTTTTTTTTTTTTTGAATTTTGAATTTTGAATTTTGGTTTTGCTAAACATTCCATGCTTTCTTGTTTTTTTTTTAGAAAATTTCACAATTAATATATTGAAGAATACAAATAGAAAACAAACTACATAGCAGGCAAGCGAGCAACAAGCTGCGCCGCAAGACCCTTTTGAATTGCAAAACCTATCCTCTTAAAAACAAACTCTCTCGAACCGGCGGTCATGACATTACTGTGCATGACTTTCTGAACTCTCTTGAGTAGTCCCACCGCCTCTGGAGCCAAAAAACCGAAAGTATCAAAAGCAAAGGGGATAAAATCAAAAACTTTTCGATATAAAATCAAAAACTAGATGAAAAACTTTAACAAAATACCAGTAAAGGTGGGGATTGGTGAGAGAGATGGAGTAGAAGAACAGTGGGAGCGATGGTGTAGAAAAAAGGTGGCAGTGAGAGATTAGTATGTAACTTAGGGTTTTCAAAAATAATCACTAATTAGGGTGATCTTATTGTTGGGTGTAAACAAAAGTCAAGAAGTAATATTTAGAAAATATAAAAAAATATGTGAGTGGCAAATAGGATAAGTGGGGGTGGCAACTAATAAGAGTGGCAAATAGGAAAAATATGGGTGACAAATAGGTGAAACTTTTTTTAAACTTTTCTCTCTGCAAATGCATTCTCTAATGCAAAGAAACACTATCTCTCCTATATTTTATTTGTTTTTTCAATTTTCCATTTCAACGATTGACTCTTATCTTGTACATGGATGCAAAAGATAACAAAAACTATATTTAAAATTTATAGATTTTTTTTTTAGCCCCCACAAACATAAATTTATGGTTCCGTCGCTGAGATGCATGAGTAACTTTCGATTACACATGCAAGTCATATGCATGTGTAAATTTCATTTACAGGTTCCATATACAGGTGTAATTTCTGATTACACATCTCTCTTCGTAGTTTTTTGTTCTTTCTAATTTCTTTAAGTTGGTTAAATGGTATACTCTTGATTTGTATTCCCCATCCCAACCTAACTCCGAGGGTGTTTATTTTGTTGCAAGGATCTAAACATTTTGGAAGCGAGGAAGAAAAAAAAAGAACATTTTCTATTGTAGGATGTCTTGCCTTATTTCTAGAATTCTTATAAAAACTGAAACTGATTACTATAATTCATAAAAGATAAATTTATTGTAATGAATAAATACATGTATTTTTTAGATGTTATTTTTTGAAGTGTTACTGCTGAGTTCACATGCCATACACATGTGTAACTGATAAGTACACGTCATATGTTCACAGTGGTGGGAGACGATGGTTGGCAGTAGTCGGTGGTTATGGACGACGATAATGCTGGTATGTGGTGGTCGGAGGTTCTGTTGGATGGGCGATGGTGGTCGTAGGTGGTGGTTGTCGGCAGTGGTGGGTGGTGATGGTCAACGGTGGTATGTGGGAACATCATTTTGCTATTTTTAGTGGTTTTGGGCTGGGATTGACAACATAAATAAATATATGAATTAACTTATAAATATATAATTCTTATTGTCAAAGATACACGAGGAAGGATCCTGTCACACTTTTATTATCACACTATCTCACACGTTCGACATCATTTTTGTGAATAAAAACCAAACATTAACGGATTTAAAGCTAATATTTTGGGATATGTTACTATCACATAACTATATGTTCATACCGAAAATGAGCGTATTCCAAGACGTATAACACCATCATCTACTACTTTGAAAATGAACCGTTAAAAATCAACGGATTTCTGGCCGTCGAAATTAAGACCGGTAGATTGTGAGTTTTTATATTTCGGAATGTGCTCATTTTTGGTAGGCATATAGAACTTGATAAGAGGAACATATCCTCGAAATATTAACTTCAAATCCGTTACGGTTTGGTTTTTATTCACAAAAATGATGTCGAACATGTGAGATAGTGTGATGATAAAGTGTGAGGAGATCCCTCAACTACATTGAAACATATCAATTATGCTTCAAAAAAAAAAAAAAACTACATTGAAACATATTTTGGGCCTAGATTTAAACAATTTTAATTCAGGGCATGATGCCAAGACAACCCCTAACAGTCGATCACAGCCGCTGGATAACCATAATCAATGGCAGTAATTGTTCCATAGATACCCTACATACAGAAGATTTTGTTTCGTTATTTAGGCAAAGACACGTGGCTCTCGCCTTTAGATGTTTGTTTTAGAAGAAGGGATTCTCACCATATATATAAACAGAGTTTGGGTGTGAAGATTTGCTCCAACTAGGTTATTTTCGATTTGCGGCGATCCCCAATCTCTTTACCTAGGTCTTCTTTTTCTTCCACCAGGAAACGTTGGAGAACGAAGCAACGATGGATGCCGACTACCATCGGTGGAGAACGAAAGCAAACACTGATGCTCATAGGTATTTCATTAAAAAACACTAAATCCCTCGTCTAAGTTTGGGTTTCTGAGATGTCCTATTTTTTTAATTTTTTTTAATTAGGGTTTAGTTGATTTAATTGATTTTGGATGTTGAGGGTTGAGCATAGGGTTCATTCGTTTTTTCGATTTCGCGCGATATATCTCTGGCAAGATTGGGATCGTTTCACATATGAAGAGGTGGAAGAGTTGTTGGTTGATTATTTGCACGATCTGTATATGAATTGCCTGCATATGTATGAAGACCAAAAGGAAGCAAAGGATGACTTGGAAATTCTAACGGTACATATGTTATTGCTTTCTAATATTGGATGCTTTTCATTTTCGGAACTGCTACATACAGTCATGTGATGTTGAGGTGTAATCATGTTGTGTACTTTCAGGGTCTTCTAACTATATTGAAATCCAAAATTGCTGAGGCCGAAATACGTTATATTGAATCTGAAATTGCATTCTTTTACGCTACTAAAAAAGTAGGCATGGTATGGTTGGTTATAACTCAAGACTCCAGTCTTTAATTGCTCCCTATTATATAAACTCTTGTGTTGCTGTTAGTAACTTGTTTTTTCTTTTACGATGAGCTTACAACAGATGCTCCAAAAGCTTGAGAGTATCATAAAGGAAGGTAACATTTCAGATGGTGTATTTCCTGAACGGATTCGAGGGATGCTACGTAATGTGGAGTGGGAAGAAGACCTTAATTTTGTTAAGAACACAAATGGTTGGAAAGAAAAAGCACTTGCTGCAGGGGATAAATTTGCGGAGCAAATAAAAGCCTTTGAAGAATTCAATGTTGAAGATATTGATGTGGAAAAGCCTGATGACATTGTTAAGCGGCTTGAGGTAGTGACTAACATAGTTTCCTAGATCCATCATCATATTATAGAGTATACCTGATTCTCATTTTTTTTTGTGTGGTACTAATTTTACAGGGGTATCTTCTAGAACAAGAGAATGCCGATCCGTTTCCACCAGAGGCAACATCTTATATTAGTAGTGGTCCGGATATGTGTGCACTTATTAAGCAAGTTATGTGCAAACTGACAGATATATGTCCACCTGATGACGCCATCAAGGTAACTGCTCTGCTCACTTTTCTCGGCAAGTTTATAAGTTTATAACATATAATAGCAACTGATTGAACGAATATAAATTTTTCCTATCACATGGGTACTATAGGAGGAAACATCACAGTTCCCGATCCAAGCAGTTGATAATGCCGAGGTAAATCCTGTTCTCCGTATGTTTGTAACGTGTTCTTTGTTACCTTGATGAAGACATCAAGGTAACTGTGCTGCTCACTGTTCTTGGCATGTTTATATATTATCTTGAAATAGCATTTAAGTCTTTCCCATCATATGTATGCTTTAGGAGGAAAGACCAGATGGTGTCCAGATCCCGATCCAAGAAGTCAAAATTGCCGAGGTAAGTTCTGTTCTCGGTATGTACGTGTTAAATAGGAGCGCTTATATTGTTTGAAATTTATGTGGTACTCATTGGGTATTGAAAAACTATCAAATATTTTCTTAAAAACTTAATGTCTTCTTTTTTTGCTTGAATTCATTTTTTTTTCTTTTGTACAGGTTTATAATTATTTCTTTGTTAATATTCTAAATAAAGATTAAATATAAGAGAAATATTGAAAATTGAAAAATCAAAGCCAAAACTAGACACAACCTTTCAATTTTGCCTAAAGAATTGCTAAAAGAGTTAATAAAAGGATGAAATAAACGGGTACCATGTACCCGTCGGGTATCTAAATGGTTAATGGGTCCAATTTAGGACCCGGAACCTGTCCTGAATCAACCGGGTCCGGTGTGGTTTGGTTCCGGGTAATTGGGTACCCATTGACAGGGTACAGATAGGTTATTTTTTTATTTGCGAATCTTTATTTTTATTTGTTTTTTTATTTTTTTCTTCCACCAGGAAATGATGGAGAATGCAGAAACTATGGATGAACACTACCAAAAGATGAAGCAGTCCCTTGATCTTCATAGGTATTCCATTAAAAAACACTAAATCCTTAATCTATGTTTGGGTCTTGGGTTTCTGAGATGTCTTTTTCTTCTTCTTCTAATTAGGGTTTACTTGATTTCTTTCTTTTGTGGTATATAAATTGAGTTTGGATGTTGAGGGTTGAGCACAGGGTTTATTTGTTATTTTGTTCATAATCACAATCTTATAAGATACACCAATTGAATTCTGATTTTCCTTCTTTTAAACTTTAGGGAGCGTGCACTACCTCTCTTGAAAGATTGGGATCATTACACATATGAGGTGGTGGAATTTTTGTTGGTTGATTATTTGCATGATCTGTATATGAATTGTCTGCATATGCATGAAGACCAAAGGGAAACAAAGGATGACTTGGAAAATCTGAAGGTACGTACGTTATTGCTTTTTAATATTGGGTGCTTTTCATTTTCGGAACTGCTACATACAGTCATGTGATGTTGAGGTGTAATCATGTTGTGTACTTTCAGGGTCTTCTAACTATATTGAAATCCAAAATTGCCGAGGCTGAAATACGTTATACTGAATCTGAAATTGCATTCTTTTACGCTACTAAAAAAGTAGGCATGGTATGGTTAGTTATAACTCAAGACTCCAGTCTTTAATTGCTCCCTATTATATAAACTCTTGTGTTGCTGTTAGTAACTTGTTTTTTCTTTTACGATGAGCTTACAACAGATGCTCCAAAAGCTTGAGAGTATCATAAAGGAAGGTAACATTTCAGATGGTGTATTTCCTGAACGGATTCGAGGGATGCTACGTAATGTGGAGTGGGAAGAAGACCTTAATTTTGTTAAGAACACAAATGGTTGGAAAGAAAAAGCACTTGCCGCAGGGGATAAATTTGCGGAGCAAATAAAAGCCTTTGAAGAATTCAATGTTGAAGATATTGATGTGGAAAAGCCCGATGACATTGTTAAGCGGCTTGAGGTAGTGTCTAACATAGTTTCCTAGATCCATCATCATATTATAGAGTATACCTGATTCTCATTTTTTTTGTACGGTACTGATTTTAACAGAAGTCTTTTAATGAAGAAATAGTTTCCCATGCAATTTTACGGCTGGAAGAAGATTATATCGGTTGTGGTCTGGATGCTTGTGCATTTATTGAGCTAACTATGTGCAAACTGACTGATATATGTCCACCTGATGACGACATCTAGGTTACTGCTCTGCTCACTTTTCTTGAAATAGCAACTTATTGAACGAATATAAATTGTTACCATCATATGTGTACTGTAGGAGGAAACATCAGATGGTGTCCAGACCTTAATTTTGTTAAGAACACAAATGGTTGGAAAGAAAAAGCACTTGTTTAGGGGATAAATTTTGGAGCAAATAAAAGCCTTTGAAGAATTCAATGTTGAAGATATTGATGTGGAAAAGCCCGATGACATTGTTAAGCGGCTTGAGGTAGTGTCTAACATAGTTTCCTAGATCCATCATCATATTATAGAGTATACCTGATTCTCATTTTTTTTTGTACGGTACTGATTTTAACAGAAGTCTTTTAATGAAGAAATAGTTTCCCATGCAATTTTACGGCTGGAAGAAGATTATATCGGTTGTGATCTGGATGCTTGTGCATTTATTGAGCTAACTATGTGCAAACTGACTGATATATGTCCACCTGATGACGACATCTAGGTTACTGCTCTGCTCACTTTTCTTGAAATAGCAACTTATTGAACGAATATAAATTGTTACCATCATATGTGTACTGTAGGAGGAAACATCAGATGGTGTCCAGACCTTAATTTTGTTAAGAACACAAATGGTTGGAAAGAAAAAGCACTTGCCGCAGGGGATAAATTTGCGGAGCAAATAAAAGCCTTTGAAGAATTCAATGTTGAAGATATTGATGTGGAAAAGCCCGATGACATTGTTAAGCGGCTTGAGGTAGTGTCTAACATAGTTTCCTAGATCCATCATCATATTATAGAGTATACCTGATTCTCATTTTTTTTGTACGGTACTGATTTTAACAGAAGTCTTTTAATGAAGAAATAGTTGCCCATGCAATTTTACGGCTGGAAGAAGATTATATCGGTTGTGGTCTGGATGCTTGTGCATTTATTGAGCTAACTATGTGCAAACTGACTGATATATGTCCACCTGATGACGACATCTAGGTTACTGCTCTGCTCACTTTTCTTGAAATAGCAACTTATTGAACGAATATAAATTGTTACCATCATATGTGTACTGTAGGAGGAAACATCAGATGGTGTCCAGACCCCGATCCAAGCAGTCGATAGTGCTGAGGTAAATTCTGTTCTCTGTATGTTGTAATGTGTTCTTTGTTACCTTGATGATGACATACAGGTAACTGCTCTGCTCGCTGCTCCCGGCATGTTATAACATATTCTTGAAATAGCATCTTATCTACTCTAGTTTATTCATTTATATGCTTTGGATACTGTTTGGAGAAGTACACGTCTCCAATCTAATGACTTCACATTTTCCCATCTTTGATAAGTTCATTTTTAGCTTTATTTGGCTATGAATGAATATTTTGGTTGTGTTTTGACTTGGATCTTTAGTAATTATTATTGATTTTGCTCAGGAGCTGGGAGCTGGAGCAAGCATCAGATTTGTGTAATTCTTATTCTAGATAGCTGAATGAATGCCGGATCATTTTACTTTCTTCTTGACATACTGTTGAATGGTCGGTCATTCAAGTTAAAAAGTATCCATCACTGTAAGTTTATTTAAGCTTGTTATCCAATTAAAAAGTAAGTATCCATCACTGTGTAAGATGTGTCTCTTTCATTTGCCAAATATTATCTCGCACTCTCTATTAAGGGGAACTCTTTGTGGTTGTATCCACAACTTTTGCATAAAAAACTATGGTTCTGGTTATTGGTCATCTTAAGCAATTGTGGTCCATATGTTTACAAAGTTGGCTTGTGTGAAACATGGTGTGCAATATTTTTTGATTTGGTGCGACTCCACTTTGATGTGTTGGTTTGCGTTATGATCCTTGTTAGGTGTATTTCAGTATTTCTATTGGACATGCCGAAAAATAATTTTAATGACCTCAACTATGGTCGTTATTGTTGTCGCAACAGAAATTTCAAGACATTTCTCCCTGGGGTTGGAACAAGTTTAGTGGAAAATAAACAATCACTTTTTATACTATCTCAGTCTCACTATTAGTGGATCTAGCAGTATAATTTAAAAATAATTCATCTCTCAAACTATATTGTGGATATTTATAAATTTTAAAACATTTTAAGTAAGGAATATTAACATGAATATTAAATGATATAAAATTAACTATTACTGAGACAAAGTCTAAAAACAAATAGGTTAACTAATAGTGGAATGGAGGATGAGACAAAGCCTAAAAATAAATAGGTCGACTAATAGTGGGACGGAGGGAGTACATCACTTTGGTTGGTAAAGTATGAGGTTATTTATCGGTATCACTTTGGTTGGTAAAGTATGAGGCTATTTATCGGTTTCATTTGCCACCCAACATTTTCCTATTTGTCACCTACATTAATTACCACTCATAATTATCCTATTTACCACCCCAAATATAATGTTAAATATCCTAATTACTGCCTTCGTGTATATATTGACTTAATTTTTTACACCCTACTATAGGTACAGATTTGGATTGGACGACTACCACCATGACATTAATTACCACTCCTACTTATCCTATTTACCACCCAAATATAATGTTAAATATCCTAATTACTGCCTTCATGCATATATTGACTTTATTTTTTACACCCTACTATAGGTAGAGATTTGGATTGGACGACTACAACCATGACAGACCCTCTCTCCTCTCTAAATCGACGATTTCCGGCAGAAAGAAAAGGAAATTTTCCGGCACCCTTTACTGCTCAGATCTGAGCAGTACTAGTTTTAAATCTTTGAACTATTAGCTTAGATTAAATTAAGGGTGTGTTTGATAGCAGAGAAAGGAAACAATTCCATGGAAAGTGATTCCATGGAATCAGTTTCCGGGGGAAGCAAGGAAAGACTTTCCATGGAATTAAGTATAAAACATACTTTAGGCCACACTTTTTTTACAATTCCATGGAAACAGATTTTTGACCAAACGACGGGATACACGTTATTTCCATGGAAAGATGACTATTTCCATGGAATTAACTCCTATCAAACACAACCTAAAAGAAAGTGAATCGATAAGGAAGAGAGAAAGCAACCCTAAACCACCGTTCAATCACCAACTTCGTCAAACCCTAAATCATCCGCCATGATTTCTGCTTACCTCATCGGCTAATCTCGATTCACCGGCCCATCGGATTCAATTAAATCGTTTGATGTTTCCTAGATGTGATACCCAACCTTTTTTCATGAAGATTTTCCCCTAAATCGCTGTTATGCTGCTAAATCTTGGTTCTTAATAGAATATTTCGGCGCTAGTCTTCAACGACAATCCTTTCCGGCATGTTCATCTGCAATAATCACCTCATCCTTGGTATGTGAGGTAAATCTTTCTCAGACTAGTATTAAATCCATCTTAATCTGGAATACCCTTTTGATTGCCAGATCTAGCTCACAGGATTATCCAAAGTTGTCAAAGTTTTTTAATTGGGCAGACCGACCGAAGGGCCCGTAAGGAGGGAGTCCCTTTTATGACCATTTTATTTTGTCAATCGAAGAGTATCGAAAATTTCCAATTCCATGATGAAAAGATTGGAAAGGAATATTCTAAAAAAATTCCCGTCACACAGATTATTTTGGTTACTTTTTTTACGGACGAATTTATCCCTCCCGCATCACTTTCTTTTCTCTTCATTTCTATTCGGTTTAGTTCCCACCGTCATGGATTACTCCTCCACCTAATACCACAGTTACCTTCACCGCCGCTACCATTACCGGCACCGTCACAACCACCAGCAGCTCCAACACCATACATCACCTCATTTCTTCCCTAACACCACAGAAGCACCACCGCCGACGCCACAGTTCTTTGGAAAGCAAACATTTCTGTTGTTTAGAAGTTCCATACCACCACCATGAAGAACTGTAGCACCACCACCAGCAGTGCCACCTCTACCACCAGCACGACAAAACCACCTCCGCCGCGACCATCATTACCAGCAGCACACCTACATCACAGTACCATTGCAAAAAAAAAATTAGTTCCGTTTTCTCCAACAAACCACCGCCACCCTCCACCACCGCAACCGTAACCAACAAAAAAACAACCATTTCCTATATCACATGGCTTCTTCCTCCTCTCCTCTCCCATTGTCAGCACCACCACCCCTCCACCACTTCCAATATCATATCCCTACCGTCTCTAGCTCCACCCCTATCTTCCACCACCACAAACTAGCAACACCCCTAAATCAACCTAACCCTAAATCGAGAATCCAAAATCAAAATCAAAATCTCACATGATCTTCAACAACCCTTCTTGTAATAACACCATCACCACCGTTATAGTAAAACACCACCACCGTGACCAATAACACCGGCACAGCCGCCACCATCCTTCTCCGCCATCATTACCACCACCACCATCACATCCAAAACAATACCTCGTTTTTTCATTTTTTGAATCTACATGATTCAATTCAACATAAAAAAATTTATGAGCTTAATTACCCAAAAATAGAATCAAAAGAAACAAACAAACAAAAAGAATCAACTCAAAACTTGGGAAACAAAATTCACATATAATCTTTGAGAAACCAATTTTTCTAATAAACTATCGAAACTCATTTATATTGATACTCATAGATTTAATGATACACATTTTTATGGCTTTTAGAAATTAAACCCAACTTGATGTTCCTCCTGTTTTTTAGTCGCAGTTAATAGGAAAAAAAAATTAAGAAGAGAGAGAGGAACAGGGAAGAGAAAGAGAGTGAGAGACCTGCTTAGAGCATCTCCAATGGAAATTTGGTATGAGTCCTATGTGGAAGTCATTTTTTACGGATGTGAGATCAAAATCTCCTTGAGATAAGGAGGTTGATAAAAAACATCTCCAACCATAATTATTTTAATTTCAGTTAGGAACTATCTAAACCATTGATTTAAAGTTGGTTATTATGTAATTGTAATTATAGCCATAGATAATGATGACTAGATTCTCTACATCCTCTAAGGGAACCTCTAAAATCAGAGTATGGGCTAGAGGATGTGCATCTAACTGTTTGCCACATAATCTTCACATCCTCTTTTGAAGTTTCCGTTGGAGATGAATTTTTAGAAAAATAAGCCTAAATCTTATGTGGCCGTAAAACTAGGGATCTCACAACCTCCCGTTGGAGATGCTCTTAGTTTCCTACATTAAAGATAAGAATATTTACATGACAACACGTGTTTGGGTCAAACTTTCTAAATATTGGGCACATGAAGTGGCAACAAATGGACACCTTTTCTAAATAGTAAATAGGTTAGGTTTATGTATCAAAAAAAAAAAAAAAAGGTTAGGTTAGGTTTAAAGGTTAAACAACTAATTGACACCCAGCTCTCTAGATACGGGGTACATGAAGTGGCAGCCCTTAAGTGAAGGTTCAGCTGGTGATAGCCCTGAGTAAAACTAATGGGCTTTCTTAGTATTTTTGACTGATTCTTGGTCACCCCTTAACCTGGTTGGCTCCTAATAGCACTTGATGCGAAATGACTATTTTAGGTGTCGGGTGTTTGTACTTAAGTAAAGTTAATAAACAATCTCATGGCACGAGATATCCCATTTGCGCCAGCGTCATAAAAATTCGGTGTCATTATGGCACGAGATATCCCATAAAAAAATTATGCTGGTCATGCTGGATGCAGTCCCATTACAGCAATATTTTGTTTTTCTTCGGTCGGCCCCCTCACCGTGGCAGGGGTGTTCTAGTTATTAAACCCCTTTTCCAATCCATCTGTTTTTATTTTCCTTTTTGTTTTTTTGGTGAAGTTTGTATCCTTGCAAGTTTCTAATTGAAAAAAAAATAAAAATAAAAAATGTTTTGATTTAGAAGTGAAGGCTTATTATCAACCACCAGTCTAGTTTAAGCTTTGCAAGTTAGGTTTGGTTTGGTTTGGTATTGTTGGTGGTTTCTTAATCTTTGTTTGGTTTCCTTGTCGTGTTATCCTTTGGTTTGTACTGCAGGTGTTGCAGTGTTCGCGGTGTATTTGCTTGTTAGAAATCCTGTTTCAGATTTAATTGCTAAGATTGTTTAGTTTCTTTTTGTGTTGTTTTGTACCCCAAGGAGGTTGTTATCCTTGAATTTGTTCGTGTTCTCAGGATATCCTGGTTTTGATTTGATCATTTTAGTCCTTTGGGTACCTGTTCTGAGCTTTGATCTGTGAAACCAAACAAACAACATTTTGGCTTTCATTCTACAACAAAATCTCTTCGCCTGTGCCACAATTCAGGATACCCAGCCTGTGATATTTTGGTACACATATTCAGCTGGACGGGATGTCCTTTTTAAGCTTCACAATTGAGCTAAATTTCCTGATTTGCTTTATGCCTTTCTTGTTGCATTAGTGGTGAAGCCTGAAGCAAGACGTATTAATCTTAGATAGCAACATAAACATCTTATCCTTGTGTCTTATCCATGGGTATTGATTTCTTAGGATTGTTCCTCGACTTAATTTTACCTCTTCACAACCGCAAGCAAAACCCTAATTGATATTCTAATGGGCTGGTGAACTCAACTCCTTTGCAAGTTCTTTTCAGTTTCTAGCATTTTACACTTATAACAAATTTGTAATCATTCTTCTAGTTTTAATTACTTTAGTTTAATCTTAGTCAAGTTTGTAATTCGTCTTGTATCTTTATTTAAGTCTTAGTAACCTTTGTAATAGCTTATTATCACTTTTAGCACTAATCATCAAGGGAAGAAATTGGGCTATTTCAAGACTCAAAAGCTAAAGGCTCAAAATTATGGATCCAATGGAAAAACAAGTGAGTAGACATATATTTCTCGAGCAGTCCATCACAACAACATCAACATGCAAAGGCCAGATTAGCAACTTTAATCAACTGCACCGAACATCTTCTCCATCAACTGAATTCCTATGGACACCGATGTGTCCATCAAAAATACAGCTTTTCTTGTGGAAAGCATTGACCGAAAGCTTTTTGAACTTCGACTCCAACATCCGCCCCCGGTGCAACTCCGATCCGAAGACTGCTAATTCGCTCCAATATCATGCCACTGTAGATTCATGGCTTACCAATCCAATTGTAATTGATGAATCTTGGGGTGTAATATACACTCGTGTAATAGTCCATTAGTAGTGCAATAAATTCATGCTTCAGAAAAAAAAAAAAAACATGACGGACAGTATTATTCTTGATGTCTAAGCGAATTAGAGTCGTCCAGAATGATCCCGCTTCCTAGTTTGATTACGTTGCTTAAAATTCAATCAATCAATTTCATGTTTACATCAAATGATAAAAAAATAAAAAAATAAAAAGTTTTTGGTGCTGTATAATTTCACATCGTTGTAGCCTAGGGTTAATAGTTCTTAAATGGTTTTGAATAAAAATGGATATTGATGAAGAAGGAGCTAAAAAGAAATGGTAATAGTTGGTCAAATTTAGTTTGACTTTTGTAGGTAGTAAACAGGGAAAAACTGAATTGAAAAGTTAAATTATTTTAGAAATTTTGAATAAGTGACAAATAGGAAATATGTGGAAGGAAAGAAATGGGAGAGTTTTCAATTTGAATAGATAAAACAATAGTCCCACGTAGACTAAAATCTTAAGAGTTTTAGACTTAAATACCATGGGTTTTTCCTAAAGGGCATGGCCCTTTGGTCCTACACACTTTTGTGCGAGGGAGAAGACCTAGACTATGGCAAGGTTGTCTTTCTATTTTATGAATGCAAAAAGAAACACACACTCTGTTTTATGAATGCAAAAATAAAAAGCAACACTTTGTTTTATGACTGCAAAAAGAAATAACAACACTATGTTTTATGACTGCCAAAAGCAAAAGCATCTACACTTTGTTATATGTTTGATTTTGTCTTACACTGTTTTTATCAAACATTACCAGTACGTCTCAGTTTTTTTCTGTCATACGCATGGGTTCTTTGCATGGTTTTTCCTTCTTGTTTATGACGTCCTGAACACTGTATAATAGAGGAGTCTCTAGCTCATCAAACACACATAGAAACAACTTTACTTCTACTCCTCCTATGTTTTTTCTGTAAATAAAGTTATTGTCGAGTTTTCTCCATTTTTTACTCAAGTTTTTCACTGCCAAGTTCTTAGAGTGATTTCTTTGTATGCTACATTGAGGATTACTATCAGTAGTTGTATCCTGGAGGTGACTTGACAAACTGCTATAACATCTCTCTACAAGAGGAGTAGCAGGCAATATTACCTTTAGGTCCGCGTATCTCATACGCGCCTCTACTAGTTCCCGCTACCTTATTAGTGCATCTCACGGAACATCAATCACGCATCGGTTCGAGCTAAGTATTTTTTTTCTTAGTTAATTACGAATGTTTTCATTATTTCCAACATTCTAAAGGTAATATTTCACTACTCGAATTTTCTGTGACAACATGGGAAAAAGTACTGCTGACAAACCCTCTAAGTTTAGTGGAAAAGACTTTAAATGATGGCAATCAAAAATGTTGTTTTTTTCTCAAAGACCAAAGGTTAGATGAAGTTGCTTTGGAAAAACCCTCAAGAAGGCTTCGTGACCGTGATTATGAAGATAGACTGGATAGGTGTACTAAGAAGAATTATATGTGTAAAAATAATATTCTTAACTGATTGAATGATTTTTATAATGCAAAAGAGAATTTTACTGCTTTTGATTTATGAGAAGCCTTGGAAGAAAAATATCTTGCTGAGGCTGCTGGAAGCAAGAAGTTCTTGGTGTCTAGGTTCTTTGAATACAAAATGAACGATGAAAAACTTGTGGTTGATCAGTTCATGGAACTTCAGTTGATCGTCAACGAAATTCTTGCTGAAGGCATGGTTATTGATGAAGCTTTTCAAGTATCTGCAGTTATTGAAAAACTTCCACCTTCATGGACCGAGTACAAGAGGAGGCCGCGACACAAGACTCATAAAATCACCATGATAGAGCTGGGAAAAAATATTCAAGTCGAGGAGCTACTCAACTGTAAGGACAAGAACTTGTTGTTAAGCAAAGAGATGTCCAACAAAGCTCATATTGATAGGTGTAGAATACACCATATTTACTATCTAGAGTTTATGCTTTCTTTACTATTTTTCTTGTAAATTATGTACTTTATGCGTGTTTTTGAGTTATTTGGTACTCTGGAGTCACACAGAGGAAAAGAAGAAGAAATCACCCGGTTTGAGCAAAAAGGGAAAACTTGTCATTTCCTGGGCGAACACTAATTGGAGCCCATTCAAAGTTAAGGGCTTTTGTTAGTTAGGTAAACCTTATCAGGGGTAACCGGGTGTCATTACCCAGCCTTACCCTAAGCCTAAATCGAGAGAAGTCTTTTCTCTCATTCATCCCAATCATTTTCCAAAAAATTGAGAAAGAAAAAAAGCAGCTGTGACTGTTGTTAAACTGAGCGAAATCTGAATCTCAGTGAAATTGAGAAAACATCGGTTGTTGTTGTGAACTGAGCAGAGTCAAATCGAAACAAAGAGAGAAGACGATTATGGAGGAACAACGGAATATAATAGACATGGTTTGAGTATGAAATATGCTGGGTTACTCACGAATTGGTTCAATTGGTTTTCAATGAAGAGTCAGTTAAGCAATTAGGGTTTGTGTTTGCAATTTGGGGGTTTCCCGTATGCATTGGAGAGGAGCTGGGTATGAATGAATGTATTACAAAGAGAATACTAAGGTTTTTTTGTGTGTGTGATTCATAACAGCAAGAGATTCAATGGGTTCTGGTGGTTGAGATGGGAGATTGAAGCTAAACTTAGATGAATGTTAGGTTACTATTGCAGTAGAAGAAATTAAATCTCTGAGTTGAAGATTAGAAGTGATTGAAGCCAGGGATGAACTGAAGTTGGATGGAAGAAGGTTGTGGTTGTTATTGGTTGGATGAATTGAACTGTGAAGGTCAACTAAAATGGATTCAGATTGCAGTTCAGGGTTCGTGTGCTTCCATGGGATCCGAAGCAGCAAGGAAGAGTAGTGAGCTGTGATCTGAGATGAATCTAGTGGTTGCTGTGAAGCTGTAGCTGTTGGAGATGTTGGCTTGAAAAATTGAAGATTACAGGGTTCTGAGTTATGGGCGATATGTGTTGGAATTAATTACAATAATCGAATGCAAATGGGAAATAATACTTAGATTACACTGATATTAGTAACAAATAACTCAATAAACTTAGTAGAGGCACGTATGAGATACGCTGAGATAAAGGTAATATTGCCTGCTACTCCTCTGAGATGCTATAACAATTAACAAATTACCTCCAGGATACAACTACTGTTAGTTCTCCTCTATGTGTAGCATACACAGAGAGAACCCTTAGAACTTGGCAGCAAAAATGAAAAACAAAAACACAAATCGAAACTACAACCAGTTTCAGATAAATATAAAAACTAATTTATGTTTCTGTAAACTATGATGTTTCAGTAAACTAATTTCTGTTAAACAAAGTTTCTCAAACTAATTTCTGTAAACAAAGAAGTATTAATACAAAATTATGTTTCTGTAAACTACAACTTGTTTAAGATAAGAACTCGATTTTATGTTTCTGTAAACTTAAAAAGAAATTGTTTCTGAAAGCATAAGAAAAGAAGAAGAATTTCAGAAGAGAAGAGTTCTGAAAGGTTTACAAATGAAGTTTACAACTCGTATTTATAGCAAGAAAATGTTCGAACGTTGGAAGAGAATCCAAAGCACGACAGACTGTCCGTGATTCACGCATCTCGAACGTTGCAAAAGTAAGGTAAAAATCACGTTAAAAGAACAGTGCACACGCATTCAAAATTTGCGAGATTCTTATCGAGGAAAACAGTGTGTACAGGTGTCAAGAAAACCGTGTGACACGCGTGAAAGAAGATGCTTCTCGAGGCTGTCGGATATCCAAAACCGAGAAGGCAAAGAATAAAATTCTTTACATGTGTGGGAGAAGCGTGTGGTAAATTTTAGTAAAAAGAAAGGATGGGTCGGATACACCCACACCCACGCCCACGCCCTCGCCCTCGCCCGCGCCCGAGCCGAGCCGAGCGAGCGTGCGTGCTTCTGTGCGAAGCACCGCGCGAACGGGAAAGGCAATAAGAAATGCAATAAGGTTTAGGCAACCTTGCCATAGTCTAGGGCTTTCCCCATACACAAAGGTCTAAAAACCCAAAGGGCCATGCCCTTAAGGCTAAACCAATGCTATTTAAGTCTAAAACTCTAAATGTTTTAGTCTATATGGGACTAATGTTTTATTCATTCACATGAAAAAACATCTAGGGAGCATAAGGTCTTGGGATCAAAACATGGTTCATGCATTTTTAATTAAATTTTTAAAAACGTTTTTTCTAACAATCCCCCACATGAATAATAAAACATGTCGATAAAACACGAGAAAACATAAGGCAACAATATAGGCTAAGGTGTCCCAAAGATTGAACCTTAACTTAGTGAGAGGTTACCTGAACTGCTTGTTGATACGGTGAACGCAATGTCTTGAACCGCCAACAATGAATGCAATTCAGAAATAACATCCACACTTGATGCCTCAACCGATGAAAACAGCTGCCAAGCTCTTGCGGTTGTGCCCATTTTGGCCGTGGGCTAAAATCCCGGACTTAATGAATGTCTCTAGAGAATCAACTCAAATTCTCATAGGAAGCGGCCCCACTTCCAACATCCACAAAGGTGAGTCCATAAAGAGTGTCCTGCCACACCCCGCTTTAATCAAAGCCATGGTACCCATTAAGATCGCAAAAGATCATCCTTTATTTTTCTGCAGCAAAGACTATCACAGTTACACCATATGGAGGGACAAAGATAGTGCTTTCCCAATATCACCATAAATTAGTTGTCTCATTGAACCTTGATCTTGGAAATCCAATCACAAGGTTGAGTATCCTTCATGGTGATTTATTCAATGATCTTAAGTCCCATCCCCCTCGATGTAAATTTAACTTCCTCTCTGGTTAAGCCTTTCGTCAAAGGATCTGCAAGATTATCTTTGGATTTTACAAAGTCTATCGAGATAATACCAAAGAGAGAGTAGTTGTTTCACCGTCTTGTGTCTTCTTCGTATATTATAGACTTCCCGTTGTATACATTGTTCTTTGCGCAACCAAGAGCAGATTTATCTGTCACAAGTGGATTGCGATTGAAGACACAAAGCTTGGGCCAGAGTGGAATTCCTCCAGGAAACATCGTATCCATTCAGCTTCCTCTCCAGCTTTTTCCAAGGCTATAAATTCAGACTCCATAGTGGATTTAGCTATACATGTCTGTTTGGTAGACTTCCATGAGACACACGCACCTCCAAGTAAGAAGATGTACCCACTAGTAGACTTGCACTCTTCTGAGTCGATATCCAGTTGGCATCACAATACCCTTCCAAAGACAGCAGGATACTTCCCAAAACTTAAGCAATAGTTTGAGGTCCCTCTCAGGTAACGTAAAACTCTGAAGAGAGCATTCCGTTGATCCCATGGCCATAGGTTGCAAGTATACCCGCTTAATCTACTCACAGAGTAAGCAATATCAGGTCTTCTACAGTTCATCAAATACATAAGACAACCAATAATGCGAGAATACTCAAGTTGATCAATACCCTTACCCTTGTTCTTTTTCAATTTACAAGTGGGATCAAAAGGAGTAGATGCAGGTTTAGCATTTTCATAATTAAATCTCCTTAGTACGGCCAAAGATAATGAGATTGACTAAGACTATATCCATCAGACATCTTTCTGATTTTCATCCCTAAGATTACATCAGTAGGGCCTAAGTCTTTCATGTCAAAATTATCTCTAAGCATGCTTTTAATGGTATTAATAATATCAAGGTTACTGCCTAATATGAGCATATCATCAACATATAGGCATACAATAACATGTGAATCATTCACAGATTTAATGTAAACACATTTATCAGATTCATTAACCTTGAAGCCATTATTTATCATAACATGATCAAATTTTTCATGCCACTGTTTAGGTTCTTGTTTTAAACCGTACAGAGATTTGTTAAACTTGCAAACTTTGTTTTCACAACCATTTACAATAAAGCCTTCAGGTTGGTCCATATAAATTTCTTCATTCAAATCACCATATAAAAATGCAGTTTTAACATCCATCTGATGTATATGCAAATCATAAATTAAAGCTATAGCAATCAACATCCTAATCGAGGTGATTCTAGAGACTGGTGAATAAGTATCGAAGAAATCTAATCCTTCCTGTTGTCTATAGCCTTTAGCTACCAACCTAGCTTTATATTTATCTATAGTTCCATCTGTTCTAAGTTTCCTTTTGAACACCCATTTGTAACCTATGGATTTACTTCCAGGAGGCAAGTCTACAAGCTCCCAAGTTTCGTTTTGCTGAATGGACTCCCATTCATTTAATGAAGCTTCTTCCCGCAGAAAGTTGCTTCGGAGAAGTCATAGCTTCCTTGTAGGTTTGGGGTTCAGACTCTACAGTAAGAGTCAAAAAATGGGCCAAAACTTGTTTTCAGTTCTAACCCTCTTACTTCTTCTTGGTTCAGTCTCATACTCCAAAGTTGGAGTTTGACTAGTCGATGGAACATCCGGGAGGTCATCATGGACCCTTTTCCGAGGTCCAGACCTTAAAGGAAATATGTGTTCATAAAACACAAGCATCTCTAGATTCCAATATGGTGTTCGACCAATGTTATTATGGTCGAATCGATGACCATGAACCTGTATGCAATTGTATGCTCAGGGATACCCTAAGAAAACACAATCGACTGTTTTAGGTCCTATTTTAGTTTTCTTGGGAAGAGGAATGGCCACCTTGGCCAAACACCCCCACACTTTAAAGTATGCATAGGAAGGTTGTTTACCATTCCACAATTCATAAGGAGTTTTATCAGATTTTTTAAATGGAACTCGGTTCAAAATATAGCAAGCAGAGAGGATAGCTTCCCCCCACAAGTTCGAAGATAACCCTGAACTTGTCAACATAGCATTTACCATATCTATGAGTGTTCTATTTTTTTCTTTCAGCTACACCATTCGATTCTGGTGAATATGGTGCAGTTGTTTCATGAATGATTCCATTATGTTTACAAAACTCACCTATGGGTATCACATACTCACCGCCACGGTCTGACCTAAGAGTTTTAATTTTAAATCCCTTTTGGTTTTCTACTTCAAGTTTATAAAACTTGAAAGCCTCTAAGGCCTCATCTTTACTTCTAAGAAGATGAACCTGACAGTATCGTGAGTAATCATCTATAAAAGTGATGTACCATTTTCTACCACCTCTTGTTGGTGTTGATTTCAAATCTCCTAAATCCGAGTGTATTAGTTCCAAAGGAACTGTTTTACGTTCAATCCTTTTATTAAACGGTTTTCTTGTATATTTAGATTCAACACAGATTTCACATCTTTGATTTTTATCAAAGTTTATTTTTGGTATGCAACCTAAATTAGCAAGTCTTTCTAGAGATTTGAGATTAACATGTCCAAGTCTATCATGCCAAACATGTGAAAAGTCACAAACATAAGCAGAAGAAGATGCATTAACATTCAATTTCAAATCAGATACACTAAGCTTAATCATGTTATCGGTAACATAACCTTTTCCTACTAATTCACCATGCTTAGAAATAACAACAGTATTAGATTCAACAACAATCTTAAAACCTTTTCCTAGTAAGATGGTTTCTGAGATAAGGTTTTTGCATATGTCTGGGACGTAAAATACGTCATTCAATGCGAGAGTTTTTCCTGAAGTTAGCTTCAGTTCGACCTTGCCTTTCCCCACCACTTTCGCGGTGGAAGAGTTTCCCATGAACAGTTTCTCATCATCTCCTACTATGGCATAGGAGGAGAAAGCATTTCTGAATTTACAGACATGCTTGGTGGCTCCAGAATCAAGCCACCAGTCTCTCACATTAGTCATACTAGAGACAAGGTCGACTTCAGACACCATGCCAGTGAAATATCCAGAGTCCTCTACTATGTTTGCCTTATTTTTCTGTTTTGGATCATATTTGATCCTTTTAGGGGCCTTACAGTCTTTAGCCATATGTCCAGGTTTACCACAATTAAAACAGTCACCTTTGATGGTGTGCTTAGTGACACCACCCCTAGGCTTAAAATTGTTACCTCTGGGTTTTCGACGTCTGTTACGTCTATTACCCATTTTGATGGATTCTCCATTAGTTTTCTTTGAAGCAGCTTTATCGTCCAAAACATGAGCTTTGTTGGACATGTTTTTGCTCATCATCATGCTCTTGTCCTTGCTGCACATAAGCTCCTCAACCTGGATCTTTTTGCCAAGATCCACCATGGTGATTTCACGAGTCTTGTGTCGCAGCCTCCTCTTGTATTCGCTCCATGAGGGTGAAAGCTTTTCAATCACAGCCGATACTTGTAGAGCTTCATCAAAAGTCATGCCTTCAGCAAGAATCTCGCTGATGAGGAGTTGAAGTTCGACGAACTGTTCTACCACAGGCTTTTCGTCAGTCATGTTGTATTCTAAGAACTTAGCCATCAAGAACTTCTTACTTCCAAAGAAGCTTCAACATGATATTTTTATTCTAGAGCTTCCCATAAATCAAAATCATTAAAATCTTCTTTTGCATTATAGAAGTCATACAAGGAGTCATCAAGACAGTTAAGAATATGATTCTTGCACAAATAATTCTTCCTATTCAACCTGTCCAATTTATCTTCATTACCACGGCGATGAAGTTTTCTCGAGGGTTTTTCTAAAGCATATCCATCTAACCTTTGGTCGTTTAGGAAGAATATCATTTTAGACTGCCATCTCTTAAAGTCCTTACCACTGAACTTTGGTGGTTTCTCTACAGTATTCTTTCCCATGTTCTTACAACAACGAATATTACAGTATTACAATATTACAATAAGGCACAATATTACCTTTAGATTGTTGGAATTAATTACAATAATCGAATGCAAATGGGAAATAATACTTAGATTACACTGATAGTAGTAACAAATAACTCAATAAACTTAGTAGAGGCACGTATGAGATACGCTGAGCTAAAGGTAATATTGCCTGCTACTCCTCTGAGATGCTATAGCAATTAACAAATTACCTCCAGGATACAACTACTGTTAGTTCTCCTCTATGTGTAGCATACACAGAGAGAACCCTTAGAACTTGGCAGCAAAAATGAAAAACAAAAACACAAATCGAAACTACAACCAGTTTCAGATAAATATAAAAACTAATTTATGTTTCTGTAAACTAATTTCTGTTAAACAAAGTTTCTGTAAACTAATTTCTGTAAACAAAGAAGTAGTAATACAAAATTATGTTTCTGTAAACTACAACTTGTTTAAGATAAGAACTCGATTTTATGTTTCTGTAAACTTAAAAAGAAATTGTTTCTGAAAGCATAAGAAAAGAAGAAGAATTTCAGAAGAGAAGAGTTCTGAAAGGTATGGTTTACAAATGAAGTTTACAACTCGTATTTATAGCAAGAAAATGTTCGAACGTTGGAAGAGAATCCAAAGCACGACAGACTGTCCGTGATTCACGCATCTCGAACGTTGCAAAAGTAAGGTAAAAAATCGCGTTAAAAGAACAGTGCACACGCATTCAAAATTTGCGAGATTCTTCTCGAGGAAAACAGTGTGTACAGGTGTCAAGAAAACCGTGTGACACGCGTGAAAGAATATGCTTCTCGAGGCTGTCGGATATCCAAAACCGAGAAGGCAAAGAATAAAATTCTTTACATGTGTGGGAGAAGCGTGTGGTAAATTTCAGTAAAAAGAAAGGATGGGTCGGATACACCCACTCCCGCGCCCACGCCCGCGCCCGCGCGAATGGGAAAGGCAATAAGAAATGCAATAAGGTTTAGGCAACCTTGCCATAGTCTAGGGCTTTCCCCATACACAAAGGTCTAAAGACCCAAAGGGCCATGCCCTTAAGGCTAAACCAATGCTATTTAAGTCTAAAACTCTAAATGTTTTAGTCTATATGGGACTAATGTTTTATTCATTCACATGAATAAACATCCAGGGAGCATAAGGTCTTGGGATCAAAACATGGTTCATGCATTTTTAATTAAATTTTTAAAAACGTTTTTTCTAACAATATGAACTGCAGTCGATGGAGTTTGTGGCTGAGTGCAATGAGAAAATGGTTTGTGTGTTGAGCCAAGAGTTATGTGGGGGTGAATATTGAACCTGAGATGGAAAAGAGGTTGATGTGGAGAACGACAGAGCTGGTGGTGTCTCTGTAGGTTATGAAGGCAGTATGTGTTGGTTTAATGGCTGGAGACTTGAGGCATGAGTCAAGTGGTGCTAAGAAAATGAAGCTGCATCTGGTGTAGTTGGATGAAAAGGAATGGATTTGTAGTTGTGGTGTAGTGTGATATGTGCTATTGATTATGGGTTCAGGTGGATGAAAAATTGCAGCTGAATTGGTGATGTTGCAACAGAAAGATGCCATAGGGTTGCATGGATTCAAATGATTGCAGATTCACATTTGTATGAATGGTCAGAATGTTAGGATGATTGAACTGTGCTGAGAATGGGTTTGCAGGGGAGTTGATTGCAATACAAAGGAAGATTGAGAAGGATTTAGATGAATTGGAGAACGGGTGAAGCTCTGTTGGTGGTACAAACTGTAGAGATTGAAGGTGCCATGAATGTATATGGTCCGAGGTTGTGCAACTAACTAATTGGTGGTTGTGCTATCCAATGGTAGCTGTGGAAGATGACATAGAAGAGATGAACTCGATGTTTTGTACATAATGAATATGATTGTTGTTGCAGTGGCTAGAGAAGCAGTGTTGCAGGTACAACTGAGTTGAATAGTGATGTTATTTCAATGGATATGTGTAGCTGAAATGGGAGCAAGAAGAAAATAAGTATCGGAGATAGTGGAAGAGCCAAGATGGCTGGGCTGCACTGGTGAAGCGTAATGATGGTGCAACACAGTTCTGGCATGGCAAGATGGTCTGCAAAATGGAAAGGCTATGACTAGTTAGACCAGTCAGTGAGCTGACTCGGTTCTGACTCAGACCTTGACCCGGTTGACTAATGATGACTGTTAGGTCAACGGTTAACTTTAACAGCGCCGTGACCGAATATTCCGTAAACGGAGAAGAATTTTCAGGTGACCGGATTGCGTCCAATTTCCGGTGAAAAACCCAGTTTTCTGGCGTTCACTTTTGGGACAGATTTTCTACATGGGTTTTCTCACACATGGGCTTGGGGACTTCTATCTATTGGTCCTTTGAAGACTAAACCTAATTTTGGAATAAGAAGATGCTATAAAAAGGAAGTTTTCTACAACTTTTGGGGGACAATATCTATAATCTTTATCTTCTACTTTGTTTTCTAGGGTTTACAATATGAAAACTCTTCTCTTTATTCTTGTGATGAACTCCATTATGTTTACCTAGTTTTCTTTTGGTTATGGAATAATTGAGTTTTGCTTCACTAAAATATGCCAACCAAACTTGACATACCAATGCTTGGTGGGTTCAACCGAGCAATGCTCTAACAATTTTGTTTTAACAAGGTTGAGTTCATAGAGAACCAACATTGAGCCAAAAAACAAAGATTAGTAAACCAAGAGATCGTGTAATAACCTTACCCTTCACCGATATTGTCCCTATTTGGCCACTACAGTTATCCGACGTATGGGATTTTTAACGGGCACCTCTATGGCCATCCAGCAGTAGCTTCCTAAAGCACACCCATCCCTGGATTATTCCCGTCCAAGAATGCTTAACTGTAAAGTTTTCTGCCAATTTTGGAGCTAATTATTCTGACAAAGCCTCAATGTTAGGAAAGAACAAACCATTATCTATATTCGAATCGGTGAGCTCTGCATGCCGAATCGGAGCATTTTAACATCACCACCATAAAATGCAGCCATCCCCGGCTCCGAAATATGTACAAGCCTAGATATTCTACGTTCCCTTCCACTCATGAGATCAGTAGCTGACTCGACTAGTACAGCATACTTTCATACCCTCAACGGTCTCTGATACGATTTGTAATGACCGACCCTTCCCTCGTATTATGCATATGAAGTAAGGAATAACATATCTTGGGATTTTAGCCATTTCCCAATGGGAGCCAATTTTATCCCAGATTATTTATCCAAGACAATCCAACTTCAAGTAGGAGAAAGATACTTATATAGTCCTCTTATCCTACTATGGGAGATCTCTAACCTAAGCAAGGTAATCAATATCTATTGTATCGGCCGATATTATTGGTTTTTATCATGTATCAGAATAAACCTTTACGATATCTAAAATATAGGCGTTAAAAGGATTGACCGATAAAAATGTTCATACCGGCCGGTACAAACCTACATACTTGGTTGACCGATACACTGATAATATAGGTAAGGGTAATTTTGTGGAATAAGTTATTTAATTTTGAAAAAATTTAAACAAATTCCTTCCTCATTATCGTCTTCTTCCTCCGTACACTTGAAAAGTCAATCCGATTCAGTAAAAAAAATTCTAACTATTTCATTTCTGGATGTTAGTTGAAATTAACTGAGACGATGGTGAAAATTAACGAGGGTTAATTGGAATAGATAGTGGAATGAGATTGAATTATGGTGTTAAGCTTTTGATCTTGATAATTAATGCATCATATGACACCAAATTCTTTAGAATGAGACATTTATAAATATTTGAAATTATAGTCCTAATGATGTATCACCTATAAAAACTGATATAATCTTTTGTATAGGTGTATCCGACCCGGCCGATAAGATACCGATACACGATATTAACTATTTTGAACCTACGCAACACAACCTAATTTTTTGAATAAATGGACAAAAGTAAAAGAGGATTTCTTAAGTACAATAAGGAAATAAATGAGTATCATTAGTAGAGGTGTTTTCTCAAGGTATCTTTTAGGTTATTATTACAACTTGTCTTTTAGGTTTTTTTTTTCTGATCAGAACTTTAAATTAGGAAGACTGTCTTATGTTTTTTAAATAGGGAAGTGACTAAATACAACCCTCATTTGGGTTAAAACAACTTTGACTAAAAACTGAAAAGGCAAGGGTACCCCAAATATACCTCAAGCTATAACTTTTCCTTCCTATTAGTCTTTTCCCCGAAAGTGATTGTCTATAGACTGAGTCGAGACAATACAACAAATCGGTTCACACTTTTTGTGATCGTCTATGGATACTAGATCGAGACAATACAACAAAAAAGTGTGTTTACTTGATACAAAGGTTCAGACCTAACCAAACTCAATAGGATTCACGTATCAAGTAAATATGAATTAACGTTTGTGCAATTTACTTTAATTATAATAAAACAATAATAATGCGGAAATATAAAGTAAATGACATAGCAAGATTTTGTTAACGAGGAAACCGCAAATGCAGAAAAACCCCGGGACCTAGTCCAGAATTGAATACTCTCAGAATTAAGCCGATATACAAAATAAGACAACTTCATATAGTTGAGACCAAGCAACTAAACCTATAGTTCACCTAGTTCCCTCAGTATTCCTACGCCTCCAACCTGTAAAAAAGTCACGTACTTGGACCAATTCCTTTGGATAGTATTCCAAACAGTAAAGGAACAATAAATATGTTTGGTATCAACTCTTTTCAACCAAGTGATATGAGTTGCGCAAAGTTTCCCTTGTTTATCTTAACATAAACTCATTTGCCAGGTTCCAAGATCTATCTTACGTTAAATCACCCAAAGGCAATCACTAAGATTAAGCCAACAACACTCTTCAACCAAGTGATATGTGTTGATGCCGATCTTCCTCAATTAATCAATCAAATCTTCCACAAGGATAAATCGATTATTAATTGGATCCTCTTTTTCCTAAACAAGTATTGTGCACACCGAAGATTATAAAAACACCAAGTAAGAAATCTTCAATATCTTCTTTGTCTTCAAATATTCTTAGATCTTTAATAAACACCTGCACACAATCACTTTAATCTCTTGTGATCAATCACACACAGAATGGAGTCTGTTAACAATGTATTATCACAAGATCGTCTTTAGATCTAACAACAGTCTAAAGATCCATGTCGAAACCTTGAACTAGTTTGAGTGAATCTTATATCAGAAGAGAAGATTCTCAAGCATAAACAATAGATCTAACAACAGTCTAAAGATCCATGTCGAAACCTTGAACTAGTTTGAGTGAATCTTATATCAGAAGAGAAGATTCTTAAGCATAAACAAACTAGGTGCAATCAAGATTCAACCTCCGTTAGTCAATCAAATCAATAAGAAAACTAAAGATAAACCACAATATCTAGTTTCTCACCAATGGGTCGCGCTAGAGCTTCTCAATCCCAAAGAAGACTTTAAGCTGAGTGGTCGTAAGATATTTCACCTAATTAGATTACTCTCCTCTCCGATAGGCGCCTCACCAGTAACAAAGACAAAATTGGAAGTCTAGGTTATGCAGGAGTAGTTTGCTAGAAATACAAACTCAAAGTATTTATACACAAGGAAGTTTGGACACCAAGGAATTTCCAAATCCGAAAATATTCTCAAGATATTTTCATTACTCCACCAGATTCGGTTTTCATAATTCCTGTGAATGCACTGTCCAAAAATAATGATCGAAATCTCCTTGGAAAATCTATTTAGCAAATGCACATTACTAATTCTTATTTTCCGTATATAATTAAAAACCCTTAATTAAAAAGATTCTTAACTTATTTAAATTCGATCTTGGGATTTACTTCCTTTTTAGCCTTTAAGGAATATCTTTGAACAAAATAGAATAAGCATTAATGCACCGTCTTCAAAGAGTGTCGACATCTTACTCTTGCAAGTCTTTACCATTCTTGCTCACTTGAAACCGATTTACCACACTTCCAAACAAGTTTAGAAATTGGTTCATCTGACTTTCAAGAACTATGTGATTGATCAAGTTTCACTCAATCACATCTCATGGGTTTCCATGTGAGTATTGTGCATATTTATACTAGTTTACCAAAGAAACGACTGACTAGGTACTAGGATTGGTTCCCCACATATGTATGGTATCTAACTTGTATGCACTGCACATGTCCATAGGATCGGTTCCCCATTCCCAAAAATTTGTTGCACATGTTCATAGGATTGGTTCCCCCTTTCCAAAACTTACTTCCTTAGAACACATGTAAACATTGTTTCCTAGGATGAAATCCTCACCTCATACCCATACATAATCACAATAGCATTCATACGATTATGTTAATGTCTTATATACAAAGTTTAATGGTTAAGAAAGAAACTTTATATTGTATTCCTTAATACTATATCTATCTAGAGTGTTCATGCTTCACAGTTTTATGTTTTCAATGTGCACGACTTGAAAGATACGATAGGGAATGAAATAGTTCAAGTCAAATATCACTAACCTCGAGTGGAAGGATTATGTTGTTGTTGTAGATCCGTCTTCTTCTACACATCTTCAAGTCTTCGCAATACTTGTAATGTCTCATCCTAATACTTTCAAGCTAACCTATACGAAGTTGACTCTAGTACATATAAATCAAGCGACTCTTAAATGAGTTTTGCTTCACTAAAATATGACAACCAAACTTGACATACCAACGCTTGGTGGGTTCAACCGAGCAATGCTCTAACAAAAACAACCCACTTGTGTATGTTATTAACTAAATACAACCCTCGTTACTTTTTATCTCTTTTTAAGTACAATCCAACTCACCACAAATCTTTATATACTTGCTAATAAGATCCAACATAAAACCTAAATTCTTATCATCTTCTCCACCGATTTTTTTCAAAATAAAATACTCTTAATCCTTCATTTCCACGACTAAACTATATGTTGAGATCTTTCTAACTCTGTCAACAAGTCGATAGATCAAAAAACCTCAAAAATACAAAAATCATGAATCTAAACTAGATTAACGACAATAAAAGTAACCTTAAAAAAAATTTTATTTCATATTTTGCTTCTCTTCTTCATCATTGTATAATATCTTGTGAACTAACCATTTGTGATGTGCACTAGCGTTAAATGTTTAATGAATTTTTATATTTTTTTTCTTATTTTTTAAGAGATTTGTTTTGGTTTTTTATTTGTTTTATAACTTGCGAAAATATCATGTACTTTTTTTGAACATCTGTATGACTAACAGGTATGTAATTCCACTAATAGATATTTGTCTGCAAGTGGTTAAAATCTTTCATAATTTCGTGTCTATAAGAAAAAACTAGTATATAAAAAATATTGTACAAGAAATGAAGAAAAAACAAATGAACTTTGTTAGGGCTTCGGTATTAGTTGATTTACAGTTGAAAGAAGGAAAATTAATCTTGATTCTTACCCAAGTAAGATATTAGGTTATGTTTGTACTTAGAACCAAATTTTTACTTTGACTTTTTGTAGGTTGCGTTTAGTTGTAAAATAAAAACTTTGAAAAGTAAAATTTCAGTTGTATTCGACGTCAACGAAGGTTGCATTTAGTCATTGCCTTTTCGAATTTTATTTAGATCATTAATTATACCTAATTGTTTGGGTCACAATGATGGAACAAGTAATTTGGGTAACACATGCTTTATCGGTGCTATAATACAATGTCTGAAGGCAGTTGCAGAGATGAAACAAGAACTCATTCGATACTGTGATTATTCTAAGAAATTGAGAAAGGTGTCACATCTCCTGACTCTTTCAACTACGGAACCATTTTATGAGTTAGATCACGCAAAATCTATTGTCAACCCAGAGAAGTTTTGGCAAGTGAGTTATTCTCTCTGTCTTATGTGTGCATCTTCATCTTATGTGTATATTTTTTTAATTTCTTTTTGTTTTTTTTTACACGAGTTTTCTTTTGATTCTCTGTAACTGATTTTATGTAATGTTGTTGGGTTCTTACATTTTATAGAAGCAAGTTGATCAGGAAACCAATGTGCATGAGGAAAATTATGATGATGATGATGAGTATACTGATGAGGATGAGCATTGGTAATATTTTTCTTATATTATTTTATTAGAAGAGAGAGTTCTATTAAGATCTAAACGGATTTACAAAGAGTAAATGCAGTCCCAACTAAAAACAGAACTAGTGTGGTTAATATGGACCCTTTTTCCACCAGCAGCAGACCAAGCAAATACTAAGGACTTAGCATCGATGCTATCATTATCTATCTTGAACTAATAATTCTCTGTAAAAGTTTTTTTGTTGCTCTCACACCAAAATTTTGACCGACTGCAAGAGCGTTGGGAAGTGCAAAGATGCACGTAGTTTTAGGTTTCTTTTGCAATGCAGGAATAATGATTTACATGAAAAGACATTTAATATCAAAACAAAAAAGAGAAACCTACGTGCAGTTTCTTACTCCATATGGAATACCCTAATAAAGAAGATGAAATCATGATTGATTGTTTGAGTGACTGAGTCCGAAAGTAGAGAGGAAAAGTGATTGAGTGAGATTGAGTCTTGGTTACACTAACATGCAGGAGATGGGTTTTTCCTGTGTATCAAAACAATCATGTTATCAAACCATTAGTTTCGAAACTCAAACTTTGACTGGGGGTTAAGTATGCCTTTTCACTATATCTTTCGTTACTTAATCCTACACTTAAAATGCCTTCAGGTACAACATAATGCATTTTACTTGTGCACTTAGAAGATTTGGACACATGATCCCACATATAAGAATTAAATTAAGAATACATGAAGCCTTCTATCTTTTTCTTAACCACGATGATTAACGTGTCATTTATCAGTTCAAAATTTAAACAAGAAAAAAAAACACAGACATGTCCCCTATTAGGAAGGATTCATATGCGTATCATTTGTCATATAATCTAATCCTATCCATATAGCATGACCATTATTTGTACAATTTCCAGCTAGAAAGACTAATAATTCTATGATATTATACAACTGAATATTTCCAATCATGACTTATTGTCTTATCTGCACATGAAAAGGATGGTCTTGTACGAGTCTTGGACCATCCACAGAAAAGTAAAACCGGATCTTTGTAATTTAAAGAGAGCCCAAAAAGAAAGTAAAGATTTCAAATCAAAGTGACCCAATGTTGTACTTGGATTGACTTCACACTACAATTCTAGATACAGGAAAATACTAACCACGATTAGAAGGAGTAAGAAAATACCAAATCTTGTTGGCCAATGTACAATAAATTTATTTGATAATACATGTTATATTCCAAATTAACTAAAATACTTTTGTGAGTTAGATCACGCGAAATATGTTTTCAACCCATATAAGTTTTGGTAAGTGAGTTCTTATCTCTGTCTTATGTATGCATCTCCATTTGATGTGTATATTTTCATCTCATGATGGATTTTATACAGCAATTGTTGCGTCTAAAATATATAGATTATAAAGACAAGGGTTAGAGAGGTTGCAACATAGAACATGTGTTTTAATTTTATGAGTCTCTTGAGTCACTAACAAGTGTTGTTGATGTACTATATTATCTAATTTATTTGATACGGTATATTCAAATAAAAACATGATGTCAGAGGAATATTGGTTACAGATTGTGGAAATTATTTCCGAGTCTTGTGAATCACAAACTAGTTGGTACTCACTTGCCAGACCAATGTTACTTTCTCAATGATTTGGGAAGGGTATTCCTTTTTTCTTTATGCAATGTGTTTAATTTTGAACTTTTTGGGTATTCTATAATGGATGTAATATTTATAATTAGACAAATCTAATCCCATGTGGATTCTGGATGTGAACTTTAAGGATATTAAAGGTATTTTAGTATAGTATTTCAGTATCTTTTTTTGATTTCTTCCTCTTTAGTACAAGTGCATGAATTCCATAATATATTTATATGTTAACACTAGTTACCGTTGGAATGAGTAACTTGGCACAACAAAATACTTTGCTAATTTATTCATACCTAAGTTGACTTATTTTATTTCAGGGGAAATTACCAAACGTAGTTTTAGATTGTTTTTATTTCTTTATATTATTTTTAGATTGTTTTTTATTATAAATTTAAAGTTTTTATATTATGTAAATGTATTTACTTTGTGCATTGACCCTAACTTAATTAAGAAAATGTGTCTCGTGCGTAAAAAATACAATTAATATAAAAACATGATATGAGGGAACCTAAAAAGAGGATTACACTTTATGCATTCCACGACACAACATCTCTATTAGGTATATCTGTAAATAATTTGAAAAGGAGAGGGCACCAAGTACACCACCAACTTTTTTTTCGGTAACCTATATGGATAAAACCTAATACAATTGCAAGTAGATCTAAGTTAAAGATTCTTGAACACTACGTATATGGAGTTTTTCTCTTTCTCTTCCACAACCAATATATATAGACACAAAGTCAGTGAACCTGATTGTGTAGAAGAATTCATGGACGATATCACAAATTAATATACAAGATCAATCTAGTCGTATCCGAATCAAGAGGATCTGAATTCTAACAAGTATAAATTTGTGATCAATCTTTCAAGATACGAATTCAACAATGATATATAGATTCCTAAAAAATAGAGTCCTTCTAATAAGAGGGAAAGAAAATGGTCAAATTCTGGCTAATGTCAAGTCAAAAATAAACAGAATTAGATATTTGTATCATATTCTATTAAACTTACCCTCGTTTACCTCACTATCTGAAGCTTTAGAACCAGTGTCCCTATGAGGGTAAATTTTCTTTGCCTATCTTCAACAAATTTTTTCCTCAGATTTGCACCGTTTGATGAATTCGGCAATCATCAAAAATCAAAGAGCAATCAACTAACCTTTTTAAAATTCTATATTACCATAATTTCTACTTTTTGAATTCGTGATCTTTAAGCACCCAATATGTACTCATAAGAGATGCATGATGGTAACATCCAAGCTAAAATGTCCCGTTTGAAGTATCTTTACGAACTATAGAAATTGACCCACCGATAGTACTGGTTTTAAAGCTTGAGCTCTGTGTCTCGACGTTGACTCGGGCGATTAACTCGGTCATTAAAATTTTCGTCAAATCTTTATTTAATTCAGGTGGTTTCCGATTAGATTGGTGGTAGATTCTTACAATTTTTTCTTCTTTAAAATCAAAACCTAAGTCGGAAAATATGGAAAATCGACCAGAAATAGATTATTTTTTTTCCTATGTCATTGCCACAAAATTTTGGGAGTAATTTTTTGAATCAAAGCAGTTCAACTAATATTCCTGAGAAGGTTTCCGAAAATACAGTATATTTCAATCCAGATGACTTAATTGATGAAAGCTTGGATGAATGGAGATATAGCTTAATTGGAAGGTTGGATTTAGTATAACTTAATTTGGATTCTACAGTGACGATATTGAGAAAACAATGGAGTCTTAAAGGTACAATTCAAATTATTCCTCTTGGTAAAGGTTTTTTCATAATTAAGTTAGATAATGATGAAGATAAACAGTATATCTGGGAGGGTTATAGGACAGTTGAGGCTCAAAATTTAAAACTTGGGGCATGGGAGCCCAATTTGAATCCTGCAAATCAAAAATTGTCTGTAACTTTTGTATGGGCTCAATTTCCTAGTTTTTGTATTGAATATTGGAAGGAGAGTATTATGATGCATATTAGTAAATCAATTGGTAGACCAATTAAGGTGGATGAAACAACTGTCAAAATAGAGATTGGTTATTATGCTAGAGTACTAGTTGAAATTGATTTAACAAAGTCTATTCCTAACAAGGTGCAGGTTGAGACTAAGTATGGAAGTTTTGAACAAGTAGTGCAAATCCCAAAACTACCCAAATTCTGTAATCATTGCTATGTGGTGGGTCACTATATGCTGAATGTAGATCCAAGAGGAAAGAACAAGACCAACAATAGGACATACCAATTGTATCTAAGGAAGGACCAAAAGTGTGGAGAAGATTGAACAATAAACAAAAGAATAAAGGTTTTGATATTTGTTTTATATATGAGGAAATGTCACAAATGCTGGAGAAGGAGGTTCATTTTCCACCTCAACAAGATAAAACTATTACTTCAGAAGATATGAAAATTGCATAGTATTATAGAAGAAATTTATGCTGGAGAAGGAGGTTCAAATCAACATAAGCAGTTTATTAATTATGGTAAATTTCAAATACTTCAGGATATGAATGAGAATATTTTGGACTCACATAGTGAATTTTCTGCTTTATCAGTAGAATTAGTAATTCAAGTTGTTGCTAGTTCTCCTTCCATAAATTTTGTTGTCAATGTGATGCCTCAATTGGGGAAGGGTGGTATAAGTTTAGTTGACATTGCTCCTGCAAAACAAAAAAATCACAATGTGGGTAAAGTCATCACAAGAAAGAAAGCTGCTAATTTAAGTTCAAATGGTAGAAAAAAAAAGAATCTGAGAAGACTTTCTTCTCAACCTCAACCATCTATATGAAAGTGATATTTTGGAATGTCAGAGGCTTGAGGAGACCAAAAGGAAAATACAAAATAAAAAGTTTGGTTCAATCTTTATGTCCTTCTTAAGTTTTTGTTGCTGAACCAAAGGTAAGAGTAACTTTTGATTTTTGCAAGAAACTGAATTTACCTAATATGCATTACAAGTTAATTCATAATTCTACTACAAATAAAAAAGGCAATATTTGGATGTTTTGGAGTGCAAGTTTTACTACACCTACAGTGGTTTCAGTTTTTTCTCAAGCTATTACTGTAGATATTGGGAGAGTATTAATAACAGAAGTCCATGCAGCTTGTTTAACAGTTGATAGAAGAGAGCTTTGGGAGGAGTTGGAATTATTAAATTCTTTAGATAAACCATGGCTTGTCATTGGTGATTTTAATACTATTATGCGTGTTGAGGAGAAAAAGGGGGAAAGAAGTCCTCCAACTATTTTCATGAATGAATTTAATAAGTGTCTTCATGTCTGTGGTTTGATTCAAGCACCAAAATATGGAATTGAATTCTTTTGGTGTAACAATAGAGTTGTCTGCAATCTGGATAGGGTTGTATTCAATGAAAAATGGTTGGTTCTTTATCCTGGTTGGTGTTATAAAGTAGGTGCTAGAGGGACATCAGATAATAGTGCCTTATTAGGAACAAACACAGTCATGCCAAAATCTGCAAATGTTCCTTTTAGGGCATTAAAAGTGTGTCTTAGTCATCCTGATTTTATGAAGATAATAAGAGAAGCTTTGGAAGTTGAGATATTTGGAAATCCTGCTTTTATTTTTCAGAATAAGTTAAAAAGATTGAAACAAATCATTAGATACTGGAACTGAAATGTAGTTGGTGATGCCAGACTTCAATTACAGTATGCAGAAAAGGAAGTAACTGAAGCTGCTTTGATCTCAGATAGACAACCAGATGATATAGCATTAACGGATAAACTAACAATTGCAAGAGGGAAGCAAGAAATTTTGTTACATCAAATCAAAGAAATAGCTCAACAAAAGGCTAGAGTTAAATGGTTAAAAGGAGGGGCTTCTAATTCCAATTTTTTCATACTTCTATAAAATTAAGGCAAGCCCATAATGCAATTACAGAATTAGAAAATTCAGTTGGTAGCATTGTTTCAACTCAACAAGAAATCTCAGACATACTGGTGGAATATTTTCATAATGAATTTAAAAAACAAGAAGTGGTATTTGTTGATGGTATATTTGAAAATATTTTTAAAGCTACAAGTGATGAAGATAACAAAATGATTGATGCTTTCCTATAAATGAAGAAATCAAGGGAGAAGTTTATGAAATGGATCGACATAGTGATCTTGGTTCAGATGGATTTGGTGGTTGGTTCTAAAAAAGCACATGGGACATAATTGGTAAGTATCTAATCTTGGAAATTCACTTCTGTTGGAGCAGAGGTTTTATCCCTAAAGGTATGAATGCAAATTTCCTTACCCTTATGCCAAAAGTTTAAGGTGCCAAGAAAGCCACTCAATTTAGACCCATTAGCTTAAGTAATTTTTTCTTCAAGGTAATAACTATAAATAATTACTACTAGAATGGGGAATGTGATTAAGAATTTAGTCTCTCCACAACAAGGGGATTTCATTAAGGGGAGAAACATACAAAATCAAATTTTGTTAGCATCTGAACCAATAAATGAAATGGAGACAACAAGAAGAGATGGTAATGTAGGTCTGAAGTTGGACATAACACAAGCTTATGATTCTCTTAGCTGAGACTTCTTATTTCAAGCTATGTCTGTTTTTGGTTTTCAACTCAACTAATTCACTGGTTACATGTGTTATTTCAGTCCACTAGAATATCTGTAATGGCTAATGGTGGTCCAATAGGATATTTCTCTATTGGCATAGGGTTAAAGCAAGGTGACCCTCAATCACCTATTTTGTTTGTTATTGTTTAGGAAGTATGAGAATCTGTTATTTTGTTCAAGAGAGGAAATTAATTCCAATGGTTAATAGAAATGACATTCAACCATCACATATTTTCTTTGATGATGACATATTTTTGTTCTGCAATGGTGATAATAAGAACATTGATAAATTATTGAAACCCTTGAAGGATTACCAGCAATCATCTGGTCAAGTAGTAAGTATGGAATAAAGCAAATGCTTTGTCGGAGGTACTACTGAAAGCAGAATAGTTCAAATTGCTAATAATAGTGGCATGATACTTTCAAAGTTTCCATATAAGTATTTAGGAGTTAACTTGGTACCATGAAGAATTAAATCATGTCATGTTTGGGACTATGTGGATTTACTACAGAACCAAATTCCTAACTGGATAGATAAAATGCTATCTTTTCAAGAAAGGTTTATTCTGGTGAAACATGTGTTATGTAGTATACCAATATACAACATGTTTGTGTATAAATGGCCTAGGAAAGTATTGCATGAGTGTGACAGAATAATTAAAAAATTTCTTTGGTCAGGGGACCGATCTAAAAAGAAATTACTAACAATAAAATGGGAAAAGGTAAATGCTCCACTTGCAGAAGGGGGTCTGGGACTGAGAAGTTTAGAAGACATCAATAAATCACTTGTCATGAAACCGACTTAGAAAATATAGAATGGTGATGATAAATGGGCAAAAACAATTCAAGATAAATATGGTGAGTGGATAAACTATTATAAGAAGTCTTCTGTATGGATTGGGATAAAATAGGTTCTTGATGAAGTTTTTAATAACTCAAGATGGCTTGTGGGAGATGGGGAAAGTATCTCAGTATGGAATGATATCTGGATCACAAGTAAGCCATTAAGAACAATGTATGCTACAGAATCCTGATCTTAAGGTGTTGCAATTGTTAAGAAATGAAGAATGGATAATACCTTATGAAATTTCGAACATGATTGATATAAATGATTTACTAGTGGTGGACGGGAAGAAGGATAGGAGAATCTGTATATGGTCAAAAACTGGAGAACTTACAGTTGCAAATACATTAGACTGTGTAAGTAAGAAATAACCTAAGCTGAAATGGAATAAAAAGATTTGGTAGAATACAACTCCTCCTAGTGTTTCCAGCAAAATATGGAAGGTGGTGAGAGATGTATTGATGTGTGTCATAACCACAACAAATTAATTAAGATATATTTCCCACTAATTAAATAATAATTTAGCGGTAGTAAGAGATTGTTCCCACGAAGAGCAGTGTAATTGATATGTTATTTAGTTCAGCAAAATAAAAAATACTAAAAAGGGGGGATTGGTTTGATTATAATAAACAAAAAGAATAATAATAATAAGATGATGAAAAGATAATTATGAGTAATTCGCCGTTACCAAACGTTGACTTGCATAGTATACTCGTTTACCTTTCGTAAGAATCATATATCACCAACCGTAGAATAGCAGCTAGGTCACTGATATCCCCAAAACTCCTTTTACCACGGATACGGAAGCTCTCCAATATCAGATTCTATTCAACCGAACCACCAAGTAGTAGCTCACTCAAAGTGTAATCTAACTGAATGATTTAGGATTTGTGAATTAGGTTGATCCCAGTAGTTAAACTCTTAGCTCAAGTTCCACTTGCTGGTGTTATCTTCACTCGCAATTACTCCACAGAATCCCTCTGTAAGGTCTCGCGATTTCTACTTATATAGAGAGTTGTTTGACTATTACACTTATCTCCCAACTTCTACTAGCATTAGAATGATCAAAAGATTAATCCAATTGTACACTTGAATAATCTAGAAACCAATCATAAACCCTGAATATAGAAAAGACAATCAATAATATGATAAAAACTTCGAATAAACTTGTATAATAAATAAGCTTCACACCCGGAACTTTGAATTCATCATAATCAATAAAACTTTAGCCTCTCATGTTACACCGTTTCCCGGTTTTGCATGAGTTCTCTCAGCTTCTTCACTGATAATGGAAGCAACACCATTGTTCACGAAATCCTCCAACAACACCACTGCCAAACCATGACAACAGTCATCACCATTTACTTCCATTAATCCCAGTAGCCCATTCTTCTTACAGGCCTTATGAACTTCAACAAAAACCATGCAAACTAGAGCTCTCTCTCACACTTCGTAGCTCCAGCACCATATCTATAATAACTCAACAAAAGCACTAGTGATCACCCACTAACCAAAAACATCGTTATCAATCATCACATCTCCATGTCGACCAATCATGACTGTCCCGTGCTTATATCTGCATGTCCCATTATCTCTGATAGCAAGCCACTATTCTCCTTCGTTCTCAGCATATAACACACTCATGACCCAACTCAACTCTGTCTCCGACGATGAGCTTCCTTCGAACCATAGCAGAACGATCACCATTGCAGACGACAGCTACGTACCTCAAATCTCGAACATCAAGACTCCATGACCGAGCATCGGGAGTAACAGTAGCCGTTAATGGCAGCAAACTCGATCTCAGCAATCCATCAGTTCCTCATGACTCAGCTGGTTTTATGTTCGAGCTCCCATGACGGCGAACCATAGCTCATTGATTTCTTCATTCCATGAACTTAACGTGGAGAAGATGAAGGCAGCCCTGAGTACTTTGACCAGCGCCTTTAACAATATTTGAATTCCAGTTTCCCTTCTTAAGTAAAAGTCCAGACTCCATTTATCAGCCCTTTTGAAACAGTGTGTGCCCCTTAGTAAAGTGGACGCCCCTTAGAAATTTTCTGTGCGTAAACAATTTCGCAACTTTGCTTGCTTCAAATGCCCATAAAATCTTCATGCGACATCGGAAAGACTCCATTATTTCGTTGTTGACTTCATCTTTTCGTCCTCTTCGAGATGATATCAAGAACTCCTTGATTTGAATGAGTTACACTTGGTCTTTGGCCCTTCCCCGCTTGCGACTAACTTCTTTTATTGCACAATTAAGTTCCAATTTGCTTCTTTTGGATGATTCACCTAGCAAAACACAAATAAAGAAAAACAAACATAATATACAATAATTTGCAAGAAACTAATTAAGCAATTACTAGCATGGATTCGACATGAAATATATGCAAAATATGCACTTAACAAATTCCCCCACACTTGGCTTTTGCTAGTCCTCGAGCAAACTATCTAAAATACAACAACTCCATGTCGCCGAGGATACGGTTACTCTTAGCATGAATAACATGCCTTTAAACCCCTAGGTGTCCCTAGTGGACGAGTTATAGTCTCGTGAGGGCTTACGAGAGATATACCCACAAAACCTAGTCCAACTTCTAAGCGTTCCAGCTTCCCAAGCATCCGAAGAGCTATGAGGACATAGAATTTCTGCATGCTAGTAATAAGAAGTTAGAAATACCAAAGAACATATTCATTCTTTAATCTTGAGTGAGAAATAACCACACCATAATGAGAGAAACACGTGTTTGAGAAGCATTTCGCCTCGACTTCTGCCTCACTTAAAAGGATTTTATGATAATTGCACTTAATAAGATAAATTTTTTATGGGTCTCACATGTGTGCAAGTAGGAATGAAGAGAGAATCCTACACACGTTGAATGGTGGGAAGGAAACCTTCCGAATTGTTTCTGGAGACTCCACAAAATGGTGGAAAATAAAGATATTTTTCTGATGATCTCTAAGAAAGGAAATCAACCACTATAACAAGGATGAGAGTACTTACCACCTTCACATATGATTGCAATGATGAAAGCACCACTCTCACAACATCCAATAGAAACGTCTTCCTTCCTTCGGCTTGTCTTCTTCATCTTGGTCTTCGGTCTTCAACTGTTGATGATAAACTCTTGAACTTCTTAGAACTTCGACAATTTGTAACTCTTTTCCTCAATTTCCTTATTGCTTGAAACTTCTTTATATATTTTTCTTCCCCATGGCCTTATTGAATAAATAACAACCTAATGTAAATCTTTTTGTATTTTTTTTTCTCTTTTTTTTTTAAAATAAAAAGATTGCAACTTCAAAAATAATAATGAAATTAAAATTAACATGGCCATAAAAGAAATACTTTACCACTTGAATTTTCACAACTTGTATTGTCTTCGTATCATAAACTTCAATAACTCTCATCTTTTGATTATTTTCGCTCTTGTAATAAGTCTTCATACTTGGATATAGAATTCCGCTCTTTATATGTAAGTCTTCAACATGTATATAAAAATCCGCTCATTGTATGCTGCTTTTACTTGGATATGAAATTTTTGCTCTTCCTTATATTGTTGCTTGTAAACCTCAAACGTCTTCAACTTTTCTTGTAGATTTTGATGTCTCTCCATTGTTGATGATGATGTGTTTCTATGGACCTGTTGTTGGCGATAGAGAATGGTGCTAACTGCAAATCAAACTTCAAGAAGGTGGTTTTTATATATAGACGTCACCCTCATGATTGACAAAATAAGCACTCAAGAGATCAAAAATAGTGCTGAAAATGGTGTGAAGTTGGGTAGCTCACCATTCTACCCGGAATTAACGTACGGTGATACACACTCAAAAGAAAGCTCTTTAGTCAGCTACAAAGAAAATTTGGTCTGGTGCCTTGGTTGATATGAAAATGGGTAGTCTCCACTAATGATTGATCAGCAACTCTAATAATGCATTTCTATCTGCTCCTAATTTGCATCACCGGCATGATTAAATCCATTATTTAACACTCCAATTCGTAAGAATATTCCGAACGTAGTTCCCTAATACTTCTAAGTTTAGTTATGTCGGTCATAATCTCTATGTAAACATACCTAGAAGTATGCTAGTGACTCTAAAATCTCTACAAGTTGAAGGTTTTTTATGCAAAATTTTGAAAAATCTATATGCAAAATACTCCCCCACACTTAAACTTCACATTGTTCTCAATGTGTAAAACCGAAAATTCTGAATTCTGACGTAACAGCAGATAAAACGCAAAAACTGTGCAAATTGGTAAGGAATTTGGAAAAACTCCATTTCACAAAAGTTGTTCATATACGTGTTTTCTACGGATTTTTTAAAGGGAACAGTGTTTCGATAAACGTTCTGATAGTTATGGTCTCTGGACTGAAATACGCGCAGTCTGAATTTTTCTGACGAAAAGGTATTCGTCATAATTTTCTTCTAAAATAGATTACGGACTCAATGAAATTAAACATGGGGATGAAAATATGATATGAAAATAATAAAAACAAAAAAATAGAAGAGTCTAAGATATAAAACCTATGGGTTGCCTCCCATTTAGCGCTTGGTTTAAAGTCGTCAGCCCGACTCTTTTGTTATCGTCCATATACCAACAATCTGAAAATATGGTAGTCTGCCCAGAAAAAAATCTGCAATTCTAATAACAACTTCACACAAATATTAGCACAAGATATAAATATATAAGCTATCACTTTATTGAAGTTTCCCCTACACTTAGTCCTTTCTACACTCGAAAGTGGATAGAGAACATAGAATTCGGGAACTTCAAAAGGTTCCTCAGCTTGGTGAACCTGCATTATTCTAGAATCAAACATATCAAGTGGTGGATACTTAGAAGTAAAATAATCCTTGTAGTTGCAGGAATTCCCACACTACACCCAACTCAAGAATTTATCAATGTTAATGACACAATTTGAAGATTAAGGACTTTTTTATTAATATGATCTAAAAGAATTACAGTAATCAAGAACAAAATTCACTTAATAAGATTTTCTCTCTCCTAAAAACTTTCCTAACACTCAAAAATTCATCTCTCTCTCTGGAACTATTCATTTTCTTTATATAGGCATTTACATAATGGATTACAGCTCATGACAGCTCATTTACAGCTAAGATCCCCTTTAGTTTCGGATCTGAATTCTTGCGATACAACGCAGTTTGCACCGCCTTAATCATTCGCAGGTTTTATTGATGCATCGCAGAAATGTCACACTTTTCTCATGTTTCTGTCGTTTTCATCCGATATATCACTCCTTACGCCACTATGAGATGTTTCGTAGAGTATTATTGATGTATCGTAAATGTATCTCGCAGAACTGTTATTTATTTCGCAGGGATATTGTTGTGACAATATTCTGATCCTACATCTTGCCTTTTCTCATATCTTTTCTGCGAAGAAGATAAAGATCATGAGAATTTAAGTTTCTTGATTTGCCGCAACTCCTTATCTTTTACCCGACATAATTCCTTATTTTATATTTTTACCGTTGACACGTGTCAATCCTTATTTCTTTACCGATTAACCCGGTTACCCATCCTTTATCTATAAATAGATGTCCCACTCGAGGATGTGTCTTCTTTCACCTTCTCTCTTTTCTTCAACTTCTTCCTTTTTTGTCTGCAATTTTCTCTTTCCTGCTATCCTTCCTGCTGCTTCTCTAATGGAAACTCAAAGGTAGATTCTTATCTTGAACCTTATTTTGTTCATGTTTACATCATTTCTATCGCCCGATTTTTATTATAATCCCCATATTTTGTTATCTTTGTCAGTAACTCTACTTCTCAGACTAAGATTACTATCAAAAATCCTAACCCTAAGGGTCCTCAGAAAAAGCGTGTTGGGAAGATGAAGAGATCTGAGAATGATAAGGTAGTAAGAAACATCTATTTCTTTAAAATAACAATATTGTTGCCTCTGTTTCTTATCTACGTTATTATTTGCAGATTGAAGAGAATATCTCTAAACCTCTTAAGCGTTCTCGTCAAGTTAAAGTTCTTTCAGATGAAGTGGATATTTTTGATTTTTTGCCTGCAGACCCTGTTCCACCGCAAGATAAATCTTCTCCTTCTCCTGCTGTGAACTCCATTATTAACACCCATACTACTTCTTCATCAATTCCAAGTGAAGTTACTTATGCTAATATTTCCATCTCTAATGATCCCAATATTTTAAAAGTTACGATAGATGAATCTGTGATGGTTGAAACTATGATAAATGAAACTGTGGTGAAAGATGTTGTGGTAAATGAGACTATGGTAAATGAATCCACGGTAAATGAAACTGTAACCGCGACTAATGAAGTTCCTTTTTTCACTCCTACTTTCACGAATGATTCTAATCAAATTGTCAAAACCTCTTCCTCTACTTCTCTTCCTTCTTCCCAAGAAATAACAACAGGGGTTGAAGCTGCTTTCAACTATTATCTGAAGTTTTGAACGATGCTATGAAATCTTCTACAGATCCTGCAAGGCAAGATATTTATATGATTCTAAGCAAGCATCTCGGATCTTGCGGTTCTTCATCTTCGCTAACTGCTTTATAAAGTGAGGTTGAAGTCTTGAAGAAGGACCTTCAAGCAAAAACTTTAGAATGTGAATTTCTCGATCATAAGCTTCACAATTCTGAATTAAACTGCGAAAATATTCGTAGCAGAAATGATGACCTGAAAGGTATAACTTCCTTGCCTCTGCTTTTGCCTCAATAAACCTTTGTTTTCTATGTACTCAATTTTTATTTATTTATTTGTTGACGCATATTTAGCTTCGAAACATAACCAATTAATGAAGATACTTGAATGGGAAACCATCGCCGATGAAGCCCGTATTGAGAAAGAGTCTTGGAAAAATCAATTTGATAAATTGAGTATTCTTCATACATATTCAATTGACGATATAAATAATCTTAAGAATGAGAATAACCAATTAATTTACGAACGAGATCGCCTAAGTAATGAAGCCACTCAACTTTTATATTCGCTAAATCAGACTAATTTGAAGGTGGAATCCTTATTAGACGAAAACAAAACTTTATCTCAAGAGAAACGTAGCTTTGAGAATAAAACAATGGTTCATTCGCGGCAATTGGGCAATCTTCAAAAGCTGTGTGATAGCCAAGAACAATCTCTTCGTGTAATGAAGGATGACAATAAAAGGATAACCGAGTCATTTGCCGCTGAACAAGAGAAACTTATAAAAGGTAGATTAGCTCTAAGTGTAAAAGTCAACAATCTCAAAGATGACTATGCTCAACTGAAGAAATCCCATTCCTCCTTAAAAGAAGAAAATGCTTATCTTCTTTCTAAAGAGAGAAGTATAAAATCTCGTTTGAAAGGTAAAGTTGGTGATACTTTCGATGATACCATGAATCAATGGAAGAGTGGTTTCCTTAACATAATTCAAACTTTATCCTCGCAGAAGGAAGGTAGTCATTTTGACTGCCCCATCTATTAATTATTTCATTGTATCTTCCCATCTTATTTCTTGCGGGAATTCCATCTAATATGTAACTTTTCTTTCGCATACTCTGAGAAGCATCTTCAAACTTCTATCTCTGATATGTCTACGAAATTGGCCAAACTTCGCAAAAAGAATACCGCACTTTCTAATTCTCGCAATAGAGCATTGAGAAGATTTGACTACCTTGAATACTTCAAGGATATAGAGATCATAAACCGAGAAAATAATTGCCTCTGCAAGGCTCATTTAGGCGCTGAGGTTTTCGTAAACAATGTTCTACTCTCCCATTCTTTACCTCCTATGAAGATCAAACCCCTAGAGATAAATAATAATGAAGTTCCTCGTCTCATTGATGAAGATCTAAATTATTCAAGTGATGAAGAAGATTTTTCTAAAGATGAACAAAACCCCACTAAAGAAATAGAAGAAGATGAAAATCCTCCTAATGAAGTAGAAGAACAACATTCTCCTCAAAAATCAACAGCTGGCGATAGAGAAACTCATATTGAAAAAGATATTGCTGGTGAAGATAATAATAGCAAATAAGGATGATGAAATTGAAGAAGAATACTCTTTATAAGTTTTAAATCTTGTTTTATCATATCTTTCTGCGAATGATTGTAATTTCTGAATCTTTCTTCTTCCTGTTTCTTTTGCAAAGTATTGCAATTTTCGTAACTCAATCATCTTCTTATGATTATATATTTTTATTAACTTGAATCACCTATCGCAAATTCTTGTAACTTGATTGTCTTCTTTTTATTATCTTGATTCTTCTCAAGGAAGATAATGAAATATTGTTTTATAATCCCCATATTTGCCCCTCATAATCTTCCTTGTGAAGTACTAATATATTACCATCGTAAAGAATCCCAAACTTGCCCCTTGTTGTTAATCTGCAATATGATAAATGAAGTATCGCATATAATTTTGCGAATAGTATCGCAAATAATGTTGTCTCTTGTTATTGATCTGCAATATGATAAATGAAATAAGACTAATATAAAGTCGTTAGCAATCTGTTATACGCTTGTAGGTATAACCTCTCTTGTGGTCTTATTTTGCCTTCCTAGTTAAAGGTCTTATTATGCCACTTTTATGCGACAAGATCGCAGGACATTCTTACTTTCTCATGTAATAATCCCTTGATCTTGCCTTATCATTTATTTTGATCTCTGCGACAATATGATAAGTCTAATTTTTTTTTATTTTTTTTGACTTATGACATTGCCGTCTTTGCGATGAGATTGCAGGACGTCTTTGCGATTTATATCCTCTTACCATTGATTTCATTTATCTCATCTTTTGATCTTTTCGCAAAAAACCATTGATCTCATCTTAACATTTCTTTTTAGGCTTTGTTGCCTGTTATGCGGCAATATGACGGGCCTAAATATTCTTGCGAATATAAAGTCCCATGACATTGCTGTCTGTGTCACATGACAATATGACAGGCCTAAATATTCTTACGAATATAAAGCCCGATGACATTTCCGTCTTTTTTGATACACAGCTCCCTAATGGAGGGTATCGCCCTTATCTCTCCCCCTGGTTGCCCCTTCAAGGAGACGTACTTCTGCCATACAAGACTAGCTCCTCCCATCCGGTTCTAGAAACAACCAGTTGTTTTCGTAGCCTATTATCCTTTTTGCCTATATGGATTATAGTTACGAGACTACACCCTAGTGGGGTTTTCTTTGGGCCGAACACATCGTAAGCCAAGACTTGCCATGGATGTCCAGGGTAGGTTCATCCGTCCCGGGCACCCACATCTCAACCGTGTACCTCGGCGCCTTGATCATACTTTGCATTCCTTAGGAGAAACTCTCGGGCGCCCAACCATGGTATAACCTTATATAGTTGGGAATCCAAGTTATCTCTCCCGGATGGATTTTCTATAATCCAAAATCTCCATGACTAGGTTCCAGTAGCAGTATAGCCTTTCCCATATCCATGCAAAGAGATACCCCCCTTATGACGTACTTTAAGGACATTTCCTCTTACGGAATAGAATCCGCGAACTAGGGTGTACGCCGCAAAGGTTCGTCCCATTTTCATATGTTTTTAGGCGATTTGTGCCCGTCTTATGCATTGGCATTAAATTTTTTAATTATCTCGCAAATTATTGCGAAAAATTGCTTTGTATTTAGCCAACTTTATTCTTGTGACACACCTTTTTTATCTTCTCGCAATTGTTTGCATATAATCCAGGCATCTCAGGCAAACCTTTATTGATAATATTTTCTTAAATATTTTCTATTCCATGGTCTGCCAAGTCTTTGACCCATGTCTCTTCCTTCTGGATCCATTAACTTATATGCTCCAGTTCCAATTATTTCTTTGATGATATATGGCCCGTCCCATTTTTTCGCTAATTTTCCTCCATTCTCTCGCTGATATTCTGGTATTTCTCGCAGAACTAGATCTCCAACTTGGAACTCACGTTTCTTTACTCGCTTATTATATTCACGAGCTAATCTGCGATGGTAATTCTCCATATGTTGTAATGCTTTTTCTCTCTTCTCTTCTCTTCTACTTCATCAAGTTTTTCTAGAATCATACCAACGCTAAGATTTTTTTCCCAAGCTTCTCTTTTTGTCGTAGGAATAGCCACTTCTGTTGGTAATACTGCCTCAACTCCATATGTTAAACAAAAAGGTGATACCCCAGTTGCTTCCCTTCATGTTGTATTGTAAGCCCAAACTGCATTATGGACTTGTTGACACCATGTTCTATGATGCCCTTCTAACTTCTTCTTGAGGATATCGTTGCCTCAGCTTGACCATTAGCTTGTGGGTATAATGGAGTCGATTTTCCACACTTTATCTTGAATGCATTAAGTAACATCTCTATATTTTGTCCCTCAAATTGTTTTCCATTATCTGACACCAACTGCGCAGGAATTCCGAATCTGCAAATGATGTTTTCAAATATAAATGTAAAAATGTCCTTATCACGAATATGATGTACTGCTTTTACTTCTGCCCATTTTGTGAAGTAATCTGTTGCGACAATTAAATATATCTTTTGCCCTGTTCCTGGTACAAATGGTCCCACAATATCTAAACCCCACTTTCCAAATGGCTAAACATTTTTTGAGGATGTTAATGTTTCACCAGGTGCATGTATTCTTTTTGCAAATCGCCGACATTCCTCGCATCTTCTTGATAAATTCTTTGCGTCTTCATGAATATATGGCCAATAATAACCTTGCATTTTAGTTATGTATGCTAATGATCTTCCGCCGCTGTGATTACCAGCATCCCCACTATGTAACATTTTTAATATTTGTTTTCCTTCTTCTTGTGTCAAACATCTGAGGGAAGGTCCATTTAAAGATTTTCGATACAATATCCCATCTCTTAACTCATAATTTGTTGCTCTACTTTTTAATTTATGTGATTCCAATCTATTTTTTGGTACCTCTCCCCTTGCTAGATATGCGTGAATTTCCGCACGCCAATCTGCGATAATTGTACTTGATTCTTCGCCATTATTTTCTACTATCATTGCCTCAGCCTCGTCTTCCTCTTCTTTATTAATTGAAGGTGCTATGAGTGTTTGTATTTTTATATTTCTCGCAGTCGGGTCTACCATCATACTTGATATAAACGCAAAAGCGTCTGCGAGCCTATTATCTCTTCTTGAAATATGCCTCCATTTGAGTTTAGGAATCTTCGCAGATAATTCTTCTACAAGTTTCTTATATTTTTTCAAAGATATATCATTTGTTGCATATTCCCCTTCAATTTGGCGAATAATCAACTACGAATCACTGGTAATTCTTGCATTTTCCACCTTCATTTCTATCGCAAATATTAGAGCATGTATTACAGCCTCGTATTCTGTCTCATTATTAGTAGATTCAAATTCTAGTCGGAATGCAAATGCCATTTTTGCACCTGCTGGCGAAATAAAAACGACTCCCACTCCATTTACTTCTCCGTTGGAAGACCCATCTACTAATATCTCCCACCTATTTGGTTCTGTTAAAAGATCTCTAGGATCCCCGTATTCTTCTTCTATTTCCATCATGTCTTCTACAGCTTCATCATCCTCCAAAGGAAATTCTGCGAGAAAATCTGCGACAATTTGAGATTTTGGAGAGGATAAAATTGCATATTGGATCTCAAAATGCCCCACTTGTGCGTTCCATCTTTCAACTCTGCCTGATCTTTTTGAATTTTTTTATTACTGATTCAATTGGTATTTTGGTTAGTACTTTAATTTTATGCGCTTGGAAATATATGCGAAGTTTAGATGCCGCATAAACTAACGCCAGAATTAACTTTTCAATCTTTGAATAATTTTTCTCCGCAGCATTGAATGTTTTGCTGATGTATTAAATGGGTTTTTCAATTCCTACGTCATTTCGCAGAAGTACTGCGCTTAAAGCATGTTGAGTTGTCGCAAGGTACATCAGCAATTCTTCTCCTGGTTCGGCCTTCTGTAAAATGGATATATTCATCAAATATTCTTTAATGCTTTGAGAAGCTTTCTCACATTCATCTGTCCATTTAAATTTTGTTCCCTTCTTTAGTATGTTGAAGAAATGTTTGCATTTATCTGATGATCGCGAAACAAATCTTCCTAGTGAGGCTAAAAGTCCATTCAATTTTTGCACATCTTTTATTGTTGCTGGAGTTGGCATATCTCGAACTGCTTGCACCTTTTCAGGATCAACTTGTATTCCTTCTTTTGATACGATATATCCCAAGAATTTCCCAGATGATACTCCAAAAGTACATTTCTCAGGATTTACTTTGATATTAAAAAGTCGCATCTGATCAAAAAATTCCCTTAAGTTCTGCACATGATTTTTAGCTTCTTTGCTTTTTACCAACATATCATCCACATATACCTCTAAAGTTTTATGTATCCATTTTGCGAACACTTTTTCCACCATCCTTTGGTAAGTTGCTCCTTCATTTCGTAACCCAAAAGGCATCTTTGTGCAGCAATATAATCCTCTGGGAGCAAAGAACGCAGTATGTTCTTGATATTCTTCCGCAAGTGGGATTTTATTATATCCCTTGTATCCATCTAACGAAGATATTCAATCATTTCCTGCGGCAGATTCCACCAGCTGCGGGATATCTGGCAAGGGAAAACTATCTTTGGGACATGCTTTATTTAGATCAGTAAAATCGATGCAAATTCTTATCCCCTTATTTTTCTTGGGAACCACTACTATATTAGCGATCCATTCTGTATATTTCGCTTGTCTTATAATTCCTGCATCAAGCATCTTCTGCAATTCTTCTTCTATCTTGGCATGATAAGTGGTCGCAATCTTTCTTATTCTTTGTTTGAATGGTCTCACATTTTTATTAATCTCCAATCTATGGCACGCAACAGATGGATCTATTCCAGGCATCTCATCCATGTTCCACGCAAAAATATCTCTGTATTTTCGCAGAAGGTTTACAGTTTGTTCTTCTTCCTCCACACCCATCTTAGTTCCAATTTTCAATATTTTTGGGTCTTCTTCACTTCCAACATTTACTTCTTTTGTTGGTTCTGCTGCAGTATAATTGGCTTCACGTTCTCCCATTGGTGTTGGTATTTTTATTACCTCCGATGGTTCATTACTTTCTTGCGATACATCATCAAAAATTCCTTTTCCTTCTTCTGATCTTATCATGTAGATATTGAACTCTTCTTCTTTCCATTCTTCTTTCCTTATTTTTCTGCGTTGTTTTCGCAACTGGATTTGATTTTCACAATTCCTTACTTCATTTTGGAAACACAATTCTGCATAACTTGCATCTCCTCTGATATCACCGATTCCACTAGGCATAGGAAACTTTATGCACTGATATAGAGTTGATGATACAGCCTTGATAGCATGTATCCATGGTCTTCCCAACAGCATATTATATGGTGATTTCACATCCACCACGCACAAAGTTATCTGCGTCTCTATTTCCCCCAGCGGAATTTGTACCACAATTTCACCCTTAGGTTTTGTTAAATATTTTCCAAATCCATGGATATGATATGTTGGACTCAGCATTTTTTCATCTTTGTATCCTATTTCCTTGAACGTGTGGTAAAACATTATATCCACAGAACTTCCTGCGTCCACAAGAGTCCTATTCACAGCCCACTCTTCTGTAGATCTTATCGATTTTTCTTTTCTTATTGGTACAACAGACACTGTGATCACTAATGGAGATGTATGACTTAAATTCTCTTTCGGAATTTCTGCTGCTGTAAATGTGATCTTCTGTTTTTCCCAATCTTTTAACGGTGATGCCTTATCTACTGTCATAATTTTCTTTCCTTCAAAATCTCGATTGTGTATCCTTCCTTTAATATCTTCATGGAATTTTTCTATCATCATCTTTGTTATTACATCACACTCCAATTTATTTTGATTATCTTTGACTTCGACCATCTTTTCTTCCACCAATTTTCTTGATATTCTTCTAATTCTTGGATGATTTCTTTCTTTTTCCTAACGTTTGCTATGATTTTCAACTATTCATCCCTGTTTCTAGCGCCAAAATGTAGTTGCGGGAATTCCCACACTACACCCAACTCAAGAATTTATCAATGTTAATGACACAATTTGAAGATTAAGGATTTTTTTTATTAATATGATCTAAAAGAATTACAGTAATCAAGAACACAATTCACTTAATAAGATTTTCTCTCTCCTAAAAACTTTCCTAACAATCAAAAATTTATCTCTCTCTCTGGAACTATTCATTTCCTTTATATATGCATTTACATAATGGATTACAGCTCATGACAGCTCATTTACAGCTAAGATCCCCTTGAGTTTCAGATCTGAATTCTTGCGATACAACGCAGTTTGCACCGCCTTAATCATTCGCAGGTTTTATTGATGCATCGCTGAAATGTCATACTTTTCTCATGTTTCTGTCGTTTTCATCCGATATATCACTCCTTACGCCACTATGAGATGTTTCGTTGAGTATTATTGATGTATCGTAAATGTATCTCGCAGAATTGTTGTTTATTTTGCAGGGATATTGTTGTGACAATATTCTGATCCTACACCTTAAGAATTTTAGAAGCACGAATACTCAATCCTAAGCGATGTGAATCAAAAGATTTAGAAATATGCAAAGGATTAGACAAACCTTCCACAATCTCTTGTATTAAAGGATCTTCATCATTCTTAAAGAATTGCAATGAATTATTTACCTCGTTTGTATCGTGGTCCTCTATCAAACTATTTAACCATTCTTCGTCTGCTTCAACTGTAATCTCAGCATCAATATAATCCATGGTAAGTTCAATTGGATCTTCCACAACTTCAACCAATTTGATTTCATTCCCAATATCTATGTCTTCAGCAACCTCGTCATCGGAATCAGAATCATCTCCTAGAAAGTCTATTTCATTGGTGCAAATCCTAAAATCATTGTTTGAGTACGTTACACCATTTATAACAACGGTTATGTCATATTCATTCTCCTCCTTTTGAATAGGCGAGTGATCGTTATTATGATCCGGACTTGAAATAACATTACCATTATTGCAAGGATTTTACAAAGGTTGCTCATATTCATCAGAGTCTTCGTCAACCTCGTAATCTTCAATATCCCAAACGACGTTGAAGTTCAGATCGTATTTCCTTGTTAATTTCTTCGAGAGTATTTTCCGATACTCCAACTTCTTCTAATTGATCATATTTCTTAGAAAGTTTTTTGATAAAGAGGAGTAAGTCTTTCCAAACTCTCTGTCATCTGCACATTACTAGAAAACAACTGATCAGAAGTATAACTATCCTCCCATCCCTGTGATTGCTCACTTACATACTCATCATAAGGTTGTTGATATGTAAGAGAGTATCCATAAGGCTCCGTAGGGTATGGTTGGTAGTTGTTATATGAATGAGATTGAAATCCAAATTGATTACCACTATAATATGATGATTGTTCTTGTGCTCCGTACATGTTATGTCCGTAAGGAAACATGACGACTCACAAGAACAAAAGAAAAAAATATAAAAACAAAAACAACCTAAACAAATAACAAATCAATTAGCAACCGCTCCCCGGCAACGGCGCCAAAATTTGATACGTGTAGTAACCACAACAAATTAATTAAGATATATTTCCCACTAATTAAATAATAATATAGCGGTAGTAAGAGATCATTCCCACGAAGAGCAGTGTAATTGATATGTTATTTAGTTCAGCAAAATAAAAAATACTAAAAAGGGGGGATTGGTTTGATTATAATAAACAAAAAGAATAATAATAATAAGATGAAAAGATGATTAGGAGTCATTCTCCGTTACCAAACGTTGAATTGCATAGTATACTCGTTTACCTTTCATAAAAATCATATATCACCATCCATAGAATAGCAGCTAGCTCAGTGATATCCCCAAAACTCCTTTTACCACGGATACGGAAGCTCTCCAATATCAGATTCTATTCAACCGAACCACCATGTAGTAGCTCACTCAAGGTGTAATCCACTTGAATGATTTAGGATTTGTGAATTAGGTTGATCCCAGTAGTTAAACTATTATCTCAAGGTCCACTTGCTGGTATTATCTTCACTCGCAATTACTCCACAGAATCCCTTTGTAAGGTCTCGCGATTTCTACTTGTATAGATAGTTGTTTGACTATTACACTTATCTCCCAACTTCTACTAGCATTAGAATGATCAAAAGATTAATCCAATTGTACACTTGAATAATCTAGAAACCAATCATAAACCCTAAATATAGAAAAGACAATCGATAATATGATAAAAACTTCGAATAAACTTGTATAATAAATAAGCTTCACGCCCGGAACTTTGAATTCATCATAATCAATAAAAGTTTAGCCTCTCATGTTACACCGTTACCAGGTTTTTCATGAGTTCTCTCAGCTTCTTCACTGATAATGGAAGCAACACCATTGTTCACGAAATCCTCCAATAACACCACCGCCAAACCATGACAACAGTCATCACCATTTACTTCCATTAATCCCAGCAGCCCATTCTTCTTACAGGCCTTGTGAACTTCAACAAAAACCATGCAAACTCGAGCTCTCTGACACTTCGTAGCTCCAGAACCATATCGAGAATAACTCAACAACATCACTAGTGATCACCTACTAACCAAAACCATTGTTATCAATCATCACAGCTCCTTCTGGACCAATCACGACTGTCCCGTGAATATATCTTCATCACAGCTGCATGTCCCATTATCGCTGGTAGCAAGCCACTACTCTCCTTCGTTCTCAGCGTATAACACACTCATGACCCGACTCAACTCTGTTACCAATGATGAGATTCCTTTGAACCATAGCAGAACGATCACCACTGCAGACGGCAGCTACATACCTCAAATATCGAACAACAAGACTCCATGACCGAGCATCGGGAGTAACAGTAGCCATTAATGGAAGCAAACTCGAGCTCATCAATCCATCAGTTCCTCACGACTCAGATGGTTTTATGTTTGAGCTCCCATGATGGCGAACCATAGCTCATTGATTTCTTCATTCCCTAAACTTAACGTGGAGAAGATGAACGCAGCCCTGAGTACTTTGACCGACGCCTTTAACAACATTTGAATTCCAGTTTCCCCTCTTATGTAAAAGTCCAGACTCCCTTTATCAGTCCCTTTGAAACAGTGTGTGACCCTTAGTAAAGTGGACTCCCCTTAGCAATTTTATGTGCGTAAACAATTTCGCAACTTTACTTACTTCAAATGCCCACAAAATCTTCATGTGATGTCGGAACGACTCCATTCTTTCGCCATTGACTTTGTATTTTCGTCCTCTTCGAGATGATATCAAGAACTCCTTGATTTGAATGAGTTACACTTGGTCTTTGGCACTTCTCCGCTTGCGGATAACTTCTTTTATTGCACAATTAAGTGCCAATTTGTTTCTTTTGGATGATTCACCTAGCAAAACACAAATAAAGAAGAAAAAAACGTAATATACAATAATTTGCAAGAAACTAAGCAATTACTAGCATGGTTTCGACACGAAATATATGCAAAAAATGCACTTAACATGTATGGACCACATATGAGAACACGAGGAAAAAAGGATTTAATCTGGCATCAAGATGTTCATTTTGTAATCAAGCAGAAGAATCCACTGACCATATATTATGGTACTGTAATTTTAGTGAAATTTTTTGGCAATGGTTAGGAGGAATATAATGTTTGCATTCTTTAATCCTATATCTTTTGGGGTGGTCCTTACTCTGGAAAGATCCAAAATTCAAGATGTAAAGTAAATCTGGAGATCTGCTTCTCTCATAACTATGAAGAAATTGTGTTTTCTTATAAACATAGTAGTTTATGATGGTGCACATCCAAATGCAGAAGAATTAAAGAACATAATAGTTCAGTTTTACAAAAGAATGTGAAGTCATGATGAAGGGGTGTATGTGGAATACAATGGAAGACTTATAGATCCTTAAATTCTTTGGCATGAAGTGCAAGAGAATGAAGAATTATAAAATCCAGGAATGTTTCTTCTCTTTACTCACTGGAAATAAAATTCTCTTATGTTGTGATGGGGCTGCAAGAAATAACCCTGGTGAGGCAGCATATGGTTAATTTTGTTGGCAGAGATAATGCAGGTACTGTTTTAATAGTTGTTGCAGGAGAAATGGGTATCGCAACTAATTACATGGCAAAGGTATTTGCTATAATAAATGCATGTGAATGGGCAGTACGTAAGAACGCGCAATTGGGGGATATCCAATATAATTTGGGGATATAGGTACAGGACAAAGACGGTGTCCCAATAGCAATTCCGGTTTACCCCTTATACTTTTTTTTTGTTAATTCCTAATCTGGACCTTACTAATCCTAATTAGTGTTTAATTATAATTAGTAAAAATTTTAAGTATTTGTCATAAGATTAGAGTGTGTTTTTATTTGTATTTGGGTGAGTGAGGTGAGAGTAGAAGGATGGAAAAAAAATTGGGAGGGAATTTTTTTTTGGTGAAAATGGAGGATGATTGTGAAGAGAGAATTGCTGCTGCTGAATCTTTAGCTCAACTACAACAAGGATCATATCTTGAATCTTCTGCTGATGACAACAACTCACAATTGCAAGTTTTTATGGAACCAACACCCTTGAATGATGATTTTTACGAGCAAGGAGAGTTGTTTCAAGAACCTACACAAGAAAGTAAACTTGCACAACATACAAGCATCCCCTACACACAGGTAAATCTGCTTAGAGGTTGAAAATTTGATTTGAGCCCGCCATTTTTTCAGCTGAAAAACCTATGTACTGGCATTGAAGAAGTATGAATACAATGCCGAAAATCTCAATACCGGCAGAGTATTCATAGAACGACAATTCTGGTAGGACGATATCTCCCAATTTGAAACCAAAACCGGCATAAAATTCAAACAAAAAACTATGCCGGTACAAAAGTTACTTTTTACCTACCAAGGCATATTCTCCAGAATATCAAACCGGCATGGTTAAATTTAAAGGTTACTATGTCGGTACTGCGTGAAAAATATACATGAAGCAGTGCTTTCTGAAGCAAAACATCGACATGGAAACTTAATAAACCACCACGCCAGAACTGTATATCAGCGTGGAACCATAGTTAAAAATAATGTCGGCACCACCAGCGGCATTGTTCGATTAAAACTTTACTATGCCGGTACTTACAAAAATATATATAAAGGGAGTGTGTTCCAAAGCTAAATACCGGCATAGTATATTAATTATATGTTACACCAGAAACATGTACCGGCCTGGGACCATAGATAACGAGCCTGCCGGCACCTATGCTTCCGGCATTTATTTCAAATAAAATTTGTATGCCGGAAAAGGTTTAAAATTTGGTCTTTAGTTTTGTTTTAGTTCGACCATGCCGAGACGTAGGTCGATAATACCGGAATGGTTGTTATTAATTTCTGTTAGAACTAATTTTCATTTGATCCTTAGGTGGTGACATATATTGATCCAACAAATACAAATCCGCTTGGTCAGGATACGTCAGAATACTATAAAATTCCTCTGGTATGTTACCAAAGAATACTTTTCACCTAGTATGCTGACCTTACTAATGGATTGCTTGTAATGAGCCTTCTAATCTCCCATTGTTGTCATTGTGTAGGGAATAAAATATCCAAATGAAGCAATTCCTTTGGCTAAAGAGACGGCTCTTAAGAACATGTGTGTATTGGTGAGGAATACCCAAGGTTCAAATACTCGTTTTGAGATGGTTTCCGAGAGAAGTGGGCAATACAATAAGAAGAATATCCACAAGAGAAAGGGTAATGTCTATCCAAACAAGACTAATAAGGTATACAAGACTCGTATGAGGAAGGATAATTTCCCATTTAAGCTTGTATTCTATCTAAATGAGATGAACAAGGAATGGGATTGTACGGTTTGGTTCGGCTGTCATAACCACCGAGATCCGAAAGATTATGTTGGTCACTCCCTAGTTGCGAAGCTAAAACCTCATGAATTGGAGGATGTAACGAAAATGACCAAAGCACTTATCAAACGAGACGAATTCTCAGAGGCTTTAAGGAAAATGATAAGACCAACGTGTCTTCCCTAAGTACGATTTATAACGCACAAGCAACTATTAGAAGGGTGAAATGGGAAGAGAGGGCTGTTATGAAAGAATTTGAGAAGATAGTTTGGGATCACAACTACACGCATATCATTAAAAGAGTTCCGGACGAGAATCCCCTTTAAATATTCATTTCGCATCCTTTGCTTTCACAATTGGCAAATACATGTTGTGGTGTTATTTTGACGGATTGCACCTACAAGACAAACAAATACAATATGCCATTGTTCAACATCGTGGGGCAAATATCGGACAAGGTAACATTCACATTGGCTAGGTGTTAATGGAAAACAAGAGGGACTATAATTATCATTGGGAATTATGACAATTAAAATTATTCTTCCGGGAAAATAAACTTCCAAGGTTCATCATAACCGATCAAGAGGACGCCTTAATGAAAGTAATATCCGACGTCTTCCCGGATACAAAAAATTTCCTATGTACGTATCATCTACGTCAAAATATTATAAAAACTTTCCATGCCTGGTTTGAACCACCAAGGCGGATATTAAGAAGAGAATGATTGTTCAACTTGTTAGAGCACTGCTCAGTCAAACTCGCATGCGTTGCTATCTCAAGCATGTTTTTCAATCTTAGTGATCAAAACTATATAGTCTTGATTTCTAGTTTATTATAGCTTAGGTCTCGGAGTAGGATAGAAAGTGTAGTTGAGATCAAGAACTCCATGGAAATCATCATACAAGATGAAGGACTACTCAAGGAACCAGTGGATCTTCATCGACTAAAAGGTATGTGGAGACTTGAACTTATCTATCACTCAAAAGTCTATCTACTTTATCTCCTATCTTGAGATAAAAGTCGTTTTACTATATAGACTAAGAATATGCACATGTGACATTTCGAGCTGAGTATATCTCGCTTATCTATTTCTCGAAATGTGTGTTGGTAAAGCTTTCGCTTTAGCCAAGTTCATCTTTGCCTAGTGACTAAAGTCATGTTATGTTTCAATCACTTTGGAAATTGCTCTAACGAAAATTAGTTCATGAAAACAACTATATGACGTCCTCTGAGAATGTTTCAATGATTGAAATGAGAGTTTAGACTATATAACCATTGTGGGATATAAAAATTGTTGTGGAAACACATATATGTATAAGTCCTTAACACTTGAACCGAATTTTGCGAACTTTGTTGATCAAGTGGAACCAGAACGTGAGCAGCAACTCAGTCCGCGAACTGGCGTAAGTTTTCAAACCCGAGAATATTTGCTGAAGTTGAAGTTCATGTGCAGTCCGCGAACCCAGTCCGCGAACTGACGGAACTTCTCATCCTGAGAAATTCTGCTGGAGTTTATTAACTTCAACCGGATAGCTTGAGTCCGCAAACTCAAGAGGTTATGTATGAAAACGTTGTTTGTGAACTTATCTTAAATTACTAAGGAATTCTTTTTCAAACCGCGACTTTATAGTTCATGATTAATGATTCGAGTGAATCACATCGGTCTTGATTCAATTGTGTCTCTTGTAGTACTTGAGATCTCATAGCAATTGAACAACTCTCTAACTAGTTCATTTGAGCCATTTGGACTAGTTATGCTAAAGAAGAATATGGTTGATATGAAAGTTATCATTTGGATAACCATTTGGTTGACCAATATTGAACAAACCATTGTACACGTTTGGGTAAGGTTACACGAACTCAAAACGTCAAGTACATGTGTGTATGACAAGCTAAGTTTTTGATCTAACGGTTGAGAGATATTAACTTGTATCTAATCAGGTTTTCACCTAACAGTGAGTATTGAATGCTTTGTTACTAAGATAACATTGATTACAAACCCTGATTTAAAAGACTATACAAGGAGAACTCTAGCCATTGGAGAAACTAATCCCCACACACTTTTCTTGTGTGATACTAGTTTTCTCTAAGCTAGAGTCGATCTCCATTAACCCTTGAGTTTTCTCTCTAAATTTGGGTTAACGACTTAAAGACTTCATTGGGATTGTGAAGCCAGACCGATACTACTTATGTTGTAGTTGTGTGATTTGATCTTGCTATTTCTATCATACGAGTACAATTTTAATAATTGGCTTGAGATTTCTATCTCCGATAGGCAAGATAAAAGTAGTCACAAACATCTTCGTTTTGTGATTCCTCAATAATCTTCTTCGTTGCGTAGACTAAGTTTATTGTGAGGTGATTAATGAAACTAAGTTGTTCTTCGGGAATATAAGTCTGGTTTTATAGATTGGTTCTTGTTCACCTTGATTTATCAAAAGACGGAACAAAACTCATAGGTTTATTCGTGGGAGACGAATTTATCTATTACATGTAGACTTTTCTGTGTGAGACAGATTTGTTTTCTTAAGTCTTCGACTTTGGGTTATAGTAACTCTTGGTTATGGGTGAGATCATCTAAGGGAATCAAGTGCGAAGTATCCTGCTGGGATCAGAGGCGTAGGAGCATAAATGTACCTTGGATCAGTGTGAGATTGGTTGGGGTTCAACTAAGTCCAGACCGAAGTTAATTTGGAGCAGTCTAGTGTATGTAGCGGCTTAATATTGTGTAAGTTTATTCTGGACTAGGTCCCGGGGTTTTTCTGCATTTGCGGTTTCCTCGTTAACAAAATTTTTGTGTCTGTGTTATTTCTATTCCGCATTATATTTTGTTATATAATTGAAATAATAAAGGTTATGCATTGTTCAATCGATTAAAATATCGGACCTTGTTGGTTGTTGATTTAAATCGATTAACACTTGGATATTGGTCTTTGATACCATCCAAGTTATCTCTCTTTGATTAGGCTCGAGAATTATATTTGCTTGAGTAAATCAAATCGAGAGATTGAGATAATATCTCCTTGAGATATTTTTTATTGATTGAGTCTTGTTGATTCTCTAGAAAACAACTCGGAGTTGTCCATACAGATTGATAATCGAAATATTGGGTGAGGTTGTTAGACCCCTGCATTTTTAATTAGTATTAGAGCAGGCAAACACGTTAAAGACCTTACAAGTCTGTGTTTGTGGCAATCTGAGTCTGTGGACGGAATCTCTATTGCGCATACCAAAATGTCTCCTAAAGCTTTTGACCATTTCAAGTGTCTTGGAAACACATCAAAGTATTATTCCTTAGTTGATTCTTCCGAATCCCGAGGTAGAAAGAATGTTCAATGTGATAATGACATTTCTCCCTCTCATGAGGCATGTGACACTGTGGCAGAAGATGAAAAGGAACTCACCAGAATTTCAAAACATACAACTGAAGATATTGACTTTAATGATCATGATCAGCTTATTGATGAATTTGAAAAGTCTCTTAATCGAGAACGTGATCTCTATAATATCATAAAGTCCTTCTCTAAGAACATTGAGAAACTTCTACAAGAAACTACTTTACAACAGGAAAATATTAGTACTCTTGAGGAAGTTGTTAAAGAGGACTCAATTAGAGAAAAACGTTTTCTCGAGACTCATTCATCATATCTCAACAGACTTCGTGCTGAAAAAGAGAAACTCTGTGCATCTCTTACTCTAGCCCATGCACAGTGTAAATCCTTGGAAAAGGAAAACTCTGTCCTAAGGAGAAATTCTTCTGTAACTAATTCTCAGAAATTATCATATACGAAGAAATGTTCTCCGGAAGAAGATTGTGTCAAGAAAAGTTTGCATAACTTCCAATCTTCTCATATGGCTATGAAGTTTAAACAGGTGCCAGTTATTGCTTCTCCTCTACAAACCTGTACTTTTTATGGGAAACAGAATCACTATGCTATTCATTGTTTTGCAAGAAGGAAACAAATTTCTAAGCTTCGTAATTTGCTTCTCTTCACTGTCAATGGAACAGAAAGTCAGCCGACTAAAGCAGTGAATCGTATGCCCACAAGAAATAAGAAACCTTATCAGAATGATCTCTACTCTAGATATCATCACATGGATAAAGTTATTTCTGGCAACTCTTTTTGTTGTATTAATAAGAATAATTCATGTACTTATAAGGATGTTTCTGATAAATCTAAATCTAGAAAATGGATTCCTATCTATTCGGATCCTCTTGAACCTATTGCTAGAGGTCCTAGATTTAGTTCTCAGAGAAAATCATCTGATGAACATGTGAAAAGCTCCATGCCATATTCTTTAGGGACATAGGTTAACCGAAGAAAGGCGAAGAGAACAAAAATCAAATAGTCTGATGATATGTACAACATCTTTCTCAACAATTGCAATAGAACTTGTTTCCACCCAATCACCTGATTCCAGGTATTTGTTTCATTGTTTCTAACTTGAGAGGTACAAGGAAAAAAGATTGAGAAATACTCAAGTATGTTGTATATTATTTCAGTTTGTTTCTTTTGGGGCAGTCCGTGAACGCTCGTGACCTCCTTCCGTGAACTCCTAGGGTTTAAATTGGATTTTATTACTCTTGTTCACGAACGTATATATATCTTATATTGTGTGTTATTGATCCCTAACTAATGAAGAGCTCTACAAGATCTCAAGAGATTGTGTTTCTTTACATGGAGGAAGAAGATCGGGAAAGTGAATCAATTCAAGATCTGGTTCTAAAAAAGATGCTTGGAAGAAAGGATCATAACTCATGTATTGATGATTTTGTCAAGGATTTAAATCGTTTTCAGAATGATTCAAATGTCGAGTTTGCTAATCTGCAATTGCAAATAAACCAACTTCTAGATGGTCAGGCCAGAATTCTTGCAAATCAGAATATTCTGATACGGAATCAAAAGAAGCTCATCATGGACTGTGCCAAATCTAGGAAGCTTGCTCGAGTTGTTGATCGCAAAGTTAGTGTTCTAACTCACGAACATGGGGTGTCTACTGTCAAAAGAATAAAGGAAGACGGTTATACATTTTTCGATGGTTTCATTGAAAGATATGAAAATCTTAATGAACTCTGATTTCCGTATGTCTAGTAAATCTTCTATGTTTTCTATTTTATTTAGAAGATTAACTAGTGTTTTGGAATAGCAATGATTGTGATTACACATAGCTATATCCAATGATCTCATCTTCTTGTTTTTAGATTTATTGGTTTAAATTCTAAAGTTGTTTGGAATATGATGGTTGCAGTATTAATCTTTTTGATTTTATATATTGCAATATTTTGATGGGATTTATATGTTCGTCCGTGAACTTGATTATCCTATATTTTGTCAATAAAGTCGTTCATATATTGGTATGCAAATATTGATAAAGGAATGAATTGACTTTTGGCAAAACACAAAAGTTAAGCCTATATTGTCAATTATTGATGTAAGATAGGTTAAAATCTTTTGTGATTCAGTCACTTTGCGATGGAAAAATAGAATAGATCCTTTTTTTTTGTTATCCATGGTATAAAGCTTAATTGTTCCATATTATTATGTATTACCGTGAAGGCTCCATTGTGTATCTCATGTTGAGCACGATACGACTAAGTCGATTTTTTTATTGGCATGGTTGGTTTTTCCATGAGATGTTATATGTAGAGCATTAAGAACTAAATTAATCAACTTGTGTGGTTATTTAGTTTGTATTACATGAGTTCTCTCATGTTGAGTACATGTACGGTTAAGGTTGTCATTTTCTATGATAATCTTAGTCGGGGTTCCATAATCTCTTATGTTGAGCCCAAATGAACTAAATCAACCATCTTGTGTGATTATTTAGTTAGCACTCCATAGATTTTTCTCATGTCGAGTGTGGACAATGGAATCGATTACTTTGTGATTAGTTTAATTGTGTAATCCGGTTAGAATATTTATGGGTTTACTTGTGAATAATCTAATCGATGAATTAAATCTCCATAAGTTTACTTGTGTTAAGAATATTTAGTCAAATTAATCATGGTTCGCTTTGGTTAATATGATTGAATATTTTCGATTCCAAATTCATACTTGTATGCAATTTGTTGAGTCTAAAGAAATCCTTCTTTTCTTTTGAAATGAAGGTCGCTCTTGTTGTTCCTTTGGGAATGACATCTTATGGGGGAGAGTTCTTTTGAACTTGCGCTTAATTTCCAAATATTTGTGGGGAGTGCGGCTGTGGAATTTTTAGGGGTTATCTTGTATCTTTATAAACCCCTTGATGAATGCATTTAGCCTCGACTTTATGATTGTATCTAAACAAGATGATAGAACATTTACCTTTGGTCATGAAATATCTCTTACGGAAATTTCATTAAGATTTCGTTCTTGTACCTTTGCCAATTTTATTGACAAAAAGGGGGGGAATTAATTATAGTTCACACTACATATACATATGGTTTTCGGATCATTATATAAGGGGAGTGGTTTCCATGTGAGATAGAGTATTGACTAAGGGGGAGTGAAGTATCACCATAGTATTGTTGTTGAAGTTGTGATGCAATTGGACTTTGACGCTGGGTAATAATACTATGACACTGTATAACAATGATTGAGAACCTATGATTTTCTCATTGTTATAGCTACGGATTTCAACAACGATGATACTAAACTTACAACCTTTGGGATCATTGGACTACTTGGAAGTGACGAAGATTTCGAGTATTGTTGAAGATTAGGCATGTGGAATAGGAGCTACAAAGTTTATTTATATAATTTTAGTATTCCATATGTATTAATAGTTTTGCCACTAGAGTTGACAAAGGGGGAGATTGTTAGAGCACTTCTCGGTCAAACTCGAATGGGTTGCTATCTCAAGCATGTTTGTCAATCTTAGTGATCAAAACTATATAGTCTTGATTTCTAGAATATTTGCTGTCGTAAGTTCTCGAACCTGAGAATATTTGTTGAAATTGAAGCTCAGGTGCAGTCCGCGAACCCAATCCGCGAACTGACGTAACTTCTCATCCCGATAATTTCTGCTGGAGTTTATTAACTTCAACCGGTTAGCTTGAGTCCGCGAACTCAAGAGGTTATGTCTGAAAATGTTGTTCGTGAACTTATCTTAAATTACTAAGGAATGCTTTTTCAAACCGTGACTTTATAGTTCATGATTAATGATTCGAGTGAATCACATCGGTCTTGATTCAATTGTGTCTCTTGTAGTACTTGAGATCTCATAGCAATTGAACAACTCTCTAACTAGTTCATTTGAGCCATTTGGACTAGTTATGCTAAAGAAGAATACAGTTGATATGAAAGTTATCATTTGGATAACCATTTGGTTGACTAATATTGAACCAACCATTGTACACATTTGGGTACGGTTACACGAACTCAAAACATCAAGTACATGTGTGCATGACAAGCTAAGTTTTTGATCTAACGGTTGAGAGATATTAGCTTGTATCTAATCAGGTTTTCATCTAACGGTGAGTATTGAATGCTTTGTTACTAATCTAACATTGATTGCAAACCCTGATTTGAAAGAATATACAAGGAGAACTCTATCTATTGGAAAAACTAATCCCCGCACACTTTTCTTGTGTGATACTAGTTTTATCTAAGCTGGAGTCGATCTCCATTAACCCATGAGTTTTATCTCTAAATTTGGGTTAAAAACTTAAAGACTTCATTGGGATTGTGAAGCCAGACCGATACTACTTATGTTTTAGTTGTGTGATCTGATCTTGCTATTTCTATCATACGAGTACAATTGTAATAATTGGCTTGAGATTTCTATCTCCGATAGGCAAGATAAAAGTAGTCACAAACATCTTCGTCTCATTATTTGTGATTCCTCAATAATCTTCTTCGTTGCGTCGATTAAGTTTATTGTGAGGTGATTGATGAAACTGAGTTGTACTTCGGGAATATAAGTCTAGTTTTATCTATTGGTTCCTGTTCACCTTGATTTATCAAAATACAAGAACAAAACTCATAGGTTTATTCGTGGGAGACGAATTTATCTATTACCTGTAGACTTTTCTGTGTGAGACAAATTTGTTTGCTTAAGTCTTCGACTTTGGGTTGTAGTAACTCTTGGTTGTGGGTGAGATCAGCTAAGGGAATCAAGTGCGCAGTATCCTGCTGGGATCATAGGCGTAGGAGCATAACTGTACCTTGGATCAGTGTGAGATTGGTTGGGGTTCAACTAACTCCAGACCGAAGTTAATTTTGAGCAGGCTAGTGTCTGTAGCAGCTTAATAAAGTGTAAGTTTATTCTGGACTAGGTCCCGGGGTTTTTCTGCATTTGCGGTTTCCTCGTTAACAAAATTCTGTTGTCTGTGTTATTTCTATTCCGCATTATATTTTGTTATATAATTGAAATAATACAGGTTATGCGTTGTTCAATCGATTAGAATATCTGACCTTGTTGATTGTTGATTTAAATCGATTGACACTTGGATATTGGTCTTTGGTACCATCCAAGTTATCTCTCTTTGATTAGGCTTGAGAATTATTTTGCTTGAGTAAATCAAATCGAGAGATTGAGATAATATCTCCTTGAGATATTTTCTATTGATTGAGTCTTGTTGAGTCTCTAGAAAACAACTCGGAGTTGTCCATACAGATTGTTAATCGAAATATTGGGTGAGGTTGTTAGACCCCCACATTTTCACAGCTAGAGGAAGATGTTCGCAGGAACAAACTATCCCCCGAAGAAGAAGAAGATGAGAGATCCAAGATAAAAGAGCGAGTGGACAAAGAACATGCGGAAAATCATAAAACGTGGTTGGAATTTCTAAGAGATTGGGAGAAAGTATATTGGTCTCTTACCGTGGATATGTACAAAAAGAGGTTGGACAAGTTTATTGCCGATTGGAATGATCTTTATCCGACTTCCTTCTGGTATTGTCGGACTCAATGGTTGGATAAGTTCAAGGAAAAATTTGTGCATGCATGGACAAACCGGTATAAACACTACAAGAATGAAGCAACTAGTATAGCGGAGTCCGCTCATTGGAGATTTAAAGATCTCATCCAAGGCGGCCAAGGCAACGTGGTTACGGTCACCGAGGCAATGAAGCAATACTTTAAGAGTGATATCGACAGGATCAAGCAGGCGTTTGAGAAAAGCTCAATGTAAAAGATGACTCAATTTATTCGCTATGGTAATTTTCTCCAAGGAATAGAATTTAATGTCTCTCATTGGGCAATACAACATATGATCAGACAAATGGAATATGAGATAAACTATGGAAAACCGAGTGATGTGTGTATTTGTCCCGACATATCTTCATTGGGCCTTCCGTGTCGTCATATGCTTGTGAAGTATGAAGAAGTGATACCTATTAAAGTTATTGATCCATTTTGGAAGCAACTATCTTTCGACCCTCCCCCTACGGAATATCCCGGACAATCACCATGGGATACGAACAAAGCAAAGGATTTTTTTGAAGATTACTCACGTGGCACCTCGGTTAGCCGACAAGTCTTGTTGAGACAACTAAGGCTAATTACATGGCCATGGATATCACAAAGTCAAGAGCCAACAAAAGGAGATCCTCCCGGTAGACCACAAACTAAAACGGAAAGGAGAAAACAAAGGAAATAATTGAAAGCAATGACTCAACGTGAAGAATAAATCGCGGCAAGTAAGAGACGACATCTAACTGGATGTGAGATTTCGGAAGCAAGGTTCGCAGATGCGCCGGTAGCAAACAAGGGGGGTAGGCTGAGAAAGGAACCGCTCAAGTCAACAACAAACGAGGGATTCCGTATCCACACCAAAAGCCGATATAGCGGAGGTTCCAAAGAAAACGGGCTGCCCGCTAAAGGTACCAACATTGAGATACCAAGAACAACAAGGTGAGCATTCCGAAGCCACACCTATAGTCGATGTAGCGGAGGTTCAAAAGAAAAGGGGTCGGCCGCCAAAGGTACCAACATTGAACCACCAAGAACATCAAGGTGAGCATTTCGAAGCCACACCCATAGTCGATCTAGCGGAGGTTCCAAGGAAAAGGGGTAGGCCGCCAAAGGTACCAACATTGAGTGACAAAGAACAACAAGGTGACGAGGCGGTGGTGCCAAACAAAAATGGAAGGCCAATTAAGGAACCTACATCAAGTCAACTACATGAAGGTGAAAATTCCCAAGCCACACCCAAAATAAGTGATAGCAAAGGTAAGGGACCCATATCTAGTCAACAACAACACGATGGTGACAATTCCGTAGGAACCATCAAAGTTGATGTTTTTTCGGTTAAAAAGCGAAGGGGTAGTCCAAGGAATTACGGACCCCCATCACATATTAAGACACTAGAAGTGTAGAGATTGCATATGATGGATTGGATATAATTAAGCTACAAAAGAGTAATATGAAGATGTATAATGATCGCAAAACAGGCAGGACCATTAGAAGTTATCATACCAAGATGCATTCTTACATATGCCAACTTCCTGAGGTTATTCGCGAGTATATTGTATATACGGATGATGTCGATGGAGATGGAAATTGTGGTTATCATGTCGTGACCGAACAATTAGGAATCTTTGAGACGTCGATTAGTAAAGGATGACACCATGCCGATATGCTAGAAACAGGATGGCCTAACAAATTATGAAAAAGAAGAGCTTTTATGAGCAATTGGTTGGTGATGAATAAACGTTTCATGATATGTAGGCTCAAGTATTAGGTCCCGAGCAGGAGATGAAGTTTCTTCCTTCTTAATATTGGATGAGAATGCCGCTTTGTGGGCATCTAGTGGCGAATACATTTAATTGTGTTGTTCATTATTTTACCCCCACCGTGGAAGTAACATTCACACCAAAGTGGCAAAAATGTGAACGATCCCTTAAGAAGAGAAGAGTTGTTTTGGCGTTCGTGAACGGTAATCATTTCATTATTCTAAAACTTAAGGAAAATTGTCCATTGCCACGTATTTGTGGGATGATGAAAAACAAGGATCTAGATCCCAATATTTGGAAGGGATGGATGGCAATGTATGAGGAGAATCACGATTTTCGGGATGCGACTTTATCAAAAAAATCTCTCCAAGAGGAGAAGATGCAACTTCGTACGTGTGGAAGCGTTGATGAGTAATTTGGATATATGTGGTTCACTAATACGCAACATTTAGTTTTTCGGAAGTGTGAATTGTAAACATTAAACTATATTTTGATACCTATGCCGGCATAATTATGTTTCATCATTACCACGCCGGGAGTGTTGCACTGGCGTATATTTTTACTGTTGCAACGGTGCTGGTAATTCAGAAAAAATATCCAGTTAAATGAGTCCATATGTCGGCATTGATAGTAAACTAAAAACAGTTCCGGTAGTCTGACAAAAACATTTTACCCCTGCAAATTACAGACTACCGGCATTGTATCCAAATACAATTTAGAGTGCCGGAATTCTGTGTTTTTGTTGTTTGGAATATTTAGAGTGTCGACGGTGATATTTCCTCCTACACAATGCCGGTACCTAACATACACTTATAAATTCATGTGATATTGGCACATTCAAAGAACATCCAAACTCAGTGAAAGGGTTAATTTGACATTGGTTTGTCAACATAATAAATCTAATAAAAAAACTAGATTTTATAAAAAAAACTAACTCCAAAGTTAAGAGATTCCAAACCAAAAACAAGTTAAATATAAACCAAATCAACCAAAGAATGTAGCAAGACACACAAATTGTTCAAGACATAAACATAAACAGACATAAACCAATACTACAATGTTCAAGACATAAACATAAACAAACATAAGCCAATTAGGGATGTCAATGGGTACCCAATTACCCGGAACCGAACCGGACCCGATCAAATTAGGTCCGGTTCCAGGTCCTTATATTGGACCCATTAGTAGTTTTAGTACAGGACGGGTAGACCCGATAAAGAACCGGGGTACCCGGCATAAATTTGCGTAAAACCAAAAAGTAAGTTACTGGACTTGATAATTCCGCCTCACTTGGACATATTGCTCTCTCTAAAATCTTTCCCTTTTTGTCTTAAATTAAAATTTCTTTCTGAGAACTAAATTACTAGGGCTGGATATCCATGGAGACTATACTAAACTCCTATGATTTCTTCCCTATCTCATTCCTTTTATAGCTAATCTCACTTTTCTCTATCTTTACATACCATTTGTAATCGTTTTTCTCTTTTAATTTCTTTGTTTTAACTTCTCCCATTGTTATAGGGTTTCTTGAAATGTACATGAGGTGTAAAAGGTTGATCGAGGTAAGATTTTCCATTTTTTTTTTCTTTCCTAGTTCTTTGTTGTCAGTTTAAAAGTCCCGCTCTTAATGATTCTAGTGTTAGTTTATTACTTATTGTTGAAGGTTGATTGTATATTTTTGCATCAAGGTTAATTTCGTTACTAACAAAACACTCAATATTTTATGGAGTTGAATTTTTGTTTATGGGAGAGTTTGAAAATGGGTATTCAATTTGACAAGCATGTAAAATGAGGTGAAATTAGTGATGCTCGTAATATGTTTGGTAAATTGTTGTTTAGACATTTCATTTTTGAATGCTTTGAAGTGGAATCAATTGTCAAAATGTCAGTAAATTTTGTATTATGACAGTGACCTTGTTCTTTCTTGAAGCTCTATTTATTTCATACCATCCATATTTCTATGTCACTTGGTTGTTCTATAATTCTTTTGGAACATTTTTCTAGTCTTGCAACCAATGAAAGCTTACAGACATAAATGCTTTTATACACAGCATGCCGAAGTGCTTACGCACTAGTTTTTGATGCCGTTTATACTCCAAAAATGACAAGACTCCTGCAGAAGAATTGGGAGCTGCAGTTGTTACTGTGGTAGATATGTTTAATCATCGAACATGCCTATAAAGAAATATTTCTTCAAATCTGGTTGGTACGTTCTCGTCCTAGTCGACGTCCCCAATTTTCATTTTATGAGATTGGTTTCAAGTTATGCTACAACCATACTGATGATATCTTGTTGTATTTGGTAATCTAACAAAACAAACATTTTTCTCTAGAGTTGTTGTAGTAAATACTGTATACTTAGGTTGTATTGTTACATTACAGATTGATTAATGATCATTTGAATTACAGTACACTAAGTAGTGGATTTCCTTATGATGCAAAAGGAATGGAAGTAAATCAGTGTTAAGGGAGACTTCATATCTATACCAGCAGTGTCGTTGATTGAGTTGGGTGGACAAGGCTGAGCACTGGCTATTGAATGGGATTTTCAGGATCGTCAGAAGAATACTATCTCTTTATTGGAATATAGTTTGCTACTTGCTAGTGTAGGAGTTTGGGGGTGACCAGTTGCGAATCTAAAGAATTCTTATAAGCAGATGGATGACACATTGACACTATTGTCCCAGTATACTTGACACGAGGTACATCTTGATCTCAGTCTCAACCTTGGCTTAAATCCATCATAGTGGGACAAATGGAAGCAAGTCTATCTCGTAGCATCTCTACTGGTTCAGTGAATGCTGCTGTAAGGTGTGTGAAGACTGGTGGTGTCATTAAAGTAGTTAATGCTGGTGTAGTTTACTTTAGTTTCTTTCTCAAGTGTTTCTTTGACAAATTCTTATTTGTTTGGGCTGTTAGTAGATATCTGTACACTCTGGATATTGTTAGCAATATGTTGATGCGTAATTTTATTCAGTTGTATAAAGTGACCATTAAATACCCGTTTGATACCCGGAACTGGTGGGTACCCGGCAGTTTAATCGGGCCGGACCCGGAACCGTTAAGACCCAGAACTGGAAAAAATAATAGGGTCCGGTTCTGGGTAGTATGGTACCCGGGAGGACCCGGACCCATTGACAGCCCTACCATTACCTATATGCAAATCGGTGAGCCCTGCATGCCGAATTGGAGCATTTCAACATCACCGCCATAAATTGCAGCCATCCCCAGCTCTGAAATATGTACAAGCCTAGATCTTCGACGTTCACTGCCACTCATGAGATCAGTAGCTGACCCGACCAGTCCAGCATACTTTCTTACCCTCAAAGGGCTCTGATACGATTTGTAATGACCGACCCTTCCCTCGTATTATGCATATGAATTAAGGAATAACATATCTTGGGATTTTAGCCATTTCCCAAGGGGAGCCAATTTTATCCCAGATTATTTATCCAAGACAATCCAACTTCAAGTAGGAGAAAGATACTTACATAGTCCTCTTATCCTACCATGGGAGATCCCTAACCTAAGCAAGGTAATCAATATTTGTTGTATCGGCTGATATTATTGGTTTTTATCGTGTATTGGAATAAACCTTTACGATATCTAAAATATAGGCATTAAAAGGATTGACCGATAAAACGCTCATACCGTCCGGTACAAACCGATATACTTGGTTGACCGATACACTAATAATATAGATATGGGTAATTTTGTGGAATAAGTTATTTAATTTTGAAAAAATTTAAACAAATTCCTTCCTCGTAATCGTCTTCTTCCTCCGTACACTTGAAAAGTCAATCCGATTCAGTAAATACATTTCTAACTATTTCATTTATCGATGTTAGTTGAAATTAGCTGAGACGATGGTGAAAATTAATGAGGGTTACTTGGAATAGATAGTGGAATGAGATTGAATTATAGTGTGAAACTTTTGATCTTGAGAATTAATGCATCATATGACACCAAATTCTTTAGACTGGGACATTTATAAATATTTGAAATTATAGTCTTAATGATGTATCACCTATAAAAACCGATATAATCTTTTGTATAGGTGTATCGGACCCGGCCGATAAGATACCGATACACGATATTAACTACTTTGAACCTGCGCAACACAACCTAATTTTTTGAATAAATGGACAAAAGTAAAAGAGGATTTCTTAAGTACAATAAGGAAATAAATGAGGATCGTTATTAGAGTTGTTTTCTCAAGGTATCTTTTAGGTTATTATTACAACTTTTTATGATCAGAACTTTAAATTAGGAAGACTGTATTATGTTTTTTAAATAGGGCAGTGACTAAATACAACCCTCATTTGGGTTAAAACGACTTTGACTACAAACAACCCCCTTGTGTATGTAATTAACTAAATACAACCCTCGTTACTTTTTATCTCTTTTTAAGTACAATCCAAATGATGTTGACTCTTTATTCCAACTCACCACAAATCTTTATCTACTTACTAATAAGATCCAAAATAAAACCTAAATTCTTATCATCTTCTCCACCGATTTTTTTTCAAAATAAAACACTCTTACTCCTTCATTTCCACGACTAAACTATACGTTGTGATCTTTCTAACTCTGTCAAACAAGTCGATAGATCAAAAAACCTCAAAAATACAAAAATCCTGAACCTAAACTAGACTAACGACAATAAAAGTAACCTTAAAAAAAAATTATTTCATATTTTGCTTCTCTTCTTCCTCATTGTATAATATCTTGTTAACTAACCATTTGTGATGTGCACTAGCGTTAAATGTTTAATGAATTGTTATATTTTTTTTCTTATTTTTTAAGAGATTTGTTTTTGATTTTTATTTGTTTTATAACTTGCGAAAATATCATGTACTTTTTTTGAACATCTGTATGACTAACAGGTATGTAATTCCACTGATAGATATTTGTCTGCAATTGGTTAAACTCTTTCATAGTTTCGTGTCTATAAAAAAAAACTAGTATATAAAAAACATTGTACAAGAAATGAAGAAAAAACAAATGAACTTTGTTAGGGCTTCGATATTAGTTGATTTACAGTTGAAAGAAGGAAAACTAATCTTGATTCTTACCCAAGTAAGATCTTAGGTTATGTTTTCTATTTAGAACCAAATTTTGACTTTGAATTTTTGTGGGTTGCGTTTAGTTGTAAAGTAAAAATAAAAACTTTGAAAAGTAAAATTTCAGTTGTATTCGACCTCAACGAAGGTTGCATTTAGTCACTGCCTTTTCGAATTTTATTTAGATCATTAATTATACCTAATTGTTTGGGTCACAAGGCTGGAACAAATAATTTGGGTAATGCATGCTTTATCGATGTTATAATACAATGTCTAAAGGCAGTTGTAGAGATGAAACCAGAACTCATTCGGTACTGTGATTATTCTAAGAAATTGAGAAATGTGTCACATCTCCTGACTCTTTCAACTACGGAACCATTTTATGAGTTAGATCACGCGAAATCTATTGTCAACCCAGAGAAGTTTTGGCAAGTGAGTTCTTATCTCTGTCTTATATGTGCATTTTCATCTTATGTGTATATTTTTCAATTTATTTTTGTTTGTTTTTTTACACGAATTTTTTTTTTGATTCTCTGTAAGTGATTCTATGTAATTTTGTTGGGTTCTTACGTTTTACAGAGGCAAGTTGATCAGGAAACCAATGTGCATGAGGAAAATGATGATGATGAGTATACTGATGAGGAGGAGCACTGGTAATGTTTGTTTTTATATTATTATTTTAATAAAATAGAGAGTTATATTAAGATCTAAACGGATTTACAAAGAGTAAATGCAGTCCCAACTAAAAACAGAACTAGTGTGGTTAATATGGACCCTTTGTCCACCAGCAGCAGACCAAGACAATACGAAGGACTTAGTATCAATACTATCATTATCTGTCTTGAACTAATAATTATCTGTAAAAGTTCTTATGTTGCTCTCACACCAAAATTTTGACCGACTGCAAGAGCGTTGAGAAGTGCAAAGATGCATGTAGTTTTAGGTTTCTTTTGCAATGCAGGAATAATGATTCACAGGAAAAGACATTTAATATCAAAACAAAAAAGAGAATCCTACATGCAGTTTCTTACAACATACGGAATACCCTAACAAAGAAGATGAAATCATGATTGATTGTTTGAGTGACCGAGTCCGACAGTAGAGAGGAAAAGTGATCGAGTGAGACTGAGTCTTGGTTATACTAACATGCAAGAGATGGGTTTTGCGTGTGTATCAAAACAATCATGTCAGCAAACCATCAGTTTCGAAACTCAAACTTTGACTGGGGGTTAAGTATGCCTTTCACTATATCTTTTGTTACTTAATCCTACACTTAAAATGCCTTCAGGTACATAATGCATTTTACTTGTGCACTTAGAATATTTGGACACATAATCCCACGTATAAGAATTAAATTAAGAATACATGAAGCCTTCTATCTTTTTCTTAACCACGATGATTAACGTGTCATTTATCAGTTCAAAATTTAAACAAGAAAAAAAAACAGACATGTCCCCTATTAGGATGGATTCGTATGCGTATCATTTGTCATACAATCCAATTTTATCCATATAGCATGTCCATTATTTGTACAAGTGCCAGCTAACAAGACAAATAATTCGACGATATTAGATAACCGAATATTTCCAATCATGACTTATTGGCTTATATGCACATGAAAAGGATGGTCTCGTATGGGTCTTGGACCATCTACAGAAAAGGAAAACCGGATCTTTGTAATTTAAAGCGAGTCCAAAAAGAAAGTAAAGATTTCAAATAAAAGTGATCCAATGTTGTACTTGGATTGACTTCACACTACAATTATAGATACAAGAAAATACTAACCACTATTAGAAGGAGTAACAAAATTCCAAATCTTGTTGGCCAATGTACAATAGATTTATTTGATAATACATGTTATATTCCAAATTAACTAAAATACCTTTATGAGTTAGATAACGCGAAATATGTTTTCAACCCATAGGAGTTTTGGTAAGTGAGTTCTTGTCTCTGTATTATGTATGCATCTCCATTTGATGTGTATATTTTCATCTCATGATGGATTTTATGCAGCAATTGTTGCGTCTAAAATATAAAGATTATAAAGACAAGGGTTAGAGAGGTTGCAACATGGAACATGTGTTTTACTTTTATGAGTCTCTTGAGTCACTAACAAGTGTTGTTGATGTATAATTTATTTGATACGGTATATTCAAATAAAAACAGGATGTCAGAGGAATGTTGGTTACAGATTGTGGAAATTATTTCTGAGTCTTGTGAATCACAAACTAGCTGGTACTCACTTGCCAAACCAATATTACTTTCTCGATGATTTGGGAAGGGTATTCCTTTTTTCTTTAGGAAATGTGTTTAATTTTGAACTTTTTGGGTATTCTATTATGGATGTAATATTTATAATTAGACAAATCTAATCCCATGTGGATTCTGGATGTGAACTTTAAGGATATTAAAGGTATTTTAGTATGGTATTTCAATATCTATTTTTGATTTCTTCCTTTTTAATTTTTACAAGTGCTTTTAATATATGTATATGTTACACCAGTTACCGTTGGAATGAGTAACTTGGCACAGCAATATACTTTGCTAATTTATCCATACCTAAGTTGACTATTTTATTTCAGGGGCAATTACCAAACGTAGTTTTAGATTGTTTTTATTTCTTTATATTATTTTTATTAGATTGTTTTTATTATAAATTTAAAGTTTTTATATCATGTAAATGTATTTACTTTGTGCATTGATCCTAACTTAATTAAGAAAATATGTCTCGTGCGTCAAAAATAAAAATAATATAAAAACATGATATGAGAGAACCTAAAAAGAGGATTACACTTTATGCATTCCATGACACAACATCTCTGTTAGGTATATCTGTAAATAATTTGAAAAGGAGAGGGCACGAAGTACACCACTAATTTTTTTTTCCGGTAACCTATATGGATAAAACCAAATACAATTGCAAGTAGATCTAAGTTAAATATTCTTGAACACTATGTATATGGAGTTTTTCTCTTTCTCTTCCACAACCAATATATCTAGACACAAAGTCAGTGAACCTGATTGTGCAGAAGAATTCATTGACGATCTCATAAATTAATATACAAGATAAATCTAGTCGTATCCGAATCAAGAGGATCTGAATTCTAACAAGTATAAATTTGCGATCAATCTTTCAAGATACGAATTCAACAATGATATATAGATGCCTAAAAAATAGAGTCCTCCTAATAAGAGGGAAAGAAAATGGTCAAATTCTGGATAATGTCAACTCAAAAATAAATAGATTTAGAATTTTGTATAATATTCTATTAAACTTACCCTCAATGGTATCATCTTCGTTTACCTCACTATCTAAAGCTTTAGAACCAGTGTCCCCGTGAGGATAAATTTTCTTTGCCTATCTTCAACAACTTTTTTCCTCAGGTTTGCATCGTTTGATGAATTCGGCAGTCATCAAAAATCAAAGAGCAATCAACTAACCTTTTTAAAATTCTATATTACCATAATTTCTACTTTTTCAATTCGTGATCTTTAAGCACCTAATGTGTACTCATAAGAGATGCATGATGGTAACATCCAAGATAAAATGTCCGGTTTGAAGTATCTTTACGAACTATAGAAATTGACCCGCCGATAGTAGTGGTTTTAAAGCTTGAGCTCTGTGTCTCGATGTTGACTCAGGCGATTAACTCGGTCATTAATTTTTTCGTCAAATCTTCAGTGATTTCTTCATTTAATTCAGGAGGTTTCCGATTAGATTGGTGGTAGATTCTTACAGTTTTTTCTTCTTTAAAATCAAAACCTAAGTCGGAAAATATGGAAAATCGACCGGAAATAGATTTTTTTTTCCTATGTTATTGCCAAAAAAATTTGGGAGTAATTTTTCGAATCAAAGCAGTTCAGCTAATATTCCTGAAAAGGTTTTCGAAAATCCAGTATGTTTCAATCCAAATGACTTAATTGATGAAATCTTGGATGAATGGAGATATAGCTTAATTGGAAGGTTGGATTTAGTATAGCTTAATTTGGATTCTACAGTGACGATATTGAGAAAACAATGGAGTCTAAAAGTTACAATTCAAATTATTCCTCTTGGTAAAGGTTTTTTTATAATTAAGTTAGATAATGATAAAGATAAAAAATATATCTGGGAGGGTTATAGGACAGTTGAAGCTCAAACTTTAAAACTCGGGGCATGGGAACCTAATTTTAATCCTGCAAATCAAAAATAGACTAGAACTTTTGTATGGGCTCAATATCCTGGTTTTCGTATTGAATATTGATGCATATTAGTAGATCAATTGGTAGACCAATTAAGGTGGATGAAACAACTCTCAAAATGGAGATTGGTTATTATGCTAGAGTTCTAGTTGAAATTGATTTAACAAAGTCTATTCCTAACAAGGTGCAGGTTTAGACTAAGTATGAAAGTTTTGAACAAGTAGTGCAAATCCCAAAACTACCCAAATTCTATAATCATTGCTCTGTGGTGGGTCACTATGTTGTTGAATGTAGATCCAAATGAAAGAACAAGACCAACAACTGGACATGCCAATTGTATCTAAGGAAGTACCAAAAATGTGGAGAAGAGTGAAAAATAAACAAAAGAATAAAGGTTCTAATATTTGTTTTACAGATGAGGAAATGTCACAAATGCTAGAGAAGGAGATGCATTCTCCACCTTAACAAGATAAAACTATTACTTCATAAGATATGCAAATTGCATAGTAGTATTATAGAAGAAATTATTCCTTCATTGAGAAATAATGCAGAAAGTTCAAATCAACAGAAGAAATTTATTAATTCTGGTAAATTTCAAATACTTCAGGATATGAATGAGAATATTTTGGACTCACATAGTGAATTTTCTGCTTTATCAGTAGAACAAGTAATTCAAGTTGTTGCTAGTTCTTCTTCCATAAATTCTGTTGTCAATGTGATGCCTCCATTAGGGAAGGGTGGTACAAGTTTATTTGACATTTCTCCTGCAAAACATAAAAATCACAATGTGGGTAGAGTCATCACAAGAAAGCAAGCTGCTAATTTAAGTTCAAATGGTAGTAAAAATGAGAACCTGAGAAGACTTTCTTCTCAACCTCAACCATCTAAATGAAAGTGATATTTTGGAATGTCAGAGGCTTGAGGAGACCAAAAGGAAAACACAAACTAAAAAATTTGGTTCAATTTTTATGTCCTTCTTTAGTTTTTGTTGCTGAACCAAAGGTAAGAGTAACTTCTGATTTTGCCAAGAAACTGAATTTACCTAATATGCATTACAAGTTAATTCATAATTCTACTACAAATAAAAAAGTCAATATTTGGATATTTTGGAGTGCAAGTTTTACTACACCTACAGTGGTTTCCATTTCTTCTCAAGATATTACTGTAGATATTGGGGGAGTATTAATAATAGAATTCCATGCAGCTTGTTTAACAGTAGAAGAGAGCTTTGGGAGGAGTTGGAATTATTAAATTCTTTAGATAAACCATGGCTTTTCATTGGTGATTTTGTGTGTCGAGAAGAAAAAGAGGGGAAGGAGTCCTCCAACTATTTTCATGAATGAATTTATTAAGTGTCTTCATGTCTGTGTGTAGATGGGGAAAAACGATTTGCTGGTTTTTGCGGAATTGAGGAGACGACCGTGCGGAGGAGATTCCTTGAACCAAGCGAAATTTTCAACCTCATACAGATGCACTGCAAGAAGGGAGTGATTTAAGTTCGAGAGACCAATCTGTAGTACTCCGGCCTAAACCAAGACAATGGCCATTCTAGAGTAAATTCGATCACAAGAGAGGATGGGTTGATCTGTAGGAGGGAAGCTGAGAAATGTGTGAGACCAATGGTGATCTGAGATTGTAGGTGTATTGTAACTTCAGCGTGAAAATGCTCTAAATGATTGAATTTTTCCTGATTGAGAGTGATTTATGTGAGTTCGTGTAGACGAAAGAGTGTATGTATGAACTTTGGTGAGAAATTGCTCATTCAGGAGATCGTTGTTCGAATGTTTGAGAACTCTTCGAATGTTCTTGTTTCAATCAGGATTCAGGGACATTATATAATGCCGGAGATGAAAACACCATGATCCCATGAAGTGTGACAGTTTACTGGAATCAGAGATTGGGGAAGTGGGAAATCGCGTTAACCCAATTACTCATCGTGCAGAGACTTGGTTAATTTTCCACCCACTACTTTGCTGATTCTTCCAACTGATTGCACGACTTATTCACATTCTCATCGTGGGTGAACACACATGCCGTAGACCGCCAGACCAAAACCCTAGTTGATATCCCCCCAAGTGACACGATTGATGTCTCGTGGTTAATTTAGTCACTTGTTGATTTCATGACTTCGTGGGACGATGAGTCCAAGTATGTGCTGAGTTAAACATGATTTTGTAAAATATTCTGCAACTCATGAATTAAGCGCGTCTGCTGAGAAAGTGATAGGATCCTCACGTTGAGGTGAGCAAGTGTTGCTCGGTAATTTGTTTAATATTGATAGTTCCAATATTGCTCATCTGAGCAAGTGTTGCTCATCTGATGAATTATTGGCAGCGTGACCAAAATAAAATATTAATTAAAGTGTTGGTAGTTGAACCGAGCATAATTAATAAGAATACTAATTTTTAGATCATTGCAAAATTATTAGTGTTTGAATCTGGAATCATGATCCTTGGATTCAGAAACCCAAATTTAATCAATTGATGACCAATTGATGGTTTATTTGAAAATTAACCATGGAATGAAGGAGAACCGGCTTCATGGGACCGTGGATCGACCATGAAATTCTCACATGCTCGCGTGAGCAAAAACCAAGACCTCTTTGAAGAGTTGGTAAGTTGATGAAAGAATGATTAAATGCTGGTTTAATCATTTATTGAATTACTGCTGGGTTCAGTATTAGGTGATAAAACCTAATTAATTATGAAAAGGTGAGGGACCATCCAAGGGGTCATGAAACCGGCCCTGGGTGGTCACGGGATCAAATGATGATCGCTCCGTCAAATTATGAAATTGTTTGGAGAGTTTTGGACCCAATACGTGCAATTGCGCAAATTAGGTCAAATTGTGAAAACAAGTGGGACTGGCTCATTGCGAGCCAAAAATCCAACCCTGGTCAGTCAAGGTAACATGCTTTCATCATTGAGACGTCCATGTCTTAGTCCTGAGAATTTTGATATTTTCTGGTGCACGTTTGAGCGACCATTTGAGAAAATATGACAAAATTAGGGTTTTTGATAAAACCGTCAAAACTTCATTGGATGAAGGAAAATAATGAAAAAGTGAGAGAATTATGAAGTGTGGGACCGGTCATGGCCAAGGCATGGCTGTCTAGCCAAGGAAGCTATCCCACACATTTTTTCATAATTTTTGTAATATTTTTCATGATTTTAGGGAAATATGATAAAACGAAGGAGTTTTGCCAAAATTAAAGAGTTTTTGTTGAAATCATGGAGTTTCCATGAGATAAAGGAAACATAAAAAATAATAATAAATAAAATAAGGGACGTGTGGGCGTGTGGGACCGGCTTGGAGCATGGTTGGCCGTCCATAGCCCGGTCACGTGCGTTTTCCCTAATTTTATATATTATTTCATGATTTGAAGGAATTTTCATAATTTGAAGGAAATATCATGAAATCAAGGAATTTCATCATGGGATTATGAAAACATGAAAAATATGCTAATAAAAAAGTGGGACGTGTGAGCCACCTAGGGTTTGGCCGACCGGCCATGGTCCGTGCACACGAGTTTTTCTAATTTTTATTATTTTTCATGGGACCAAGGAAATATCATGAGATTAAGGAGTTTTCATGAAATTAGGGAAATAATAATAGAATAATGAGGAACCATGAGGTGTGGGGCCGGATGGGACCAAGGCATGGCCGGTTGGCCAATGGTCACACCCCCATCATGTTTTCCCTAATTTATATTATTTCCTCCGCGCGAAGGAAGCACCATAAAATTGAGGAGTTTCCTCAAAACAAAGGATATTTGTTCAAGTGAAAGGTTTTCATGAACTCAAGGAAAACAACAAAAATATGATAAAAATATGAAACTGACGTGGGATTGACCACGGCACGGTCGGCCGGTCAGTGGGTCCATGCTCCCAGCACCTTGGTCAATTTTTAATTATTTGCTATTTTCCGTCCTATTTTACATAGGTTCATCGTTTCGTCGTATTTTGAAATACTCGTTCGTGCGGTGATTGTTAATGCATCATCGTTGAATGCACTTACACCATTTGAAACAGGGCTTACTCAGAGGTAGCTTCGATGCCCGTGCGTTGAATATTTATTACTAACCCATGGATTTCTGCTAGGAAGAACCATGGTTTGCGTAATGAAATATCTGCGAAAATATTTGAATATTTTTAGAAATTATGCGGATGAATCCAAGAGTTTAGGTTTGAGACAGGGCTTGCTCAGAGGTAGCTCCAATACCCATGCATCGAATATTTATTACTAACCCATGGATTTCTGCTGGGAAGAACCATGGTTTGCGTAATGAAATATCTGCGAAAATATTTGAATATTTTCAGAAATTCTGCGGTTGAATCCAAGAATTTAGGAATAATTAATTTATGACTTTACACTAGCAGAGCAAGCTGTCTAGAAGCATTAATTATTCTGATATGAGCTTGTTGAAGCTTCATATCCTTTATATAGTCAGGGTAAACTTGTTGTTTGTATCCTGAAGACGTTATTGCTTTATACTAGCAGAGCAAGCTGTCTAGGAGCCGTCCATCCCGTGATTCCATATAGAAATAATTACTAAAGTGTTCAGTATTCATGAGATATGTTGTTGTCCATCCGTGAGACCACATATCTACATGTACTCTGAGAGAAGTATTCTCGATCAGAGTATTCGATGAGAGACCCGTGTCTCAATACAGATATGTCGTTGTCCAGCTGTGAGACCACATATCTGCATGTACTCTGAGATAAAGTATTCTCAATCATAGGATTCGATAAGAGACCCGTGTCTCAATACAGATATGCCGTTGTCCAGCCGTGATACCACATATATGCATGTACTCTGAGAGAAAGTATTCTCAATTAGAGGATTCGATGAGAGACTCTTGTCTCAATACAGATATGGCGTTGTCCAGACGTGAGACCACATATATGCATGTACTCTAAGAGAAAGTATTCTCGATCAGAGGATTCGATAAGAGACCCGTGTCTCAATAAAGATATGCCGTTGTCCAGCCGTGAGACCACATATCTGCATGTACTCTGAGAGAAAGTATTCTCGGTTATAGGATTCGATGAGAGACCCGTGTCTCAATTCTCACATCTGACTGCTGGATCAGAAGTTCATATAATTATGGGTTTACGATTTTAGCCTTCGTCGAAAATCCACCATCTACACTGTGGTTTGATTCAAGCACCAAAATCTGGAATTGAATTCTCTTGGTGTAACAATAGAGTTGTCTGCAATCTGGATAGGGTTGTATTCAATGAAAAATGGTTGGTTCTTTATCCTGGTTGGTGTTATAAAGTAGGTGATAGAGGGACATCAGATCATAGTGCCTTATTAGGAACAAACACAGTCATGCCAAAACCTGCAAATGTTCCTTTTAGGGCATTAAAAGTATGGCTTAGTCATCCTGATTTTCTGAAGATAATAAGAGAAGCTTGGGAAGTTGAGATATTTGGAAATCCTGCTTTTATTTTTCAGAATAAAGTTAAAAAGATTGAAACAAATCATTAAATACTGGAACTGAAATGTATTTGGTGATGTCAGACTTCAATTGCAGTATGCAGAAAAGGAAGTAGTTAAAGTTGCTTTAATCTCAGACAGATAACCAGATGATATAGCATTAATGGATAAACTTACAACTGCAAGAGGGAAGTAAGAAATTTTGTTACAAAAAAATCAAAGAAATAGCTCAACAAAAGGCTAAAGTTAAATGATTAAAAGGAGGGGCTTCTAATTCCAAATTTTTTTCATACTCCTATATAAAATTAAGGCAAGCCCATAATGCAATTACAAAACTAGAAAATTCAGTTGGTAGCATTGTTTCAACTCAACAAGAAATCTCAGACATACTGGTGGAATATTTTGATAATAAATTTAAAAAACAAGAAGTGGTATTTGCTGATGGTATATTTGAAAATATTCTTAAAGCTATAAGTGATGAAGATACAAAATTCTTGATGTTTTCCTACAAATCAAGAAATCAAGGGAGCAGTTTATGAAATGGATCGACATAGTTCTCCTGGTCCATATGGATTTGTTGGTTGGTTTTACAAAAGTACATGGGACATAAATTTCCTTACACTTATGCCAAAAGTTTAAGGTGCCAAGAAAGCCACTCAATTTAGACCCATTAGCTTAAGTAATTTTTGCTTCAAGGTAATAACTAAAATAATTACCACTAGAATGGGGAATGTGATTGAGAATGTAGTCTCTCCACAACAAGGGGATTTTATTAAGGGGAGGAACATACAAAATCAAATTTTGTTTGCATCTGAAATAATCAATGAAATTGAGACAACAAGAAGAGGTGGTAATGTTGGTCTGAAGTTGGACATAACACAAGCTTATGATTCTCTTAACTGGGACTTTTTATTTCAAGCTATGATTGTTTTTGGTTTTTCAACTCAACTAATTCACTGGTTACAGGTGTTATTTCAGTCCACTAGAATATTTGTAATGGTTAATGGTGGTCCAACATGATATTTCTCTATTGGCAGAGGCTTAAACAAAGGTAACCCTCAATCACCTATTTTGTTTGTTATTGTTCAGGAAGTATGAGAATCTCTTATTTTGTTCAAGAGAGGAAATTGATTCCAATGGTTAATAGAAATGGCATTTAACCATCACATATTTTCTTTGCTGATGACATCTTTTTGTTCTGCAATGGTGATAAGAAGAACATTGATAAATTATTGAAACCCTTGAAGTATTACCAGCAATCATCTGGTCAAGTAGTAAGTCTGGAATAAAGAAAATACTTTTTGGAAGGTACTACTGAAATAAGAATAGTTCGAATTTCTAATAATAGTGGCATGATACTTTCAAAGTTTCCAAATAAGTATTTAGGAGTTAACTTGGTACCAGGAAGAATTAAATCATGTCATGTTTGGGACTGTGTGGATTTACTACAGAACAAAATACCTGGCTGGATAGGTAAAAATAAAATGCTATCTATTCAAGAAAGGCTTATTCTGGTGAAACATGTGTTATGTAGTATACCAATATACAACATGTCTGTGTATAAATGGACTAAGAAAGTATTGCATGAGTGTGACAGAATAATTAGAATTTTTCTTTGGTCAGGGGACCCATCTAAGAAGAAATTACTAAAAGTAAAATGGGAAAAGGTAAATGCTCCACTTGCAGAAGGGGGTCTAGGACTGATAAGTTTATAAGACATCAATAAATCACTTGTCATGAAACTGACTTAAAAAATTCATAATGGTGATGATGAATGGGCAAAAAAATTCAAGATAAACATGGTGAGTGGATAAACTATTATCAGAAGTCTTCTGTATGGATTGGGATAAAATAGGTTCTTGATGAATTTTTTAATAACTCAAGATGGCTTGTGGGATATGGGGAAAGTATCTCAGTATGGAATGATATCTGGATCACAAGTAAGCCATTAAGAACAATGTATCCTGATAATTCTTTTATGCTACAGAATCCTGATCTTAAGGTGATGCAATTGTTAAGAAATAAAGAACGGATAATACCTTATGAAATTTCGAACATGATTGATATAAATGATTTACTAGTGGTGGTCCGGAAGAAGGATAGGATAATTTGTATATGGTCAAAAACGGGAGAACTTACAGTTGCAAATGCAGTAGACTGTGTAAGGAAGAATATCCTGAGATGAAATGGACCAAAAAGATTTGGCAGAATACAACTCCTCCTAGTGTTTCAAGCAACATCTGGAAGGTGGTGAGAGGTGTATGGACCACATATGAGAACATGAGGAAAAAGGGATTTAATCTGGCATCAAGATGTTCATTTTGTAATCAAGAAGAAGAATCCACTAACCATATATTATGGTACTGTAATTTTAGTAAAAATTTTTGGCAATGGTTAGGTGGAATATAATGTTTGCATTCTTTAATCCTATATATTTTGAGGTGGTCCTCACTCTGGAAAGATCCAAAAGTCAAGTTGTAAAGGAAATCTGGAGATCTGCAGCTCTCATAACTATGAAGGAATTGTGTTTTCTTATAAACAAAGTAGTTTATGATGGTGCACATCAAAATGCAGAGGAATTAAATAACATAATAGTTCAGTTTTACAAAAGAATGTGAAGTCAGGATGAAAGGGTGTATGTCGAATACAATGGAAGACTTACAGATCCTTAAATTCTTTGGCATGAAGTGCAAGAGAATGAAGAATTATAAAATCCAGGAATGTTTCTTCTCTTTACCAACTGGAAATCAAATTCTCTTATGTTGTGATGGGGTTGCAAGAAATAACCCTGGAGAGGCAGGATATGGTTAATTTTGTTGGCAGAGATAATACAAGTACTGTTTTAATAGATGTTGCAGGTGAAATGGGCATCGCAACTAATTACATGGCAGAGGTATTTGCTATAATAAATGCATGTGAATGAGCAATAAGTAAGAACGCGCAATTGGGGGATATCCAATCTAATTGGGGGATATAGGTACAGGACAAAAACGGTGTCCCAGTAGCAATTTCGGTTTACCCCTTATAATTTTTTTTGTTAATTCCTAATATAGCCCTCACTAATCCTAATTAGTATTTAATTATAATTAGTAAAAATGTTAAGTATTTGTTATAAGATTAGTGTGTGTTTTTATTTGTATTTGGGTGAGTGAGGTGAAAGTAGAAGAAGGTAAAAAAATTGGGAGGGAATTTTTTTTGGTCAAAATGGAGGATGATTGTTAAGAGAGAATTGTTGCTGCTGAATCTTTAGCTCAAATACAACAAGGATCATATATTGAATCTTATGTTGATGACAACAACTCACAATTGCAAGTTTTTGTGGAACCAACACCCTTGAATGATGATTTTTAATAGCAAGAAGAGTTGTTTGAAGAACCTACACAAGAAAGTAAACTTGCACAACATACAAGCATCCCCAGCACACAGGTAAAGATGCTTAGAGGTTGAAAATTTGATTTTTTTTCTTTGAACCCGCCATTTTTTCAGCTGAAAAACCTATGTACCGGCATTGAAGAAGTATGAATACAATGCTGGAACTCTCAATACCGGCATAGTATTCATAGAACGACAATTCAGGTAGGACGATATCCCCCAATTTGAAAACAACACTAGCATAGAATTCAAACAAAAAACTATGCAGGTACAAAAGTTATTTTTTACCTACCAAGGCATATTCTTCGGAATATCAAACCGGCATGGTTAAATTCAAAGGTTACTATGCCGGTACTGCATGAAAAACATACAGGAAGCAGTGCCTTCTGAAGCTAAACACCGACATGGAAACTTAATAAACCACCACGCCAGAACTGTATACCGGCGTGGAACCATAGTTAAAAATAATACCGGCACCACTAGCGGCATTGTTCGATTAAAACTTTACTATGCCGGTACTTACAAAAAAAAGGAGTGTGTTCCAAAGCTAGATACGGGCATAGTATATTAATTATATGTTACACCGGAAACATGTACCGGCCTGGGACCATAGATAACGAGCATGTCGGCACCTATGCTTCCGGCATTTATTTCAAATGAAATATGTATGCCGGAAAAGGTTTAAAATTTGGTCTTCAGTTTTGTTTTAGTTAGACCATGCCGGAACACCATTATGACATTGTTATTAATTTTTGTTGGAACTAATTTTCATTTGATCCTTAGGTGGTGACATATACTGATCCAACAAATGCAAAGACGCTTGGTCGGGATACGTCGGAATACTATAAAATGCCTTTGATATGTTACCAAATAATACTTTTCACCTAGTATCTTGACCTTACTAGTGGATTGCTTGTAATAAACCTTATAATCTCCCGTTGTTGTCCTTGTGTAGGGAATAAAAGATCCAAATGAAGCAATTTCTTGGGCTAAAGAGACAGCTCTTAAGAACATGTGTGTGTTGGTAAGGAATACCCAAGGTTCAAATACTCGTTTTCAGATGGTTTACGAGAGAAGTGGGAAATACAAGGAGAAGAATAGCCATAAGAGAAAGGGTTATGTATATCCAAAGAAGACTAATAAGGTATACAAGACTCGTACGAGGAAGGATAATTTCTCATTTAAGCTTGTATTCCATCTAAATGAGATGAACAAGGAATGGGATTGTACGGTTTGTTTCGTCTGTCATAACCACCGGGATCTGAAAGATTATACTGGTCACTCCCTAGTTGTGAAGCTAAAACCTCATGAATTGGAGGTTGTCAAGTGAATGACCAAAGCACTTATCAAACCGAGACAAATTCTCATAGGCTTTAAGGAAAATGATAAGGCCAATGTGCCTTCCCTAAGTACGATTTATAGCGCACAAGCAACTATTAGAAGGGTGGAATGGGAAGGGAGGACCGTTATACAAGAATTTGAGAAGATAGTTTGGGATCACAACTATTCGCGTATCATTAAAAGAGGTCCGGACAAGAAGCCCCTTAAAATATTCATTTCGCATCATTTGCTTTCACAATTGTCAAATGCATGTTTTGGTGTTCTTTTGATGGATTACACCTACAATACCAACAAATACAATATGTCGTTATTCAACATCATGGGGCAAACATCGGACAAGGTAACATTCACATTGGCTTGGTGTTTAATGGAAAACGAGAGGGACAATAATTATCATTGGGCATTATTATAACTGAAATTATTCTTTCGGGAAAATAAAATTCTGAGGGTCATCATAACCGATCAAAAGGACGCCTTAATGAAAGCAATATCCGACGTCTTTTCGGACGCACAAAATTTTATATGTACGTATCATATACGTAAAAATATTATAAAAACTTTCCATGCCTTAATGTTTGAACCCACCAAGGAGGATATTAATAAGAGAATGATTGTTTAACTAGAGGAAGATTTTCGCAAGAACAAACTATCCCCCGAAGAAGAAGAAGATGAGAGAGGCAAGATAAAAGAGCGAGTGGACAAAGAACATGCGGAAAATCATGAAAAATGGTTGGAATTTCTAAGAAACTGGGAGAAAGTATATTAGTCTCTTACCGAGGATATGTACGAAAAGAGGTTGGACAAGTTTATTGCCAATTGGAATGAGCTTTATCTGACTGCCGTCTGGTATTGTCGGACTCAATGGTTGGATAAGTTCAAGGAATTTTTTTTACGTACATGGACAAACCGGTACAAATACTACAATAATGAAGCAACTAGTATAGTGAAGTCCTCTCATGGGAGGCATCCAAGGAAACGTGGTTACGGTCACCAAGGCAATGGAGAAATACTTTAAGAGTGATATCAACAGGATAAAGCAGGCATTTGAGAAAAACTCAATGGAAAAGATGACTCAATTTATTCGCTATGGTAAGTTTCTCCAAGGAATAGAATTCAATGTCTCTCATTAGGCAATAAAACATATGATCAGACAAATGGAATATGATATAAACTATGGAAAACCGGGTGATGTGTGTATTTGTACCGACATGTATTTATTGGGCCTTCTGTGTCGTCATATGCTTGTGAAGTATGAAGAAGTTATACCTATTAAATTTATTGATCCAAGTATGAAGGTTCGTGGATGCCCTGGTTGCAAACAAAAGGGGTAGGCTGAGAAAGGAACCGTTATCAAGTCAACAACAAACGAGGGATTCCGTATCCACACCAAAAGCCGATGTAAGGGAGGTTCCAAAGAAAAGGGGTAGGCCGCTAAAGGTACCAACATTGAGCCACCAAGAACAACAAGGTGAGCATTTCAATGCCACACTCATAGTCGATGTAGCCGAGGTTCCAAAGAAAAGGGGTAGGCCGCCAAAGGTACCAACATTGAGCCACCAAGAACATCAAGGTGAGCATTTCGAAGCCACGCCGATAGTCGATCTATTGGAGGTTCCAAGGAAAAGGTGTAGACCGCCAAAGGTACCAACATTGAGTGACAAAGAACAACAAGGTGACAAGGTGGCGGTGCCAAACAAAAAGGAAAGGCCAATTAAGGAACCTATATCAAGTCAACTACATGAAGGTGGAATTTCCCAAGCCATACCAAAATAAGTGATAACAAAGGTAAGGGACCCATGTCTAGTAAAAAATAACACGATGGTGAAAACTCCGTAGGAACCATCGAAGTTGATATTTTTTCGTTAAAAAGCGAAGTGGTAGGCCAGGGAAGTACGGACCCCCATCACATACTGAATACACTGGAAGTGTAGAGATTGCAGATGATGGATTGGATATAATTAAGCTACAAAAGGGTAATATGAAGATATACAAGGATCGCAAAATAGGTAGGACCATTAGAAGTTATCATACCAAGATACAGTCTTACATAAACCAACTTCCTGAGGTTATTTGCGAGTATATTGTATATATGGATGATGTCGATGGAGATGGAAATTGTAGCTATCATGCCGTGACCGAACAATTAGGAATTTTTGAGACGACGGTTAGTAAAGGGATGACACCATGCTGATATGCTAGAAAGAGGATGGCCGAACAACTTATGAAAAAGAAGAGCTTTTATGAGCAATTGGATGGTGATGAAGAAACGTTTCATGATATGTATGCTCAAATGTTAGGTCCCGAGAATGAGATGAAGCTCCTTCCTTCTAATTATTGGATGAGAATGTCGTTCTATGGGCATCTAGTGGCGGATACATTTAATTGTATTATTTATTATTTTACCCCCACCGTGGAAGTAACATTCACACCAAAGTGGCAAAAATGTGAACGATCCCTTAAGAAGAGAAGAGTTGTTTTGGCGTTCGTGAACGGTAATCATTTCATTAATTATTCTAAAACTTAAGGAAAATTGTCCATTGCCATGTATTTGTGGGATGATGAAAAACAAGGATCTAGATCCCAATATCTGGAAGGGATGGATGGCAATGTATGAGGAGAATCACGATTTTTGGGATGCGTTGGCTTTTTAAAAAAAAAACCTCTCCAAGAGGAGAATATGAAACTTCGTATGTGTGGAAGCGATGATGAGTAATTTGGATATATGTGGTTCACCAATACGCAACATTTATTTTTTTGGATGTGTGAATTGTAAACATTAAACCATATTTTGATACTTATGCCGTCATAATTATGTTTTATCATTATTACGCCGGGAGTGTTGCGCCGGCGTAGATTTTTACTGTTGCAACGGTGCCGGTAATTAAGAAAAAATATCCAGTTAAATGAGTCCATATGCCGGCATTGATAGTAAACTAAAAACAGTACCGGTAATCTGACGAAAACATTTTACCCCTGCAAATTACAGACTACCGGCACTGTATCCAAATACAATTTAAAGCGCCAGAATTTTGTGTGTTTTTGTTGTTTGGAATATTTAGAGTGCCGGAGGTGATATTTCCTCCTGCAAAATGCCGGTACCTAAATACACTTATAAATTCATGTGATATTGGTGCATTCAAAGAACATTTAAACTCAAGGGTTAATTTGACACTGGTTTGTCGACATAATAAATCTAATAACAAAACTAGATTTTATAAAAAAAACTAACTCCAAAGTTAAGAGATTCCAAACCGAAAACAAGTTAAACATTAACCAAATCAACGAAAGAGTTTAGAAAGGCACACGGATTATTCAAGACATAAACATAAACAGACATAAACCAATACTACAATGTTCAAGACATAAACATAAACATACATAAACCTTAACCAATACCACATTATTCAAGATATAAACATAAACAGACACAAACCAACACTAGATTGTTCAAGAAACACACGATCACTCGATGCTTGGCTTCTTGTGTACCCTCTTATTCTTTTCGTCCCACAATTCTTTTGCCTACGGATCTTCAATTTTATCTATGTTTTGCTCGACTTCCTCCATTTCTTTCTGGGTCAACACCTCTCCTTTCTTGTTATTTTTCTTAAAGAACTTTCCAAAATTTCCTATCCGATGACGCTGTTGTCATATTTTTAAACATGTTCTTAGTATGTAGACCTATATAAGTTCATAGATGTAGACTAAAATAATAAGAAAAGAACATGATGTGTGTACCAACAACTAAGGATCTTATTTAGTCCGGGTATAGTAAGTTCATCCGCAGTTGCGACTGGATGTGCTGCTTGTAGAGGAACTTTTATGGTATCCGGGCGTACAATATAAGGATGCGAGTACTTCCGATGACCTCTGAAAAACGTTGGTTCTATCTCATAACCGTTTTCTGCCGAATCCCAACCAACCCTATCAAAAACAAGTCCCTTTTATACCCTTTCACTCAAATGTGCAAGAATTGGACTTGTGTTGTAAACTACCATAGTATTGTTCTCATTTGCTTGGCATCGAGGAAAGTCATGAGAGAATTTCTGATAAGATGTATCCATAAGATCTTTCTGCTTGTACCCAAGCTGGCGAATAACACGGCGAGGGTTTTTCATAACAAATCCTTTTTGATGAAATAACAGTCCGTTGTAAAATAAAACATTGTCATTCCTTTCAAAGTGAACTCCTCTGGCATTCCTATATGGGTCAAACACAATATCTTGGACAGCCATTGAGTCCAAAGCCAATCTCATTGCGAATAACCATTTCCTGTTATTGGGCTTCGAGTTAGCATTGAAGATGTATTTCCGAGCTAGAGCCTCATGCTCTTGATAATAAGGAAAAGTCTTCAATCCTTTATACCTTATGAACAAACTTGGGAAGTGTTCATAAGCCCACACCTATGCCAATGAAATGTATAAGAAAAAAAATTAGTAACAAAATAATTGGAAACTAGCAAAATTAATGACAATGATGGCACAATAAGTTCCAAAATAACTTGTTCAGTATACCTGAATTAAAGTGAGAGACCCATTAAATTGATGGGCATTGGCCTTAGAACCTCTACGAATTTCTGCCAAAAAGTGTGCCAAGAAAGCAGTGCCCCATGAATACTCGCAGACACTAGTCAAGGGATCCAAGTATTGAAGGAGACTTAGATGAACCTTGTTACCATTAACGTCAGGGAATATAACGGATCCCAAGACGTGCAACAGATAAGCAGCGACAGTTTGGCGAACTTGTTCGGGATTCAATTCTTTGTCCTTTTCTCCCCCAAAAAATCGAAGGAGATTGACGAATATGACAGTCTTTGTCTTGGAACAGGATATATTGTACACATTTGCCAAAGTCGTATCCTTGTCCCACCTTAACAAATTTTTAGCCAGCTCAAAGATCTTTTCCCACCCTAGAGCCTGAGACTCATCTCCTATCTTAACGGCTTTCCCCGGAACCTCTAGACCCATTATCTTTTGGACATCTTCATGGATAATAGTCATCTCGCCAAATGGAAAATGCATGGTATCAGTTTCACCAAAAAACCTCTCCAAAAAGAAGTTCGCCGTGAAGTGATCAGTGGCCATATAATTTTATACCGCGGGACACAATACATATGCTTTGACTATTGCTCCAACTTGGGGACACTCTAACTCCAGTGGCCATGCTTCACTTGATTGATGGCGGCTAACATGGAAGGCTTTCTTGTGGTCCTATAAAAACACAACAAACTAAATTAAATTAAATTGATCATAGATAAATAATATAATAATAAGATGCAAATGTCTTACATAAGTCTGAAATATCCAACGAGCCCAAGAGTGCTTGTAGCCAAATAAGAGTTGGGGGTTTATCGGTTGACCCCACTGTTTACCATCATCGTGGTTTGGAATCATGTCATATCTTGTAGGAATGTGGGATGGCGGTCCCTTTTCCTGGTTTTTTGTGGTTTTAACTCTGACATCAGGTTTTTCTAAGCCAGATCCTTGTGAGGATGACCCACCTGCTCTACTTGGTTCAAGAAAATTTTCCCACTCATCATCATCATCACTGCTAGTTGTTTCCCCCGTACGCTCCCGAATGACGACCGACTACGTCGAGCACTAGTGGACTTTAGTTTTCGCTCTTCAACAGCTTTGCCCTTTCCTTCATTCATTTGTGCTGCTGTATACCTACGTCCTAATATGTCAACCGAGTTACATACAGAACGTCGGCATAGATCGTTAATATAATTAACTGCCGGCATCTGTGTCGGCGTAATAAATAATTAAAATACAATGCCGGTTTTCTATAATTTCATACAAATAATAAGAAAATTAAGGGAACAAATACCGGCATGGATCCTAAACATATAGACACTGCCGACACATGTGTCGGCGTTGTAAAGTAAAGAAATTCTGCGCCGGTAGTGGAGGAATTTTGTACAGAACTTTTAACAGACGAAGAAAATAGAGACGGCATGGAATTGATCATACATACAAAGCCGGTACCAACATACCGTCATAGTATTCAATAGAGATGGATATGCCGACATATACATGCAATAAAATAGGGTTACGATACATACACTCCATCATGGTTTTCTACTTCAATTCACCGCCAAACTAACAGGTTACTTAATTTCAATTGACTAAAATGCAATTTCCAAATTTTCTTTTAGAGTAGTCGAAGTACCAAACAAGAAAGTTTCAATTTGTCTTCTAAAATACTTCAATTGAACATATACAACACTTACCGTATCAAATTTGTTACTTGCGCCTCACCAACAGACTCTTCAGCCACTTCTTCCGCTTTTGATTTCGATTTACCACCATCATCAACAGATTCTTCAGGATTATTTTTCACGAGGTTTGCGACGACCCATTATCTTTGGTATAGAAGATGAAACCGATAGGGAGATTGGATAGAAAGAGAGATTGGATAGTTTCCTTTCTTTAATCGTCACTTAAACAGAATTAAGGATTTTATAACTGAAAATGGTATTAAGGAATTTTTAACTGTCAACTAAGTGGGATAAAGGAGTTTCTAACCATCGCATAAGTGTAATTAAGGAGTTTGTAGCTTCCCCATACTTTAGTTTGTAACCGTCTTAATTCCGGCATAGAAAGATGGAACAATACAGTGCAAGAATTCTCATAATTAGTTTCAATTGTGACTTTATTGTACCGGCATTAAACTTTTATTTTAATTAACACCGGTATTATTCCATGGAGACTATTATATGCCGTCATTATGACCATGAGTTTAAATTGAGTCCAAAGGTTTAAGCAAACAAACTGACCCAAACTGGCCTTCATATTAATGTTAAGCAAATTACATTAAACACTTGAACAAGAACGTTACACATAAAAGAAAATATCTCAAGATAATTGCAATTAACATCATTTCTTGGGACAAGATTCAATAAACAAAGCAGCCTCAAAATACCTAAAAGGCTCTTTTCTCCACTTGGTATATGCGTCCTGAGCTTGATACATATTCCCTCTGTGTCTTGCGAGGAACTCGTTGTATTTGCGACATAATTTTATGAGGGTAGTTATTCGATTCGCTACAAACACATCTCTGTAATCCATTTTGTGTTTCTTGCACTTACCATTCACCAACATCGTCATATAAGTGTTAGAGTATTGCTCGGTCGAACTCGCATGCGTTGCTATCTCAAGCATGTTTGTCAATGTTAGTGATCAAAACTATAAGGTCTTGTTTTCTAGTCTACTATAGCTAAGGTCTCGGACTAGGATAGAAAGTGTAGTTGAGCTCAAGAACTCCATGGCAATCATCATACAAGACGAAGGACTACTCAAGGAACCAGCGGATCTTCAATGACTAAAAGGTATGTGGAGACTTAAACTTATCTATCACTCAAAAGTATATCTACTTTATCTCCTATCTTGAGACAAAAGTCGTATTACTATATAGACTAAGAATATACACAAGTGATATTTCAAGCTGAGTATATCTCGCTTATCTATTTCTCGAAATATGTGTTGGTAAAGCTTTCGTTTTAGCCAAGTTCATCTTTACCTAGTGACGAAAGTCATGTTATGTTTCAATCACTTTGGAAATTTCTTTGACGAAAAATAGTTTGTGAATAACAACTATATGACGTCCTCTGAGAATGTTTCAATGGTTGAAATTAGAGTTTAGACAATATAACTATTGGGGGATATAAACATTGTTGTGGTAACACATATATGTATAAGTCCTTAGCACTTGAACCGAAGTTTGCGAACTTTGTTGATCAAGTGAAACCGGAACTTGAGCAGTCAACCCAGTCCGCAAACGTGCGTAGTTCTCGAACCCGATAATTTTTGCTGGAGTTATAGCTCATTTTCGGTCCGCGAACTGATGGAAGTTCTCGAACCCGAGAATTTCTACTGGAGTTTGTGAACTCCAACCGGTTAACTTGAGTCCGCAAACCCATTCCGTGAACTTGAGTGGTTATGTCTAAAAACAATGTTCGTGAACTTATCTAAATTATCTAAGGAATGCTATTGCAAAATGTGGATTTATAGTTCATGAATCGATTCGAGTGAATCGCATTGTTTTTTCTTCAATTATGTCTTCTATTGTACATGAGATCTCATAGCAATTGAACAACTCTCTAACTAGTTCATTTGAGTCATTTGGACTAGTTATGGTGAAGAAGAATATGGTTGATATGAAATTTATCATTTAGCTAACCATTTGGTTGACTAATATTGAACCAACTATTGTACACGTTTGGGTACGGTTACATAAACCCAAATTCGTCAATTACATGTGTGTATTGCAAGCTAAGTTTTCTATCTAACGGTTAAGATATATTAGCTTGTATCTAATCAGAATTTCATCTAACAGTTAGTATTGAATGCTTTGTTACTAATCTAACATTGATTGCAAACCCTGATTTGAAAGACTATATAAGGGAGAAATCTAGCAACTGGGAAACCTAATCTCCACACATTTTGTGTGATACTAGTTTGCTAAGCTAGAGTCGATTCTCCTTTAACCTTTGGTTTTCTTCTTTTAAAACCAGGTTAACGACTTAAAAACTTCATTGGGATTGTGAAGCCAGACCGATACTACTTTTCTTGTAGTTGTGTGATCTGATCTTGCTGTTTCTATCGTATGAGTACAATTGTAATAATTGGCTTGAGATTACTATCTCCGATAGGCAAGATATAAAAGTAATCACAAACATCTTCGTCTAATCGTTTGTGATTCCACAATATCTTTTTTCGCTGCGTCGATTAAGACTACTGTGAGGTGATTGATAAAACTGAGCTCTTTTTCGGGAATATAAGCCTGGTTTTATTGATTGGTTCCTATTTACCTTGATTTATCAAAATACGGAACAAAACTCATAGGTTTATTCATGGGAGACGAATTTATCTATCTTGTAGACTTTTCTGTGTGAGACGGATTTGTTTGCTAAAGTCTTTGACTTTGGGTTGTAGAAACTCTTAGCTGTGGGCGAGATCATCTAAGGGAATCAAGTGCACAGTATCCTGCTAGTATCAGAGGCGTAGGATCATAACTATACCTTGGATCAATGTGAGATTGATTGGGGTTCAACTACAGTCCAGACCGAAGTTAATTTGGAGTAGGCTAGTGTCTGTAGCGGGTTAATATAGTGTATATTTAACTGGACTAGGTCCCAGGGTTTTTCTGCATTTGCGGTTTCCTCGTTAACAAAATTCTGGTATCTGTGTTATTTCTTTTCCGCATTATATTTTGTTATATAATTGAAATAATACAGGTTGTGCGTTGTTCAATCAATTAGAATATCAAACCTTTTAGGTTGTTGATTTAAATTGATTGACACTTGGATATTGGTCTTTGGTACCATCCAAGTTATCTCTCTTTGAATAGACTCGCGAATCACATTTGCTTGAGTAAATCAAATTGAGAGATTGAGATAATAAATCCTTGAGTATTTTCAATTGATTCAGTCTAGTTTATTCTCTAGCAAACAACTCGGAGTTTTCCATACAGATTGTTAATCAAAATATTGTGTGTGGTTGTTAGACCCCCGCTTTTTCAATTGGTATCAGAGAAGGCAAACACGTTCAGGACCTCATAAGTATGTGTTTGTAGCGATTTGACTCTATGGACAGAGGTGTTATCTCAATAAACGTATCACCAGTATTCGATGGCTCTAATTACTTATGGTGGAAGATTGTTATGCGTTATTTTCTTCAAGCACGTGATTTCCAATCATGGGTATATGTTGGTAATGGTTATGATGCTCCCGTTGAGGCAGTTGGAGGTGTAAATGTTCCAAAGAATATTGCTGAATACGCTCCTGCAGAGATTCTTGCTGCAAAGCAAAACTCCGACGGTTTGAATGCAATCATACATGCCATTACCCCAAATCTTCAGCACCATGTGTCTAATTGCACTAAGTCGCGAGAACCTCGAGATATCTTAGCAACCGTATTTGAAGGTAACACCAGTGAAAAGGAAGCTAGGCTTCAAACCCTTAATTCCGATTGGGAAAACCTTCGTATGGCAGATGAAGAAACATTTGATGAGTTTAATAACAAAATGTATGAAATTGTTAATGCATCCTTTGCATTGGGTAAGACTATTCTTGAAAAGGACATTGTGATAAAAATTCTCAGATCACTGCCATCTAGATACGATGCTAAGAAGCATGCCATCGTTGAGGGAAATAACCTTGATACTTTTTCCAGAAATTATCTAGCAGGAAAGTTGAAAATTTTCGATTTTGAACTGAAAAAAAAAAAAGAGAAACAACTTCTATCTAGCAACCATGTTGTTGATTCTAATCGTAAGTCTCGACGTTCCAAATTGATTGACAAAAGCGATGAGAATTTCTTTAATTCAACTTTGTCATTGTTTATTCAACAACTTAAGAAATCTCTTAGAAAAAATAAAACAAAGTATCAAAAGAAAAAGAAGTCAATCAATAAAAAGGTTCAGAAAAGTTATGTTAATAATCCTTGCTTCAAGTGTTATAGAAGTGTTCATGATACTTATGAACATCCAAATGAGTTAACTAAAGCATGGATGGACACTCTTGACTATTGTCCTGAGGATGATATATATGAAGGTTCACTCAATCTGTTTGCTGATAATCATGAATGTCCTCCTAACAGTCATGATCATTCCATGATAAACAATCTTACTTCCCCAGAAGTCATACAACTAGATAAGAAAGTCGTATCTAAAAAGATTGAAAATCTGGAAAGTGAACTGTCAAAAATAACTTGCAATCATGATCCTTAAAACTTTTCAATTTTTTTGTTAAAAAATTGTCAACAAAATTCCCCTGAGACTATACCCTTCTTAAGTCACTCAGACAATAGGTATGGTACAGAGAATCACAAGAACGTCCCTAATCTTGCAGACTCTACTTGTGATTATCATAATCATATGAAAGTTTGGGGCACTCAAAAATAGAAAAAACTCCCTTCTACAAGAAATTTGGTTGCAGAAGAAGAAAAAGAAATCTCATACAAAATCTTCTGCCTTTGTAAAAGAGATTTCCAAAAGATTGCATAGTTTGCGAAAATCAACAATTAAGGTGTTCAAATCTATGCTAAAAAGGGGAAAGGATGATGTCCACTATTCCTTCTTAAAAACAAGACAAAAACAGAGTATAACTTCATCACCTCAAAAGAAGTTACCCAGTTCTGAGAGGAATTGGAATATGTACGGTTTATGACACTGTATTAAGGATTTTTTTGTCTATCCCTCTTAAACAAAAAAAAATCATAATCTTTGAGAGGGTCTTTCTTCTCAAATTTCTGTTCCAGTTTTTAAGGTCTTTTTATGAGGATAATAAAATTCATGTTAGGGTTTTGGTCAAAGGTTAGTTTGGAAATTTATCTTCTCAGTTTTCTTTAAAATAAAGTTTTCTCAGTTAAACATTTCATCTGTCTCTTCTATCATGTCCTCCTCAAGCCTTTCTAGCAAATAAAGTGATGTTTCGACTGTTCTCTTTCCATCAAAGAGGATACGCTTTGATTCTTCATATAATTGTGTGAATCCTGATTCTCATGATTCCTCCCTAGATGAGAACATCTCTGTTTCTCATTTTGATAAGCTCTCCTTGACTATGAATCTACTCTTGGAACAAGTTCGTGCCCTGAAAAGTGAACTAGAAACTTCTTCCAATAGACTTGAAGAAAAGATGGATAATCTAGAATCTAGAATTGATCTGATCGAAGATGAGCTTGAAGAATACAGAGAATATGAGAATAGTATACAAAGTAAGTGAAATGTTTCTATCTAGTAAATCTTCTATTTTTCTCTTTTGTTTAGAAGAATAACTAGTGTTTTGGAATAGCCATTATTGTGATTACACATAGCTATATCCAATGTTTTTCATCTTATTGTTTTTAGATTTATTGGTTTAAATTCTAAACTTGTTTGAAAGATGATGGTTTCAGTGTTAATCGTCATATATTGCAATATTTTTATGGGATATGTGTGTTTACGTCCATGAACTTGATTGTCCCATATTTTGTCAAAAGTAAAGTCGTTCGTGAATTGATATACAAATATTGATAAAAGAATGAATAGACTTTTGACAAACACAAAATTTAAGCCTATATTGTCAATTATTGATGTAAGATAGGTTAAAATCTTTTGTGATTCAAGGATTAAGTCTATTGTGTGTCATTGTGCAAATGGTGATGGAAACATAGAATGAATCCTTGTGAATTCCGCAGTGATTGAGATTTCCTGATCTATCTCTTGTGTATTACTGTGAGACTCCGTATTGTGACTTATGTTGAGTATTAGACAACCAAAGTTGATTATTTTTGTGATTAGCTTAGTTGTGCTCTTAGTCATTGCTCCATAGAAGTTCTTATGTCGAGTGTGGCAAATTAAATTGATTACTCTTGTAATTAGTTTGGTTGAGTATGACAATTAGATTATTTGTGAGTTTTATTGTGATTAATCTAATTGATTTATTAAGTCTCCATAAGTTTACTTGTGTTGAGCATATTTAGTCAAATTAATCTTGGTTCGCTTTGGTTAATTTGATTGAATATTTCTTGTTGGATTCCAAATTCATACTTGTATGCAATTTGTTGAGTCTAAATAAATCCTTATTTTCTTTTGAAATTAAGGTTGCTCTTGTTGTTTCTTTGGGAATGACATATTATGGGGGAGAGTTCTTTTGAAATTGTGCTTAATTGCCAAATCTTTGTGGGGAGTGCAGCTGTAGAATATTAGAGGGGTTATCTGGCGTCTTTACAAACTCCTTGATGAATGCATTTAGCTTTGGCTTTATGATTGCATCTAAATAAGATGATATACATTTACCTTTGGTCATAAAACGTCTCTTACGGAAATTTCATTAGGATCCCGTTCTTGTACCTTTGCCAATTTTATTGACAAAAAGGGTGATAATTAATATGTAGTTCACACTACAAATACATATGGTTTTCGGATCATTATATATGTAAGGGGGAGTGGTTTCCATGTGAGATGGAGTATTGAATAAGGGGATTGAAGTATCACCATAGTATTTTTGTTGAAGTTGTGATGCAATTGGACTTTGACGTTGTGTAATAATACTATGACATTGTATAACAATGATTGAGAACCAATGCTTTTCTCATTGTTATAGCTACGGATTTTCAACAATGATGATACTAAACTTACAACCTTTGGGATCATTGGACTACTTGGAAGTGACAAAGATTTTGAGTATTGTTGAAGATTAGAAATGTGGAATAGGAGCTACAAAGTTTATTTATATATTTTTTGTATTCCATATGTATTAATAGTTTTTCCACTAAAATTGACAAAGGGGGAGATTGTTAGAGCATTGCTCGGTCGAACTCGCATGCGTTGCTATCTCAAGCATGTTTGTCAATGTTAGTGATCAAAACTATAAAGTCTTGATTTCTAGTCTACTATATCTAAGGTCTCGGACTAGGATAGAAAGTGTAGTTGAGCTCAAGAACTCCATGGAAATCATCATACAAGACGAAGGACTACTCAAGGAACCAGTGGATCTTCATCGACTAAAAGGTATGTGGAGACTTGAATTTATCTATCACTCAAAAGTCTATCTACTCTATCTCCTATCTTGAGACAAAATTCATATTACTATATAGACTAAGAATATACATGATAGGTGTCTAAAACACCTTTCTATTTATCTATTGTTTATGCTTTCTCTGCTAGTTTTCTTGTAAATTATGTATCTTATGTTTTGTTTTTGAGTATTTAGGTACTTTGGACTCATTTGGAACAAAAGAAGAGGAAACATGGGAAAAGTGTTGGAGGCGTACTATTTCTCATTATTAGCTTCTATTTCTTGATTCCTGTCTGAAAAGTAAGTCGACTTTAGTGATGCAATTTTTGTCTGAAAAGCATGAAAACTTTAGTGATGCCTCTCGTTGAAGAGAAGAAGTGAATATGAGGAGTAAAAGGCGGCGATGGTTTGATGGTGGAAGGACTCGAAGAAGAAAGCGTCCAGAACAAGGAGAGCATAATCTTCGTTGCACAGCCAAGCGCTATCGGGAGCACAATGGAGGATACGTGACAGTCTACATCACCAATGTAAGTTATGAAATAGGGGCATCACATCTCGGCGGCCCTTATCCATTAATGTTGGGTGGCATTAGTAATTTCACTCATTACCTGGCCCTAACATCAAGAGAAATTCTTTTCTCTTTGTATTTTGAGTTCACCTGAAAGTTTGAGAGGACATAGAATTAGAAATGGAGGCGCCTGAGAGAGTTGTTGTTTCAGTGAATTCAGATGGAGATCGAGAAGAAATATGAGTTTTAATGGAATTTGGAGTTAGGGTTTGAAGTAAAATTAAATCTGAGGTTAAAATTGAGGATTAGAAGAAGAAATCAGAGATGGGTTTGTTGGAAATTAGGGTTTGATTCAAGCTTGAATCTGTTCAGAGATGGGTTTATGTGGCTGATTCTCTGGTCGAGTTGTTGAATGAATCCAGTGATTGTGTGAATTAGGTATTGATTGAAGAACTTGAACATGGAAGAGATGGCCTGATTGCAGCTGCAGCTTGAGGGGTTGAAGTATGATGTTATTGCAGCTATATTTGCAAGGAGAATTAGCTAGTAATGAAGATCTGTGAAGAATTATGGCTCCAGAACTGAAATGGGTTTGTTAGGGTTTTACAGATGAACCTAGTAATTGCAAGGATTGTGCTAGATGGATTGAGATCAGATTTGGGTTGTGGTTGCTGCAATATGGAGAATGGTACTAGAATGTTGCATTGCAGGTTGAAGTGATGAAGCTTTGTGGTGTTATGAAATGGTGGAGGTTTGTGATGTAGTTTTGAAGTGTGGTAAGTAAAGGGTTTGATTCTCGGACTTGGGAAGTTATTGATTTTAGACTTAAAAATAGAAAACACTAAAATTATATATACAAGATGTCACGATAATGAGAGATACTAGGACTTCGGATTCCACCATAAACTCATTCATGCGATTCATAGATTTATTCTAGACAATTATAGCTCAAATAGAATATTGACTTTGTTTCTTTGCCAAGGTAGATTTTTGAAAAGCAACGACTGTAAATCTAAAGCATGGGATATCAACCTAAGTATAACCCATCAATTGAAATCACAACCGTTCAATAAAAACCATAAAACAATTAATAATCCATGCAAAAAGTCATAAAAGAATTAAATATAATTACCACATGCATGAAATATGGCTTCGTCCGTCGTCCCAGTGTTGGGGTTTAACTCCTCATATTATTCACGTGCTCAAAATAGTTGTTCATAGCTCAAATAGGTGAAAAACAAGAGAAAACTAATAAAGAAGGCAGTTTGCAACGCTGTAGTGGCGTTACAAACAACTGTTACAACGGGTGTTGAACTGTTACAGAGAAAAGATGACAAGGAAAAGAAGAATGTGATCTATTATTAACGAACAACGATACTTCTGTTGTACTGTTTATTTAAGACTGCTTCTGCGAGTCTGTTTTTCGTGTTCTTGAGAACAACACTTCTGGTGTGTCGTCTGCAACTCTTCTTCTCCTCTTCTCTGCTGCTGCTGCAACTCCACCTGCAGCGTGATTTTCTGCACATAAACCACCCCAAACTCCCGACTCCCCTAATGTGATTCCTACCAAGCCTATTTATACCCAACAGGGTAATTAACTCTCCAATAAATCTCTTCTTTTATTTCCCCAAAAGTCACAGACTTCCCTTGTATTCCTCTCCTCTACGCGGCTTCTACTGGCTGTCAAGTATTCACCAAACCCTATCCAAGTATATTCGAATCACAGGGGAGATATTCTTTCCCATTCTATGTAATCTTCCAGAAATAGCCGAACCCGAGATAATGCACTTCTCCTGTTTAATCGAGATTATGTAGACTCGTGTTTGTTTCTCTTCAAACTGAACTCTGTAGCACTCCTGTTTCGTATCAACATGCCCAAACTAATTCATATCCAATACCAAGTCACCAAAAGTTTAGTCCAAATCCGATTCAGAAGAGTACGCTGGTGAATAGATTTTAAACGTGAAATTCTTGTTCACGAAGAAAAAGGTGGAGTCCCCCTAACAGAAATGGGGGTCCTTTTAGCAACTGGGGCGTAAATAACCAAAACTTGGGTGCAATTATAACTTTCTCCGGGGTGCCTTTAGAAATTTCTTTGGGTGCACATGACACTTTTTTGGGGCGTCTCCAACATACTTCTGGGGTGCCTGTAGTGCTTTTCTGGGTGCCTTTAGTAATTTTCTCCCAGGATCACTTTTCGAGCCAATTTCTCCGCAAGAACTTATTTCTCCAAAAACACCTACAAATACATAAAATAACAAAATAAGCACAAAATCGAGCACTAACAATATACATAATTGAGATTATATTAGACACATAAATGCGCCTATCAAATACCCCCAAACTTATTATTTGCTAGTCCCGAGCAAACCAAATCTAGAAAATAAAAATCCTAACTCACTGTCGCAGGCATCGTCGATTGCATTTAGCGTATGAAATAAGCCTTTAAACCCCTAGGTGGCCCTAGTGGCCGAGTTATAGTCTCGGGAGGGCTTACCAGAGATATACCCACAAAACCTTTTCTCCAGACCCTAGCTATCTACGCAGAACCTTGGAAGGCACTAAAGAATCTCCTTGGTTGGCGTACTTATTGAATACAGGAGGAAGTACCCTGATACGAAATTCCAATTGTTGTACACGAGTTTGCACTCAAGTATACTAAAATTCATATATAAGTGACAGAGCTCAACTCAGATAGTTGCACTATGGACATCAATATTCGGAGTCAACAAATCACATGGAAAGATTAAGAGATGGTTTTGATGTTGACTAAGTGAACGATGTTTCTCATATCTGTCTGAAGGCCACTGCCAAAATGAACCTATCCTAATGGAATGAGATACTGGTCCGACTAATATCAACATAACTGGCATATACAAGGGAACTAGTAGTCGATAATCCTAAATCTAGATCAACTCGTCTGGCATATACAAGGGAACCAGCGGTCGATTTATTCACTGAAAATTAATAAACTTTTATTATTATTATTATTATTATTATTATAAATTGAAACACCACCTCAGAGGGCCTAAATTGAACAAAAGAGATAGTTATTATTATTATTATTTATTTATTTTATTTATTTAACTGCATGATTTGATCTTTTGGATCTAAGCGCATGCCTTCTTGTCAGCAGATTACATGATAGTTCCCATGGATCCTGCATTCCACGCTTGTTTAGGCGACGGAGACAGGGAAAACACACACATATTGCTATTCCCAAGTGTTAAATTTTTTATTATTTTTTTAATTTATTCCGTTTGGTCTGAATGGTCTGGTCTCTTTATTATTATTTATTTATTTTAGTAACTCAATCACTTTATTTCACCCTAGCAGTGGTAACAACTTGAATCGTGAGCCCCACATAATCACTTAGAGAAACATATTTTAAAGAAAACAAAATAAAAATAGAAGTGAAAAGGACTCAACGAGATATGGCGAAACTACCATGTTATTTCTAACACCTGAGCTCCGTGCTTTTATGAATAGACTCTTTAGATGTTTCCATCTAATCAGATTGGTTCCTCAACTCCTACAACCAAAATGCTTCCATCCACTTAGATTGGTTAGTGCTATCCTTAATAAGCATAAATTTCTAGGCTCTGGAGTTTATTTATTGCAACTAACAAAAAGTTTCTCCCATACCCCCAAACTTAAATCTAACATTGTCCTCAATGTTCTGAAGATAAAATTAAAAGCATGAACAATGAGAAACCGTTACCATTTGAAGTAAAAGAGTTAAGGAAAGATATTACCATGTCGCATGAATGTTGGGTTACCTACCAAGAAGTGCTAAGTTTACCGTCTTCATCCAGACATAAGTAAGAATTAATCACCTCGAATCATATAACAACAGCCGAAACAACTGTGGATCATCAAAACCAAATAAAACTGCCACAATTATAAGACAAATGCATAGGATTAGATAAATAAGCAGATATAGCACAACCTTATTTAAAAATTCTTCCAAGACAACTGGATTTATCTGCGGCGCCCACTTGGGCTTCATATGAGTGTCTTGACAAACAGATTTATTCGAACAACAAGTCTCCAACAGATGGATTTCCTCATGTACAATATCAGGAGGATCAGGTTTCGGAGTCGGAAGAGACTTAGGTAATACCTCAGGTATACTAGGCTCGATTCCCAAGTTAGGCACTTCTGCTAGGGATACTTGACCATCATTACCCCCAAACTTAGGGTAATTAGTATTTTCAGAAAGACCTCTAATTATTGCTTGAATTTCTGGATCATCAGAGTCGTTAAAATACTCAAAAGCTTCTTCTAGTTCATTACCCCCAAACTTAGGGTCAACACTACTCTCTGTAAGGCCTAGCAATATGGCTTGAATTTCAGGATCTGTAGAGTCTTTAAAGTATTCAAGAGCTTCTTGCAGTTCAACTTTTTGGTCACCTATCTGACTTAATAGAATCTCATCAAATTCATCCATAGAATCATCCATTAAGGTGTCGTCCCAATTATCCTGAACTATATCCTGAACTAAAGTGCTAATCATATTCACTTCCTCTAAACCATCAGAAGGTTGTCTAATAACATTAAATACATTTAGTTCAGTAGTTATATTACCAAAGGATATGTTCATAAGCCCGGTCCTACAGTTGATAATAGCATTAGATGTGGCTAAAAATGGGCGGCCTAAAATCACCGGTATTTGAGCACTAGGGTCCTGAACAGGTTGAGTGTCTAGAACAACAAAATCCACTAGATAAATAAATTTATCAACCTCAATCAGTACATCCTCTATAACACCACGAGGTACTTTGACAGACCTATCAGCTAACTGTAGGGTTATTTTAGTCGGCTTCAACTCACCAAGACCTAGCTGGGTGTACACATGATACGGGAGTAAGTTAACAATGGCTCCTAAGTCAAGTAATGCCTTATCAACCAGGTGATTACCAATCGTACAAGATATGGTGGGGCATCCAGGGTCTTTATACTTAGGGGTTGTTTGGTTCAGAAGGATTGAACTTACCTGACCAGCTAAAAAGGCTTTCTTATGGACATTAAGCTTACGCTTTCGAGTACAAATATCCTTAAGAAACTTGGAATACGCAGGTATTTGCCTAATTGCTTCTAATAAAGGGATGTTAATGTTTACCTGCTTAAATATTTCCATTATTTCGTTGAAAGTCGATTCCATCTTGGTTGGAGCTAACAACTGCGGATATGGGGCTATGGGCACAAAATGAGACCTATCAGGAACCGTGTTGGCATCACTAGAAATTTCAGTCTCTTCAGCTAGTGGATCCTTCTGAAGCTCATCTTGAGAACTAGAATGGGAACTAGAAGGTGGATTTATAGTATGTCCACTATTAGGCATGGCTACCTTATTGTCTATCGTTTTACCACTCCTAAGGGTTGTTACAGAGTTCACATGATTGAACTCTTTCTCTCTAGAGGATACTTCATGAATTCCTATGGGATTGGGTAGTGGTTGACTGGGGGACTTTTCCCTTTCTCTTTTTCTCAAAAGTTTTGCAATCATACTAACCTGATTTTTTAGCTCTAAAATAGCCTAAGAGTTTTCGTTTAAACCTTTCTCAACCGTTTCCTTAAACTCTGCATTGTTATGAGATAAGATGGATATAGACTCTTCTAAACTCATGATTTTCTTATCCGATAGGTTCTGATACTGATTTGTCCCTAAATGGTTCTTAGTATACCCAAAACTCGTGAGAGTCTGAGAACTACTAGGCTGACTTTGACTCTGACCCTTAGACCAAGAGAAATTCGGGTGGTTTCTCCAACCAGGGTTATAAGTGTCTGAATATGGATCAAATCTTTGATGGTTTTCAAACCTAGAGTTGTTATAAAGAGCATGGTCTTGCTCTTCGTATCTAGCATGATGTGACCCTTGATTCATTTCTAAGGCTTCTAGACGCCTAAGAATATTTGACCCATAATCAACTCTATCGATTCTATGGATAGCATTTCTAGGTATTTCTAGTTCTCTCATTGAATCCCATTGCCTAGTTTTCTCAGCTAACTCGATGAACTCATCAAAACAATTATCTGGGTCTTGATGGGTAAATTCTCCACCACTAATTGTTTCTACCTGCATACGGGTTTCACTATCAAGGCCCTCATATAAAATTTGGGCCATGTGGGCTTTTTCAAAGCCGTGATGTGGACACTGGTATAACAATTCACTAAACCTTTCTACATAATCATGAAGTTTTTCACCTAATTTCTACTTAAAGGTTTGGATAAACTGTCGAATAGCAGCAGTCTTATGGTGTGGGTAGAATTTCTTAACAAATACCTCTACAAGACCATCCCAGGTGGTAATTGTTTTAGAAGGAATAAAATGATACCAATCTTTGGCTTTCCCATCGAGAGAGAAGTGAAACAAACGTAACCTAAGTACATCTTTAGAGACATTTGTATAGTTCATTGTATCACAAACCATTTCAAAGTCTCTTATGTTTTCATTTTCTAACCCCCTAAAGGTACGAATCATGCCAATAGTCTCGGGTCTAATATTAAATTGGACCGTAGAAGCTGGTATAACTACACCTGGGTCACACACTACCCTAGACGGGTTCAAACGATCCCTAAGGGTTTTTACCGGGACCTCATCATCCTTTTCCTTCACCATTTCGGCAAAAATAGAAGTATTAAGGATATTTTCCTCAACGTGAGAAGAACGTCCAAAAATAGGACTTTCTAGATTAAGGTAGTCAAGATTCTTGTTTCCTAAAATATCACTTCTAGGTTTTTCACGCATAAACCGTCCTAGAGGGTCTCTCTTACATTCTGGCATACAAGAATTCAACCAAAAACTGTGCACATGCAAATGCTGGGCTCACTAATTTAGGTAAGCTTGGGTTACGTACAGAAAAATATACCCAAAGGTACGAGGCTGAGGTTTGTGGTGTTTCGGATGATAACGCCCAGAGGGTTCACCGTACTAAACCACTTGTTTTCCTAAATCGGTGCCGGACGAAATGCAATTGGTGTGTGCTTGTGTGTTTTTTTTTACAATAAATAAAATACTAAAAATAAACAAACAAATAAAAGAAAATTACAAGTCCAAAAATAAATAAAAACTACCAAAAATAAAAGTCCTTAAAAATAAAACTTCGGCTTTCTCCTTTTATGGCAAGTCCACTTTTCACCTTCCGTTTCAAGCAAAACCTGCACAACAAAAACAAAAATACCAAAGACGTAAAATAGAACAAAAAATAATCTAACAAAATAATAAAAATAAAAATAAATAAAATATATACAAAACCTATAAAAAAATGCAAAACCTAAAACCTAAACATAAATACAAGTCTGCGTCGACGGCGCCAAAAACTGATGTAGTTTTGAAGTGTGGTAAGTAAAGGGTTTGATTCTCGGACTTGGGAAGTTGTTGATTTTAGACTTAAAAATAGAAAACACTAAAAATATATATACAAGATGTCACGATAATGAGAGATACTAGGACTTCGGATTCCACCATAAACTCATTCATGCGATTCATAGATTTATTCTAGACAATTATAGCTCAAATAGAATATTGACTCTGTTTCTTTGCCAAGGTAGGTTTTTGAAAAGCAACGACTGTAAATCTAAAGCATGGGATATCAAAAGACTTAACCTAAGTATAACCCATCAATTGAAATCACAACCGTTCAATAAAAACCATAAAACAATTAATAATCCATGCAAAAAGTCATAAAAGAATTAAATATAATTACCACATGCATGAAATATGGTTTCGCCCGTCGTCCCAGTGTTTGGGTTTAGCTCCTCATATTATTCACATGCTCAAAATAGTTGTTCATAGCTCAAATAGGTGAAAAACAAGAGAAAACTAATAAAGAAGGTAGTTTGCAACGCTGTAGTGGCGTTACAACGGGTGTTGAACTGTTACAGAGAAAAGATGACAAGGAAAAGAAGAATGTGATCTATTATTAACGAACAGTGATACTTCTATTGTGTTGTTTATTTAAGACTGCTTCTGCGAGTCTGTTCTTCGTGTTCTTGAGAACAACACTTCTGGTGTGTCGTCTGCAACTCTTCTTCTCCTCTTCTCTGATGCTGCTGCAACTCCACCTGCAGCGTGATTTTCTGCACATAAACCACCCCAAACTCCCGACTCCCCTACTGTGATTCCTACCAAGCCTATTTATACCCAACAGGGTAATTAACTCTCCAAGAAATCTCTTCTTTTCTTTCCCCAAAAGTCACAGACTTCCCTTGTATTCCTCTCCTCTACGCGGCTTCTACTGGCTGTCAACTATTCACCAAACCTTATCCAAGTATATTCGAATCACAGGGGAGATATTCTTTCCCATTCTACGTAATCTTCCAGAAATAGCCGAACCCGAGATAATGCACTTATCCTGTTTAATCGAGATTATGTATACTCGTGTTTGTTTCTATTCAAACCGAACTCTGTAACACTCTTATTTCGTATCAACATGCCCAAACCAATTCATATCCAATACCAAGTCACCAAAAGTTTAGTCCAAATCCGATTCATAAGAGTACGCTGGTGAATAGCTTTTAAACGTGACTTTCACGCCAAAATTCTTGTTCACGAAGAAAAAGGTGGAGTCCCCATAACAGAAATGGGGGTCCCTTTAGAAACTGGGGAGTAAATAACCAAAACTTGGGTGCAATTATAACTTTCTCCGGGGTGCCTTTAAAAAAAAAATTGGGTGCACATGACACTTTTCTGGGGCGTCTCCAACATACTTTCGGGGTGCCTGTAGTGCTCTTCTAGGTGCCTTTAGTAATTTTCTCCCAGGATCACTTTTCGAGCCAATTTCTCCGCAAGAACTTATTTCTCCAAAAACACCTATAAATACATAAAATAACAAAATAAGCACAAAATCGAGCACTAAAAATATACATAATTGAGATTATATTAGACACATAAATGCGCCTATCAGTTTGCAGTCAGGTGGAGGAAATGTGATTCTCATATGTTGGTGGTGTTGTGGCTTATTCAGTGCAGAGCTGCTAATGAAGCTGTTTTAGTGGTGGTGAGTCAGTTGGAGGTTGATGGTGCTACAGTTGATGAAAATTAGGAGATGAGAAATTGCAGTTGACTGAGCTTTGTTGCAGGGATGTAAGAATACATGGAGTTTGAGCTATAAATGATTGATGACAGCTAGTGATGATGTACACAAGCTTGCTGGCTTTGGTTGCAGCTGAGTTTGCAGGGCAAGATGTTGACACAAGGTTGGTATTGCAGGGCAAGATGTTGCATTGAAGCCTATGGTGCAGAATGAGTAGTTGGAACTATTGACTGTGATAGTGTTAATGAAGCTGCTTTGGATAAATGTTAGGTGAAGGTGATGAGAAGCACTAAGTGATAATGGGAAGTGGTTACAGGCAGTGCAGAGATAAGATTTAGCATGAATTGCAGGGAGCTTGAACTGAAGGTTCAGCTTGTGTTGTTGGTACTAGTAATAGCATGGCAGGTGGTGGTTGGAAGCACATGAATTGAGGCAATTGCAGTTGTAGTTGCTTGGAGGAAACAAGAAGAGAAATTGGATGATTTTCATGGACTGAGATGGAGTTGAATCTACTACAGGTAATGCAGTAAGGAAACTACAGAAGTTGCAGTTGCAATAAAGGCACTGGTGATGATAGATTGCAGCTGGTATTGATGTTATTGATGTGCAGGGGAGCTTAAATGACAGTGAACTACTCAGGGTGGACTTGAACTATGTGTGTGTATTGCATTTGTAGGTGGCAGTGGTTGTGAGATGTAGGAAGTATGGTGTTGGTTGGATAAGAAAGGAATGAACTGAGATGTGGAATGATTTGAGCTTGATATGGAGTTGTAGGTGATACTGCAATGATGAAATGGTAAAGCTCAAGTGTATTACTAAGCTGCAGTTGCAGGAAAGAACTAGATGAATGCTAGCTCAGAGAATGGAGTAGTTGTTATTGCAATGAGGTAGAAATTATTGAACTGCTGTATAGTTAAGTGTGGAACAAAGGGTGAAGCGCAATCATGGAACTATCTTGGTTATGGCCTGGGAAAGATGGTTGAGTTGCAGGCATATGGAAGTTAAGCTACAGATGGTGCAAGACAGGTCCAACATGGCTGGATATAAACTAGTGAAGCACAGCCATCATGGCTGGCAGCGTAATAGTGGCACATGGCCTGGAAAGTGACTTAGGTCATGACCAGTCATTGAGTTGACCCAGTTGACTGTCTCGGCCGTTGACCGTTTGACTTTTCAGGCGACCGGCGAAGACTTCCCGGTGTCGGATTCCGACCAAATTCCTGCCAAACCCCAGTTTTCCGGGGAGCGTTTTTGGGACAGCATTTCAACACTGGTTTCTCTCTCTCGTGGGCCGGGTGAATTTCCAACTAATGGACTTTGAAGACTATACGTAATTTTGGACCTAAGAAGATACATAAAAGGGAAGAATTCTACAACTTTTTGGAGATCACGTATTTTTCTTGGAGCAGAGGAGAGAACTACAACTAGGGTTTGCTTTCGTATTTAATATTCATCTTCTTTATTTGATTATTGATTATGATGAACTCCTTAGCTATGAGTAGCTAAATTATTATTTATTGGTTAAGGATGTAGTCCTATATCTATAACTTGTGCTTGATTAATGCATTAGTTTTCTCTCTTTGTTTTCGTTCATATCTCTAATGTTTTTAAAATCACATGATAGATGTATTGTGATAGGATTTAGATGTTTGGTTAGTTAAGTGGACAATTAATTGAACTTGCATATTGTCCATAGCTATTTTAGGTTTTTTCATCAAGCGATAACCCAAATACAAGTAGCATGATATGATTATAGTTTATAGTGATACACTATTATAATCATATGTAGAGTTTGACCATTGTTCGAATTTTCATGCGCAATGTATGACAATTGCATTGATTAGCCTATTTCCCGAACTTAATGCTCCTAGGAATTGAACTTAATTAGCGCAAGGCGTTATGTTATTCTTTAGGTAGAATTCACATACGCAGCTCTAATGTGTGTGTTGGTGAACTTAGGAAATTTTCAGATTATCTTGCTCTCTTGATATTCTAGGCTTTTGATAATAAAAGAGATCAAATTGTAATTCTAATCATATATGCAAGCACATGTTTAAGTTTGAAGATGAATTCCTTGACCAATATCTTTCTCTCATTGATTAATTTCTCCAATTTACTTTGCTTTTAATTTACTTTTATTTTGATAAAACAAAAATCCCCCTATTGGTTACTAATAAACTAGAATTTGATAACAACAATCGCCTCTCTGTGGATACGAACTCTTCCTTACTTTATACTTCATTTATATTTTATGAGTAAGAAAGTGAAATTATTTTTGACGCTTACGACAGCGATCCAATTTTGGCGCCGTTGCCGGGGAGGCATTCGGCTAGTTATTAAGTTTTTAGTTTCTTTTCATTATTTCTGCTTGCATATTTGGTTTTCGTTTCTTGTCTTGTTTCTCACTTGTTTGCGAGAATTTTTTTCAGGTACCTAATCTCTGGCTTCTAAAGATTGGAATTATCGAAGGTGCGGGATAACTACTCGAAAAGGCACAATACTCCAACCAAGGCAAGGCACTACGGAAGGACAAAACTTGGAAGTAGAACACGAATCTCTTCAGCACGAAGGAGAAGTTCTAGAACACGAGACTCCTTTTGAAGAAGAAGAAGCAATGGGTGACGCTGCAAATCGTACACTCAAGGACTTGGCTTCGCATAAGCTTGATACTCGGCAAGGTTGTATTCAAACCGACTCTACTTTTGAGATCAAGCCGGGATTGCTTAGAGAATTACCTAAGTTCCATGTCATGGTGAATGAAGATCCAAACAAGCATCTTATGGACTTCCACACCATTGTCACGGCTATGCTTCCAGCGAATATGGAGGCCGATGGTGCTATGTTGAAAGTTTTCCGATTCTCCTTGGCGGATAGTGATAAGGATTGGTTATACTATTTGCCTCCCGGAAGTGTCACAACTTGGAATGGGTTGAAGAAACTCTTCTTAGAGAGATATTTTCCTGCGTCTAAGGCTACTCAAATTCGCAAGGAGATTTGCGGAATGAAGCAAAATATGAGAGAATACTTATATGATTGTTGGGAACGATACAAGAGGTTGGTGGAAAGCTGTCCTCATCACCAATTCAGTGACGCGATGATTATCCAATACTTCTATAAAGGACTCCAATCCAGTGATAGGAATCTTATTAATGCTGCGGGTGGTGGTGCACTAGTGAGCAAGACGGTGGCACAAGCTAGAGAGTTGATTGAGAACATGGCAGTAAACTCCCAACAATTCTTGAGTCGTGGTTCGGATGTGCTTCTTAGGGGAGTGAATGAAGTAATCAAGGTAGAGGAACTTCATCAGCAAATGGGTAACATGTCAGCAATGATGCAACAAGTTGCATCTTTGGTGATACCAAGTTCTCATGGGTATGAAGACGTCAATGAGCAAGCTCATGCGGTCTTTCCAAATCAGCAAAGACGGTATGATCCCTATTCCAACACTTACAATCCGGGATGGAGAGATCACCCCAACTTTAGCTATGCCAATAAGAAAGGAGCGGTTCAACAATCCAATTTCAATAATTCGGGTGGATTTCAACCTCAACAACAACAATTTCAGCCGCGACAACAATTTCAACAACCACAATAATCAATGCAAAATCAAGGTTCTGATATCGATGCAAAGCTTCAAACAATGATGCAAGGCATTTCTACTATGTTTAAAGAAAGCCAATAAGAGACTAAGAGTGCGATAAAGGATTTGCAGACACAAATGGGTTCAATGGCTACTGAGTTGAACCAAGTGAAGGCACAAATGGATGGGAAACTCCCTTCTCAACCTATTAACCCAAGAGTGGGTGTCAATGCAATTACGTTGAGAAGTGGTACACAACTTGTGCAACCCGAAGTTACTGATTCGGGTAAGGTGGAAACACCAAAGGAACCTGTTTTGGAGGAGAAGAAAGAGGATTCTCCCCAAACTTCTGAGGTACCTATTCCTAACTCTAAAACTCTGATTTCTACTTATGTTCCTCCTTTACCTTTTCCTCGCAGATTTGCAAATTCCAAGAAGGAGGCATTAGAAAAGGAGATTTTAGACATTCTCAAGAAGATTCATGCGAACATACCACTGATAGATGCAATCAAGAAAGTTCCAAAGTATGCAAAAGGTTTTGAAGGATTTGTGTACCAATAAGGAAAGGCTCAAAGGTAATGAAGTTCTAAGTGTGGGGGAGAATGCTTCGGAAATCTTACAACACAAACTCCTACTGAAATGCAAAGACCCGGGTAGCTTTGACATTCCCGTCACTATTGGTAACACTACATTTAACAAAGCTATGTTGGATTTAGTTGCATCCGTTAATGTTATGTAATTCACTTGATCTTGGTCCTCTCAAAAAGGCTGAAATTTTGTTGCAATTAGCCGATCGCTCTAATGTTTACCCAATGGGTATTGTTGAGGATGTTCTTGTGCAGGTTAATCAACTTGTATTTCCAGCAGACTTTTGTATCTTAGAGATGGATGAAGGTCCACCGGACTCGTCTCTTCCATTGCTACTTGGGCTTCCCTTCATGAAAACGGCAAAAACTGTTATTGATGTTGACAAGGGATCGCTGACTATGGAGTTTGATGAGGAAATAATATGTTTCAACATTTTCGAGACGATGAGATATCCTAGTGATGTTCACTCTTGTTTCTCTATTGATGTGATGGATACATTGTCGCAACAAGTGTTTGAGTTGAATGGCGCCGATTTTTTGGAAACCGTGCTTACTACACCTATTGATGATGGTTTGGAGTATGGTGATGAGATTAAATAAACCATTGGTTCTCTTGACTCATTACCGGAAAAATCTGCACTTAAGAATATTTCATATGTTTCTTTACCTCGCAATAATGAAAATCTTGTACCTTCAATTATTAAATCTCCAAAGTTGGAATTGAAACCTCTTCCAAGTCACTTAAAGTACTTGTACTTGGGTGACAATGAAGAGTTGCCTGTGATTGTTTCTAACGAGCTTAGTGAATTACATGAGGAAAAACTTCTAAGGGTGCTAAGGAAATACAAGACGGTCATAGGATGGACAATTCCTGATATCAAGGGTATAAGCCCTGCCGTTTGTATGCACAAAATCCGTTTGGAGGACGATGCAAAGCCTACAAGGGAAGCGCAACGTCGTTTGAACCCTCCCATGATGAAATTTGTGAAAAAGGAGATACTCAAGCTTTTGGAAGCGGGTGTTATCTACCCCATATCCGACAGCAAGTGGGTAATCCCGGTACAAGTTGTACCAAAGAAATCAGGTGTGACGGTGGTGGAGAATGATAATAATGAACTTGTCCAAACTCGTGTGCAAACCGGTTGGAGGGTTTGTATAGATTATAGAAAATTAAATTCCACTACTAGAAAAGATCACTTTCCATTACCTTTTATTGATCAAATGCTTGAACGTTTAGCTAGAAACTCTTATTATTGCATTCTTGATGGCTATTCAGGTTACAATCAGATTGTGATAGCACCGGAGGATCAAGAGAAAACCACTTTCACTTGTCCTTTTGGTACTTTTGCTTATAGAAGGATGCCTTTTGGCTTATGCAATTCTCCAGCTACTTTTCAAAGGTGTATGGTAAGTATCTTTTCAGAATATGTGGAAAACATAATCGAAGTGTTCATGGATGACTTTAGTGTCTTTGGTGATTCATTTGACCTTTGCTTGAACAATTTGTCATTAATCCTTGAACAATGTGTTGAAACAAATCTTGTGCTGAATTGGGAGAAGTTTCATTTCATGGTAACTCATGGCATAGTTTTAGGCCATATAATATCTTCTAAAGGCTTGGAAGTTGATAAATATAAGATAGACCTTATTCGTGCTCTAACCCCTCCCACTACGGTGAGGGAGATATGTTTTTTGCTTAGTCATGCAGGTTTCTATTGTAGATTCATCAAGGATTTTTCCAAGATAGTATCACCAATTTACAACTTATTGCAAAAAGATGTGGTTTTTAACTTTGATGAGAAGTGTGTGGCGGCATTCAATCGTTTGAAAGAACTTTTGATTTCAGCCCCTATCATTAAACCACCGGATTGGATCATGCCTTTTGAGATTATGTGTGATGCAAGTGATTATGCGGTTGGTGCGGTGCTTGGGCAGCGTGTGGGGAAGATACCTCATGCTATTTATTATGCTTCTAGAACGTTAAATGAGGCCCATCAAAACTACACAACCACTGAAAAAGAGTTATTAACTATTTTTTTTGCTTTGGAAAAGTTTCGCTCTTATCTAATTGGTACAAAAGTTGTTGTTTTTTCTGACCATGCAGCACTTAGGTACTTGCTTACAAAGAAAGAGGCGAAATCGAGGCTCATACAATGGATTCTACTCTTACAAGAGTTTGATATTGAAATCAAGGACAAGAAAGGAATTGACAACACCGTTGCGGATCACTTGAGCCGTCTTGCTGTGGACAAGGAATCGATCCCATTGCGTGAAAGTTTCTCGGATGAGAAACTATTCTCAATTTCTTTTGGAGAACCATGGTACGTTGATATTGTTAATTACTTAGTGTCTAAACAAATCCCAAAGAACTTGTCTCGTGCTGAGAGGGACAAACTTAAGAAGTTATGAAACCAATACATATGGGACTTATGGAAACATTGTAGTGACCAAGTAATACGAAGGTGTGTTCCCGAATATGAATTTAACTCCATCTTATCTTTTTGCCACTCATATGCATGTGGAGGACACTTTATGAGCAAGAGAACCGCTCTCAAAGTACTAGAATGTGGTTACTTTTGGCCAACTTTGTTTAAGGATGCACATGCATTTTGTACCACATGTGATAGGTGCCAAAGAACAGACAATCTAGGTGCCCGAAATCAAATGCCACAAACTATTATTCAATTTGTTGAGGTTTCTTATGTATGGGGAATTGATTTTATGGGCCCTTTTGTCAATTCTAGTGGAAATTATTATATCTTGCTTGATGTCGATTATGTCTCGAAATGGGTGGAAGCTAGGGCCACCCCAACTAATGATTCTAAAGTTGTTTCAGATTTTGTGCAAGCAAATATATTTGCAAGGTTTGGAATTACAAAGGCTATAATTAGCGATAGAGGTTCACACTTCAAAAACAGGTTCTTGCAAGGCTTGTTAAGGAAGTATAATGTGTCGCATAGGATTGCAACACCATACCATCCACAAACAAATGGACAAGCCGAGGTTTCGAACCGAGAGGTGGAATCCATTCTAGAGAAGATGGTGAATCCAACAAGGAAGGATTGGAGCATGCGAATTAATGATGCTTTGTGGGCGTATAGAACCGCATACAAGACACCTATTGGGATGTCTCCCTTTAGGCTTGTTTACGGTAAACCTTGTCACTTACCCATTGAAATTGAGCATAAGGCGTTTTGGGCTATTAAGAAATGCAATATGGAGTTGGATGGTGCTGGAAAGCAAAGGAAGTTGCAACTTCAAGAGTTAGAAGAGATTCTCAATGATGCATTTGAAATCTCAAGGATTTACAAGGAAAAGACAAAGGCATTTCATGATAATATGATTACAAAGAAACAATTTTGCATTAGGCAGAAAGTGCTTTTGTTTAATTCTCGTTTTCAATTGTTTCCGGGTAAACTAAGGTCACGTTGGATTGGACCTTTTGTTGTGACTAATGTGTTTTCTCATGGTGCAGTTGAAATTCGTAGTTTGGCTATAGAAAATGAACTTAAAGTGAATGGGCACCGGTTGAAACCATATTATGAGAACTTCTCTTCGGATGTCGTAGAAGGAGTTAACCTTGTGGAAGTGCTCCCTCTGGAGGAGTCTTAGTAACCAAGGAGAACGTCGGGCTGACGAATTTAAACCAAGCGCTAAGTGGGAGGAAACCCACCGGTTTTGTATCTTTACCTTTATCTTTTTATTCTTTAAGCTTTTTATCTTTATTTTCTTGTTTTTGCATATCATTTGCGGAATTTCCCACCTTGAACTTTCTTTGGACGATTCAATTTTACATTGAGGACAATGTAAATTTTAAGTGTGGGGGAGCATTTATATGTTTGTATAGTTTGTTTTAGTTTGTTTTATGCCTTTAGTAAAAAAAAAAAATCAGAAAAAAAGAAAAACCAAGAAAACAATTTGTGCTTTTTGAACTCCGAAATCTAGAAACTTGTGCCTTTAGGATGACACCATTAGTGGATGGAACCATTTTGATTGCAGGAGTTGAGGAACCAATTAACTAAAAGGGATGAACATAGCTCAGAAATCACAAATAACATGATAGTTGTTACCATATCTCGGAATATCACCATATCACATTCTATTTTTACTTTTCCATATTTATCTATTGTTCTCTAAGTGTTTTGGTGGGTCACTAAACATCGACTTGTTATTACTGCTAGGATGAAATAGAGTGATTGAGTTGCTAAAAAAAAAAAAAGAGACCGACCAATTAGACCAAACGGAATAAAAAGACACTTGGATAGCAGTATGTGTGAAACGTTGTCCCTGTCTCCGTCACCTAAACAAGCGTGGAATGCAGGATCCAAGGCAACTATCACGTACTTGCTGACAAGAAGCATGCGCTTGGATCCAAAATATCTAATCATGACTTCTAAAAAAAAGTGAAAAAAAAGTATTATATTTGTTGAATAAAGTCACTCCTGGTTCCCTTGTATATGTCGGTTGAGTTTATGTAGAAATAAGATTGTTGAGCACTGGTTCCCTTGTATATGCCAGTGTGTTAACACTAGAATTCAGACTAGAAGCTCAATCCAATAGGTTGCATAGGTTTATATTGGCGGTGACCTTCAGACAGATATGGGAAACATCGATCACTTGTGAACATTCACCAACATCTACATCTATATCCATCTTCTTTATCTTTTCATTGTGATTGTGGTTTGTTAATTTCCGAGTATTGTGGCTTGTTCGACTATCTAATTAGAGTTTTATTTACATGAACTGAATTTGCACAAGGTACCTCCTCATGTAGTCATTTTGGATTCGTTGATTGATTTGTCACAAATAGACGGAGTTGGAAATATAGGTTTTGTAGGCAGAACTCTTGTAAACCTTCACGAGACTAAAACTCGTCCACTAGGGACACCTAGGGGTTCAAAGGCTTGTTATTTATGCTTAGAGTAACCGTATCCTCGACGAGACGGAGTTGTATGTACGTTTTATAATTATTTTGTTTGATTTGCTCGAGGACTAGCAAAGTCTAAGTGTGGGGGAATTTGATAGGTGTCTAAAACACCTTTCTATTTATCTATTGTTTATGCTTTCTCTTCTAGTTTTCTTGTAAATTATGTATCTTATGTTTTGTTTTTGAGTATTTAGGTACTTTGGACTCATTTGGAACAAAAGAAGAGGAAACATGGAAAAAGTGTTGGAGGCGTACTATTTCTCATTATTCGCTTCTATTTCTTGATTCCTGTCTTAAAAGTAAGTCGACTTTAGTGATGCAATTTTTGTCTGAAAAGCACGACAACTTTAGTGATGACTCTCGTTGAAGAGAAGAAGTGAATATGAGGAGTAAAAGATGGCGATGGTTTGCTGGTGGAAGGACTCGAAGAAGAAAGCGTCCAGAACAAGGAGAGCATAATCGTCGTTGCACATCCAAGAGATATCAGGAGCACAATGGAGGATATATGACAGTATACATCACCAATGTAAGTTATGAAATAAGGGCATCACAGCTCGGCGGCCCTTATCCATTAATGCTGGGTGGCATTAGTAATTTCACTCATTACCTGGCCCTAACATCAAGAGAAATGTTTTTCTATTTTTATTTTGAGTTCACCTGAAAGTTTGAGAGGACAGAGAATTAGAAATGGAGGCACCTGAGAGAGTTGCTGTTTCAGTGAATTCAGATGGAGATCGATAAGAAATCTGAGTTTTAATGGAATTTGGAGTTAGGGTTTGAAGTAAAATTGAACCTGAGGTTGAAATTGAGGATTAGAAGAAGAAATCAAAGATGGGTTTGTTGGAAATTAGGGTTTGATTCAAGATTGAATCTGTTCAGAGATGGGTTTATGTGGCTGAGTCTCTGGTCGAGTTGTTGAATGAATCCAGTGATTGTGTGAATTATGTATTGATTGAAGAACTTGAACATGGAAGAGATGGCCTGATTGTAGATGCAGCTTGAGGGGGTTGAAGTATTGTGTTATTGCAGCTACATTTACAATGAGAATTAGCTAGTAATGAAGCTCTGTGAAGAATTGTGGCTCCAGAACTGAAATGGGTTTGTTAGGGTTTTACAGATGAACCTAGTAATTGCAAGGATTGTGATAGATGGATTGAGCTCAGATTTGGGTTGTGGTTGCTGCAATATGGAGAATGGTACTGGAATGTTGCATTGCAGGTTGAAGTGATGAAGCTTTGTGGTGTTATGAAATAGTGGAGGTTTGCAGTCAGGTGGAGGAAATGTGATTCTCATATGTTGGTGGTGATGTGGCTTATTCAGTGCAGAGCTGCCAATGAAGCTATTTTAGTGGTGGTGAGTCAGTTGGAGGTTGATGGTGCTACAGTTGATGAGAATTAGGAGATGAGAAATTGCAGTTGACTGATCTTTGTTGCAGGGATGTAAGAATACATGGAGTTTGAGCTATAAATGTTTGATGACAGTTAATGATGATGTACACAGGCTTGCTAGCTTTGGTTGCAACTGAGTTTGCAGGGCAAGATGTTGACACAGGGTTGGTATTGCAGGGCAAGATGTTGCATTGAAGCCTATGGTGCAGAATGAGTAGTTGAAACTGTTGACTGTGATAGTGTTAATGAAGCTTATTTAGATGAATGTTAGGTGCAGGTGATGAGAATCACTTCGTGATAATGGGAAGTGGTTACAGGCAGTGCAGAGATGAGATTTAGCATGAATTGCAGGGAGCTTGAACTAAAGGTTCAGCTGGTGCTGTTGGTACTAGTAATGGCATGGCAGGTGGTGGTTGGAAGCACAGGAATTGAGGCAATTGCAGCTGCAGTTGCTTGGAGGAAACAAGAAGAGAAATTGGATGATTTTCATGGACTGATATGGAGTTGAATCTACTACAGATAATTCAGTAAGGAAACTACAGAAGTTGCAGTTGCAATAAAGGCACTGGTGATGATAGATTGCAGCTGATATTGATGTTATTGATGTGCAGGGGAGCTTAAATGATAGTGAACTATTCAGGATGGACTTGGACTATGTGTGTGTATTGTATTTGTAGGTGGCAGTGGTTGTGAGATGTAGGAAGTATGGTGTTGGTTGGCTAAGCAAGGAATGAACTGAGCTGTGGAATGGTTTGAGCTTGATATGGAGTTGTAAGTGATACTGCAATGATAAAATGGTAAAGCTCAAGTGTATTACTGAGCTGCAGTTGCAGGGAAGAACTATATAAATGCTAGCTCAAAGAATGGAGTAGTTGTTATTGCAATGAGGTAGAAATTATTGAACTGATGTATAGTTAAGTATGGAACAAATGGTGAAGCGCAATCATGGAACTATATTGGTTATGGCCTGGGCAAGATGACTGAGTTGCAGGCATATGAAAGTTAAGTTACAGATGGTGCAAGACAGGGACAACATGGCTGGATATAAACTAGTGAAGCACAGCCATCATGGCTGGCATTGCAACAGTGGCACATGGCCTGCAAACTGACTTAGGTCATGACCAGTCATTGAGTTGACCCGGTTGATCGTTGACCGTTTGACTTTTCAGGTGACCGGCGTCGGATTCCGGCCAAACCCCCAATTTTCCGACGAGCGTTTTTGGGACAGAATTTCTACACGGGTTTCTCTCTCTCGTGGGCCGGGTGAATTTCCAACTAATGGACTTTGAAGACTATACCTAATTTTGGACCTAAGAAGAGACATAAAAGGGAAGAATTCTACAATTTTTTGGAGATCACGTATTTTTCTTGGAGCAGAGGAGAGAACTACAACTAGGGTTTGCTTTCGTATTTAATATTCATCTTCTTTATTTGATTATTGATTATGATGAACTCCATAGATATGAGTAGCTAAATTATTATTTATTGGTTAAGGATGTAGTCCTATATCTATAACTTGTGCTTGATTAATGCATTAGTTTTCTCTCTTTGTTTTCGTTAATATCTCTACTGTTTTTAATATCACATGATTGATGTATTGTGATAGGATTTAGATGTTTGGTTAGTTAAGTGGCCAATTAATTGAACTTGCATATTGTCCAAAGCTATTTTAGGTTTTTTCATCAAGCGATAACCCAAATACAAGTAGCATGATATGATTATAGTTTGTAGTGATACACTCTTATAATCATATGTAGAGTTTGACCATTGTTCGAATTGTCATGCGCAATGTATGACAATTGCATTGATTAGCCTATTTCCCGAACTTAATGCTCCTAGGAATTGAACTTAATTAGCGCAAGGCGTTAGGTTATTCTTTAGGTAGAATTCACATACGCATCTCTAATGTGTGTGTTGGTGAACTTAGGATATCTCGCTTATCTACTTCTCGAAATATGTGTTGATAAAGCTTTCGCTTTAGATAATTTCATCTTTCCCTAGTGACGAGAGTCATGTTATGTTTCAATCACTTTGGAAATTGCTCTGACGAAAAATAGTTTGTGAATAACAACTATATGACGTCCTATGAGAATGTTTCAATGGTTGAAATGAGAGTTTAGATAATATAACCATTGGGGGATATAAACATTGTTGTGGTAACACATATATGTATAAGTCCTTATCACTTGAACCAAAGTTTGCGAACTTTGTTGATCAAGTGAAACCGGAACTTGAGTAGTCAACCCAGTTCGCGAACTGAGTACGCGAGCGTGCATAGTTCTCGAACCCGAGAATTACCGCTGGAGTTGTAGCTCAGTTTCAGTCCGCGAACTGACGGAAGTTTTCGAACCCAAGAATTTCTTCTGGAGTTTTTGAACTCCAACCGGTTAACTTGAGTCCGCGAACTTGAGTGGTTATGTCTAAAAACGATGTTCTTGAACTTATCTAAATTATCTAAGGAATTCTATTGCAAACCGTGGCTTTATAGTTCATGAATCAATTCGAGTGAATCACATCGTTTTTGCTTCAATTATGTCTTATATAGTACATGAGATCTCATAGCAATTGAAGAACTCTCCAACTATTTTATTTGAGTCATTTGGACTAGTTATGGTGAAGAAAAATATGGTTGATATGAAAGTTAGCATTTGGCTAACCATTTGGTTGACTAATATTGAACCAACTATTGTACGCGTTTGGGTACGGTTACATTAACCCAAAATCGTCAAGTACATGTGTGTATGGCAAGCTAAGTTTTCGATATAACGGTTCAAAGATATTAGCTTGTATCCAATCAGGTTTTCATCTAACTGTGAATATTGAATGGTTTGTTACTAAGCTAACATTGATTGCAAACCCTGATTTGAAAGACTGTATAAGGGAGAACTCTAACAACTGGGAAACCTAATCCCCACACATTCTGTGTGATACTAGTTTTCTAATCTAGAGTCGATTCTCCTTTAAACTTTGGTTTTATTCTTCTAAAACCAGGCTAATGACTTAAAGACTTCATTGGGATTGTGAAGCCAGACCGATACTAATTTTCTTGTAGTTGTTTGATCTGATTTTGTTGTTTATATCGTATGAGTACAATTGTAATAATTGGCTTAATATTTCCATCTCCAATAGGCAAGATATAAAAGTAATCACAAACATCTTCGTCTCATAGTTTGTGATTCCAAAATATCTTTTTTCGCTGCGTCGATTAAGACTATTGTGAGGTGATTGATAAAACTGAGTTGTTCTTCGGGAATATAAGTCTAGTTTTATTGATTGGTTCCTTCTTACCTTAATTTATCAAAAGACAGAACAAAAATCATAGGTTTATTCGTGGGAGACGAATTTATCTATCTTGTAGACTTTTCTGTGTGGGACAGAATTGTTTGCTAAAGTCTTCAACTTTGGGTCGTAGGAACTCTTGGTTGTGGGTGAGATCAGCTAAGGAAATCAGTGCATATTATCCTGCTGGGATCATAGGAGTAAGAGCATAACTATACCTTGGATCAGTGTGAGATTGATTGGGGTTCAACTACAATCCAGACCGAAGTTAATTTGGAGTAGGCTAGTGTCTATAGCGGCTTAATACGGTGTATGTTTAATCTGGACTAGGTCTCGGGGTTTTTTTGCATTTTCGGTTTCCTCGTTAACAAAATTATTGTGTCTGTGTTTTTTTGTTTTCCGCATTATATTTTGTTATATAATTGAAATAATAAAGGTTGTGCGTTGTTCAATCAATTAGAATATCTGACCTTATAGGTTGTTGATTTAAATTGATTGACACTTGGATATTGGTCTTTGGTACCATCCAAGTTATTTCTCTTTGATTAGACTCGTGAATCACATTTGCTTGAGTTAATCAATTTGAGAGATTGAGATAATAACTCCTTGAATATTTTCTATTGGTTGAGTCTAGTTGATTCTCTAGAAAACAACTCAGAGTTGTCCATATAGATTTCTAATCGAAATATTTGGTGTGGTTGTTAGACCCCCGCTTTTTCAATAAGGACCATCCGCAACAAGACCCCAAAAAAGGTTTAAAGGGCGGTGTTCTTTCGGGAGATCCGATACTATGTAGTAATTTTTAATCCACTGGGTTTCTTCCTCAACGTACGCTTCTATCTTCGCTTGTTTGACACCCGAGTATATTTCCTTTGTTTCTTTGCGATATTTTTCTTCTTTTGCTGCCTCTTTTTTTTCTCTTTTCCTTTTAAGTATCTCTTCTTCCATGGCGGAAATTGACCTGGTGCTAGTTTCCTTCCTTGTAAGTTTTTCTTGTATAATGAAATTAAGTTGGTGGTGGATAATGATTAATTTCCTATCGGAGTCGATAGTTTGTTCTTCTTAAGTTTTTCTTTTTCCATGACAATGATTGATGTGATTTTAATTGTTATAGAAAAAGTGGTAGTAAAAGTTCGTTCAAAGACTTGTAAAGATTTAATTTCAGACTTAATAGTAAAAATATATACACAAAAATTTGTCACAATATCGAGAGGTACTGAGACTCGGGATTCCACCATAAACTCATTCATGCGATTCATATATTTATTCCAAATAATTATAGCTCAAATAATATTTACTCTAATTCTTTGCCAAGGTATATTTTTAAAAGATTGATTGTAAATCACTAGCATGACGCATCAAAAGCACTTAGACCAAGCATACATCATCATACGACATCACAATCAATTAAGAAAAATCATAAAACAATTGATAATAGTGCAAGTAGTCATAAAGGAATTAGATATAATTACCACATGAATGAAATATGGCTTCCTCCGTCTCCTCAGCAAAGGGGTTTAACTCTTCATGTAGAAAACAGGTTCAAAATAATTATTCATAGCTCAAAAGTGTGTACAAGAGGTGAAAAGTGTTGATTCAGAGTTTTGTAACAGATATAAGTGTTGCAAGACAATGTTATTGTAAACGATAAAAGGGATGTGTTGTAAATTTTGAGATTGTTCTAGTTCGTCCAATGTTCTTCAGATTAGGGTTCTTGAGAACGACACTTACGTAGTGTCGTCTGCAACTCTTCTTCTCCCTCTTTTCTGCTGCTACTGCAGAATCGCTCTGCAGCGATTTCTGTTGCTCTAAAGCTACCCGCAAACTCCCGACACCCTCTATGACTTCACCCAACTCCTTTTATATCATACAGGGCAAAGAAATCCCGATAATTCCTTCCCAATATTTCTCTGCCTTTTCACCCAAGTTACGAGATTTTTCTTCCGTTTTTAACTCATCTCTTCCGCGTCAGTTTGAGTTCTAAACTTCCTAGAATAGATGGAGTCTTGCTAACAGGATTGTATCCTCTCCAAAATCCCACGTAATTGCCAGAAATACCACCAAATCGATGACTTCCTCCTTGCCCTGGTTTATCGAGGAAAGTAAGTAAACTTCCTTTTTTTTCTCTTCTTTACATGGTGTTTTGGATTACTCCAAACATCATAGTCTGAATCCTAGCCATCAATAAACTCGTAACTCCCCCACGTCAATCAACAGACGCCGATAATATATTTCTTACTCTGTTTTATAAGAACTTGAATTTTATTCCTATTTTCTCGAACCCACAGTTCATACCAATCCTGTTTTAGCATAACATGCTAGTAATAATTCATTTCCACTTCCGACTTTATCTAAAACTCCTTAATTATTCTTCCAGGGAACTCCGCATGTAACAACTTGTTTTCCCGCCAACTTCATTCTCAAACCCGTGAAGAAAGTGGATGCCCCCTATCCAGAGCTGCTGGGGTGTCGATAGTAATCTGGGTGCCCCTTAGTAATTTGGTTACCCCTTATCCATTGCTGGGGGTGCCAATAGTAATTTTCTCCCACGAGCGCAAATTCCACTTTTCGAGCTAATTTTTACGCACAACTGCATTTCTCCAAAAACACCTACAAATATATAAAATAGCAAAATAAGCACAAAATCGAGCACTAACAATATACATAATTGAGAACAAAATAGACACATAAATGCGTCTATCAAATACCCCCAAACTTTTTATTTGCTAGTCCTCGAGCAAATCAAATCTAGAAAATAAAATCCTAACTCACTGTCGCGGGCATCGTCGATTGCATTTAGCGTATGCAATAAGCCTTTAAACCCCTAGGTGGCCCTAGTGTCCGAGTTATAGTCTCGGGAGGGCTTACCAGAGATATACCCACAAAACCTTTACTCCAGACCCTATCTATCTACATAGAACCTTGGAAGGCACTAAAGAATCTCCTTGGTTGGCATACTTATTGACTACAAGAGGAAGTACCCTGATGCGAAATTCCAATTGATGTCCACGAGTTTGCACTCAAGCATACTAAAATTCATATAAAGTGACAGAGCTCTACTAGCTCAGATAGTTTCTGGACATCATAAACCGGAGTCAATCAATCACATGGATAGATTAAGAAGATGAATGTAGAGAAAAATGTGGATGATGTTGACTAAGGTGAACCTATCCTAATGGACTGAGATACTGGTCTGGACTAATATCAACACACTGGCATATACAAGGGAACCAGTGGTCGATAATCCTAACCCTAGGTCAACTCAACTGGCATATACAAGGGTTCCAGTGGTCGACTTTATTGAATTTATTCCGGTTGGTCTAATGGTCTGGTCTCAATTTCTTTTCTTTTTCTTTTCTTTTTCAACTTTTTTTTTTTGTATCTCAGTCATTCTATTTCACCCTAGCAATGGTAAAAAAAAAGTGATTAGGATTCTTTCGATGTTTCCATCACGAGGATATGGCGAAACTACCATGTTTTCTTTTTCTAACACCTGAGCTTTATGCTTTTATGAATAGACTCTTCTAGATGTTTCCATCTAATAAGATTGGTTCCTCAACTCCTACAATCAAAATGCTTCCATCCACTTATATTGGTTAGTGCCATCCTTAATAAGCATAAATTTCTAGGCTCTGGAGTTTATTTATTGTAACTAAAAAGTTTCTCCCATACCCCCAAACTTAAATCTAACATTGTCCTCAATGTTCTAAAGATAAAATTAAAAGCATGAACAATGAGAAACTGTTACCATTTGAAGCAAAAGGAAAGATATTACCGTGTCGCATGAATATTGGGTTACCTCCCAAGAAGTGCTAAGTTTAACGTCTTCAGCCAGACTAAGAAAGGATTAGTCACCTCATAGAATCATAAAGTAATAACCGAAATTTCTGTGGGTCATCAAAACCAAATAAAGCTACCACAAGTAAAAGGAATATGCAACATGCCAAGAGAATAAACAAATAAAGCACACCCTTGTCTAGTTTCCTGTTTAATACAACTACATCTAGCTGTGGTTCAGGTTCTATAACTGGGTCCAAATAAAATATTTTCATGGGTTGCATTTCCTCGTATCTAAGATCCGATTCAGGTATTTGAGTCTGGAAAAACTCAAGTAAAAACTTAAATAATAATAACCTAAATAACTGTGGATCCTTGAATTCAATCAGGTCTGACTTACACAATTGACCATAATGAAAGTGGTGGTCAATTTTAGGCAAATGTGTCGATTCTAATCTCCTAAAGTACTTAAGTTTAGTCTCAAAACTTAATAATTGACACATCTAAAACTTATACGTTCCCACAATTGGTTGAAAAATATTTGGTGGGAAAACAAAAATCAATCTGGGTATCATAGCCTGGGTAAACCACATCAACCAGAGGATGGGTTTCTAACAACTGAACTTCCCTTTGGACATTATTAGGTTCAGGAAAACGTGTATGAAGATAATCTGACACAATGGTTGAGGCACATATATCGAGTCCCAAGTGAGGGATCTCTATAAGAGCTAAAGGTAAGGCACATGGAGAATGATAATCACCCCCAAACTTAGAATGTTGGGTGTCTCTAGATAGACTAGATACAATTTCCCTAATTTCTAGATCATCAGAATCCTGAAAATGGTCAATTGCTTCTTGTAGATTATGCTCAGGTGATGCATCCTCACTCACATTTAAAAGCTTTATGAGTTTATCTTCTTCGTCTAAGACTATAGTTTTTAAATCATTGGACTCTAAAACAACATTCTCAGAATAAACTCGTTACCCTAAACCATCATTGGCTTCGTAATCAAAAGGGAATACTACATCGTCTAAAATGGTGGTATCTCTAGTCAAATCCTCGTCCTTTTGAATAGGTGAATAATTATTAAAATTATTTGGATTTGAACTAAAAACATTATCATTATTAAGCTCAATTGGAGTAACAAATTCCTGATCATTATGCCTACTTATTTCAAATTATTCATCAACACTATCCTCATCATAATCATCATTATAATAATATGAAAATGGTTGAACCTCATCTAAATAAGTAGTGTTACCAATTTTATCCTCGTCATCTTGATTATATGAATAACTATCTTCTTCATTTTCAAAGGTACCATTGGAAACACTATATTGGAAATTAAGATTATTTTGAGCAGTTCTGTTCTGGGCCTCTAGCAAAAGATTCTGAGTTGACTCACATGACTTCCTGATTGAATCTAGGAAAGAAATTTCACTCATTGCATTGCTTTCGTCCATAACTAAGTTATCCATCTTAGCTGAACTACGTGTCGACTCAAGTAACTTTTGTGTTGAATCAGCTAACTTACGTGCGGACTCTAGTAGAGAGGAATTTTGCTCGTACGACCGGTGGGCGTATGGATAGTAATTAGGCTCATCATGGTATGAGCCATAACCTTCAAAAGGCTGATGTTCCCAACCACTATTCAAATTATGGTAAAATTAGTAACGTCCATTTTGAAACTCAGTTGGATATTCATTGTATTGGCTATTGTAATACCAGTTCGACATTCTATTGCAGGGGTATGAGTTGTCACACAAAATAAAACCCACTGACAGGGGATTCATGGGTGGATAAAGTCTTACCTCCCGTACCAGACGGGCGATGAACCGTTGAAGTCGACACAGGCCACCGCCTCTTATGTCAGTATACGAACCCGAGGAGCCGAGACAGTATCGCAACTGTCGTCCTTCCCTGCAAACAGTTTATATTTAATTTTTTAACCCTTCCTTAGGGTTTTAAAAATAATGTCCAAGTCCAAAAATAAAGTCTAAAAAGTCCAAAAATAAAAAGAAAAATTACAAAAAATAAAACCCTATTTACAGTTTCTAAAAATAAAACAAAATAACTATATACAAAATCTTCTTCTTCACTCCTTTTGGACTCCTCTTTTCTTTCCTTGTTTGGCGATGCTTTCCTTTTATAGCACGTTTTCTTTCCTTTTAGCTTTGCTCCAAATCTGAAAAGAATCAAAAAAATACCAAAGGCGTAAAAGAGAACAAAAATAATAAAAATAAAACCTAAAAAATAAAAATAAACCTAAAACAAATCTAAATACAAGTCCGCGTTGACGGCGCCAAAAATTGATGTGATTTTAATTGTTGTAGAAAAAGTGGTAGTAAAAGTTCGTTCAAAGACTTGTAAAGATTTAATTTCAGAATTAATAGTAAAAATATATACACAAAAATTTGTCACAATATCGAGAGGTACTGAGACTCGGGATTCCACCATAAACTCATTCATGTGATTCATATATTTATTCCAAACAATTATAGCTCAAATAATATTGACTCTAATTCTTTGCCAAGGTAGCTTTTTGAAAGATTGACTGTAAATCACTAGCATGACGCATCAAAAGCACTTAGACCAAGCATACATCATCATACGACATCACAATCAATTAAGAAAAATCATAAAACAATTGATAATAGTGCAAGTAGTCATAAAAGAATTAGATATAATTACCACATGAATGAAATATGGCTTCCTCCGTCGCCTCAGCAAAGGGGTTTAACTCTTCATGTCGAAAACAGGTTCAAAATAATTATTCATAGCTCAAAAGTGTGTACAAGAGGTGGAAAGTGTTGATTCAGAGTTTTGTAACAGATATAAGTGTTGCAAGCCCATAGTGTCGTCTGTAACTCTTCTTCTCCCTCTTATCTGCTGCTACTACAGAATCGCTCTGCAGCGATTTATGTTGCTCTAAAGCTACCCCCAAACTCCCGACACCCTCTATGACTTCACCCAACTCCTTTTATATCATACAGGGAAAATATATCCCGATAATTCCTTCCCAATCTTTCTCTGCCTTTTCACCCAAGTTACGGGATTTTTCTTCCGTTTTTAACTCATCTCTTCCGCGTCAGTTTGAGTTCTAAACTTCCTAGAATAGATGGAGTCTTGCTAACATGATTGTATCCTCTCCAAAATCCCACGTAATTTCCATAAATACCACCAAATACGTGACTTCCTCCTTGCCCTGGTTTATCGAGGAAAGTAAGTAAACTTCTCTTTTTTTTCTCTTCTTTACACGGTGTTTTGGATTACTCCAAACGTCATAGTATGAATCCTAGCCATCAATAAACTCGTAACTACCCCACGTCAATCAACAGACGCCGATATTATATTTCTTACTCTGTTTTATAAGAAATCGAATTTTATTCCTATTTTCTCGAACCCACATTTCATACAAATCTTGTTTTAGCATAACAGGCTAGTAATAATCCATTTCCACTTCCGACTTTGTCTAAAACTCCTTAATTATTCTTCCAGGGAACTCCGCATGTAACAACTTTTTTTCCGGCAAACTTCATTCTCAAACCCGTGAAGAAAGTGGATGCCCCCATCTAGAGCTGCTGGGGTGTCGATAGTAATCTGGGTGTCCCTTAGTAATTTGGTTACCCCTTATCCATTGTTGGGGGTGCCAATACTAATTTTCTCCCCCGAGCGCAAATTCCACTTTTCGAGCTAATTTTTCCGCACAACTGCATTTCTCCAAAAACACCTACAAATACATAAAATAGCAAAATAAGCACAAAATCGAGCACTAACAATATACATAATTGAGAACAAAATAGACACATAAATGCGTCTATCAATGATGAAATTGTTAGTTGAACCCTGAGCCATTAGAGATATGTGTTGGAGAACACTTTTTTTTATAGGTATCAAGTGCAATTGGAGAATCAATTCCTTTAAACAGATGAATACACAACGTCTATTTACCACTTTATTGTACTGGCATTATCAGTATCCGACTTTCCACGCCGGCGTAAAAGGTTTATGGTTTGAAAAAATAGCCGTTGGGAATTGAATGATAATTCCCGGCACAAAACTATTGTCAAAAATATTTCCGGCACTGACTACCGGCGTAGAAATAAATATGAACTCCACACCGGCACCTAGTACCGGCTAAAAAGCGTACTAGAGTTCAATGTCAGAATGAGGTTTATTGTACACATAAATATGTTACCATATTATACCGCAAGTGTAATTTATTTCGAATGTAATCCTTGTCGACGGAACAACGAATGCACTTAGCATGTGCATCAATTCTTTGAATCCCTAGGCGACTCTAGTGGACGAGTATAGTCTCGTGAGGGTTTACATAGAGATCTACCCACAAAACCTACACTAAAACTTCTAAATCCATCAATATTCGCCCGAGGACGCAGATTGATTCATCATCTCCTGGGAATACTCCGGGATTTTATCTTCCATGAATTTATAACTTGCATCGAATGCGAATGGTTCCCCCTTTTCCTCCAAGTAGCGCGCTTTGACGACTTCATGGTACAAAAACATAACATACTTAGTTAGTGGTGTTTAGTAGGAAGATCAAACTTATGTATAATAAACCACAAAAATACTTACAAATTGTTCAATGGACAAGTTAAAGTTGGTAGCGTTGAAAATCGTTTTTTGGATAGCTAAATAACCAAGTATCGCATTTTCGAAGACTTGGTGCCTATCATGAATTTGTTCAACACTTCTTCCTTTTGGATTCCCAAACTCTTGCCTATATTTGTTGAATACCTTACCCCAAAAGGTTACATAATCCACCCTTACGGAGGACTGCCTTCTAACTCGAGTTTCCGCGTACCAAGCTTTGGTGATTGCCAAATCTTCATTTGAATCAAATGATGCCATTGCTTTGTATTTAGAGATATTGGGATAGCTAGAAATAGTATCTAATGATATTAGCTTTAGATAGTACATGGAACCAGGTGTATGTTGATTTGTAGGGAGAACGTATGTATTTATAGCATGGTTCCCAAATCCGGCCATTATTGAACTCAAATAATGAAGTTGTACTTTCAAAAATTTGAATTTTAAACTAGCCGACATTGGAATTCGTATACCGATACGCCGGAACCAGATACCGGCATTGTGTCTCTTATAAAAGGAATGCCGGAAAAGGTTTATTGTACACATAAACCATATAATTTTGACACAATATCCCGGCATAGAAATGTGTAACATGTAATGCCGGCACTTACTACCGGCGCGAAATTATTTAAACAAAGTGTGCCGGAACTTTAATTTATTTCAGATATAATCCTTTTCGCAGGAAGCACGAATGCACTTAGCACGTACATCAGGCCTTTAAACTACTAGGTGACCCAAGTGGATGAGTTATAGTCTCGTGAGGGTTTATAGAGAGATCTACCCACAAAACCTTACCAAAAGTTACGATAAAAACCTAACCAAAAAGCACTAAACCTATCAATCTTGTTAAGAAGAATCTGTCTCTGATTTAACCAGATGGTGGTACCCCATGACTTTGGTTACCATGTGGTTCATGTTTTTGTCAAGCATGAATGATTCCCCCTTTTCCTGTAAGTAACGGGCTTTCATGGCTACATGCTATAAAAACAACACACAAACTTAGAGTAGTTACATAATAGTTGAAGAGAGTGGATTGTGTCGAATTAATCTTAAAGATACTTATGAGTTATTGAGGGGACAATATATTGTGGGTAGTGTGCGCGATCCAGTGTTTGATTTTTAAATACTCAACCACCGCACCCAGGATGATGTTGAGCCGTTGTTCGATTTTTTGAGCAGCTTTTCCTTTCGGATTTCCATAATCGTGAGTAAATTTGTTAAAAATATTCAGCCACATTGAATTCATGGTAATGTTGTCTATAGTTGAAGGACGAGTTTCGGCGCACCATGTTTGGGTGATTGCTAAATCTTCAGCAGAGTCAAACGATGCCATTTGTTGTATATGAGAGTAGGTTCTATACTAAGCTATGTATAGATAACACTTCTAGGGTTTAGGGTTTCGTAAGTTTAGAGTCTCAGGGATATAGTAAAGAACACACGAGTTTTGGGATAATGGGTCCAAGTATTAACTCTCTATATATAGAGAAAAATCTCAACGGATAGTTATTTTGAAATCACCAGTGTCGGCTTTGAAATAATAATAATAATGTACGCCGGTACATACTTACGGTATGAATGACAATTAAACCTCTATGCCGGTAAATTATTTTCTTAGGTTCATATTATGTGGACTATGTAGATGGTACTGGCGTAGGTTTAACGAGACCGTACTACGCCGGCAGTCAGTACCGGCTAAGATTGTGTTTGTGCGACAATGCCGGCACATGTGAATTAAAAAAAAACGGCTAGTTTTTTTAAAATGAGACCGTTGGGGATTTAATCTATATAAAACCCCCCCTTTCCTTTGCAAAAATATACACAAAACACCCACCAAATACCAAATATCTTTCTCTGAAGAAACCAAGGCTCAAAAAATAGACCAAGCTAGTACGGTTCGAGGTTCATAAGCGATGGGATATTCATCAACAACCTCTACCTGCAAAGTAAGTAGATTCAACATTACTGAGGATGAATTAGACAATTATAATCTTCTCTAATAGGACGAGACACTAATATAATCTTCTCTTATAGAGTCATCATTGCAGCTATCAAATTTGCAAGTCACCTTCTCATCTAGCCTTGGATTGTCCTTTTATTTATTCGAAGTGTAGAAACTGTGATGGGACACGCCGGTTTTGGGTTGCAAAAACTGATGATCCTGAAAATGGAAGAATGTTTCTAAGGTGTTTGAATCACCCAAAGTGCGAAGAGTTTCAATGGTTTGACAAAGTTGTTGCACTAGCCGAAGCAAGAGAAAACCACAAGGGCCATTGCGAGCCTATTGATGGGTGTGATGGGTGTTATATGAAGGGAAAGTAATATGTTGAAAGAGACAATAAATATGGTCCTTGATACCGAGATTCCATACGATGTCTTCGAAGATATTTGTGAAAGGCTCAAAGGTTCCGTAATTGTTGAAAAGGGATGGAAATAGATTATGAGATCATGTTTAACCAAAATTACTCCATTCCATATTTTTTAGTATGTTTTAATTTAAAGTTTCAAATCTAATGTAATAGATTACTTAGGAATGAAATAAAATAGCATTCGGAAAAACTATCGGAATAATCTAAGTTCCAAATTCAGTGCCGGCATTGTAGTTTTATCCAAATCAATGCAGGTTTTCTGGGAAAACAATCCAAGTTTACCAAAATCAGATTTCCGGAATAGTTGCAATCAATATTTCAATGCCAGTACTATCCAAATTCTTCACAGGAACTTAGTGCCTTTCATCCGATTGTTCTGATATGGTTTTAGAAAAACCATACAATGTCGGTACATGCCCGGCGTTGTAGAACCACAATGTTTCAATGCCTCCACCTATGGTCTAAAGAAAACTTAAAGAAAACCTGCATTTCAGTAGGAATCTAAACATGTTCAACATAAAAAAAAAACTGGATTGTTCTTTGTAGATGGTGGATTTTCGACAAAGGCTAAAATCATAAACCCATAATTATACGAACCTCTGATTCAGCAATCAGACGTGAATATTGAGGCACGGGTCTCTCATCGAATCCTCTGATGGAGAATACTTTCTCTCAGAGTGCGTATAGATATGTAGTCTCACAGCTGGACAACGGCATATCTCATGAGTACTGAATACTTCAGTCATAATTTCTATCACGGGATGAACAACTCCCGAACAACTTGCTCTGCTAGTATAAAGTCATAAATTAATCATTCCTAAATTCTTGGATTCATCCACAGAATTTCTGAAAATATTCAAATATTTTCGCAGATATCTCATTACGCGGACCATGGTTCTTCCAAGCAGAAGTACAAGGATTAGTAATATTGGACGCACGGGAATCAGTGCTACCGCCTGAGCGAGCCCTGTCTCAAACCTAAATTCTTGGATTCATCCACAGAATTTATGAAAAATATTCAAATATTTTCGCAGATATCTCATTACGCGGACCATGGTTCTTCCCAGCAGAAGTACATGGATTAGTAATATTGGACGCACGGGCATCAGTGCTACCGCCTGAGCGAGCCCTGTCTCAAACCTAAATTCTTGGATTCATCCGCAGAATTGCTGAAAATATTCAAATATTTTCGTAGATATTTCATTACGCAGACCATGGTTCTTCCCCGCATAAGTCCATGGATTAGTAATAAATATTGGACACACGGGCATCAGGGCTACCGCCTGAGCAAGCCCTGTCTTAAACCTAAATTCTTGGATTCATCCGCAGAATTGCTGAGAATATTCAAATATTTTTGTAGGTATTTCATTACGCAGACCATGGTTCTTCCCAGTAGAAGACCATGGATTAGTAATAAATATTGGACGCACGGGCATCAGGGCTACCGCCTGAGCAAGCCCTGTCTTAAACTTAAATTCTTGGATTCATCCGCAGAATTGATGAAAATATTCAAATATTTTTGTAGGTATTTCATTACGCAGACCATGGTTCTTCCCAGCAGAAGTCCATGGATTAGTAATAAATATTGGACGCACGGGCATCAGGGCTACCGCCTGAGCAAGCCCTGTCTTAAACTTAAATTCTTGGATTCATCCACAGAATTGATGAAAATATTTAAATATTTTCGCAGATATTTCATTACGCAAACCATGGTTCTTCCCAGCAGAAGTCCATGGATTAGTAATAAATATTGGACGCACGGGCATCAGGGCTACCGCCTGAGCAAGCCCTATCTCAAATGGTGCATTTGTATTCAACGGTGATGCATTAACAACCACTGCACGAGCAAGTATTTCAAAATACGATGAAACGATGAACCTATGCAAAATAGGACGAAAAATAACAAATAAATAAAAATTGACCAAGGCGCTGGGAGCATGGACCCACTGACCGGCCGACCGTGCCGTGGTCAATCCCACACCAGTCTCGTATTTTCATCATATTTTTGTTGTTTTCTCTGAATTCATGAAAAGACCTTTCGCTTGAACAAATATCTGTTGTTTTGAGGAAACTCCTCAACTTCATGGTGCTTCCTCCGCGCGGAGGAAATAATATAAAATTAAGGAAAGCATGAGGGGGGCGTGACCATTGGCCAACCGGCCATGCCTTGGTCCCAGCCGGCCCCATACCTCATATTTCTTCATTATTTTATTATTATTGCCCTAATTTCATGAAAACTCCTTAATCTCATGATATTTCCTTCGTCCCATGAAAAATAATAAAACTTAGGAAACCCGTGTGCACGAGTCATGGCCAGTCGGCCAAACCCTAGATGGCTCACACGTCCCACTCTTTTATTAGCATAATCCCATGAAAATTCCTTGATTTCGTGATATTTCCTTCAAACTATGAAAATTCCTTCAAATCATGAAATAATGCATAAAATAGGGAAAACGTACGGGACCGGGCCCACATGCTCACACGTCCCTTATTTTTATTATTTACGATTTTTATGTTTCCTTTGTCTCATGGAAACTCCTTTATTTCAACAAAACTCCTTCGTCTTATCGTATTAGGAAAAATACCATGGGACCGACCCCTTGAATTTTTCCTGAGTTTTACTCTCCGGCTTTTTTAACCTCCCGAAAGAGCTTAAAACCTAAATATTCACTCGTTGGGAGATAGGAAATTCTTTTCCGTACGTAATGGAGGGGCGGACCAGTAAAATCCGAGTCTATATGAGAAATCTATGTTGATTCTACCAAAGGACGCTGATTAGGGTTTCAACCAATCTGGGAGTGCTCGAACGATCAACATTTGATCCCGTGACCACCCAGGGCCGGTTTCATGACCCCTTGGTCGGTCCCTCACCACTTCATAATTCCTTCACTTTTCATTATTTTCCTTCATCCGATGAAGTTTTGACGGTATTATCAGAAAACCTTAATTTTGTCATATTTTCTCGAATGGTCGCTCAAACGAGCACCAGAAAATATCAAAATTCTCAGAACTTAAATACGGATGTCTCAACGACGAAAGAATGATACCTTGACCGACCAAGGTTGGCTTTGTGGCTCGCAATGAGCCAGTCCCACGTGTTTCTCACAATCTGACCTAATTTGCACAATTGCACGTATTAGGTCCAAAACTCTCCAAACAATTTCGGAATTCGACGGAGCGATCATCATCTGATCCCGTGACCACCCAGGGCTGGTTTCACAACCCCTTGGTCGGTCCCTCATATTTTAATAATAATTAATTAGGTTCTATCACTTAATGCTGAACCCAGCAGTAATTCAGTAAATGATTAAACCAGCATTTAATCATTCTTTCAACAACTCACCAACTCTTCAAAGAGGTCTTGGATTTTGCTCACGTGAGCATATGAGAATTTCATGGTCGATCCACGGTCCCATGAATCCAGTTCCCCTTCATTTTATGGTTAATTTCAAATAAACCATTAATTGGTCATCAATTGATCAAATTAGGGTTTCTGAATCCAAGGATCATGATTCCAGATTCAAACACTAATAATTTCACACTGATCTCATGATCAATATTCTTATTAATTATGCTCGGTTCAACTACCAGCGCTTTAATTAATATTTTATTTTGGTCACGCTACCAATATTTCATCAAACGAGCAACACTTGCTCAGATGAGCAATATTTACTCAAATTAACGAATATTGGAACTATCAATATTAAATAAATTAGCGAGCAAAACTTGCTATCCTCAACGTGAGGATCCTATCACTGTCTCAGCAGACACGTTCGATTCATGAGTTGCAGAACATTTTACAAAATCATGTTTATCTCAGCAAATACGTGGACTCATCGTCCCACGAAGTCATGAAATCAGCAACTGACTTAATTAACCACGAGACATCAATCGTGTCACTTGGGGGGATATCAACTAGGGTTTTGGTTTGGCGGTCTAAGGCACGTGTGTTCAAACACACGATGAAATGTGAGCAAGTCATGCAATCAGTTAAGGGAGTTAACAAAGTAGTGGGTGGAAAATCAACCAAGTCTCCGCACGATGAGCACAACTGGTTTCGAACATTATTTCCATCTCTCCACTCCGTCACTCCATCAACTGTCACACTTCATGGGATCATGGTGTTTTCAACTCCGGCATTATATAATGTCTCTGAATCCTGATTGAACAAACAACATTCGAAGAGTTATCAAATATTCGAACAACAATCGTCTGAACGAGAAATTTCTCAACAAAGTTCATACAGACGCTCATTCGTCTACACGAACTCACAGAAATCACTCTCAATCAGGAAATATTCAATCATTCAGAGCATTACACGGAAACCATAACACACCTATAATCTCAGATCACCATTGATCTCACACATTTCTCAGCTTCCCTCCTACAGACCAACCCATCCTCTCTTGTGACCGAATTTACTATGGAATGGCCATTGTATTGGTTTAGGCTGGAGTACTACAGATTTGTCTCTCGAACTAAAAAGCACCCCCTTCATAGCGGTGCATCTGTGTGAGGTTGAACATTTCGCTCGGTTCAAGGAATCTCCTCCGCATGGTCGTCCTCAATTCCGCAAAAACCAGCAGATCGTTTTTCCCCATCCACATTCTTAAATATTCTTAATCCAGTTATATATCAGGGTACCAAAAGTAAATCAAATAACTAAAGAGTTAATCCAAAAACAAGTTCGGAATTGTTTAAAACGTAACAACCAAAGAAACACAACTAAAGAGTTAATCACTTGGTCTTTTGCTTCTTGTGGACCGCCACCTTTATTGTTTCCCCAAACAAATCTTTTGCACTTGGATCTTCAATTTTATCAAGCAATTCCTCGACTTCCTTCATTTCTTCAAGGGATAGCACCTCTCATTTATCATACTTGCAACCGAACATCTTCTTCATCTTTCCAAGCCGACGCCGCTGGTTTCATACATCCCATAAATAATTAGTATATATATGATAATATAAGATAATGTGTGTATTAAACGACTAAGAAATTAACAATACTTACTAGCAATACAAGAGTCTTATTAAGTTTGGCCATTGTGGGTGGTGCCTCTGTAGGAGTTGGTACCAGAGGATTTTTCTGGGGTGGAACTTCGACGTCGTCCAGGCACACTACAAAAGGATGTGTCCATTCCAGGTAATTATCAATGTAGGAGGAATCGACTTCATCACTGTTTTCACAACCTCCAAATTATTGATATCTACCAAACGACTTGGTTCTCTATCCCTATAATGTGTTGGTTCTGGAACTGGATCACACACTACCCTCAACTTTGAGGCTGTTGTAATGCACTTAGCCAAGTGAAGAGCGTACCTTAAAGTAGAGGCTTTCATGAATCTATGTAATTGCTTATATCCAAGTTACCGCATTACACGTCGAGGATCGGCCATAACGTATCCCTTTGGGTGGAACAACGGTCTATTGTAGAATGCAACATTCGTAAACATCAAAATTTGGCGGTTTTCTCTAGCCTCCTTGTAAGGGTCGAACACAACATCTTTGGCAGTCATCGTGTTCAGAGCCAATCTCATATATATTAGTCGACCATTTTTACCGGGCTTCGAAGTATTGTTGAACTGGTACTCTTAGCTCTAGGCACATCAGGTTCAGGAAGGTCTATAATCTTCAAGTAAGGGTAGTCCTTGAACAATGTTGGGAAGTGTTCATAAGTCCACACCTATACCAATGTGGAATGATACATATAAGAAGAAGTAAATTTTGTTTCTGAGTTCATAAAAGGGTATTTGTGAACAATATACATAAGAACATAAGTTTAAAAACAAAATTACATGGAGAAGAGTGAAATTCCCAACAAATTGGTTTGTAAGAGCCTTAGAGGCCTTTCTCATCCCCGTCATCAAATGTGCCATTACCACGGGCCCCAAGAATAGTTATTGAAGGAGGCTTGCGCTAACCCTGTTGCCACTAGTGTCAGGGAATACCTTAGTGCTCAATATGAATAAAAGGTACGAAACGTCTGTATAATGAATCTATGCAGGGTTCCATCCATCCTTTAAACTTCTTTCCAGCGTTTTTTCAAACTTCGTCTTAAGCAGCGTCAGTTTGATTGTCTTTGTCGTACTAGACTTTGATACTGTTAGAGAACTGCTCGGCCTAACTCGCATGCATTTCTATATCAATCATGTTTGTCAATGTTAGTGATCAAAACTATAAATTCTTGATTTCTAGTCTAATATAGCTAAGGTCTCGGACTAGGATAGAAAGTGTAGTTGAGCTTAAGAACTCCATGGAAATCATCATACAAGACGAAGGACTACTCAAGGAACCAGTGGATCTTCATCGACTAAAAGGTATGTGGATACTTGAACTTATCTATCACTCAAAAGTCTATCTACTCTATCTCTTATCTTGAGACAAAAGTCGTTTTACTATATAGACTAAAGATATACACATGTGGCATTTCGAGCTGAATATATCTCGCCTATCTATTTCTCGAAATATGTGTTGGAAAAGCTTTCGCTTTAGCCAAGTTCATCTTTTCCTAGTGACGAAAGTCATGTTATGTTTTAATCACTTTGGAAATTGCTCTGACGAAAACTAGTTCGTGAATAATAACTAGATGACGTCCTCTGAGAATGTATCAATGATTGAAATGAGAGTTTAGATAATATAACCACTGGGGGATATAAATATTATTGTGGTAACAAAATATATATAAGTCCTTATGCACTTGAACCTAAGTTTGCGAACTTTGTTGATCAAGTGGAAAACCGAAACTTGAGCAGTCAACCAAGTCCATGAACTCAGTCCACGAACAAGCGTAGTTCTCGAACCCGAGAATTTCTGCTGAAGTTGAATCTTGGTTTCAGTCTGCGAACCCAGGCCGCGAACTGATGGAAGTTCTCGAACCCGAGAATTTCTGCTGGAGTTTGTGAACTCCAACCGGTTACTTAAGTCCTCGAACTTGAGTGGTTATGTCTATGAACGATGATTGTGAGCTTATTTAAATTATCTAAGGAATGCTATTGCAAACCGTGTATTTATAGTTCGTGAATTGATTCGAGTGAATCACATCGTTTTTGCTTCAATTGTGTCTTGTGTAGTATATAAGATCTTATAGCAATTGAACAACTGTCATAAGCCCTCTAGTCTTATGAGTTGGGTCTTAGGCCCAATAGTCTTGTTGGGCTGAGACTTAACAGTTATTAGGTGTAATTAGTAATTGGTGTTTGTGGAGGTTAGTTGTAATTGGTATTTGTAGCTAGCCGATTATTGGCTAAGGATAGCATGTAATAACCAATTATCCTTCTTAACAAATATCTCTTCTCTCTCCCTCTTTATTCATCTGACTTCTTCTCTTTTCTTCCTTCTTCCTTCAATCCGATCTATTCTTCTTCTTCTTGTAGCTTAGATCACTACAAATTGGTATCAGGAGCATCAATTCTTGGACCTAGAATGGCTAGGAAAGCTGCTGTGGAAGACCTTACAAGGAAAATCGAGGAACTCTTTAAAGCTCAAGCAGACTCGAGTAGGAAGATCGAAGAACTAACTAAATCTCAGAACGATTCTAAAGATAAATATGATGGAGTCTTGCAAACACTTGCTAAATCTTAGAGTGAGACGAAGGTGCAATACGATGCGGTTTTACACACAATTGAAGAAATGAGAGCATCTCAGACGGAGATCATAACAGCTCAGACGGAGATGAGAACAACCCAGACTCAGACGGCAAAGGATATCATGGCTGTTATCCAGACCGCTTTTGAATCTCAGACGCATAACCAATCTTGTGGCGGAATTTTGGGCCCTCCACCAACCGGAAATCCAATTATTGCAGGTGAAAATGTTATTCAACCTACTAATTTTGTTATTCAACATGAACATAATCAGTTTCAATAACCTAGGCCTAAAGTAGAATTCCCTAAATTCGATGGCACTAACCCCAGATCTTGGACACGCAAGTGTAGAATTTTTTTTCTTATGCATCCATTGTCGAATCCACAAATGGTTAATCTAGATTCCATGTACCTCGAGGGTAAGGCAGATACTTGGTTTCAAGACTACCAAATTGGCAAACAAGAGATATTATGGGAAGATTTCATTAGTGATATATGTTTGCGTTTTCAAGAGCTAGGCCACGATGATATTGTAGGGGAATTTAATAAGCTCTGTCAAAACGGATCTGTACTGGATTACCAAGAAATTTTTGAGGAATTGAAAGCATTAATGTTAGCCAAAAACCCTCACCTCACTGAAGCTTACTTCACATCCAGTTTCATCAGTGGACTTAAAGAGGAGCTTAGATTACATGTCCAAATGTTTTCACCTCCAACACTTACTAGGCCTGTCTATTTAGCAAGAATGCAAGAAGCACTCATTAAAAATGCAGCAAAGAAATCTAGAGCCCAATACAGACCATCACCACTTTCTGTTCCCAATGCCTACTTCCAAAGAGCCCCTACTTCTCCAGTTACAAGTTCTAAACCCTTCACCAAACCACTTTCGCCCTTCCCTGCCAATTCCCCACCCCATATCAAAAAGCTCTCCTATGCTGAGATGCGCAAGCGTCGAGAGAAGGGCCTTTGTTATAACTGTGATGAGGTTTTTTATCCTGGGCATAAATGTATCAAGCAACAGATTTATATGTTGGCTGTTGATGAAGATGATGCACCGTTTTCTGGGGGAGATTCTTCTTCCGACACTCCACATTCTCATATTCCAGAGGAGGAAGTCGAGATCTCTGTACATGCTCTAGCTGGCAATGTAACACATAACACCATTCGCATAGAAGGGACTGCTCAGAAACAACCGCTCACCATCCTTATTGACAGTGGCAGTACACACAATTTCTTGGACCCAGCCGCAGCAGCACGTTGTGGTGGCCATATGGTTCATACCAGCTCCTTATTGGTTGTGGTGGCTAATGGAAACAAGATGGTTAGTGATGCTAAATGCCCATCCTTCAACTGGCAGATGCAGGGCCATGACTTCCAGTTTGACCTGCAGCTATTAATGCTAGGTAGCTGTGACATGGTGTTGGGAGTCGATTGGATGCGTGGGATGAGTCCAATGCTCTTTGACTTCAACAAACTGACAGTAGAGTTTTCTCAGGGTGGCCAACACATCCAACTACAAGGTACTCTTCCTTCAGCTCAAATTTCTATGATGTCTGCTAAGGCACTCAGCAAATGGCTCAAGGCTAATAAAGGTGGGTTGGTAGGGCGATTATTTGCAATAACTGCTTGTGAGGAACCTTCATTAACCCCTGACCCCATTACACCCCTACTTGACAAATATGCTTCAGTCTTTCAAGAACCCACTTCACTTCCTCCATCCAGAGCCCATGATCACCATATTCCTTTAAAACCACTCGCAGCTCCCCCAACTCAGAGACCTTATCGGATTCCTTACATTCAAAAAGAGGTGGTCGAGCAGCTTGTCAAAGAAATGCTTAAATCTGGTGTCATCAAACCTAGTCAAAGCCCCTTTTCTTCTCCCATTCTATTAGTGAAAAAGAAAGATGGGAGTTGGCGTTTCTGTGTTGACTATCGAAGGTTGAATGCCTCCACTGTCAAGAATAAATATCCCATTCCCATCATAGAATAATTACTTGATGAATTGTTTGGCGCAAGGGTCTTCTCCAAGATTGATTTACGGGCAGGGTATCATCAAATACGGGTTTTTCCTCCGGACACATATAAGACTGCATTTAAGACACATCATGGGCATTATGAGTTCATGGTTATGCCTTTTGGCTTGACCAATGCCCCATCCTCTTTTCAAGCCTTAATGAATGATGTTTTTCAGCCTCATTTGAGAAATTTTATTCTCGTCTTCTTTGATGACATTCTGGTCTACAGCCCTGACATGGCATCTCACCTGGAACATTTGGAGATCACTCTCAAAACATTGCACCACCATTCTCTCTTTTCCAAGCTCAGCAAATGTGCATTTGGGCAATCTCAAGTTGAGTACCTTGGAAATATAATTACTGGTGAAGGAGTTAAGGCTGATCCGGCAAAGATCGAGTGCATGCTCAAGTGGCCAATACCCTCCACTTTGAAAGAACTCAGGGGGTTTCTTGGGCTTACCGGATACTATCGAAAGTTTGTGCAAGGCTATGGTGTTATCTGCAAGCCATTGACAGACCTGCTCAAGAAGGATAAGTTCCATTGGACTGATGCAGCCCAAGCTGCATTTCAGGCACTCCAGCAAGCTGTCACCACCACTCCAGTACTAGCCCTCCCTGATTTTAATGCGCCTTTTGAATTAGAGACCGATGCTTGTGACACTGGTGTTGGCGCTGTTCTGATGCAAAATAGGAGACCACTTGCTTATTTCAGCAAGGGCATGGGAGAAAGATTTCTGGCCATGTCCACTTATGAGAAGGAGTTACTTGCCATTGTGATGGCAGTCAATAAATGGAGACCTTACTTGATAAGTAGTCACTTCACTATCTTCACTGATCACCAGAGTTTGAAGTTCTTCATGGAACAGCGGCTTCACACCATGGTACAACAAAAGTGGCTTTCGAAATTGCTTGGCTATGACTACACTGTAGTCTACAAGAAGGGCATTGAGAACAAGGTTGTTGATGCCTTGTCCAGAATTCCTCCAGACTCTACAGTTCAGTGTCAGCTTATCACTCAAGTGCAGCCAACTTGGTTTACTGAAGTACAAGCTAGTTACGCTTCTGACACATGGGCTACTGAATTTCTTCCACAACTGACTATTTCTCCAACCAGTAGGAGTCATTATACACTTCTCCAAGGCATACTTAGGTATAAGAATCGAGTTTATATTGGTTCCCATGGACCTTTACGACAGAAAATCATGGCTGTAGTGAATTCTTCATCTGTGGGGGGGCATTCAGGCACTCAGGAAAGCTATCAAAGGGCCAAATATTATTTCCATTGGGTTGGCATGAAGCGGGACTTGTTCCAATTTATCAAGGAGTGTGACATCTGTCAGCAGCACAAGGTCTTCCATACTTCTCCTGGTGGTTTACTTCAGCCTTTACCCATTCCAGACCAAGCTTGGAAGGATATTTCCATGGATTTTATCACGGGGCTACCTAAGTCAGAAGGCCGAGAGGTCATCATGGTGGTGGTGGATCGCTTCACCAAGTATAGTCACTTCCTTCCCCTCAGTCATCCATTCACAGCAGTCTCTATGGCTAAGGTATTTCTTGACAATATTTTCAAGTTGCATGGATTGCCTTCTACTATAGTCACAGACAGAGACAGTGTCTTTCTTAGCCATTTTTGGCAAGAACGTTTTTCTAGAATGGGCACATCTTTGCATATGAGTTCAGCTTACCATCCCCAGACGGATGGGCAGACTGAGAGGGTAAATGCATGCTTAGAATGTTATTTACGATGCATGACAAGTTACAGACCCACTAAATGGGTGAGCTGGATACCCTTGGCTGAATGGTGGTTTAACTCCACCTACCACTCTAGCCTTAAGACAACTCCATTTCAAGCCTTGTATGGCTACACTCCACAACAGTTTGGCCTATTTGCCCACCAACAATCTGCCAATGCTTCTGTGTAAGATTATCTTCAAAAAAGACAAGCAATGGGAGTTGTTATGAAATCCACCTTGGAGGAAGCTCAACACAGAATCAAGCAACAGGCTGACAAAAAAAAGAACTGAGAGAGAGTTTCAGGTGGGGGACTGGGTTTACTTGCGACTACAACCCTACAGACAGACATCTGTGCAACTGAGAAGGAATTTGAAGCTGTCAGCCAAGTTTTTTGGCCCATATCAAGTCATTGCCAGAGTTGGGAAGGTGGCTTACAAGCTCAGCTTACCTGCTACTTCTAGAATCCATCCAGTGTTTCATGTGTCACAATTGAAGCTTAAGCTGGGAACAGGTCTACTACCCCCAAACTACCTTGCCTTCCTTGGACTCCAGTGGCTGCATGAAGGTTTCCCCACTGCAGGTACTTTCCACCAGAACTGTGAAGCAGCACCAAAACCTAGTGGAGCAGGTCTTGGTCCAATGGACTCACTCAATAGCTACTGAATCTACTTGGGAGAACAAAGCTATGATCCAGAAGAAGTTCCCAAAATTGATTCTTGAGGGCAAGAATCAGTTTGAGTAGGGGGTATTTGTCATAAGACCTCTAGTCTTATGAGTTGGGTCTGAGGCCCAATAGTCTTGTTGGGCTGAGACTTAACAGTTATTGGGTGTAATTAGTAATTGGTGTTTGTGGAGGTTAGTTGTAATTGGTATTTGTAGCTAGCCGATTATTGGCTAAGGATAGCATGTAATAACCAATTATCCTTCTTAACAAATATATCTTCTCTCTCCCTCTTTATTCATCTGACTTCTTCTCTTTTCTTCCTTCTTCCTTCAATCCGATCTATTCTTCTTATTCTTGTAGCTTAGATCACTACAACAACTCTCTAACTAGTTCATTTGAGTCATTTGGACTAGTTATGTTGAAGAAGAATATGGTTGATATGAAAGTTATCATTTGGATAACCATTTGGTTGACTAATCTTGAACCAACTATTGTACACGTTTGGGTATGGTTACACAAACCCAAAATCGTCAAGTACATGTGTGTATGACAAGCTAAGTTTTCGATCTAACGGTTGAGAGATATTAGCTTGTATCTAATCAGGCTTCCATCTAACGGTGAATATTGAATGCTTTGTTACTATGCTAACATTGATTGCAAACCCTGATTTGAAATACTATATAAGGGAAAACTCTAGAAACTGGGAAACCTAATCCCCACACATTCTGTATGATACTAGTTTGCTAAGCTAGAAACGATTCTCCTTTAATTTTTGGTTTTATTCTTCTAAAACCAGGTTAACGACTTAAAGACTTCATTGGGATTGTGAAGCCAGATCGATACTGCTTTTCTTGTAGTTGTGTGACCTGATCTTGCTGCTTCTATCGTACGAGTATAATTGTAATAATTGGCTTGAGATTTTTATCTCCGATATTCAAGATATAAAAGTAATCACAAACATCTTCATCTCATCGTTTGTGATTCCACAATATCTTTTTTCGCTGTGTCGATTAAGACTATTGTGAAGTGATTGATAAAACTGAGCTGTTCTTCGAAAATAGAAGTCTAGTTTTATTGATTGGTTCTTGTTCACCTTGATTTATCAAAAGATGGAACAAAAATCATAGGTTTATTCGTGGGAGACGAATTTATCTATCTTGTAGACTTTTCTGTGTGAAACATATTTGTTTGCTTAAGTCTTTGACTTTGGGTCGTAGCAACTCTTGGTTGTGGGTGAGATCAGCTAAGGGAATCAAGTGCGCAGTATCCCGCTAGGATCATAGGCGTAGGAGCATAATTGTACCTTGGATCAGTATAAGATTGATTGGGGTTCAACTACAGTCTAGACCGAAGTTAATTTGGAGTAGGCTAGTGTTTGTAGCAGCTTAATACAATGTATGTTTAATCTGGACTAGGTCCCAGGATTTTTCTGCATTTGCGGTTTCCTCGTTAACAAAATTCTGGTGTCTGTGTTGTTTCTTTTTCGCATTATATTTTTATATAATTGAAATAATACAGGTTGTGCGTTGTTCGATCGATTAGAATATCCGACCTATTGGTTGTTGATTGAAATCGATTGACACTTGGATATTGGATTTTGGTACCATCCAAGTTATCTCTATCTGATTAGACTCGTGAATCATATTTGCTTGAGTAAATCAAATTGAAAGACTGAGATAATAACTCCTTGAGTATTTTCTATTGATTGAGTCTAGTTGATTCTCTAGAAAACAACTCGGAGTTGTCCATACAGATTGCTAATCGAAATATTGGGTGAGGCTGTTAGACCCCCGATTTTTTAATTGGTATCAGAGCAGGAAAACACGTTCAAGACCTTACAAGTCTGTGTTTGTAGCGATCTGATTCTATGGACAGAAGTGTTATCTCCGTGAATGCGCCACCAAATCCAGGGATTCCAGAATTTTCTACCATGACTGATTTAATAAAATCTATAGTATAACTTTTTTTTAAACCTTCACCAGGTTCAGAATCCCTCGAAATATTTTCAGGAATTGAAAATAAACTTGAAAGTATATATTCTGATGGTAATCTTCAGAATGAATCTCTTGATAGACTAAATCAAGTCATGATGAATAGCAATCATGTGGATGTTGATATTGATTTTTTACTCAGTGAGAGCAGTGCACCACTTGTGTATTCTTGTAGGTGTAAACTAGACAAGTTACATGAAGAGTTTAAATCTCAATACAATTAAAAATCAACTTCAAAGCATGAGCATCTTCATAAAAAAATTCCTTGTCATGATAGTAATGTTGTCTTCACTGTTGAAGAATATAGGGATCCTTCAATCCTCAAAAAGGGTCTCCTGAACAATTCTAAGTACTATCCATATGTAAGATGTAAAAAGAGGAATCATAATTTCAATAAGCGGTTGGTTATGATAATACGCTTTGATAGTCCTATAAAAACTGTGGTTGGGAGTGATCTCATTTTTTCGAGATATAAGAGTAGTTGAAAAGAATCTCTATCATGGTGTCATGCTGTGGAAAATTCTTAAGATCCTGAGTGATTATTTCTGTGAAACAAACAGGTCCTTCTCTGACACGTGTGGTTCACATGTAACAAACCTAAACCGCTTCACGAATGAGTATCATTCCAAAACGTGTCTAAATGGTTCCATGACATCTCCTCGTTCACTTCACCATCTTCTTTAAGTTCGAATAGGCAAGAGTTCTCAAACACTTCTCGTTCTCTTACTCTATCAAATTTACGATTCTTCAATCATTTCGAAGGTTGTTGACAGTTTTGAACTCGTGAGAAGCTCGTGAACATTGGGTCAAGTGTCATTTTTGTATCGGTCACTCATATGAATAACTGCCATTAGACATTGTTCACGAACCAAGTAAGTATTCAAACTCATCTCCGTATCCTTTACAATCATGAATAGAAGTAGAGCTAGGCATGTAGGAAGTTCGTCTCATCAAACTAGTGATAGACCCTTCCTTGACCCTATTATTGGTGCTAGGTTCGTCAACCCTGCTGCTCGTGAACGATACTTAGTGTTGAAAAAAAAACACCCATCCGTGAACGGTTCTATGATGCAACTAAAATAGATGTTCCAAGACTGGTTGAATTCTTCAATAATCACCCTTGGGGAATTATTCATAGACCTTTAGGGAGTGATCATGTTGATATGGTTGCTCAGTTTTATGCAAACATCCATGATGAAAACACTCATCTTTGCTCGTTCAAAACCATAGTAGGTGGAACCATCTTTACTGTTAATCGTGATGTTATCTCCTACCTACTTAATGTGCCTGTTGGAGGAGAAAGATATCCTCCTTCTAAGCTTGGGAGAATACCAGTGGAAGTTTTGTCTAACAGATTGTTCGACAAAGATCTCTCTCTTAATGATGGTAAGGTATATGTAAAAGGAGCATAAATGTTTCTCAAAGTTTCTCCTAAACTTATTGTGGCAAATATGATGCCTAGTACTTGTGACAGCAATTCATGGACCAGAGGACTTACTGAGTTCATCTACTACATTGTTAAAGAGAGAAACATTGATTTCTGTGGAATTATTATTGATCAGATGATAAGTGTTAGACACAACTCCGGAAAAATACTAGGTTTTCCATGTCTCATCTCAAGAATCTGTGCTAACTTTGAAATTCCTACTTTTGGTTCTGATCTTAGAGAACCGGATGAACTGAGCATGTCTAGCATTGAAAAAATGAGGCCTTCTACAGTCAGAGTCAACCCAAGAACCTCTAGCACTCCAGAAACTGAGGAGCTGTCTCGCCTTAGAGGAGAACTTGCTGAGCTTCGAGAGGAAAATGCAGTGCTTAGAGAATAGGTAGACTTTGCTGGAAATGTCGTTCCAGAATTGTTAGAAAAATTCTATGAGATTAAGAGAGATCATTATGAATGGTATGACTGATATCTGGTTCCAGAATTTGGATTTAAAAGTTTATGTCTTTGTGATGTAATAACTTTTTATAGCACAATAGTCTTGATTGATATGTCGTTTAATTAAAAGTGTTGTTCATATTGAATCCTTGGAAAGTACAGATAATATTTTGTCAAAAGTAAAGTCGTTCGTAAATTGATATGAAAATATTGATAAAAGGATGAATAGACTTTTGACATACACAAAATTAAGCCTATATTGTCAATTATTTATGTAAGATAGGTTAAAATCTTTTGTGATTCAAGGATTATGTCTATTGTGTGTCATTGTGCAAATAGTGATGAAACATATAATGAATCCTTGTGTTATCCACTGTATATATCCTTATTGATCCATTTTTTATGTATTACCGTGAAGGATCCATTGTGTATCTCATGTTGAGCACGATACAACTAAGTCGATTTCTTATTGGCATGATTGGTTGTTCTATGAGATGCTATATGTTGAGCATTAAGAACTAAATTAATCAACTTGTGTGGTTGTTTAGTTTGTATTCCATAAGTTTTCTTATGTTGAGTACATGTACGGTTAAGGTTGTCATGTTATGATAGTCTTAGTCGGGGTTCCATAATCTCTTATGTTGAGCCCAAATGAACTAAATCAATCATCTTGTGTGGTTATTTAGTTAGCACTCTGTAAGTTCCTCTCATGTTGAGCATAATTGACTAGGATGGTTATTTTATGATTAACTTAGTCATTGTTCCATAGATATTCTTATGTAGAGTGTGGCCAATTAAATTGATTACTTTTGTAATTAGTTTAGTTAAGTATGACAATTAGATTATTTGCAAGTTTTCTTGTGATTAATTTAATTCATTTTTAAGTCTCCATAAGTTTACTTGTGTTGAGTATATTTAGTCAAATTAATCTTGGTTCGCTTTGGTTAATTTGATTGAATATTTCTTGTTAGATTCCAAATTCATACTTGTATGTAATTTGTTGAGTCTAAAGAAATCCTTCGTTTATTTTGAAATTAAGGTCGCTCTTGTTGTTCCTTAGGGAATGACATATTATGGGGGAGAGTTCTTTTGAATTTGTACTTAATTGCCAAATCTTTGTGGGGAGTGCGGTTGTGGAATATTAGAGGGGTTATCTTGCGTCTTTATAAACTCCTTGATGAATGCATTTAGCTTCGGCTTTATGATTGCATCTAAACAAGATGATACATATTTACCTTTGGTCATGAAATGTCTCTTATGGAAATTTCATTAGGATCCCGTTCTTGTACCTTTGCTAATTTTATTTACAAAAAGGGGGAGAATTAATTGTAGTTCACACTAAAAATACATATGGTTTTCGGATCATTATGTAAGGGGGAGTGGTTTCCATGTGAGATGGAGTATTGACTAAGGGGGAGTAAAGTATCACCATAATATTGTTTTTGAAGTTGTGATGCAATTGGACTTTGACGTTGTGTAATAATACTATGACATTGTATAACAATGATTGAGAACCGATGCTTTTATCATTGTTAAAGCTACGGATTTTCAACAACGATGATGCTAAACTTACAACCTTTGGGATCATTGTATTACTTGGAAGTGACGAAGATTTCGAGTATTGTTGAAGATTAGACATGTGGAATAGGAGCTACAAAGTTTATTTATGTATTTTTTGTATTTCATATGTATTAATAGTTTTGCCACTAAAATTGACAAAGGGGGAGATTGTGTCGAACTCGCATGCGTTGCTATATCAAGCATGTTTGTCAATGTTAGTGATCAAAACTATAAAGTCTTGATTTCTAGTCTACTATAGCTAAGGTCTCGGACTATGATAAAAAGTGTAGTTGAGCTCAAGAACTCCATGGAAATCATCATACAAGACGAAGGACTACTCAAGGAACCGGTGGATCTTCATCGACTAAAAGGTGTGTGGAGACTTGAACTTATCTATCACTCAAAAGTCTATCTACTCTATCTCCTATCTTGAGACAAAAGTCGTTTTACTATATAGACTAAAGATATACACATGTGGCATTTCGATCTGAATATATCTCGCCTATGTATTTCTCGAAATGTGTGTTGGTAAAGCTTTCGCTTTAGCTAAGTTCATCTTTTCCTAGTGACGAAAATCATGTTATGTTTCAATCACTTTGGAAATTGTTCTGACAAAAACTAGTTCGTGAATAACAACTAGATGACGTCCTCTGAGAATGTTTCAATGATTAAAATGAGAGTTTAGACAATATAACCACCGGGGGATATAAACATTGTTGTGGTAACACAATATGTATAAGTCCTTATGCACTTGAACCGAACTTTGCGAACTTTGTTGATCAAGTGGAAAACCGAAGCTTGAGCAGTCAACCCAGTCCGCGAACTGACGAAAGCCTGGTTTCAGTCCGCGAACCCAGTCTATAAACTGATGGAAGTTCGCGAACCCGAGAATTTCTGCTGGAGTTTGTGAAGTCCAACCGGTTACTTAAGTCCGCGAACCCAGTCCGCGAACTTGAGTGGTTATGTCTAAAAACGATGTTCGTGAACTTATTTAAATTATCTAAGGAATGCTATTGCAAACCGTGGCTTTATATTTCATGAATTAATTCGAGTGAATCACATCGTTTTTGCTTCAATTGTGTCTTGTGTAGTACATAAGATACCATAGCAATTGAACAACTCTCTAACTAGTTCATTTGAGTCATTTGGACTAGTTATGGTGAAGAAGAATATGGTTGATATGAAAGTTATCATTTGGCTAACCATTTGGTTGACTAATCTTGAACCAACACCAACCCAAAATCGTCAAGTACATGTGCTTATGACAAGCTAAGTTTTCTATCTAACGGTTGAGAGATATTAGCTTGTATCTAATCAGGTTTTCATCTAACGGTGAATATTGAATGCTTTGTTACCAAGTTAACATTGATTGCAAACCCTGATTTGAAAGACTATATAAGGGAGAACTCTAGCAACTAGGAAACCTAATCCCCACATATTCTGTGTGATACTAGTTTGCTAAGCTAGAAACGATTCTCCTTTAACCTTTTGTTTTATTCTTCTAAAACCAGGTTAACGACTTAAAGACTTCATTGGGATTGTGAAGCCAGACCGATACTACTTTTCTTGTAGTTGTGTGACATGATCTTGATGCTTCTATCGTGCGAGTATAATTGTAATAATTGGATTGATATTTCTATCTCCGATAGGCAAGATATAAAAGTAATCACAAACATCTTCGTCTCATCGTTTTCGTTATTCCACAATATCTTTTTTCGCTGCGTCGATTAAGACTATTGTGAGGCGATTGATAAAACTGAGCTATTTTTCGGGAATATAAGTCTGGTTTTATTGATTGATTCCTATTCACCTTGATTTATCAAAATACGGAACAAAAGTCATGGGTTTATTCGTGGGAGACGAATTTATCTATCTTGTAGACTTTCTGTGTGAGACAGATTTGTTTGCTTAGTCTTCGAATTTGGGTCGTAGCAACTCTTGTTTGTGGGTGAGATCATATAAGGGATCAAGTGCGTAGTATCCCGTTGGGATCAGAGGCGTAAGAGCATAGTTGTGCCTTGGATCAGTATGAGATTGATTGTGGTTCAACTACAGTCTAGACCGAAGTTAATTTGGAGTAGGCTAGTGTCTGTAGCGGCTTAATACAATGTATGTTTAATCTGGACTAGGTCCCAGGATTTTTCTGCATTTGCGGTTTCCTCGTTAACAAAATTCTGGTGTCTGTGTTGTTTCTTTTTCGCATTATATTTTTATATACTTGAAATAATACAGGTTGTGCGTTGTTCGATCGATTAGAATATCCGACCTATTAGTTATTGATTTAAATCGATTGACACTTAGATATTGGACTTTGGTACCATCCAAGTTATCTCTCTTTGATTAGACTCGTGAATCATATTTGCTTGAGTAAATAAAATCGAAAGATTGAGATTATAACTCCTTGAGTATTTTCTATTGATTGAGTCTAATTGATTCTCTAGAAAACAACTCGGAGTTGTCCATACAGATTGCTAATCGAAATATTGGGTGAGGTTGTTAGACCTCTGCTTTTTCAGATACATAGAAGCTTCCCACAGAAGTTTTTTAGTCCCAACCCAACAACTTGTTAGTCAAAGCGTGCAACTTCGACCATTCTAGGTACGGACAATGATCTTCTTCTACTATTGATTTGCTGATAACATTCAAGCCTAAAATGTTCTGAGCATCATCCGGGATCAAGGTTATCTTCCCAAACGGGAAGTGCATGGTATCAATTTCCCCATGATACCTTTCGACGAAGCAATTGACTATCACAGAATCACACTTCACATAATTTTCAACCAGCATATAGACTAGAATCTCTTACTAATGTTTGGACCTCTTCACATTCCAAAGACAAATCCCAATCGGACACAGCTTGGTTTTGGCAAACACGCACAGCCTTCTTGTGATCCTACAATTAGGAGATAGTACGGTTCAAAGATTTTACATAAATACACAACAATACATATGGACAAGATTAAAAAAATATTACATCGGTTTGATAGATAGTACGATCCCACGAGTGCTTGTAGCCAAATATAATTCTCAGATCGTGAGCTTCACCACAAATTCTACCACGATCAAGGTCAGGTATCATGTCATCAACATGAGGAAGGTGGGAACTTTTAACTTGTACTTTGCCCTTGGCTTTTCCTTGTATCGGTTGTTGACTTGGCCCACCAACTTCACATTCGCTTGCTAATTGACTTGGATGAACCTCATAATCTTTCTCCTCACTTTTCTCTTCATCTTGCTCATCATACTCAACTGTTGTAGTAGGTTCATGGATTACAAGTCGACTACAGCCACCACCACTCTCCCAAATTATCCCTCTTGAATCAGCCCCCAAACATTTTTTGCGACCTTCATTTTTCCCTCGGGGAGGCAGAGTCTGAGCAGAATCAAGACCGTCCTTCCTCCTTCTCTTAGTGACAATATCTTGTTTTTTGTCTTTTCTTAGCTTCTTTGGATTTTGACCTATATCATAAGCATACAAAATGAACATAAGACATCTCACTTTTAGTATTAGTACCGGCATAGACTTACTTAAACAAACCTCGCCGGTACACATATCCCGGCATAGAAACTTAGTTAATATTTCTTGTCGGTACATTGTTCCGGCGGTGACCATTAACTATCGATAATGCTGGTTGTCATATGTAATTCTCTTGGATACCAAAAAATTACTACCGAAACTATATAAATAAATCAATTTAATGTCGTAACTGAGTACCGGCATACAATGCAACCGAAAATCTATGCCGGTACTGGTGAAAAATTCATTGATGTTCCTGTAAGTTTTAAGTTTACTACCGACATACATGAATTATCAATAAGGAATGCCGTAATTTAAAACTGGCATAGTATTCAAAACATTTTCTACGTCGGTACATAACATTAAGTTTCAGGGTTTGGAAACGACATTGCATTCATGCTAACATCTAAGTCGTAGCTTAATACCTGTACTGCATTCATCCTAGATTGAATGTCGTAACTCAAAACCGGCATAGTATTCATAAATAATTCAATCCCGAAATCTACTGAAATTCAACTGTTTCGTTTAGGTTTCGCGATTCTAACCTCAACCCATTGCTATAAATCGATTTAAACACTCATAAAGGAGTTTAAAATCACTTACCTTCTCACACAAGCCATATTTGCGAGTGGTTGATTGTCCGAGTTCGCTGCTTCTTTTTCTTCTTCTTCTTGCAATTGAGAAATCTTAGCAAGTCTTTGTTTTAATTTCTCTTCACCAATCGATTTTGAATTCGATAGGGCATTTGGTTTCTTTCGTGGAGGCATTGTTATGATTCGGGTAGGTTAATCGCCGAATAAACACAGTTACAAAGAAGTTAGTTTCTCTGCGGTCAGTCTTGCAAAGTTGGGGGCTACTTTACTTAGAGGTGAGAAAAGAGTTTTCTTGAATAGGCCTTCTTTTCTGCTAAATCTGGAAAATCCCGGTAAAACATATTATAGGTTTGGATGAGGTGGGTGAATGTTTGCCTGTAAACATTCATTCACGAGTGCTTTTCTTTTTTACCTTAAGTGTATTTTTGTAATCTTCTTTGGTATCAATAAAATTTTATTATTAAGCAAAAAATAAAAAGAACTATATCAATTGGGTGAGTCTTAAAATCAGATTTGATTAATCAATTCAGTTAAAAAGATTTATCTTAAATAAATATAGTAGAATACAAACAAATATCAAAATTATTAACTTGAAATTGATATTGTACTAGTTATGAGTCCAAGAGTTCAGCAATTGGATTCTTGAAACACCATGATAATTCTGGAGGTTTCATCAATCCGCCAGGTCCCCCAAATGACTACGTAACTAAGTTTCATACATTAATAAGTAGAAAACAACGACATCATTTCAGTTCAATTACCATAAGTTTTTATAATCAAAATAAAAACACTCATGGCTTTGATATCCACTTCACGATTTGCTTAGTGTTATTTGTTGTTTCCATGAATATTAAGATTTATAAGAATAAGCCTCGAGAGTTTAGTGATTTAGGTTGATTCAGGATAGATTCAATGAAATTATAGATATTTTTTGTATATGTCAAGTTTTCCTTCAAAATTATGGTTCCCTCTCATTAACATGACACATACCATTTGAATATCAGTTTTTTGTGCTTTTCTTAATTATTATATATAAAATTTATCTTAGTTGTACTTGTATGATTCTAGAATGCCAAAATTTACCTTAGTTACTTGTACTTGTATGGTTCCGCTTCCAAATACCCAACAATTAGATTAGTCAGGTAATGCATGGAGACCATCTCACTGCAATTTGATAATCCAGCTTTCAACATAATTAAATTTCGTTTCTGTGACAAGAAAGCACCCGTGGCCTAATGGATAAGGCGTCTAACTTCTAATCAGGCGATTGTGGGTTCGAGTCCCCCCGGGTGTGCATTTATTTTAATAGTAATTGGATTTCGGTACGAATAAACTATACCGAAATGAATCGTGCACCATGGTATCTGGGCCTTTCGAGAAGGAAAGATCCCCGAGGGCCTGAGATGTTGCAAGAATGTTTTTCTTTCTTTCATGGTGAGAACTGAACAACAGTCGTACTGCTTAAACTATTATAAGCCACACTTGGTAAGCAGATATTTTGGACTAAAGGAGATAACGAATTGGTAGGTTAGCAAGTGTTTAGATTGTCATCTGTCAACTTTATTCTAAACCAAATTAAGGAAAACGTGACACGTAGCTAGCTTCGAAAAGCGTAACGGCATTCTTTTTATTCTAAAGTATGGTCATCGGTGATTGGTTGAACCTGGCAGCACATAGCCGTTGTAGATAACAACAATTAGATTATTCAATTAACTAGATTTGTGCCCGTGCTACGCATCGGGCATTTTTCTCTTTTAACTTGGTGGGTGTGGTGCTTTCCCCGCTCCGTTACGGTGTATCACTAATTTGGTGCGCGCAAGGCTTCGCCGCATGGCGATGCTTTTCAATTTTGTGTGGGTGGGACTTCACCCCATCCGTGGAAATATATTTTTGATTTGGTGTCGCGGGGCGAATATTAAATAGGTAGATAAAAGATAGGAAAACGTCGGGCATTTTTTCCTTCTACTAAACATATTTTTGATTTGGTGTGCACGGGACTTCACCCCGCCCCGTGGAGGTGTATTTTTGATTTGGTATGGCGGGGCAAATATTAAATAGGTGGATAAAAGATAGGAACTCGTCGGACATTTTTTCTTCTACTAAACATATTTTTGATTTGGTGTCGCGGGGCTTCGCCCCGTCCCATAGAGATGCATTTCGATTTAATGTCGCACCTCCTCGTCTCGATGTAATAGGTGGAAAAAAGATAGAAAATGTGCGTGGATTTTACTTATTTATATTTCTTTTATTTTGCAGAAAATTTGTACGAAATATGTGATTTTTTTTTCCTTTATGTATTAATTTGGAAAAAAGATGTACATTTCATATGTTTCTTTACGATTGAAATTGATAGTTGCCCGTGCTTTTGTTACTCTTTTTCTTCAAAACAAAATAATGATAAAAATTAAAAGTTATCCACGGCTTTTTATTTACCGTCCAGCAAAGCTCCTTTTCTTTGTAATCAGGGGCGGAGCCAAGGGTTGACTAACCCTGGCTCTAGCCCCCTAAAATCCGCAAAATCATATAAAAACCCCTAAAATTTACCAGATTTTATGTATTTAGCCCACCTAATACTTTGCATTTAGTCCACTGGGTTATAAAATTTTATCCTCTCAATACTTATTTTTGGCTCCGTCATTGTTTGTAATAAAAGAAGTTGATAGTTACCCTGAAGAACAGAGCCTTGGTACAATACATTGCATTGTTTGTACAGATCAAAGACATCTTTATGATCAAAATTGATAATTTCCTTTGCCGTTTGGATACTCATTTTCTTCCACATGAAGTGTTGATGATAAATGATAATTGCACGTGCTTTTTTATACCCTCCAGGGAAGCTCGTATTTTTATTTTAGAAAAATAATGAAAATTAATAATCTCCCCAGAAGCAAAGCCTTGGTATAGTACCTATAGCATTGGATTGTTGTACTTAAGTTTCGTAAGTGATGTTTATCGGTAGTGGTAAGTGTTGTTTTCGAAGGTGGATGTGGTGCTACTTCACGAATGGAGATTTTTGAATTATAAGAAGGGTGTTCGCTTATAAATACCTCATAAATACTAATGGTACCCCTTTATTTACTTACCTCAACATTTATTTACCCACCCATCGAGTCTTCTAAGAAATTGATGTAACTATTGAGTTATTGTTTTTCTCACTGTCTCATAGATCTTGAGAGAAGAGCCTGCCGTAAAATCCTAACGATTTTACCATAAAAATTTCCTCCAACCCTGAAAACAACAACCAACTTGGATGATCAATTATCGTTATTTGCAAACAAAGCCTTAAATTTCGACCCGGATTAACCTTTCATCGTACTTGGATTTGGGCTTCTCTTAGGAACATATCATTATTGGCTCAGACAGAACGGAAGCAATGGCATATAATTTGACTGCCAATTTACTAATCATACTAATCAAAATTGCAGCAATGGCATATCGTTTGAGTGCCAAATTACTAATCATCTAAATATGAGATATATAGGCGGGATCAATGCATAATCAATACATCTACTCAATCTCCGAGTGTTCCCGTTGGTGCATTTTTTTTTTTTTTGAAAGTTTAAAGTTTGTATTAAAGAAAAAAACCAACCACAGATTACAAGTGAAATACAACCTCTGAAAGATCAAAGCTGGGAGAGTTTACATGTGTATTACAGTCTCCCAATCATGGAGGATTTGAGAAGAGTTAACGAGCTTAAACGTATCTTTTTCACAACACCACAAAATCAGAAGTTGCTTAGTGTGAATAATAAGCTCATACACAGATTTATGCCTCCCTCCAAAAGCTCTATTGTTCCTTTCATCCCAGATAATCCAAAACAATGCATAGTGCAGAATATTCCAAAGATCCTTGCATCTTCCTTTCAAAATGTTCCAGTCCCAAGCTTCGAAAAGTTGTAAAATAGAAGATGGAAGAGGCCACGAAATATGAAAAGCCTTGATGAAGTAGTCCCAAAGTTTAAAAGAAATTTGACAATGGATGAACAGGTGATTTGATGACTCCTCAACTGTGTTACACATGACACATGCAGTATTATCGACTTGAACCCCTCTACGACATAGCATGTCTCTTGTAGGCAATGAATTATTAAAAGCAGCCCACAACATGAAATTTACTTTGTGAGGGATGTGTTTCTTCCATAAGAACTTGTTGTAATTGCAGTCCACAAATGGACCTAAAAATGCATCATAACAAGCTTTAGAAGAGAAGTTTTCGAAAATTTGTACCTCGTCATCAGGGCCAACCAAATTGGGAACAACTCCTAAGTCTCTCCTCAGCAGGTCCCATTCTAGCCGTTCGTTCGCATTCAGAGAATGCTTGAATCTTCCCTCCCATCTGCCTTCAAAGATCATTTCGGCTACAGATTCTTGTTTGTTTAAGCAAGCTTCAAAAATCACCGGGAACAGATCTTTAAGGCAACCATTTATCATCCATCTATCAATCCAGAAGCGAATGCCTCTCCCATTTCCCAGCTTAAAACTAACAAAATTTTGAATTTGAGGCACTAACCTAGTGACATTCTTCCATAAGCTTTTACATTGAGGAGTCCCATCGTCAGCAGGTAATAAAACTCCACCAGAAACTCTCGTTTTCTGCTGCACAATTCGCCTCCATAGAACAGTTTTTTGTCGAGATAACTTCCATATCCACTTAATCAACAACGCTTTATTTGTAGTCCTTAAGCTTTTCACACCCAGACCACCATGCTGTTTAGGCTTACAGATCTTCGGCCAACCCACCCAGACCATTTTTTTCTTGTCTTGAGTGGAGCCCCAAAGGAAGTTTCTCATAAGAGCCACCATTTTCTTCTCTACACTCATCGGAAGGTTAAACAATGAAAGATAATAGATAGGTAAGCAAGAGAGGCAATGATTGATAAGAACAAGCATGCCTGCTTTGTTTAGATACTTTATATTCCATGTAGCTAATTTTTGCTCCATTTTTTCTAAAACCGAATCCCAGATTGAAATACTTCTAGTACTGAAACCAATAGGCATACCAAGATATTTAATTGGAAGTTGTTTAGTTTTGCACCCTAGATCTTTTGCTAGCACATCAATCATCTCGTCAGCTCCCACACTAACCATTGTGCTTTTCTCCAGATTTAATCGCATTCCTGTTAAAGCTTCAAAAATAGAAAGAATGATAAAGAGTCTAGAGACTTCATTAGGATCTGCATTTAAAAAGATGAGAGTATCATCAACGAACTGTAGATGAGAGATAGTAGTTCCAGTATCTGCCTCCTTAAAACCGCTGATTTGCCCTTTTTCAACCGCTTCATTCATCAGTTTTGAGAGAATTTCCACCACCAAAAGAAATAGATAAGGAGAAAGAGAATCACCATGTCTAAGACCCTTCTCTGGTTTAAATTTCTCAGTAGAATTTCCATTAACCAACACTGATAAATAAGAAGAAGACACACACCATTTTATCCAGCTAATCCATTTTTCTCCAAAACCATGATTCTGTAGAATACCAAAAAGATCTTGCCAGTTTATGTTGTCGAATGCTTTCTCCATATCAATTTTGCACAAGATACCTGGAATTTTGGATTTCAGCCTGCTATCTACACATTCATTAGCAATGATAACTCCATCCAAAATTTGTCTGTCATTAATGAAAGCACCCTGAAACTCTGAGATGAGTGTAGGCATGACAATCTTCAACCTCTCAGCAAGCAGCTTTGAAATGATCTTGTAAGCACTCCCTATGAGACTTAGAGGTCTAAAGTCTTTAGGAGTGCAAGAGTCTTCTTTCTTAGGTATGCGAGTAATAAAAGAGCAATTTAACCTCCAATCTAAAGAGCCAAACCTGAAGAAATCATCCAACATTTTCATAAAATCACCTTTTATTGTACTCCAACATTTCTTGTAGAACTCAACTGAGAAACCATCCGGCCCTGGAGATTTATTAGCTCCCATATGCTTGATCACCTCCCAAACTTCAGCTTCCGTGAAACTTCTTTCTAGCCATTGTCGTTTCTCCTCCCCTACATTTGGAAACTCAAAAGAGCTTAGAGAAGAATAAACACTATTATGATCTGAAAAAAGATTAATATAGTAGTTTCTAAGTTCTTCTTTGATAGCAGTTTGATCAAAGCAGTCCACGCCATCTATTTGCAACTTAGCAATGGTGTTTCTTTTTCTCCTCGAGCTGGCAATCTTATGAAAATAATCAGTATTATCATCACCCCATTTAAAACCATTCTGCTTTGCTCTTAGTTGCCATTTCCTAGCTTCCACAATTTCAACATTCTTTAATTTAATCTTGAGTTGGAGTCTCTCCTCAAACTGAACTGAAGATAAAGGCCCACTTTCCTCCAACGAGTTTAATTCTCCGATTCTTACAGTTAAACGCTTCTTCTCAGTGTTAGCTGCACCAAACTCAATCAAACCCCACAGCTTGATCAAATATTTAAGATTTTGAAGTTTAAGAAAGAAAATAGAACTTGAACTACCACTGTAATTCAAAGAATTCCACCAAGAGTCTACCTTTTTAGCGAAATCCTTATGCTCAGTCCAGCTCTTCTCCAATTTGAATTAAGGTTTGCTGTTAATAACATGCTTAGTAACAACCATAAGAGGATTGTGATCTGACACACAGTTCTTGTTAGAGCAATTTGCAAAGCGTTAGGATAAGCCTCTTCAAAATCAACGCTAAATAAGAATCTATCAAGCCTGCAAAGGAGAGGGTCAGCGTGATTATTTGACCAAGTGTAAGCGCCTCCAATTAGAGCTTGATCAACCAATTCTTGTTGAAGGATGAAATTATTTAGAAATCCAGAGTTCCTACTATCAGCCTCTCCTCTATTCCTTTCGTCATCTGTCCCGACTGCATTGAAATCACCTGAAAAACAGATAGGACCACCCCACCAATGTCTTACTACCTCCAAGTCCGACCAAAATTCTCCTCTAGCATTGTATTCACAAGGGCTATAAACATTAGTAATGGCCCATTTAAAACTATCTGTTTTGTTTGTGAGAATAGTAGAAATATTGTTGTACCCCAGTCTCTCATCCTCCTTGGTGAATCTGTTGATGTCCCAATCAGACAAAATTCCACCACTTACACCCACAGATGGGATATAAGACCATTCAAAATGTTCATCATACCATAGCTGTTTAATAAACCAATTAGAAAGCTTCATAATCTTGGTTTTCTGGCCAAGACAAATAGCACACTTCTGATTATTGATGAGATTTTTAAGAGATGTTATCTTATCAAAATCATTCAGACCTCTGAAATTGTAGCTTACAATTTTAATATCCATCACCCTCTCTTCTACCTTCCATCATTGAAATGCCCACCGTATTGTTTAGTATCTCATTGTTGTTATCTAGAACTTCGTTCCCCATCTCCTTCTCCTGACATTTGAATCTCACCTTGTATTGTTGAACAATCTGAGTCATATTATTCCTCAGAGAAACAATATTATCCTCACTGATATGCCTATAAATGCAAGCCAAAGTTACGAAGGAATTAACAGTCTTATCTATAGTTTCCACATCGCCATCTTTAGCTATCTTAGTTCTGTTAAGGTGTTTAACAACATCATCTTCCATACTCTTTCTACAACTACCTTCATCTTGAGAGTCTTGGCTATCTTCCTCGTTTTCCTCCTCCCCCAGACTCCCGTTCACCGAGTCTTCCTCATGATGTAGATTCAAGAATCTTGAACCTGAAGTATTTAAATCATTATCGTTTTTACTTGTTGGACTATACGATCTTGGTTTAGACACGAAAATCCAGCTGCCATATTTATCTTCGCTAATAATTTTCCCTACACCGTTTTCCAGATATCCCTGAATAGTATGCCCGCTCACCACCTTTGCATCCGAGTTATTACTACCGTCCATTCTACTCCGAGAAATACGTTCTGAAGAAGATAAATTTGAATTTTCCAGGTTTATTGCCGTAAATCTTTCGTTAAAAGATTGTACTTTCATAGTCCAAGTCTGATAAATGATCTTTAGGCACATATTCCGGATTCCAACTTATTTGCAACACCGTTTTCTCACCCTCAATGTCCATTAGCAACACCGCAGGAACTCTTTCACAGCCACCTTTAACAGATAATCTGAAAAAATGACATCCTTTTTTATCTTTAATCTGTAATGTTTCTGTGGAGATCCTCTGCAGGACTCCCATCTTACCTGCTATCATTGTCATAATCTTTGAGTTCCAGAATTTGTGTGGTAATCCTTTGATTTTGAACCACTGTACATCGTTATGGAAACTGTCAAGATGATTAACAAAATGAGGTTCTCCTGACCCTTTCTGGACTTAATCAATTATAAGATTCTCTTCCTTCTTGTAGTTAAATATAACACCGGTGTTGTCGTCTTCCACTCCGAACCACTTACAAACTTTGATGATGATATTATTCTGGGACCAAATTTTAGGCTTCCAAAGACTCTTCCAATCTTCCTCCTCCATTTCAAAAACCGCAGAAAGCAAGTTTATTTCTTTAAATTCAATGAATGTAGTAATCTTCATCTTCTTTTTAATGAGTCCCGCAACTTTCCTCCATGTTGTTTTGTGTGAAATTTTTACTAGCCCCCATTTCTTTTCCAAATTCTCCCCAGTTTGTAACCTCGAAAAACTTGAGTCGGATTTCAAAGATTCAACATTATTGTTAGTTTTCTTATTTAGAAAAGTATCCAAAACTTCAGAAAGCAAAGACCAGCATTGACGTTCATCACCACCCGGGAAACAAATGCTGAACTTTTTGCTTCCACCATCCTTTCTGAATCTCGATAGTCTTAGAAATTCTCCTGCTTCATTATTTTGTAACTGCATCAAATAAACATCTTCACCCAGTCTTTCTGACCATTTATCTTTCCCAGAGTCACCTACCGAAATTGAAACCAGGATATGACTCATCCAAGGTATCATCTTTTGATCTATAGCTAGCCAAGATGTATAACCACCACTGCCTCTTTCTGTGAATTTTAGAATTTTCACATTTCCAGCTTTATCCTCTTCAATGGTGAAAAATTTTCTATCCAGCTGAATAAATCTTCTCAGTGGTTTTCTTCTTCCATCTTCTTTTGCATAGTTAGATCGATTTGTTTCCCCTTCATTCGACACAGATTGAGTAAAATTCAACCCTTTCATCAAACGAGCTGTTCTAGGTTTAGATCTTTCCGTAAACATGAATCAGTATCTAGTAAATACTCATACTCTCCTTGAACCCATTTCTTACTGAAACAATTCTTGGAAAAAAAAACTGGTTCAAACAAATTACAAATACCTTGTGTTCAGTAAAGGACCTGAACTTTCAAAGTTTTTTTTTTTATATAAATCGATTAATTCAATTCTTTCCAGCTGCAAAATAATTCAACAACATACCCATATCTCCCACCATTAAACCCAATCTAATGCATTTCTCAACCTGTTTCTCACCACAAAACATCAATTTTTGAGAAATTTAAGCTTTAAAACATACCTGGATTCATCACCACGTTTAATTCTCTATTTTAACCTGCCTAAGGCTTCAATTCCGGAATACTCAGCCTCAATTGAGTCTAGATCGAGATCGAGATCGACGTTGTATTCGATCTTGAAATCAAAATCGACTGTAGTTTTTTGAATGTCTATAGTGAAGGGAGAGAGAAAAATAGTTCCTCCTTCAGCCGAGAATAATCCCGTTGGTGCATTGATAGTGGACAAAGTTTAAACCAATAATGATCTTTTTTCTTCTGATCATGTATATATTCCAAACTTGAACCAAATTACTACTTCAATCACAATATCTTCCATCTTCTATGAGTTGGTTCTTCTTCTACAACGGAGCTCTTTCAAGGTTCTGACAGTGAAATACGAAACAATATCACGAAAAGGAATTTTGATGAAAGGGGTATGCATATCAAAAATTTCCAACAACTCAACGATTTTCAACTGAATTAAATTATAACTAACATAACTAACTAATGATGATCTTAATCGTGATCGTAGTAGGAATTAAATTTCAGTTATGTTCTCTCTACCGTTCCATCAACAAACAAAAAAAGTTCTCTGCCCTGCACTTTCCTTATATTTTCTTTTAGTTTCCTAACGTAGTCATGGTTCCCGAATATGGTAGGTTTTCCTAATATTGTATAGGTTTTGACGTCTTTTCATAAAAGATCAAAACACGGTAAGTCTAAGTTTCCTTTTTTCAAACTGTTTTATGTCAAAACCAATCACACAATGCCAAGTGTCCTCACCAAAACGCTCGATTCACAAAACTCAGAAAAAGCTTATTTCGGCCAATAAGAAGCGAGGGTTTCCTCACCATTCAATATGAGAGTTTTTTTTGTCTAGGCCTTTAAGTCTTTAGATGCATGAAGACCATCCCACTCCCATCAGATGATTCTGCTTGTCATCTGACCCTTGTTTAGCAGTCTTGCGGCCAAGGTATCTGTTACTGTTAAGATTTCGTGTAGCTTGACCAATGCCATTAGCCGGGTTTAGCGAAAAAAATATTCAGCCCTCCTAAATTCGTCCCTGATTTGCTATCACTAGTTTCATCGAAATATCCGATTTCAGTCGAGCTTTTGTAATATTGGTGTGCCCATTCTATAGCCAGGCGAACAAAATAAAAACAAAGATCGATATTGTATTTTGGCAAACCTCTTCTATTTGGCAGCTTGTTTCTGATAGCTTTCATTTTGCAGCTTATCCAATCTTGTCCACAAAAAGTAGAATAATGTATCAATCAAGTCAATGCATATATACAGTACACTATTGTTTTTACTGCTTGATGCAATAAAACAGTACACGGTTTTAAGACTCTCACCCTCTTCGGCAGTACTAGTGGCAAAACCCCATATCACCATCTGGAATGGATAATAAGTTCATCCGAAAAAGTTGCTTTGTGCTTTCACGTAGAATAGAACAATAAACGTCATTGAATTTTTCAAAAGTATAGCAATTACACTGGGATTTTAGGCCGAAGAATACACCGTGTAAGAAAAGTGGTGGGTCATATTCCTGTTATTTCCTATCCCAACGATGAGATCGCACAACTATATCGTTCGATCCTCTCACGATACACTTTTCGGATAAAATCCCGATCAACCTAGAATCACCCATAACAATATATCTGTATTCTATAGTAATACGCTTATAAAGAAATTTTCAAATTTTTGAAGAAGAAAAATTGGATAATTATTTTGGTCTGATTTTTAGCACATTTTCAATCTAGGCTATGAATATTATAGATAGCTGGACTCAAAAATTTAAATCCAGTGATCAACTCGTCGTCGCAGTTTTCTTTTTTACCGTTTATTCAAGATTAATGAAAAAATTACTCCTAAATTTGATATTATTAAAATCAGACAGCATATACAATGAATAAATATTTTCAAGTCGACAGACATGCAACAGCAACATACTCGAAATGTGGCTAAGAGAATTAAACAAGTAATAATACTCGCAGATAAACTATAAAAACAAATTATGCCATCTAAGTTAATCCGTGATCAGAGTATTATTTAATTTATTGCCTTCACACTGAAATCTATCCAAATCGGGCATAATCCTGTTTTTAGGAGAGGCTAACTAAACATGAAAGTGGAAAACATGTTTTAGTTGTATGTTTAAGTAATGACCTGAAGATATACCGTATACGTACCTAAATAACCCGGGGTAGTTTGGTAATATCAAGAATGCTAAACTATTTTTACCATGAAAACACCGTCAAATAAAATTTTGCCTAAACAAAAGTTAGAAGTAAAGATATTTGCTTCACAAGAATTGACTTTTTTTGTTTCTAAAAGTTATCTTAAAATTTTACACCCAAATAAATTTCAGAAAGAAATGATTGAGGGAAGAAGAAGGTTTAAGATAACGAAGCATGAAAAGGCTTGTATTGATAATGGACATGCTTTTATTCCCTTTCAAAAATAACTTTTTAACTAATGTCATGACTCCGATTCTAGAGAGTTTGTGTTTAAGAGGATAGGGAAAAGTCGGAAAAAAAATTAACAATGTTTATTAAAGTTATCTTAAAAACACAATCATAATATTTTTTTTGGTCTAACCTTTTGCTTTTGATTTGTGTTCCTACTTTTGCTTCGCTATCCAAACACTTTGTTCTTATTAATTTGTTCTTTTATCCAAGAGTACTTACAAAAAAATCTCAATATGTACCAATCAAGAAAAGACAGCTATAGGCCCATAGTTGTAACTTGATATGCAATAAAACGATATATAGGTGGTTATAAAGATTCACACCGTATTTTTAGTACTCCCAAGGAGAAAACCCCTCGTTGAAGTTTTGAAAAGATAAGACTACCAAACATATAAATCTAACCATACAGTTAATGATTTTAGAGCTTTTCATAAGAAAATTGATTATAAATACCATCCAACAAAGAAAATTCCATCACCAAGAGATTGTTTGGTCCATATGTCATCTCTATAATGCAATACAAGTACTCTTTCTAACTGTCTTATGTACTCCCGAAATCCCTTTGTGAATATGAGGATCATCTAGAGCTAGGACACAGGGGATGGTCCAAATCTTGGATATGAAGTGGCACAATCTTAATGGTTTTTTTTTTTTTTGAAGAAAAAGGATATATTAAAAGAGGAAAAAATGGTAATTACAAGGGGAAATGCTACAGAGGAAAGAACCCCCGCCCAAACCCATCCAAAAACTAAAAAACATAAAACCTCAACCTACATATGGATAATTTCCTCCCATTGATGAATAATTTGATTTGTTGAGAAGTGCTTAAAAGTATCCGTAGTAGAACTCCACAAACAAATATGCATCTTTATTGCGTGAACTAACTCGTCCTTATTTCTAAGTCTTCCCCCTTGTCTCCTCCTGTTTCTTTCTAACCATACTTCCCAGCTAATGGTTGAGAGGAGAATGATTCTAGCATCGGGATTAGTAGTGGGGTGAAGATGGGATTGATTCTAGCATCGAGATTAGTAGTGGGGTGAAGAGGGGAATGATTAAAGGTCCACATTTATTGCCCCGTATTTGGACAATAACAGTTGTCCCATGTCTAGAGTTTTCCGTAAGTATGCTTTCATCCTCGTCAATGTCAACATAACACATCACAAATTCCATTTATGATGCCAGGTTGGTTATTTCAAACTGCACTGTTTAACCTCCTTTAAGACTTTGTCTTGGATAGTTTCAAATATGATACACATTAATCAGGTGTTTGTAAACCAGCTGATGCCACTGTAGTACAACGATAAAGTTAATGAGTGATGATATTAGTGACACTAGTTCGAAACTCTTCAACTCTAAATTCTTTACTGAATGAATATAAAAAAGAAAGAAGTTGACGATATAAAAATCCAATAACTTAATACTACTTTTCAAATATGTCTTCGTCTTCGTTTATGTCAAAATGACGACTATTGGATGCCTTTGCAATGCCGATATTTTTGATTCAACATTGTAATATCTTGCAGTCGTTATTTCTTAAACTTTGTCTTGAATATGTGTTAATTTTGACGAACATACGAAACCCGAAGATCCTATAAACCAACACACTAACCAAGGGTATTATGGTCATTTAAATTTTTTTATCTTTCATTAACTACTTTATAATATAAAGAGTGTAACTAAGCTGAAAAGTTTTTGACTTATTCTTGTATTAGAAAGAAGAAGAGAATGAAAAAACAAAAACCAAATAAAAAAATATCAACAGCAGCAGCAGCAGAAGAAGAAAAGAAATAATCAAATCCAATCGAAAGTTGTTTTGACATACGCAAGACCACAATTCTCTTCTCTTCCTTTGTCCCCTTCTTCTTCTCTCTTCTCCTTAAGAAGAAGAAAACAAATAAAAAAACAAAATTCATACACAGAAAGAAAATAGAAGAAGAAGAAGAAGAATCTATTCAAGACTAGTTCTTTAGATTAGTTATTGTGAAGAATTGTGAGTGAGTCAGTGAGTAAAGAAAACCCTAGATTGGAAATACAAGATCTAAGGAGTAAAGGGGGGTTTGGAAAGGGAATACCTTTATTTTATTTATTTTTGGGTTTCAGTTATGTTTCATTGAAATCTACTTTGGAGAAATGAATTTGAGCTTTTGGTAAGTGCTTTTATTAGTTTGTTTATTCATTTGTAGCTTCTAAATGTCCTAAAGATTGCATCTTTTTGAGTTATAGAGCTTTGATTATGTTAAATCAGGTTTGTTTTTGGATGTTTTGAGTTGATTAATTGATGTTTTGGTATGATATTTGATGAGTTTTTGTTTTTAGAGCAGTGGGTTTTTAATGCATTTGATAAGAGGATTTTTCTGATGGGTTAATTAGAATTTTGGGGAAAAATGTGTTCTTTTGTGTGGATTTTAGGTTGGAATCTTGGGTTTGATTCAAATGGGATTCTAAAGTTGGTGCCTTTTTTTTTTTTTTTGATATTTCCTATATCATGCCTTTGATTCAATAGCTATGTTTTCTGTTTTAGACTACTGCTAATGTTTAATTGAGACTGTGGTATTTGATTGGTTTGTTAATTTGTTTGTAGAGAAGTCTGTGGTGGGTCTAAGATTGGACTGCGATTGATCGATTGAATGGTTTATGAATTATTTGCATCTGTGCGAGAATTTGGATATGAGAATACACCTACTGGGTTGATTGGTATGGTTGGGTCAGTGAGAAGTGCTGTGTGGCTGCTGGTTTTTGCCATTTAAGATTATTTGTAAATCTTACTTGAAATAAAAAATGATGCCGTCGGGGCCTCCAACTCCTATTGTTGGTGGAGGATCCCAGTCGGTTTCATCTTCGCTTCTGAGGTCATCCTCAAGCATTTTAGGTGGGGCTCAAGGGAACCAAATGGCTTCACAATCTGCATTTCCTTCACTTGTTTCACCGCGTGCTCAATCAAATAATAATAACATGAACTTTCTTGGTAACATGTCAAATGTTTCGTCTCTTCTCAATCAATCCTTTGGGAATGGAATGTCAAATTCTGGAATTTCTGGTTCAGCAAGTTTCCAGCATGGTGGAGGTATGGATACGGGAGCGGAGTCTGATCCACTATCTGGTGTAGGCAATGTCATGGGTTATACTGCTTCTCCTGCACCGTTCACACAGTCAAATGGAATGAATTCGAATTCTTCAAGTCAAGGTAATGGGCCTCAATTTCCTGGTCGTCCAATCAACCAGCTAGTGCAAGATCAAAATCAGTCTCAACAGCTCGAAGCTCAGAGATTCCAGCATGGTCAGCAATCACTTCAAAAAGGCTCTATTCTTAATGGTAGGAAGCAGCAACCATATCAATCAAATCAAAGCGGGATAGGAAATCTGAGTGCTGTGAAGATGGAGCCGCAGATGAGCAGTGACCGGAATGGGTTACAACAGCACCAGTTACAGTCCATGCGCAACCTAGGTCAGGTGAAACTGGAGCAACAACAGATTCAAACTATGAGAGGCTTGAATCCTGTCAAAATGGAATCTCAACATACAGATCAGTCATTGTTTCTGCAACAGCAACAACAGCAGCAGCAACAACATCAGCAGCAGCAACATCAACAACAGCAACATCAACAACAGCAGCAGCAACAGCAGCAGCAACATCAGCAACAACAGCAGCAACAGCAACAACAACAACGACAACAACAACAGCTACTCCAAATTTCGAGGCAGTCTTCTCAGGCTGCTGCTGCTGCCCAGATGAATATCTTACAACAACAGCGTATCTTGCAAATACAAAAACAACAACAACAGCAGCAGCAACAACAACAGCAACTCCCTAAAGCCCTTCCACTACAACGTCCACAGTTACAGCAGCAACAGTTTCAACAGCAAAATTTGCCTATGAGAACTGCTGCAAAGCCAGCATACGAACCTGGGTTGTGTGCTCGTCGTTTGACACACTACATGTATGACCAACAACGCAGGCCGGCCGTAAGATACTCTTATCCTTTGGGTAAATTTTGTTGCACACACTAAAGCCCGGTTTGTGTGCTCACTGCTTATACCTATTGTTCGTACAGGATAACAACATTGAATTCTGGAGGAAATTTGTGGCCGAGTACTTCGCTCCTCATGCGAAGAAGAGGTGGTGTGTCTCTATGTATGGAAGTGGCCGACAAACAACTGGAGTTTTTCCTCAGGTATGCTCTAGAGATTCTTTTGCATACTTGCTTCGTGAAACATTCTGTTATGGCCTATTCTAAATTATAACAAAATCTAGTGACATTAGTAGGTCATATGGTTTTTATCCAGACTAGGTTTACTTGCTGATGAGCTCGCCCCCTCTAGCTCATCTTAAAAAGTTTTGGTTTGGGTGTGAGGTGATGACCGATGAGGTTTACAGTCTCTTAACGGAATTTCACTTCCTTGCACCTCATACTAAACATATGAGATATTGGCGGAGTCTGTCTGTTTGAGCAACTGAGGAAAATGTATGGCACACACCTATTTACTCGAGGAATTAGCATTTACTGACGTCAGTGTAACTTCTACAGGATGTGTGGCACTGTGAGATATGTCATCGTAAGCCAGGAAGGGGTTTTGGTACGTATTTTGCTTCGAGAATTTTATTGCTATCAGATTTTATAGGTCTGTCATATGTAGTATATTTTCCTCGCAGATGTATTTGGATATTTAATTTCTCACGTGTTGCATTTGAAACTTATGCTTGGTTTCCTCCTGACTGGTTTTCATTGTACTTTCAGAAACAACTGTCGAGGTTTTACCGAGGCTTTGTAAAATAAAGTATGATAGTGGTACATTGGAAGAACTTCTTTATGTGGATATGCCTCGTGAATATCTGAATCAGTCTGGTCAAATTGTTCTTGATTATGCGAAAGCTATTCAAGAAAGTGTGTTTGAGCAGTTACGTGTTGTTCGAGATGGTCAATTACGCATTGTTTTCTCTCAAGATCTGAAGGTTGGTTCTAGTCAAAATAGATTTTGTAAACATAACTGCACTGGTTTCAGTCATATAAATAAACTCATCTTATTTGTATTTGCTAGATCTGTTCTTGGGAGTTTTGTGCTCGGAATCATGAAGAGCTCATCCCTCGAAGACTTATGATGTCCCAGGTACTTCCATGATGTGATACTAGGTTTTAATTTTCGAGGAACCATTTTTATTTTTTGAGGAACTTCAATAATTGCTGTTTCCAAATATTGCTTTTCCCATTTTGTGCATGTGCTGGGTAACAAGAGTAGAGTCCTGAAGTAACCGCCTGATATATTTGAGCACTTGTTTTCTCATGTTGCATGTAATAAGATAGTAAGTTCCAGTCATTAATTAAGTGATTTATCATCATTGATAGGTTTGTGTGATGGCAGGTTGGCCAGTTAGGTGCAGTGGCTCAAAAATTTCAGGCTGTTTCACAGAATGGGTCGTCTGACTTATCTGCCAAGGATTTACAAAATAACTGCAATATGTACGTAAGTCTTCCTCCTCGAATTAGTTACCCTGTTTTGGGATAAGAAAGGTCAAGATCTTCGTGGTTTGTTTTAGAGATGTGACCTTACTAAATTTTTAAGTTGTCAAAGTTACGTGGCAATGTTCTCTTAAATCAAATTTTGCCAATTACGGATATTTTTCTGATAAATTTACGGTTCAACTTAGGGTAAGCACTGTAGATGATAAACAATTCCATGCTCAAGGGTTTCTTCGAAAAACGCAAACTAATATTAGGTTCAATATCTGTTCATAACCTATAGTTTGTCTGGTGATGTTAATAAATAATTTATTGTGGTGCAGGTTTGCTGCATCAGCACGGCAGTTGGTTAAATCGTTGGAGGTGCCATTAGTGAATGATTTGGGATACACAAAACGCTATGTTCGCTGTCTTCAGGTATGGTGACCTCCTTGCTATTTTGTTATATTTATTATTATTACTGTTTTTTTTTTCTTCAATGATTTATAGACATCAATTCATTAGACAAGAGACTCCAAACCAAATTTAATATGGCCAGGAACAATCAAACGATAATCTAAAACTCCCTTTCGTAATGGCACATTTAAAGCTGTGTAACTTCACTCTTCAAACTTGGGTTCTTTCAGTGAACCCTGTATTCCAGCGTTTTTACTAGATCAACCCACTAAAACTTGGGTTCTTGATTTGGCAGTACAGACATAAAGAGGCCTGTCGGTTCCATGAGCTGTATGTGTGACACTTGTGGGGCATTGTTAGTAGATAGGGAGCTGTAATATGTTTTTTTTTTTGATATTGCAGATATCTGAAGTGGTTAATAGCATGAAGGATTTGATCGATTATAGCCGGGAAACAGGGACTGGACCTATGGGTATGCTTTTGAGTTCTTCTCAGTGTTTTCTTGTTTTTGGTTTTGGTTTGTATCGGTAATTTTAGCAACATTGGTCATAAAATTGAAATACCTCAATGATTGTTTCTTTCACTTTTTGCATACATACATATACATATTTTAAGCGGTTCTTAGTATTGGCATTATTAGTTTCTTCTCAAGAAAGAGGTTTAAAGATCTCTGATTAACATTTACGAGTAACTTGGTGGTTTGATTATAAAATTGGGCCGGTATATTTCTTCGATTCTGTATTGATCAACAAAGTGACCCAGTGATTGATGTAAGAAGTAGAGTTATCACAAGTTAAGGGCGCATTCTTTAAATGTCTTGTTTGAAGGGGGGTCCGACTCTACTGGTACTTCTGTGCATGTACATGCGATTTTTTTTTTTTTTTTGTATATGGTGCTCTGATAACCTACATCTTCCGGTACAAACTTGATTTGAACTCTAGAAATATGTTTTTCGTGGTGATCTGTTGAACTGTTAATTCGATTAGTTACTTATGGATCCACTGTTTCAGAGATGGTGAAAATAGGGAGTCGTTAGGTTTGGCGTTTCACTAAGATCATTCTCCTATGTTCCTTTTGCAGAAAGCTTGATAAACTTTCCCCGGAGGACTAGCGGTGCTACATCTGGGCAGCAAAGTCAATGTCAGCAACCTGACGATCAGCAACAAAATCAACAGCAACCGCAACAAGTCATGGCTCAGAATTCGAACACTGATCAGACTTCCATCCTAGTTAATAATAATTCCTTGCATCTTACGTCTAGCAGCAACGGTGTTGTTGGTGTAAATAACAGTTCTCTCAACTCTGCATCAACTTCCAACTCTCCCGCCAGTACCTTGGTTGGGCTTCTGCATCAAAACTCTATTAAGCCAAAGCAAGAACCAAACCCCCTGATGACCAATCCGGGCAGTCCTTATGGTGGTGGGACCACAATGCAGATTCCTTCCGCTGGTTCATCGACTTCTATACCTCAGGCCCAAGCTCAACTTAACAATAATAACCCATCCTCACCCTTTCAATCACCGACAATATCCACATCTAACAACAACCCCCTTCAGCAGAATTCTCCTGGTGCAGCAACAACAGCAGCGCCTACTGCAGCAGCAGCACTCGTGAATTCTTCGGCAAACTCATCAGCAAATGTTTCCATGCAGCAACCAGCTCAGTCTAATGAGGCTGATACAAATGATACAGAAAGTTCTGTTCAGCAAATCATACAGGAAATGATGATGTCTTCCCAATTAAACGGAGGGGTTGTTGGTTCTTTAGGAAGTGACATCAAACCCATAAATGGGATGTCTCACATAAGTAATGCAGCCCTCAATATTGGAAACAGCTTGTTAGGGAACGGGATGGCAAACGACAACTCGTTAATTGGTGGTGGCGGCGGCATGGGTTTTGGCAACATAGGTGGTGGTGGTGCAAACAGAACAGCCATGAGAAGTAGCAACCCTGTGCCGAACGGAAGAATAGGAACAGTTCCAGTGCCCCCTCTTCAGCAACAAGATAATATTGGAAACCAGCTTCTAAGTGGTCTTGAATCTTTGAACAACTTCAGTAATCTTCAATTTGATTGGGCATCATCCCCTTAAGAGCGGTAAATTCGTCTCTCAATGATTTTGAAGGTGCTTGAGCTCTATGAAGGTACCATCAAAATTGCAGCCTCATCTATGGAGAGCAAAACCGATACTGAAAACTTGGTTCGTGTTGAAGCCTCTCCACTGTCATTTATATGTTCTAATTCAACAAAGAGTAATAGCTTAGCTTCCCTACATTTTATCTTTATTTTTCTTCTTTTTAACAGTTTTTATCGTTTCTATGATTACCTTCTTTGTTTTATAAGAGCCGTTCATTGTGTTTCCTGTATTTTATGTTTTCACAGAGATTGCTCTGTATTACTTACTAATGTTATTTGTAAACTAACAGAAAGATCTAGTAGTATTACTGTATCTGCCGATATTATCTGTGTTCTGGAATTATATGGAACTAAGATCTACCCTACAGTAAATGTTTTCTTTTATCCGTTTCAACCTGTGTATAGTCAATTCATAACACGGTATAGAGAAGTTTGGCTACTACGTGGTGGAACTTTAAACTTAAAATTCCAGTTTTAAGCAGGTCCTTGGTCTAGCTTTTTGCTGTCAGCTATGGCAGACATTATTGTAACCATAGGTAAAACAACCATATGAAGGATGCAAAAAAAAGAATTTACAGTATTGAACAAACTGCACGCAAAAACTACCGAAGAAAGATGCAAAATGATGTCTGAACAAATAAAACGGTGACCAGAAACCTGAGTGAAACGTCTAAAAGTTGAGCAGATTACAGATTCATGAGATATTACTTGTAACTACAACGGAAATACTTGAAACTATGTTGGTGACCTTCGACAAAACAAAATGCAAATGAGTAAGCCTATCTGTGTACCTCATCAAGCTTCTGTAGTCGCCATTCTGTGGCACCTACATTTTTAATTGCTGCAGCAGCTTGAAGACAGCTCGAGTGATTTCTGAATGTTTACCTGAATGAATTCAACTGAAAGGGGAAGCATATGAAATGAAACCATATATCCATCCATCAATGTTGATAATTGATTAAGAACTGAATTCCATGCTACCTCAACATATTGCAAAGATCTTGCAATACTTTATCAGTCTCCCTGGCTATAAGAAAACCGTCAATGATGGTATTATATGTTCTAGCATCTGGTAAACAACCCTTCTCCTCCATTTCGATGATTAAATTGCTAGCCTCTGGTAACATTTTGCTAAGAAAGAGGCCATCCATCAATGTGGTATATCTAACTACATGGGGCACTAATCCTTTTCTTGGAAGATCATTGGACAGTTTTCTTGCATCTTCCAACTTGCCAGCCCAACAAAACCGTAAATAAGAATACTACACATGGGAATATCAGCTGACATACCTGTACCCTCCCTGGATTCAAACAATTCCAATGCTTCCTCAACTTTTCTATTCTTCCAGAGTCCATCCAACATGGTACCGTATGCAACTTCATCAGGAGATTGTTCCTCCATTTCGATGATTAATTTGTTAGCCTCCAATAACATCTTGCTACAAAAGAGGCCATCCGTCATTGTGGTATATGTTACTACATCTGGCACTAATCCTTTTCTTGGAATTTCATTAAACAGTTTTCTTGCCTCTTCTAACTTGCCAGCCCGACAAAAACCGCAAATAAGAATATTGTACATGGGAATATTGGCTGAGAGACTTGTACCCTCTATGGTTTGAAACAATTCTATTGCTTCCTCATTTTTTCCATTCTTGCAGAGTCCATCCAACATTGTACCATATGTAACTTCATCAGGAGACTGACAGAAAGATGGCATATTATTAAACAAACTCATTGCAGTCCTAACTCTTCCATCACGGAATAGCCCCCGTAATAGTATATTGGAAATAACTGTTGTGGGTTGCAGTCCATTTTGTTTCATTTTCTTGACTAGCTGCATAGCTTCATCCAGCTTACGATTTTTACAATACCCATCAATTAATATGCTGCAACTGATGACATCTGGCTCAAGGCCTCTATCTACCATGGAGTCAAACAGTTCCACCGCATCTTGCAACTGACGTGTTAAACACAGACCACAGACCACTGATCATTGAATTATAAGTAGTCTGATCAGGTTTAATGTTTAACTGGTCCATCAGTTTAAATAACCCCCAAGCATCTTTTATCATTCCATCTTTACAATGTGAATCTATTAAAATATTGAAGGTTACCGTATCAGGTAAAATTTCTTGATCAATCATCTCATCAAAATATCTTCTTGCTTCTTTCCATTGACTGTGTAGGCAGTGACCATGGATTATACAATTATAGGTGAATTCATCGGCATAAATTCTTCTTTTTGCCATCTCATTTAAGAGTTTCTTCGCCTCATTTAACCGGCCTGAATAGCAAAGTCCGTTGATCAAAGAATTGTAAGCAACCACATTTGGCACATACTCAAATCTCTAAGCATTTCGGAGAAGAGAACCAACGCTTCATCAACTAAACCTCCTTTGCAAAGTGTATTTATGATGGCACAGTATGAAACAACATTAGAGCTGCAATTCCATTTACCCATCTTGTTTTTCAGCTCAATAGCAAGACCCACTCTACCAGTTTTACATAGCCCAGATATATGAGTGTTACAGTATAGGCATCAGGTTGAGTACCTGTTTGAGACATTTTACCAAACACTTGGAATGCAAAGTCAATATTTTCTTGAATACACAATCCTCTAATCAGTGTATTGAAAGTAATCGTATTAGGATGATAACCTCTCTTTATAATTTCTCCAAGCAAAGAAAACCCATGATTCACTTGGCCGAATTGACAGCAACAATTAATCAAAATGTTGAATGTATAAACACTGAGTTCTACCCCAACCAGACTCATCTCCTTATACAACAACATGACATCTGAATAACATTTGATCTTTGATAATGAGGTCAGTACATGGTTAAATCTATCAGTATTTGGTAATGGCCTTTCCAAGATCAATCGCTCAAACAATTTCAAACCATCATCAAGTTTCTTGATCTTCCCTGACTTGCATTCATCCTTGACAAAACTCTCAAGTTGTGAACTGTTATAATAGGTAACTCATGATGTAGAAATGAATGATTAAAATGATAATAATTTGAGATTGCTCTTATATTAAGCTGCTGTAGTAATCTGAGGCTCATACTGAGGACGACGATAAAGAAGAGAAACGTCTGTGTTGCGGTACTAGGGATTTGGCGTTGAGGAGGAGGGGAAATAGTCTTATTAACCTACACCGCAGCTTAGTCTTAACCTACACTGCTGCATCAAGGTTGGTTCCCAAATGTAATTTTTCAAGAAGTTGTAGGCCAGTCGGTTAAAGTCTTGTTTCACTGTAGCTGGGTAGTTTTATGTGCTCTTTTATTTTTTTAGCAAAATCATCAAATTTCATTGAATTTAACCCAAGTTATTACAAAAATAACAAAAATGGATCAAAAGATGATCACAACCAAAAACCAGAGACAAAAAAAGAACACTAAAGAATAGGAAGAAAAAACGACACAAAAAGCTATACAAATCTGAAGTAGTCGCCATCAGGCCATTCCAATATGTCCAGAAAAAGAGGCATAGAACTAGCAAGACTAGCACCTTTCTTGGCAAGATAATCAGCTGAAAAATTTACTTCGCAGTAACTATGCAGAAAAATGAGATTACCAAAACTGCCAGAAACATTCATACATCTTGCCAAGACCAAACAAGACATCTTCCCAGATTGAAAAGCATTGATAACAGCCTCAGAATCAGATTTGAGAACGAGTCTGAGACCATTATTTATAGCCCATTCCAACGTCATAATCACTGCAAACACATCTGTTATGAAGTTTGATGCAGACCCACTTCCACCTGCCACAGCTTTAACCACAACCCTACAGAATTCCTCTCAAATCTCAATGAAACCAAATCCTGTCAGAACTGGATTGCCTCTAGCAGCACCATGACAACAAATAATGCAATACCCAATATCTGGTAAAGACCATCTGCAAAGCACTCCCATAATATCACTGCTGTGGAATGTTAATCTTCTAAATACACTAATAATGATATGGAGATCAACCCTACACTAAACATTTCCTTTCATCTGTTTCAACCGCTTTAGAGGTAATAATCTCTACATAGTCGAATTCAATAATTGATGAAGATGTTACAACTGCTTGTGGAGAAGGGAGTAAGACTTACAAATTTAGTACCAACAGAGAGTTCGGTACTCATTTCAGAACTGTCATCACTGGATCGAAGGTGGAGTACCAAGATCTAGAACTTTAAACTTTGAATTCCAGTTTAAGTAGGTCCATGGTCTTGCTTTGCTGTTGGAAATATTAATAAGATAAAGATTACAAGATTAATAAGATAAAGACAGCAAGATAGGTCCAGGCATTATTGTCTTCAGTGTTAAAAATATTAATAAGATAAAGACAGCAAGATTGCCAAAAAAAATGCACAAAAGATTACAATAATCATAGGTAAAAATAAACATATGAACTATGCAAAAAACAGATTACAGTGTTGAACAAACTGCATGCAATAACCACTGAAGACAGATACAGTAATGATGTCAAGTCTTAATTGAGATCGAACAAATAACACGGTGCACCAGAAACCTGAGTGAAAAGACTGCAGTTAAGCAGATTACAGACTCATCAGATATTAGTTATTGCTTCAACATACCTGTATCTATGTTGGTAACCTTCAACAAAACAAAATGAAAATAAGACAGCTTACCTTGTACCTTATCAAGCTTCTCTAGTCGCCATTCTGTCATACCTACATTTTTTATCGCTGCAGCAGCTTGAAGCTCGACTGAATTCTGAGCAATTGTTTACCTGAATGAATTCAACTGAGGTCTATGAGTGTGATCTCAAAAGATGCCATATATTCATCCAACGATGTTGATAATTTTTAAGAATTAGAATCCATGCTACCTCAACAATTACGAGGTTTCACAAAAAAATAAAAATAAACTACAACTTTTTCAGCTCATCTGCGGAGAGAGTATTTGTTAACAAGGAAACGACAGAATCTCTTGGTAAAAATTCTCTTTCACGCATCTTGCAAAGAAATTGCAATGCCTTGTCAGTCTCATTTGCAATAAGAAAACCCTTAATGATGGTGTTATATGTTACAGCATCTGGTAAACAACCCTTCTCCTCCATTTCGATGATCAACTTGCTAGCATCAGATAACATCTTGCTACAAAAGAGGCCATCCATCAATACGGTATATGTTATTACATCAGGCACTAATCCTTTTCTTGGAATTTCGTTGAACAGTCTTCTTGCATCTTCCAACTTACCAGCCTGACAAAAACCGTAAATAAGAATACTGTACATGTAAATATTAGCTGAGACACCTGTACCCTCCATGGATTCAAACAATTCTATTGCTTCCTCAATTTTTCCGTTCTTACAGAGTCCATCCAACATTATACCATATGTAACTTCATCAGGAGATTGACCAAAAGATGGCATATCATTGAATAAACTCATTGCAGTCTTAACCCTTCCAACCCGATACAGTCCCTCTAATAGTATACTGGCAGTAACTGTTGTGGGTTGCAATCCTTTTAGTTTCATTTTCTTGACTAGCTGCATAGCTTCATCTATCTTACCATTCTTGCAATACCCATTGATTAACATATTGCAAGTGGTAATATCCGGTTGAAGGCCCTTATTCAGCATCGAGTCAAACAGTTTCACTGCATCTTTCAACCGACCTGCCAAAAACAGACCCTGGATCATTGAGGTATAAGTAAACATATCAGGCTTTATATTTAACTGGTCCATCAGTTCAAATAACCTCCAAGCATCTTCCATCATCCCATCTTTACAACGTGAATCTATTAATATACTAAAAGTTACTGTATCGGGTAAAATCCCTCGATCCATCATTTCATCAACATATCTCCTCGCTTCGTCCCATTGATTGTGTAGGCAGTGACCATGAATTATAGAACTATAGGTGTAAACATTTGCATAGATATCTCTTTTTTCCATCTCATCCAAGAGTTTCTTTGCCTCATTTAACCGGCCTGACTTGCAAAATCCATTAATCAGAGAACTGTTTACAACTACATTCGGCACAACATTTGAATCTCTAAGCATTTCAGAGAAGATAACCAAAGCTTCATCAACTAAACCTCCTTTGCAAAGTGTATCTATGATGGCACAATATGAAACAACATCAGGGCTGCAATTCCATTCCCCCATCCTGTTTTTCAGCTCAATAGCACGATCCACTCTTCCAGTCCTACAAAGCCCAGGTACAAGAGTATTACATGTATATCCATCAGGTCCCGTACTCGTTTGAGACATTTCACCAAACACTTTTAAGGCAGCTTCAATCTCATCCTTCATACACAGTCCTTTGATCAATGTATTGAAAAAGATTGTATCAGGATGATGACCTCTCTTTATAATCTCTCCAAGAAAACAAAACCCATGATTCACTTTGCCTAATTGACAGAAACAATTAATCAAAATGCTTAGTGTATAAATACTGGGTTTTACCCCAACCAAATTCATCTTCTTATACAACTTGATGACATTTGAATAACATTTAATCTTTGATAATGATCCCAATACATGATTAAATGTATCAGTATTTGGTAATGGCCTTTCCAAGATCAATTGCTGAAAGAATTTCAAACCATCACCAAGTTTCTTGATCTTTCCTGACCTGCATTCATCCTTGACAAAACTCTCAAGGTGTGAACTGTTGTAATAATTTCTTACAAATAACTCATGATGCAGAAATGGATGATTAAAATGATGACAATGAGCTGAGATTACTCTTACATTAAGCTGCTGCTGCTGCTGCAGTAATCTTAGGCTCATACTGAGGAGGACGATAAAAAAGTTGAAAACGCAGAAAGATACGTCCGTGTTGCTGTATTTGGGGATCTGGCGTAGAGGAGGAGGGGGAAACAAGTCTTATTAGCTGACCTTAACCTACACCACAGCGTAGTCTTAACCTACACTGCTGTACGAAGGTTGGTTCCAGAATGTAGTTTGTCAAGAAGTTTGTAGGTCAGTCCGTTAAAATATTCAGAACAGCAACAGTTTTACTCCGTGTTTTACACCGAGAGGGATCTGATGCTCCCAAATTTTGCGCCCTTAGCATCTGGAGGTGGGTGGGCAGGCGTGGGTCCCAAATTTTGCGTGCTTAGCATCTGGAGGGGGGTGGGCAGGCGTGGGTCCCACCTCCCTCTAACACAATTTCCACAATGCCCACCACGGTACTCCCTCTTCGGTTAACCTATATTTTCCGTATTCAAAATCCACTGATCCACTACAAATCTAAATGCAAGTAAACCTAAGCGTTTGGATAGGAGGAGTAGAATTTTTTCAGACATTCTATACCCAAATTAATTTATGACTTTTGGACTTTCAGAAATAGAAAAATAATTTCTAAATACGTATTCAACCAAGCTTTAAAAGGTATTTGGATACCAGAAGAAGAAATCAATCCTTATTCTTATTTGCGTGGCAAGTTCTTAGCAGTACAGATTATCGATAATTCAGTAAATCAAATTGTCTCTTTAAATTGTGGTTTATGATTTCATTAAAGTCTCAAAGCCGGAGAAATTTGTGGAAACGAATCAATAATTTCGTAGGTGAAGCGATCGAAAAGTCTTTGAGTTGATGACATTAATTCAGACAAAAAATACTATGACATACTTAAGAAATTTTCAGTGTGAGAAACCAAAAAGTTAACTTTTCTAATTTTAAAAGTCATTCTGAATTCGTGTTTCCAAACAAACTTCTGGCTTTTCGACTTAATTAAGTCAAAAAAAAATAACTTTTTAAACGACTTCTATAAGCCCAAGTTGCCCAACATCTTCTCAGAATTAGGTTATTTCTAGGTAATACTTCTACACTAAGTTTATCCATCCCAAGTAGAAGAATGAGTCCTAAATCTACTGTAAACTTAATTCCTAAGTTATATCTTTTCTGACCAAACAATTTGACAATTTCTCTTCTCTTCTTTCTCAATAACGCTAAGAGTCCACCTCCACAATTTCTAGAACTTCAATACTTTCAATAATCTCTAGATTTTGCAAAAAAAAATCTCATCTGGTTCATCATAGATCCATAAATCATCATCATGTCTATGTCTGATTCAGACTCATCTTCTCATGGAGGAAACTACAAAAATTTCAGGCAAATTACTAGGGATCGGCTGTTGTTTGAGATGCTTGAATCCACTAAAACTAATGACTCAAAATCAAAGGTTCTTATTATGGATAAATTTACAGTTAAAATCATGTCATCCTCTAGCAAAATGGCAGATATCATCGGACAAGGAGTCACACTGGCAGAAGACATTGACAAGGGAAGACAGCCATTCCCTACGACAGATGCTGTCTACTTCATCCAGCCGTCAAAAGAGAATGTCGCCAAGTTTTTGTCAGACATGTCAGGAAAACACCCTTCGTACAGAAAGGCATTTGTGTTCTTCAGTTCATCTTTACCAGAAAAATTGCGTGCTCATATCATGAGCCATACGAGAGTACTTGAGCGCATTGGCGCGTTGAAAGAGATGAATTTGGAGTACTTGTCGATTGACAGTCAGGGTTTTGTTACAGATAATGAGAGAGCACTGGATGAAATTTTTGGCGAAGACGTGAATGCTTGTGTGAATGTGATGGCGAACCGCATTGCTACGGTGTTTGCTTCGTTGAGGGAGTTTCCGTTTGTTCGGTACCGCGCTGCAAAGATTGATGCATTCACATTGACGACAATGCGTGATTTAGTTCCGACGAAGCTTGCTGCTGCAGTGTGGAACCAGCTCACAAATTATAAAGAGAGGTTAAAACATTTTCCACAGACAGAAACATGTGAGTTGCTTATTCTTGATAGATCTGTAGACCTGATTTCGCCTGTAATTCATGAGTGGTCATATGATGCAATGTGCCATGACTTGCTGAATATGGATGGGAATAAGTATGTTTATGAGGTGCCAAGCAAAACAGGTGATAAACCTGAGAAGAAGGATGTCCTTTTGGAGGATCATGATCCTGTTTGGCTCGAGCTACGCCATGCCCATATTGCAGAAGCTAGCGAACGGTTGCATGAGAAGACGGCAGCTTTCGTAGCAAAAAATAAAGCTGCACAAATACAATATGGTTCAGGTATCGGTGATCAACTGTCGACGCGAGAATTACAAAAGATGGTTCAAGACTTGCCACAATATAGTGAGCAAATTGATAAGCTTTCCCTTCATGTAGAGATTGCTGGAAAAATCAACAGAATTATCAAAGAGATGGGACTTAGAGATTTCGGGCAGCTGGAGCAGGATCTTGTATTTGGAGATGCTGGGCCAAGCGAAGTGAAAAAATTTCTGAGGATGAAAAAGGATGCAACCCGTGAAAACAAATTGCGTTTATTGATGATATATTCAGTCGCTTACCCTGAGAAATTTGAGGGTGAGAAAGGTCTGAAGTTAATGCAGCTGGCAGGATTATCTCAAGATGACATGACTGCTGTAAACAATATGAGGCTGCTTGATGACACCTTGGCTACTGAAAAGAAATCCAAAGGGGGTTTCTCTCTAAATTTTGGCAGTCAGAAGAAGAAGCATGCCATCCGAAAAGAAAGAAAAGGCGAGGAAGAAACATGGGCACTGTCGCGATTTAACCCCATGATAGGAGAGCTGATTGAAAAGCTTAACAAAGGTGAATTACCAAAAAATGAATATGCATGCATGAATGACCCAACTCAATCTGTCCATGGAACCCAGGAAAGCGCATTAGGGAGACCAAGTCTTACAGGTGCTCGTTCAATGAGAACAAGACTGGCGGCCTCTTGGGCGCGTCCTCGTACTTATTGCAATGGTTATACAAGTGACTCGGTATCAAGCTATGGATCAAGTGATTTTAAAAGGATGGGCAAACGTATGTTCATATTTATCATTGGTGGAGCTACTCGAGCGGAGCTACGGGTTTGCCACAAGCTCACTGAAAAGCTTAGGAGGGAGATTATTCTTGGTTCATCTAGTCTTGATGATCCTCCTCAATTTATAACAAAACTGAAGATGCTAACAACAGAATTATGACGATCTTGACATCCTCTGGGTGCTGTTTTGTATTGATAGTTGCCCTGGTAAGTTATTTGAGATACAGACAGCAGTAGCAAGAATAAAAAATAACATATCACCCACTATTTATAAACAACTACTTTGCATTCAACACACAAGATTTGCAAAAGAAGCCCATGTTTTACATCTCATCGTCTTCCATACAGGAATCGGTGCAGCAAACAGACAATAAATTACAAATTTCTGAGTAAATGCAGTCGGTCACTATATGATTTTTCTATACACCAAGTTAGGAGAATTATGTTGTCTAGCAAGCTGATTCCATCTTGTTTCTTGCCACACCCAATGTCATTCCAACAGTTACTAAAGTTTCGAGTGATCTTGCACTGTTTTTAATGAGGTCGTCGTCAATCTTTATTGCATCCTGCAGAATTGTCAGGTATTGATGTCAATTATGGGATCTTATTCCTCAAAATAAGTAAAAAATTAAACAAGAGGAAGATAATTTTGCTGCTAGAACAGGAACGAGATAACAGTAAAATGGACTTCCTAATTAAAAACATTTAAATATTTGAATTCAAGCACAAAATTTCATATAAAGGTATCTTTCAGCAAAATCCATGCATGTCCACCTGAACAGAGAACTAGCAAAGAATGCATACAGTTCAAGGATACAGGCAACATTACAAACTGCATATTTAGAGATTTCAATTGTTCATTTCACTACATCATTTGTTCTTTGGCCAATCCTCTATCCACTCGGATCATACATGCAGCTGGGAAAGCAACCATAGGAGATACGTTTTGATCATAAATACAACTCAAGATTTATACCTTACTGCAGGTCTATGTTGAAGGCTTTAAGCTTGTAACCTCATCGGACTCGTATTATATAAAATGGTAACTACTGGCATTACTAACAGAACTACGATATCTTGTATACTTAGTGTCTGTCATGTCATGACCCGTGAAACAGTAATCTTGAAACAAACACTTCCGTGTCTACCTAGGAGCGACTATATGCGTGATGGAAAAGTATGTAGAATACAAGTAAAATACTAAAGATCGAAAACAGTATCTCTTACTTCTAAAGAACTACATCGAGGGAGTGTCAAGAACATGCAAATTCAAGATGGACGTTGGACATGGAAATTTACCAAAAGCATGAACTACTTCTTGTTACTTGGGAATGAATGAAACAATGCCACCTATTAAGGAGTTTCCCCATCTTATAAAAACCATAGAAATCAATATACCAACCTTTTCGAAGACACAGATAACAGTACTTCCTCCAAATGAGAAATATCCGAACTGTAACAAAAGAGCAAAGAAGCTGTTAGATATCTAGTCAGAATCCAGTAACTTCAAGCAAACAAGAGATCAGTATGTTCAAGCATGTCACCTCATCTCCTTTCTTTACGAAGTCACCCTCCTCCTTGGAGAAGGTGATGCTGCCCACCATTGTTGCCCCAATAGCAACAAATGCAACCTGAAAGAGTACTTAATTAGTTTATTTCATTAGAGGCAGGCTAAAGATTGAAATCCAACACATAGCAGATGCTAACAAGCAGTTCCTAGTAAGAAATCAAAATAGATACAAGTAAAAGAGTACCCCTATCCGTCTTAAGATTCATGTTTTTATTACTTTGACTTGACTGGATATCATCTACATCTTTTCCGGTTTTAGGCTGTGTTGGACAACATCCATTTTCTACGAAACTGTCATTTTGCATCAAAAATACAAAATCTATTGGTTTGGTTCAAACTTAAATTCCACTAGGAGTAGGTATCCATCCTGCCAATACACTAATTACATACACCCTTTGAGTGCCAGTAATTGAATTTATATATTTTCAGCACTAAGATGCACTCTCTTGTTAACATATACCGTTTAGGCCGACTACACTAACTGATATACTGCGAAAACTCGAAAAGCAATCACAGCTGTTTGGAACAGTTCAAATTGTTGGCCACTTAGATTATTAAAATGTACAAGCCTTGGGCAGCACTTCTCTTGTAACCCTATGTTAACAGTAACTAATGTGGATGAACAAATAAATTACATATTTGACCTGTTTAGACCCATCAAGTCACATATTTGATTTATTTATTTCTTACCTAAAAATGAGAGAGATAGAATCAATACTGTGGAAGAACTCATTTACCTTTCCAAATTCTTCAGTTGAAATAATGCTCACAACCCTCTTGTTCTCTGTGAAAACGTTACAGTATTTGCTATTTACAGCTATTGGGTTTACCTAAAAGCAGTGAAACAGAGACATCATAAGAATCAAGCTTCAATGTAAGCAAAACATGAAAAACAATGAACTCAAGTGGAAAACAAATCTATAGGGACATACCGTATACAAGCATCCAGGAATGTGAACAGAACTTTCAACTCTCCCAGTGACTGGAAAATGAAAGCGATGGTAATCCTGCAAATATTTGGAAAGGCAGTTGCTCAGACACAATCTCATCTAGTAGAAAAATGCATCTGGTATTTACCCAAATCATAAACAGTTCCAATAACAATAATACCTGGGGCGCTAGTCGAAATATCACCAATGATCCGTTGATAAAAGAGGTGGTTGCCTCTGTTCCCAAAAGACCCTCGATGGAAAACTTACGGCCCTGAATATACCAAGTGATAGATATCATGTTCATGAAAAAAATTACAACATAAGCTTCAAATACTGACAGTTTACATGAATATCAGAATGTGTCTAAATAAAGATCTTAATGACCATCTGTGTTTAACCTGGGAGAACAGGAATAAAATAGAAATCTATAACCATGCTTCTTTACATACATGTTGAAGTTGACATATGCTAAAAGCAAATGATTAACAAAGAATGATGCTAACCCACATACATATATACATAAATAAGTTACTTGTAGGTCCAGCAGACCAGAAACACGTGAAAAATAGGGAAAGGAAGTGGTTTTTGTTGGAATGAGTCATGAATGAGTCATGAATTTGTCATACTGCCACTGTACAGTTACACTATAGAGTTAAACTACTGTAGAGTGAGTTGGTGAGTGTTAGTGAGTTGGTGAGTGTTAGAGATATTTTCTCCTAACCCTAATTGTGTGAGTTGAAAGTAGGCAGAATAGGTTACCCAAGTGTATAAAAGAGGAGGTTCTCCTATGGAAATGATAACCCATTTTCACTATCTCTTTCTGTTTCTTCATGGTATCGAGCAAAGGAGGAGGAAGAGAAGAGAAAACCTAACCTAGATCCCCTTTATAGCTTCAATCTACTATAGCTTCAATCTGAAATCAGACTTGAAAGTTGGATTCATAAGCTGTTCTTGAAGAACCCGTGGCTGGTCAGTAAGTAGGTTTCTCCATTTGAAAGTTGTGGTTCCTTCTTTGAAAGTTGTTCTTATTTTTTTCTCTCTTTATTATCTTGTTGAGTTGAAGGCAGATTTAATGGATAAAACCCCCGAGAAAATTGTTTCCTCTCGGGCTATTAGTTCTACATCTCTAGATACTTCTCACAATAATACTATGAGCAGAAATATATCTTGTAAACTTGATGGTACAAATTACCTTGTTTGGTCTCCTGCGTGAAACTTTACATTACGGGTAAAGGAAAACTTGCGTGCACTGGACCGGAAGTAAAGCTTGTCCAAAGGAAGCAGACCCTACATATGATACATGGATTCAAGAGAATGCCATGATAATGAGCTTGTTGATAGATTCAATGACTCCCGATATCCAGAGCAATTTGATGCGCTTAACCACAAACAAAAGAAGTGTGGGAGGCAGTCACGAAGATCTATGTCGCGAGCGGTGATGCGACACAAATCTATGAATTGAATCGTCGGGTAATCGAGACTCGCGAAAAACAGACCTCTATCCGTCTACTTCAATGCACTTCAAACTATATGGCAAGAACTTGATTCCCTACAGCCCTTAGACATGGTGTGTGCGGTGATACCACAACATTGCGAGAAAAGAATTGAAAAAGGGAGAATTATTGAGTTCCTTCTTTGGGCTTGACTCGCTTTTTGATCCAATCGAATCCAAGTGTTGGGAAAAAATCCATTGCCAAACCTACGAGAAGTATATGGCACGTTAGATCGGAAGAACTTCGTCGAGCGGCTATGATACCTCCAATGCCACGGGAAAGTTCAGCCTTGAATGTGATTACTCCGCCAACATCAACACGCGAAAACAACCAAAAATCTGATGAGAAAGACTCATTGTAATCGTGATTATTGTCACAAGCGTAGACATACCAGGGAAACTTGTTACAAGCTCAATGGTCGTCCGCAATGGTAGAACAACATTAGAAGAGGGGGAAACTCGAGTGGCAGTAGTGAAGGAAGAAGAGGAGGTCGTATCAGTGGTTCGAGGGCATATACCACCACGGATGAGCTGGAACATCAACCTACATCAGCAGCGAGTGGCTATTCTCATTCATCTCAAGACCAGCTGGAACGGATGATTAAAGAATGTGCGCGGATGCTATCGTCCAAGGAAAATGCTGCTGGGTCTACTTCCTTAGCTCAACCAGGTAACACAGAGAATTGCGGTAGGGCACTGAACACTACATGCGATAAATCTAAAGGGTCTTGGATTATCGATAGTGGAGCAACTGACCACATGTCCACCGTCACAAATCTTTTCTCTACTTATACTACAAGTCCTAGTAAACCTTGTATCTTGACAAAGAGATGGATCTCCAACAATTGTCTCGGGTGAAGGACAAATACCGATAACCAAATCTATGTCTTTATCTACTTGTGTTACATGTTCCGAATTTGTCTTCTAGCCTTTGCTCTCTATCAGCCAAATAACCAAAGCGTTAAAGTGCGGTGTTACCTTTTTTGACTCACATTGTGTATTTGGGACCTACTCACGGGAGCGACGATTGGACTTGGTAAAGAGAGAGGGGCCTTTACTACTTGGACTTGCAAGGGGAAACACAAGATGACAAAGTACAAGGGCTTACAACTCAACAAGCATATCTAAGGTAGAAGAGCAAATCCGGCTATGGCACAAACGATTGGGACATCCTTCTTTTGGGTACTTAAAAAAGTTATTTCGAAGTTATTTTTCTGCGCTAGATATTTGAAACTCCACCGTGAAGTGTGTGAGTTATCTAAACATCGGCGTGTCCCATATCCTTTAAGTATAAATAAAAGCTTATCTCCTTTTGCAATTATACATAGTGATGTTTGGGGTCCTTCACGTGTCATTAGTCCTTCGGTGCACGGTGGTTTGTCACTTTCATTGATGACTACTCTAGAGTCTCATGGGTATACTTATTGAAGGACAAAAGTGAAGTCTACTCTGTCTTCAAAATATTTCATAAGTTTATCCTAACTCAATTCAACAAGAGGATTCAAGTGTTAAGATCTGATCGTGGTGGTGAGTACCTAAACCACGGATTATCATCTTATTTCTTAGATCAAGGAATAGTTCACCAAACCACGTGTACCGATGCCCCTCAACAAAACGGAGTCATTGAACGTAAGAATCGTCATTTGCTAGAAGTTTCTAGATGCTTATTGTTTTGTATGAATGTGCCAAAAATGTATTGGGGCGATGCTATTCTTACGGCAACACATTTGATTAACAAGATGCCCTCTCGGCCTCTTGATTTTCAAACACCACTTGAGGCACTTTCCGATGGTACTTCATTTCAACCTCCTGTACGGGTTCCACCAAAGGTGTTTGGATGTGCTTGTTATGTTCATGTTCACAAACGGGGCGAGAGATAAACTAGATCCTAGGGCTCTTAAATGCATTTACTTAGGACCCTCATCTACCCAAAAGGGTTACAAGTGTTGTCACCCTCTCACTTTGGTAAAGTTTTTGTGTCTATGGATGTAACCTTTAGTGAAGATACCCCTTACTTCTCGAGAGTTGAGACTTCTCTTCGGGGGAGAGTAGAATTGGTGAAGATCGGTATGGGTATGATTTATGGTATGACCTATGCTCTGCACCTAACATAAATAAGGAAGGTGAGACGACTCCACCAACGGCGTCTTCACTACTTCAACAAAGTGAGACTACTCCACCAACGGCGCCTTCACTTCTTCAACTTCAAGTGTACAAACGAAGAGACAAAGCCCCTCTCTCTCGGCCTCGTCAATTGTCTACTCCGGTGATGGTAATTCGAACTAGAACCTCGATTGAAACTACTTTGAGTGCGACGAGAATGAAATTTCGAGTTGATGAGTCTACCAATGTGGTGGAAGAAGAAAACCCGAGTTCTTCTAGATATCCTACTCGTACTCGCAATCCTCCAACTCGATATGGTTTTTCTACGACCACCCTATTTCTAACTTTGTGTCTTCTCATCAATTTGTCTCCTACTTATGTTGCGTTTGCGAACCAATTATCATCGTGAGTATACCTACAAGGATTGAAGATGCTCTTGCTGATCCGAAGTGGAAGGTAGCTACAATTGAAGAAATCGAAGCCCTAGATAAGAATGACACATGGGATGTGGTCAAAGCGCCAAAAGGGAAGAAGACGGTCGGTTGCAAATGGGTATTTCTTGTGAAGTACAAGTCCGATGGAGCGGTTGAAAGACATAAGGCAAGATTAGTAGCTAAAGGCTACACTCGGACTTATGGAATTGACTACCAAGAAACCTTTGCTCTGTTGCTAAGATGAACACTATTCGTGTCTTGTTATCCGTAGCGACAAACAAGGACTCGGCCACTTCATCGGTTCGATGTGAAGAATGCTTTCCTTAATGGTGATTTGGAAGAGGAAGTCTATATGGACATCCCTCCTGGATTTCTTGACCACTAATGAAGGGAAAGTATGTAAGTTGAAGAAATCCTTATACGGTCTCAAGCAGTCTCCAAGGGCGTGGTTTGGACGGTTTACCCAAAGTATGCGGAGATATGGATTTCGGCAAAGTCGAATCGAGATCACACCTTATTCCTCAAACGTTCAAGGAACGGAAAGGCGACCATGCTTATTGTCTATGTGGATGACATTATAATGACGGCGATGATGTGGTAGAAATGGGGAAGGTAAAATCTTACTTGGCCAAGGAATTTGAAATAAAAGACCTTGGAGAATTGTGCTACTTCCTAGGAATTGAAGTGGCAAGATCGAAAAGGGGCATTTACATCTCTCAAAGGAAATATGTCCTAGACCTTCTAGCCGAGACAGAATGCTAGGCTGCAAACCTATTGACACACCGGTGGAACCGAATCGAAGCTTGGAGAAGACACCGATGGTATTAGGTGGATAAAGAAAGATATCAAAGGTTAGTGGGTAGATTGATTTATCTTTCTCACACTCGTCCCGATATTGCATACTACGTGAGCGTTGTAAGTCGGTTTATGCATGCTCCGAGAGAGACACATATGGATGCGGTGTCAGAATACTTCGCTACCTAAAGTCGGCACCAAGCAAAAGGACTCTTATTTTCTAGAATAACCACACAAAGGTTGAAGCATACGAGATGCGAGATTGGGCGGAGTCTCAAGTAATTGATCGTAGGTCTACCTCTGGATATTGTTCATTTGTGGGAGGGAACCTAGTAACTTGGCGCAAAGAAGAAGCAATCAGTTGTAGCTAGATCCGGTGCGAAGCGGAATTTAGGGTTATGGCTCATGGAATATGTGAGCTATTGTGGTTACGAATATTGTTGACAGAGCTTGGTTTCGGTCCTAAAGATCCTATGAGGTTGTCTTTGCGACAACAAGGCTGCCATCAGCATTGCTCACAATCCGATCCGGCATTGAGAACAAAGCATGTGGAGGTGGACAAACATTTCATTAAAGAGAAATTGAATCTTTGGGATTATCGGCACTCCGTTTGTAAGAACCGAAGACCAGTTGCGGATATGCTAACTAAAGGAGTTCTAGTCGACCATTCAACTCTTTCCTCGACAAGCTAGGAATGCATGATATCTACGCACCGCTTGAGGGGAGTGTTGGAATGAGTCATGAATGAGTCATGAATTTGTCATACGCCACTTTGTACGGTTACACTATAGAGTTAAACTACGTAGAGTGAGTTGGTGAGTGTTAGTGAGTTGGTGAGTGTTAGAGATATTTTCTCCTAACCCTAATTGTGTGAGTTGAAAGTAGGCAGAATAGGTTACCCAAGTGTATAAAAGAGGAGGTTCTCCTATGGAAATGATAACCCATTTTCACTATCTCTTTCTCTGTTTCTTCAGTTTTTTCAGCAGAAGTCGGTTTACCACAAAATATTATTCAAAACCAAGCAACTTATCTAACTAAAAGTTAAGAATCTTCAAAAGCAGATAGTAAGATTTTTGTAGCATCTACAAGGACAATATAGAAACTTACCTTGATCCAAAATCTTGTACTATCTTCCACTGATTCAAATGCCATTAGACGGCAATCAGCAGCACATACGGCGACATCGTCTCGTTCTGGGAATGCAACTGGTCTTGCATCAGGCTTCAATTCTCTTATGAAGAATTCATTAAATGTCTGTAAAAAAATCATATAAATTATGAGAAAGAACATCATTTGGTAGCTCAAATTTTAGCAACAGGTACATGCATCCTTGCGGTTGATAGAAACTCTCTATTTTGATAGCAAGAGAGTTCGATCTGTAATGAAAAGAAACATCTAAATTACTAGATCAGATAAATTAAGAATAAATGGCGGGAGATCGTCACATAGTTTTATCAAAAACTTATACTTGTGATACCCTAAATTCTCCTGATCCACGATAAAATTATTTGTTTGGATTATTGACCTAAATCACCTTCTTTTTATAAGATTTCTTTTGTAAGTGTATATGTTTCCTTGCTATCTCAATAAGTGTCCTTTAATCTCCTGCATTTTATGCTTACCGTCCTAAATTTTTTGCCTGAACCTCTATTTTGACTTCATACGCAGTTTCATTTATTTCATTCCAGACCAAGTCATTTAAGAGATTACCTTAAAATGTTCTAACGGATACTTGACATCATCCATTTTGAGTTGATCCTGTAAGCACATTGCTCGACTATTTAGATGATAATTATTAGAGTTGGCTACAAAAAAATTATTCTACAGCAACAACCCTTGCTAACTGAGAATGATGATCATGCCTGGAAAAATTTGATGAATTGTGGAATGTCTTTAACAGAATCAGCAGTATTCATTCGTCTGCCTTGCTTCTCGGAGAGATTTTTAAGCAGGTCTTTTGCTCCTGTAACAAGTAAAACCAAAAGCTAAATACTACAACTTTATAATTTAGAGTTTACAGTCATTTCTTGCTATATGATGACAATAACACAAGATCCTGAGGTGTAAAGCTCAGAGATTTCTTGGATACTGTTATCTTACTGGACCAAGAGTCCTTTCTATATTACCTATCTCTGTTATCTTGTTTTCTAGAAATCCTATGACAACATCCAAAACCTTATTTTTTCCACATCCAGCTCAACCTGATATTCAAAAATATTCTACATGCTATAAGGCCTAAGCAAAGAGCTTTATAGGACCTACCAGAGGTCGAGAGCTTACGATTGACATAGAAAAATTACTGTGACCTTAGGTGCTTACAGGGGTGTTTGTAGTTACCCTAATGAACCTGATCTGTGACCACAGTTCCTTGCAAAGTCATGGAAAACCTTATTCTTTCCACATGCAGCTCAACCTGATATTCAAAGATATCCTTACATGATGTAGGGCCTGTGCAAAGAGCTTCATGGGGCCTACCTGAGGTCGTGACCTTAGGTGCTTCCAGGGATGTTTGTAGTTACCCTAAATGAAACGGATCTGTGACCACAGCTCCCTTGCACGGTCATGGTTTTCAGGTGCAAAATCGTCACAAACACTGATCATAAAGACTATAGGTTACTAATGTATCAGGTATTTCATTGGTTGGGGTATGGATGTGCAGCAAGTTCAACTTTACAATTCATCAACTCAGATATACACGTAAGAAAGAGAAAACATGATAATTCACCACAGAAATAACACAGTTTTTAATTCCAACAAGTATAATGCATACCCTTATCTATAAGGCCGAGTCCTATCTTCGACTGATAAATGGTTCTCATAGACAGAATAATTTTTCCATCAATTGCTTCTTCCACCAACCTCTTTGATATCCGATCAAACACCTGAAAGCAAGGAACCACTAAAGTTTTAAAAAAATCTTAGTTAAAAGTGAATACAAAGGTAAGCAAAGCAGAGAAGAAGTGAAACGCTGTACGGGTGCATACCAGGATACTTGAAGCACTCGATCCTGAGTTCAAACCAACATCATATGATGAAACATGGGCCCACTCACTCATTTTAAAAAGCCAGCTAGGATAACAATGAAAGTATTTAGACTCACCGCACTTTGAGATGACAAAAACGAAAATTGGAAACAACATTTACGGAGTTGTATATTTTTATTAACTCACCCATACGAAGCTTGTTTTTCAGTGAGGAACCCTCCGGTCATAATCTGGTTTCCAGTCCCCTCGTCAAAACATAATGTCAAATGAATCATATCATTTAGTTTATCAGATTTGCCAAGAGTGTCACCACATACAGGGCAACTACTGATCAATGGTTCCCTGCAGCATGTTAAATGAACAATTAGTAACTGCCCAATGTCAACACTTAATAACATCCAGGAAAGACACATTTACCGCAAGCATGAAGTTCCTAAAGCTAGATTCTTCTATACTGAATAAATAAATTACACCAGACGATACTAAGTACAAATTTAAAATCCCACTCTAGCTTGCCCTGAAAATACTTTATCTGGTGATTGTTCAGAGCAAAACTAACTGCGTACTGGTAAGGCGACAATAAAAAAATAAATAATAGTTTTTCCAAAATAACAACAGTGATCTTAAGAATGGAAGTCTTGAACTGAGCATGTACGAATTTAATACCACTTTCTAGTATATGCAACTAAAATACGTCAACTGCTAACTGATCTTCCTTTAAAATACCAACATAGAGAAAAAGCATCCATCTAATCTACTATCTTTATTGCTAAAATATGCTTGCTAAATACCAAAGTTATGACCATTGAACACCCTAAAATGTTAAGAATCTGCTGAAGATGATAGATAAACAGATTATAAGTAGAAGTTAATTAGCTTTTCTACAAGTAAGATCATTACTTCTCTTGTTGAGTAGCAAGAAGGTCTGCCAACTCATCTATACTGACTGCACCATCCTCATTTTTGTCAGCAGCTTTGAAGAGATCCTCTTTCTAATAATCAATGCAAACTGATATCTAAGAGGTAGTAGAGTTTCACTAGAAATAAAAAAGGACCTTGTGATGGAACAGATGCAATCAAGGGGAAGAGAGACAAGACTCCTACCTTTCTAGCTGCGGTTTTATTCCCAAACGCGTCGATCAAGTCAACAAACTCAGAGAATGAAAGAGTACCGTCTTGATTATAGTCCTACGGTCAAGTGACGATAGTAAATACCAGATATATACAGATCAGATATTGGATTCAAAAGTGGCAAAAAATTTAAGGGATAATCCTATCCTCAGCGGTTTACAAGGAGGACAAAAACAAAGAAAAATGAAGAGGATGATTCTGGATAATCAAATTACTAGAGTTCCGGACGTGCAAGTTGAATGTATACTAAAAAGGATCCAAAGGTATATAAGTTTTCCTCAAGCAAAAAGATAACAGATCAAGCAAGAATTTCAAAGTCTAATGAATAAAATTGAGAACACATATTCTTGACTTCTTCTCCATCAACATAAATAAATACAGCAAGATGCAAGACCTGGTTTTACAAACAGCTCAATTAAAATTCAGAATAGCAAACCAGGGACAATCTACTTTCAGGATCCAACTGCAGGCTTCAACTCTTAAGATTGTATAGGATAAATTTGACGACTAACTTTCTCTTTTCTCGAGTATGAATAGTCTTAAAAACAAATGCTTAATGAATCATTGGGTCTTTCGCCACTCAATAGCCACAGATTCATTAGCATGAAGTTTATCAAATTAAATAATTTCATCTCTGCATCACACCTTGTAATTACAGTATTTCCGTTCGCTCTTTATACTGTTCTTGCATTTGTTTCATTCAAGCTTTGCATGTGGTATAAAGAGGACTAACAAATAACTTCATCTCTGCATCACACCTTGTAATTACATTATTTGTACTCGCTCTTTTATACTATTCTTGCATTCGTTCCATTTAAGTTTTGCATGTAGTATAAAGAGGACTAAAACATGACCTCATCTCTGCATCACACCTTGTAATTACATTATTTGCATTCGCTCTTTTATACTATTCTTGCATCCGTTCCATTTAAGCTTTGCACATGGTATAAAGAGGACTAACAAACATAATCCTAGACTCCAAACCTTAACTCCAGAATCTCGATAAATTAATGAGGAAAGAAAATGGTGGAGGAGAAGAAAACCTTACCACTATAGACAAGATGCGTTTTGTGAAACTTTTTTCAGTATCAATTGGGTCCTGCCAAGATTAAACCAGCATGTGTAGCATAGGCAGAGTCAGAAAAGTCGGAATTACGGTATCTCAAATCCATCAATTAAGCTATACAAATACGAACTTGAAGAGACAATTTGACAACTGACCTCAACAGTACACGAAACAGTAACACTACCCACAATTATGCTCGACGATGAGGGGTCTAACAAGTCTAGTGTTTCAGATTCAGAAGTTGAATCCTGCAAAAAAAAAGAAAAACCAAAAGATTAAGTAAAAAAATTATGACAACCAATAATCCCGTCATAGAGTGCCTTTTGCATAATTGGGTAAGAGACATGAAACAACACTCCCTAAATTAAATCAACAGCAAGAATAAGATGAGATGGAAAATTTGTCCCAAATGACAAAAAAGAACATACCCGAGCGAGAAATTCGAACAGATCGAGCTCACAATATCCAATCAGATTGCTCTTTGATAATTTATTGGTCTGCAAATACAAGTAACGATAAGTGATATGCTTAGCGTCCATTGAACAATAGCATGATACCGTAACTGATTTACCAAACAGCTGGTAAGAAAGAATGAAAACCAAAAGTTCAAGCAAGTCTACATGTCCATTAGTCATGGTTCCCGTGTTAAACCACATATGCAATGCCAACAGAGCCATCTCGTGAAATAATGAAAACAGAATCTTAAGAATACATTACACACCTCGAAGACAGATATGCGGGCAATACGAGGACCACTTGTTTCCAATAAAAGTTTCTTCTCCTGCAGAGTAACATAATTTCAAAGTTAGGACTTATTTTTTAGTATCTCCTAGACTCCAACTATCTGAGTCAAATTGCAAGAATGCGCATGAAGTTAGAAGTACATGTGTGTTTATGTTTGCATAATTGCAGTAATCATATTGGTGATGAAGTAATAATAGTTGGGAGCATGTTTGCTTCCATTTCCCCTGTCAATATCTTTTTCTTTATTTCTTTCCTTGGGGATTTTGGTTGGGAGCGTAAGTTTTTATTCAAAAAATATGAAGAGAAGGATACAATGAGGACAGGGACAAAAGAAAACATTAGAACAATTTTGAGTTCAGATCCGTGACAAAGTACTATTCCAATTTAAATCCTCATTCTGTAAACAAAGTATCTGCTGTCATCACTCTGTTGACCATGAGGAGCATGTTTGCTTCCATTTCCTACTTAATGAACATTCCCATTGTTTTACTTTACTTTATCATACCGAAAATAATTAAAAAAAAAAATATCTTCAGTGCATGGCTAATGAAACTACCAGTTTCACAAAGATAACTTTGGTCAAGAAGCAGTCATATCTTATGTGCCAATATAATTTACAGGTGTACTTACAGATTTCCAGACAGGCTTGTCAGTGCTGCAAACAGTCAGCACACAGAAAGGATTGTGTCAGTGAAGTCCCTAAAAGAGAAGTTGAAAAGGGAAACAGATACTGACGATACAAAAAGTCCAATCAGAAAACATGTGAAAGTAGTAATCCTGTAGATGCTCCACCAAATAAACTAACAGCTAAAACATTTAGTAACATTCATTAATAACAAATACTTTTATCAAACCAAATGGTCAAATATGTGAGCCTGAGAATGAAAGCTACGAACTAAAAGTACTGAGCTACAAGCCTATAACTAGAGGTCAAATTCCAATCAAAGACAGTAATTAACCCTGCCATTAGATACCAAAAAACACTTGGTTCAATTCTATATCTGCATAGACCAACTTGGCTATACTCTCAGAAAAATACAATGCACCTACTCAGCTACTCCCGAAGCTCTCAAAAACAAATTTTTTATTTAAAACCCTCAGCCCTCAATTAGCAGCGAATGACGACTTTTTGTTCACCAACCCATAAAATATGGAATTCCTGGCGTCTGGGTTACTCAATCATGTAGGGGTTAAATTCAAACTCCGTATAGTTCAACTCAAGTCTCTATGGACGACTCAGACATGTACTTTTTCACAAGTTTCTGCAAAATCGGAGGACTCACAAGCAAGTGACTGAAAAGAAATTACAAGTCATCCTCCATCTGGTGCACCAAGACAGAGGAAGAAACAATGTCGTTGGAATAAAGAGACAAGCCCTACTAGTGCTCCCAAAATTAGTAAATGGCATCTATGTAGAATTAACCAATGTGTAAATTCCCCTATCAGCTTTGTCACCATGCCATTGTTTCCTGGTTTCAGTTGGCATATCCTAATTTGTTGTATACAGTATACACAATTACATAGAATGAACAGCTTTCAAGCAATAACGGCTACTAAGCCTTTTTCAATATTGAATCACAATCCCACTTGAACACCAGACTTTTTTTCACCAAAGAGAAATTCATGGTAAATAACAAAGAAATAATACGCTGTAATTCATCAAATCAAAACCAAAAGTTACAAGAAAAAAAAAATCATGATTATAACTTTAAAACTTATGTAATCGACTAGTGGGGTAGTGATTCAATAATGTGGGAACCAAGAAAGGACCAATTTTAAAAACAAAAAGTTTGATTTGATAAAACAAATATAAACATGTACTTGTGCTGATCCACTACTAATTATTCTACCCCCAAAAAACGTAATTAACAAGCGACAAGAAGCACCACAGTGAAATGACCTAAATAGTGTTATCACCACCGGAAAATGACCTAAATAGTGTTATCACCACAAAATCAAAATGACTAGAACAATATTGAATAACTGAAAATGATCTTTAGAACTCAAGCAGCAGAAAAAATAAACCCTAAAAGAAGGAGAAGTATGAACTTAACTGATCAGAAGTAGCAGTTCTAAATGTTCTTTCACCTAAAGAAACACAAGCAAACCATTTATCTTTGAATTTCATCTCCGCCTACAAAAATCCCAAGAAACATGTTAGAGACAGAAAATTAGAAGAAATTTTCATAGATTTACTGACAAAAGAGAAGCTGAGAAGCGATTTACTTACACTGATGAGTTCAACGAGAGCAATACCGGCGAAATCATCAGCAGTGATGAGTTTTGAACTAGAAGAATGGGAATTACTACTTCTGTAATGTCTTAGATTATGAAATTTTTGACGAATTCTTGCTCTACGAGAAGGTTTTGAATCTTCATCGATGTTAGTTTCTGATAGCGATTTAGCTAGAGATGTTGTTGATTTCGAGCTTCCATGACCCATTTTCTCTCTGAATCTATCTGGTTTGATGGCCGGACGGAGTCTATTCTCTCTGATCAAGTAGTAGTAAGTAGTAGCGGTTGGTAGGCGAAAAGAAAGAACGAACGAACGAATGAGATGGTTTTAGCACAAACCCTTTTGTTTGGGTTGTCTCTCTTTGACTTCATCGTCTTGGAAATAATCCAAATTTTCCCCTCCAGGCCTCCACTAAGGAGGACTTAAGGGCTTGTTTGTTTGTTTTCTTATATAAACTGAAATCGCGGCTACTGTTTGACCAAGACTGTTAAAGTCCTTGATCAATGTTAATGCAATTGGATTACATTCGTGGCTTTGCAATTTCATTTCTATGGAAACCTTAAAAGAAGTCATGCTTCTGGTGCTGGGATGTACAACCCCACCTGATTTTAAAACCAGACAAGCTCTCACGTGGTTCTAAGAACGCGTTTGGGTACAAGAAGCAGAGGTTAGAAGCAATACTAGAAATCATATTGCAAAATTGATTTTTGACTTTTTGACTTTCTGAAGTCGAAAAACAATTTATGAGTGTACATCTAAACACCTTATATGGCATAGAGCAAAATTGCTAGTAGAGGATACGGGGTTACTAGGGATGTACCAGAATTCAAAAGAGACGAAACATTTCTAACACATGGATTGGTATACTCTAGCGAATTGGTACCCTTCTTTAACAACCATCTGATAGAGTGTCAAAAACACTTTCAAAAATGATAGGGATACAGATATTAACCGGATGAGAGAAGAATCCATCTTGGGATAATAGGATAGAGTAAGTAAAAGAGGATCTTTTTTGAGCAATCCTGTACAAATCCAATGGTTTTAGTCAATCCCGTATTCGGACAACTATTAAGTCATCCCTAGTTAACGGACTGCGTTGAATGGTGGGGTGCGATTTGATCAGATCACTGTTGAATTTTCGGATATGTCCTTAACGTCGTTAACTTAACCAAAGCTGAAATGGGGAAAGTAAGTTACCCATAACCTCTATGCGGTGACTCCATTGTGTTTTGTCCGTCACAAAATACGTCCCAAAAACTCAAACATTTTTTTTTGTTTTCACAATTTCTTGAAATTAAGATTGAATTTGAGATTATCTAACGAATTGATTACAAATTTCATTCTAATTTAATTAAATAAATTCATAGTTCAAAATTCTTTCAAATCTCCATTCATTTATGCTGATACCATCAATATCAAGGTAAGTTTCTCTACTTTCACTTATATGAGTTTTTTCATTGGGTAAAGAGATGGGTTTGTTGTAGTACTAATTTTACGTGATAATTTGAATTTATTGACGCATGTACATATGATTTTAAGATTCAATTTTGTGTTTTATGTAAAGTTTACATGAAGTGTTTGATAATTAGATTGAAAGAAAGAATTTTAGTTGATTTTGAAAATGTCTACACAATAAGCTTAAATGCAAGATTCATGGTGGCCGAACCTTACCTTCTTATGTAAGTGAGCAAAGATCGTATTCAACTCAGTGACTAGGATCGATCCCAAGTGTTTTTATGAATCATACAACATTAACCTTATTAACACGGAGATTCTTGGCACGCTTCCGAAGTTCAATTTTTATTTTTGTAACTTGTCTTCCTTCTTTCCTTTCCACTGTCATCATGCTTCCACCGCTGCTGCCATCAGTGGTGGATCTTATTAGTTCTCTAGCAACATCTCCTCCCCATTTAAGGCGAGCAACAGAATACCGAAACTTCCCCTTCGTAGCCATCAGATCTGTCAAATCTAAAATAGAACCGTTGGATTTTCGTAAAACAATTCCGTGTAAACTATTCATGTCAGTCGTTGGATTTTCTAGCTTTCAAGCCATTCGATTTGGTTATTCTATCCTTTTACGATTGAGAAGATACACTTATCTCAGTCGCTCTTTCATCTCAGTGAATCAAACGACATTTGTCTTCCAAAATTTCACCAATGAAACATTTTGGAGTCGAAGAGGGAGAAACATACCATATGTGTTATTGTTATCAAAAAGTTAATAGTACTTATAAATGTAAGATTTGAAATTTTGCAATCAATTTTATAGCTTTAATCCTAAGTTACTAACGTGTATTTCTCTACCATTAATGAACTGAAATTTGTGTTGTTGAAGATGGAGTTTAACTGATATCTATATTCATTTATAAAAAAAATCATACAAAGCTTTTGGTTGGTAACCTAGCCACAAGCTGGGCTCCAACTCCTTTCTGAATAGCAATGCCTAATCTATGAAAAATAAAACTACCAAAGCCACTACTAGCATCGTTGCTAACTAAATAATTCTTTATTCTGAATATAAGTTTACTGCGAAAAGCAAACTGTTAGGGATTCTCCCTCTTCTCCAATTCGATTGATTTTGGATAACAGTTAGGGTTTCGAAAGAGCATGGATTTTGTTTGGGATGTACAGATCCCGTGCAATCTGGATTGTCTGTATTTAATTCATTATTTTTCCAAGTTGTGTATCAACTAATCAAGAGATTGTGATATCCTCATTATTGATACTCTTTCTTTTGATTTAGCTCATCAAAAAATTTGGTCAATCAGCTCATGAACCGATTAGATATTCCAAATCCTTCCATTGAAATGTAATTAAAGATGATAGAAAAGATGAGACTGATTTGTAGATCTTTGACCTCTACGACACATTGAATCCATTACAGAAACAAAAATAAACTAATAAAATAACAAAAACAAATACAAACACAAACACAAAATCAAAATCAACCTACGATGCTTCAAAAAAAAATAAAAAAAAATCAACCTATGATTTTGTTAGTATGAAACTTAATACCAGAGATAATTTATTGAATTGAAAATCTAATCTCGGGTAAAAGAGATTTTATATTTTGAAACCTATATTCATAAAAATAATAACTAGAACGATCTTGTGCAATTGGTGTAGGTTTAAGTATTACTGATAGTGCAAGTTATAAGTCGTTTAACTACAAAAATGGTTGTGGACAGTAGCGGCGGCCGGTGACCAACGGAGGCTGCGGGAGGCATGAGATAATTATGCTCCAGATTAGGTCAAAATAATTTTTAAGTGTGTGAAGACTCCGTATGTAAAGTTAATTTAGTCCGACTCGTTAGGACATTTGGACTCGGTGCTAGTTATCGACTCGAATACGATTTTTGATCTCCTCGAATCCGTTTTTGCTCTCCCTTTAACAAAAATCTTATATAAATCATACATGCTAACATTCAATGCAACACCAAAAGAGGTGCCATGGACCCAAATAATATTATAAGGCAGAAGGTCGTCCTGTCGATGCTTTTGTTACATGTATAATGTAAAAATTAGTGGAGATTGCACTGTTTATCCTGCTTTTGCTTAAAACAACTTGGGTGTGGATGTAAGCCCCTAATTCATAGGTTGTTTGCTTGTATTACATTAATTAGTTTTACTTCGGGAACTAACATTTATGTATGATAAAATGTTAAAGGTTTTGGAGAGATTTAGTTAGTTTCTTTTTTGACAAAAGGTTTTTAATTTGGTGATAATGACTTGGAATTATTTTGTTGAATTACCCTATGCAGTATTGGGAGTAAGCATTTGTGTTTTTTGTATGTTTGTTTTCTTCTTCTGACATGGAGTTCTGAAGATTCCCACAACCGGTGTATTATTTGCACCATAAGTAATGAAGAAAGTTACCTGGCCAAATTATGAAACCTAACTACAATGCATTAATATTTACTAATGAAAAAATTTGCGTTCAATTTATGAAATTTGAAATTTGAACTTTGCAGACCAATGATCCGCTATTGGGAGGTATGTTTTCTTAAAATTTGCAGTCTAATTTATGACTTGAACTCACTTCTAAGGGAACTTATTTTCCTGAGATACAAAATAGGACTGCTAACAAGCTGTGAGTCTAGAAAAGCACGAAGTCATAATTTAAACTTTTGAAAAGTGTGATCATTTGACTTCTGAAAAAGCATGAAATGATAATTTAAACTTTTGAAAGAGTACTCATTGTCCAGAAGAGGTTGAGCCGTGATACCTAGTTGGTTCTTTATGAACACCCGAACAATATACAATGAAGTTATGAAGAGATATGTTCTAATAAGCTTCTCTACCTACCCAACAGAGTAGCATGCCGATCCCATCTAAAAACTAAAATCTAATAAAAACTTGAAAATTGTGTATGTTAGCAATTGATAGAGAAGCCCTGTTACAGTTCTTTGTTATTGCGATATTGGATGCTGAGATGGGATCTTAATAGCATCCAATCCAATCCAACCAAGCTGAAACTACAACTACTGTCCAAACAACTAATTAATAGCACGACAAAATAAACAGACAATATGTTTCAGATGATCATATAAAATATATTGGGTATCATATTAACACAGTATCGTAAAATAAATTGGGTACGATGTTTTATAGTCGTATAAATTAAAATGGTTAGTTTATTCAGATGGTCATATAAATTAAATTGGGTATCTGTATGGTTCTCCGTACATGGACTTGAAAAGTAAATTGGCGATTCAACCCTAGTTACTTGTACAAAATCCCCATGTACAAGTAACCATAAATCTTTATTGTACTTTCCTTTTGTTTTTGTTAAACCCAATTATTCATACAAACATATTAATGTTTTTGACATATATGTAGAAGTCTAATTATTTTGATTTTTTTTTTCGGTTTCAGTAAAGCAATGACAAGATGGGACGCGCAAAACTCAATTTGGAGCTTATAGAAAAAGAAAATTCGCATAATTCGACTTATTTCAAAAGAAAGCAAGGTTTGAGAAAGAAGTTGCATGAATTCAAAACACTCTGTGGTGTAGACACATTGATGATCGCCTATGGACCTAAGGAAGGTGACCATCCTATTAAAGTTGAGACATTTCCCACAGAACTTGACAAAGTTAATGAGTTTATTGTATATTATTCGGGTGTTCATAAAGAACCAACTAGGTATCACTGCTCAACGTCTTCTGGACAGTGAGTACTCTTTCAAAAGTATAAATTATAATTTCATGCTTTTTCAGAAGTCAAATGATCACTATTTTCAAAAGTTAAAATTATGACTTCGTGCTTTTCTAGACTCACAGCTTGTTAGCGGTTAGCATTCCCATTTTGTATCTCAGGAAAATAAGTTCCCTTATAAGTGAGTTCAAGTCATAAATTTGACTGCAAAGTTTAAGAAAACATACCTCCCAATAGAGGATCATTGGTCTGCAAAGTTCAAATTTCAAATTTCATAAATTGAACGCAAATTTTTTCATTAGTAAATATTAATGCATTGCAGTTAGGTTTCATACTTTGGCCAGGTAATTTTCTTCACTACTTGTGGTGCAAATAATACACCCGTTGTGGGAATCTTCAGAACTCCATGGAATTATCAGCCCCAAAAAATAAACCTGTGGATGTACATCACCATGTCAGAAGAAGAAAACAAACATACATGAAACACAAATGCTTACTCCATATACTGCATAGGGTAATTCAACAAAATAAATCCAAGTCATTATCACCAAATTGAAAACCTTTTATCAAAAAAGAAACTAACTAAATCTCTCCAAAACCTTTAACATTTTATCATACATAAATGTTAGTTCCGAAAGTAAAACCAATTAATGTAATACAAGAAAAAAACTTATGAATTAGGGGCTTACAGCCACACCCAAGTTGTTTTAAACAAAAGCAGGATAAACAGTACAATCTCCACTAATTTTTATTACATTATACATGTAACAAAAGCATCGACAGGACGACCTTCTGCCTTATAATATTATTTGGGTCCATGGCACCTATTTTGGTGTTGCATTGAATGTTAGCATGTATGATTTCTATTAGATTTTTGTTAAAGGGAGAGCAAAAACGGATTCGATGAGAGAAAAAATCGTATTCGAGTCGATAACTAGTACTGAGTCCAAATGTCCTAAAGAGTAACTTTCACTCAAAACCATAACAATCTATCGGTATGTTTGTTAAGAATAAGAAATCTATAACAAGGGAGAAAAACAATTGCAAATAACAAAAGTAAGAGAAAATATTAACTTTCATTGTAGATTTATTAGATTATTTTTGTGCAGGCAATCAATACACTCTTACTTTGAGTGACTAACAATTAAATCTATAACGTAATACATCGTATATATTAAATCTATAACGTAATATATACGTACTATACCAAGACTCGGATCTTTGAGCGACTAACAATTTTGAATTCTAATTTATTTGAAAGAAAAAGAGCTACGTTGGAGAATATAACAAAAAAGACACGGAAAACTATGAATTTTCATCACCATTTTATTTAGAAAAACAGAAGAGTAACAATAAAGCACAGACAACTATCAATCTTCGTCACCATCTTATTTAGAACATAAAGAGTAACAAAAATACATGGAAAACTATCAATTTTAAATTATTATTTTGTTAAAATGAAAAAAAGTAAAAAGGGTACGGATACCAATTCTTGTCATCAGGTTATTTGGAAGAAGAAAAAAAGAGTAACAAAATAACACATGTTACTATCAATTTTGAATTATTATATTATTCAAAAAAAAAAAAAAACTTTGAAGGGCACATTAAAAAGGAACGGGCCAACAATCAATCTTCATCATCATTTTATTTGGAAGAAAAAGGATGACAAAAAGGCACGGACAACAATTTTTTGATCATTAAGAAAGCGTTTGAGATTATTTGTGTCGCATAGATTATTTTTATTACTAAGTAAGCTTTAAGTTTTTAACAACTTTGAGTACAACTAAATTTGAATTGAAAAAAAATTCAGGTCACGATATAAATTTAAGAAAAGAACGCAGGTGTATTAGCAAAAGAAAAGAAAAAAAAGGCTTGATAGAGCTCTCCAAAATGTTGAGTGGCGCATGTTTGGTTGATGGAGAATCACTCGCCTTACAATCTGCTACATATCAGTTGGTAATTTCATTTCTAAGCAACATTCCAACATCTCTTCCTCTATATACTATTCTCTCAATGGTGAATGTGACCTCGGTTTCATGTTTGGTTCACAACGTAACTAATCCCACAGATAGAAACTCTTATTTAGACCACGAGGTGGCAATCTTGTTTGTGTACCAAATTAAACAGCTCATGACTTGGACCATGTAGCAACAAATCTTATGCAAATGGTAAAATTATTGAGTGATGATACCAGTGACCTGAGTTCGAAACTCATCAGCACCGAATTCTTTACCGATCAAAAAATAAATAAAAATCCTTACACTTCATTTCTAAAATGGATATCCCCGTTTCCCCACGACTAGACCTATCTACATTAATCTAGTTATTATAATAAAAAAAATCACCGACTTGTAGTAAAAATGTAGAGGAGATAAAAATTGAAATAACAACGTTGATATACTCTCGTTTCATTCATTTTTATCATCTCCAAAATCTGTATTGTTAAGGCGTTACCATTGGTTAAATAAAAAATTACCGAATTACCATGACTCCAAAACCGGTATTGAGATCATTTGTGTAATGCCTCGAGAAGCGTGATCGAAGTTTCTAGCAACCCTTCTAATTATCTGAAGGTATATTCAGAATGAAAAATGTGATGTACCACTTTTACTCGCCATCTATAATATCCACAAAGAGAACATTTTTTCCGCCCAAGTCGATTTTGAAATTCAAATTGTTTTAAAATCTTAAACTGTAAGCTTTGGAGTTGAAGATTTGTAGAGATAATTTTGATTTCTTGCTATTTTTAGTTGTTAATTATGGTTTCTATGAATCTCTAATCTAGTTATTGTTCTTTATATGATCCAATCTCTTCTTTGGTTGATTTATTTGATTGAATGTTTATTTGATTGAATTCACTGAGTTTCGAATTCTTTGTGTTCTGAAATTAAAAAAGATTGTCGTTTTAGTTTCTTTATATCTATGCTTTTTCATAGATTTTTGTAGAACTAGATCTTATTCAAGTCAACTCGGTTTTCATATCTTACCCTTGCTCAGTGAGTTATACCTGATTCCCCTCGACCGTGTTGCTTGATTTTTCTTTTCTATTAATTCTCTTGTCTCTGTTATGTTAGGGTTTTGCTTTTATTTCCTTTTTTGTTTCTAACCCTATCTAATATTTCTCCTTATTAGTCGTTGTTTCAGGTTTAACATGCGATCATCCAGGTTGTGGGAAGCCTTTTGATAAAAAATGTGATTTGGATCGCCATCAAGACCAAGATCACGATAGAAATAAGAGGTGTCGAAATCAGAACCTTTCATTGAGAGAAGCGTTGAAGTCTCATCGCAAATATCATGGTCCTCAAAGAATGAATACAAGTAAAGATTCAATTCCTAAATTGGTTTTGAGAGACGATGAAAAAGAAGAAATTAATGAAGAGGAACACATGGCCGTCTCATGTTTTTGGGAGGATCTAGGAGGAATACGAAATTGGGTTTTTTTGTGTCCCCCCGGTGCGCTAGGAATGATTATTTAAAAAAAAAATGTGTTTGCACACACAACTTTTAAAGTATGACTTTCCACTAAAAAACATTATACTTTTACCCTCTTATGAATATTTACCTATATCTAAGATAACTAAATTATTTTTTTATATCTTCGTTTTTTGATTTTAGAAAAATTATTAACATTTCAAATCGATATTTGTTTCATATATGAATTATTTGAAATTAACGAATTTATAACGGTTACAAAATGTCCAATTTCATAATGATATTATATGCGAAAAAAATACTCATACAAAAATAAAATAAATCATATTGCACTAGAAAAAATTTATGTAAAAAGATATTCATAAACAAAAACAAAAGTTCGTATAATGACACATTGTATTTTTAACAAGTGAGACACATTTGACAATAAGATTAGTAGCACTGCGAATAGTAAATGTATTCATATACTTACGTGAAATATTTTATGCAAAAGAACTATTCATATGCAAACAATCAAAATTTTCTTAAAACATAAAGTCAATAAGTCAATCTTGTTCGCAAACCTAAGTAGGTAAGTTCACATATTGTATAAATTTCTTCTGAGACCTTTTTGCGTTGAGTTTGTGAACCTAGTGAAGAAATTTCTCTTAAGGATTAACACGATTTGTGTTTGTGAACCTAAAAAGATGAGTTCGTGAACCTAGTACAAGAAAACTTCTCCTGCGACTTTTTGAGCATTTGAGTTCGCGAACCTAAAGGATTGAATGTTTCTTACCTTTATTTGTGGTTAAGTTCTCGAACCTATAAAGATTCCGAGTTCTATTTTCTCTCTTATGAGTTCACGAAATCATCAGTTGAGTTCATTGACTTAAAAGATAAACATGTCAACCTAATAAACCATTAGCTTTGGACTCATTCAATATTCTTTAATTTTCAAGGGAAACTTTTTGCACGCTTAAGTATTGCTTTTTCTTAACTAATTCCTTTGTATGAAAAGTTTTAAGTTTTTCTAAGAATTTATCTACCTTGATATTCAAGATTTTAGATCTTCTTCTAGACAATTGCCTCTTTGTACACATTGCATATTCTTAGTAGTTTGAAGTTATCTTTGGTAGTAATTCTTTTAATAGAATGTACTTGAGCTAACAATAATGCACAACTTTAAACTATGGAAATAACCTCATTGCAAGTTTAACTCTCCCCAAATTTGTTGGGAAACTTATCAAGGGATTTGTGTATATATATACAATTTTAATATTGTGAGGGTAATGCCTAACATTACATAAATCTAAAATAATAAGAATCATAAGTATCTTAACTAAGTTACCAAATACACGAGTGATTTGCATGAATCCCCGAATATTTACTCCCACTGGATTATAAATTCCTCGGAATTGTGAATTTCGCAACCAAATCCACCATCATAATATTTTTATGGTTATCATAACCGTAAGATTTTAATTAGGATTTATTTTTTTCTTTACTAAATCACTTATTACTCAAACCTTAATCATAATAATTATTCCATGAGTGATCCAGGATAACACTTTAGACGAATCAAAACAAAAATCTAGGTCAAACTCATTTGGAAAGGTGTGGGTAAGCTCAGAGAACTTATTATTTTCTGGTACTGAAGTTATTGGACAAGGTTAACGCACCACAATGACACCAACATGATTAAAATATACGAGGCGTCAAGTACAGCACCGAAGTGTAGGGTATAGGTAGCGGTTCTTTTGAGCGAAGGAAAATTGGTGCAATACATGGATCTATATTGTACTATCCGATCAATAAGTTTGGCAGGTTGCAGTATCATAGACTGATAAAGACAAAATAATTTTATTGCAAAGGTGACTATCTACCGTGATCTGATCAAAAATATTTGAAGGTCTATTAAAAATATTTCAATTCAACCGGTCGATTAGTAGAAATTTGTATTAGGGCGAAAGAAAAAGTCAACATGATCTTGGGCTATATATAAAAAAAATTATAAAAACAATCATGGTTGCATTTAGCTAATTACACATAAAAGGAGTTGTAGTTAGTTAGGATTGCATTTAACACCAATTCAAGGTTGTATTTACATAACAAACGACATTTTGATGCTTCCAAAAAACAAAAAAAAAACATAAGAAAAATTAAATTTTGGGCCCTTGCAATCTGAGGCTCTAGACAATAGCCTAGTTGGCCTTGTCTATAAGACGGCTCTGCAAGTAGTCTATCTTTTCACTGAAAGTACATGTAGTGCAACACCATGAATTTGATTTTACAATCTTAATTACAAAAATGAAGTGTGATTACCGGCATCATGTTTATGGATACTTTTATTTTGTAACCTATTATAGGGGCTGATGATTCTGTTGGAGGGGCTAACCTATGAAAGTGATGTCCACCAAATTGGTAAGTGGGTGTTCTAGTGTCATGTTAAAGGTCTAGATTACCCTTCCATCTTTAAAAGGACTAAATTACCCTCATCTCATCCCTTAAAAATACTAAATGACCCTACAATGAATTCAATCCTAACCAATTAAAAAAAAAACTAAAAAACAAATTCATCTTTTCTCTTCCCCTTCGATCTTAATCGTTCTTCTTCATTAATTTTCTTTTTCAAACGCATAACCACCAGATAGATTAACCAGTATGACTTATGCAAGGTAGGATTAGTTTTTTTTTTGTGTTCGAATTAGTTTTTTTGAACTTCGTAGATATAACATCGACATAATCTTGTATATATTGTTATGATTATGTGAATGGGTTATATATGGTGAAGATTTTATCTTAAGAAACAATGTTTTACATTTGTTTAAAGGAAGTACATTCATGAACTTGGTTTGTGAATCGAAAGGGAAATCATTAGGCTTATTGGTTCGGTTATTCATTGCAAATCTTTGGATGACCAATATGTGTGAGATGGTAGAACCGATCTTAACCTTGGTTATGTATCTTGGTATAATTAATCACAATGCCTGACTTATGATTTGGTATGACTGGTTTTTATTAATTGGTGTAGCCGATCCTAAGTAATCACCATGTGATGGTATGATCAATCTTTGTAATTGGTGTGACCGATCCTAGTAATTGGTGTGACCGATCACAAGTGTTGTATAATTGATCCTTGTAACTGGTAATTGGTCCTGGTAACTGGTGTGATCGATCACAAGCAATATCATGGGAACATGGAACCGATCCTGGTAACTGATGTAAGCGAACCTGGTAACTTGTGTGACCGATCAAAAGTATTTCCTTATTGAGGTATAATCGATCCTAGTGATTGGTATAATCGATTGAACCCATGTATGTAATTTGATATTTGATCAATCACATAGTTATCTTGGAATACATGTCAACAATTCTAAACTTGTATGGAAGTGCGGTATAACCGATTCCAAGAATGTAAATTCATGTAAATAAGAATAAGGACTTACAGTGAGGAGATATCAACATACTTCGAACATGTACAATAACTCTTATCATTTGTTGTTCAAAGATATTCCTTAGTACTCAAGAAGATCCTGTGCCGAGATAAATTAAGAATCTTTTAACTAAGGGTTTTGGTTTTATATGCTTTACCAGAAATTAAATGCATATCTCTAGAGAATAAAAATTAGTAATGTGCATTTACTAAATATTAGAGATTTTCCGTTAAGATATTTCGAAAATTTTGGACAAGAATTTATAGGAATTAAGAATTAGGAAAACCAAATCTTGACATTCATTGGATATCTTGAGAATATATTCGGGTTAGGAAATTCCTTGATGTCCAAACATCCCTAGTCTATAAATACCTAAGTTTGCATTTATAGTAAACCATCCTAAGAGCCAGGCAAACTTCATTTCTTGTTATTTCTGGTGGAGCCGTCTAATCGGAGAGGAAAGTATCCTAATTAGGTGAAATCTCTTACGAACGCTCGTTTAATGACTTATGTGGGATCAAGAAGCACTACGAGTACCGTTGGTAGGAAACTAGATAATTGTAGTGTTATTAGTTTTCCATTGATTTGATTCAATAACGGTTGTTGAAACTTTGATTGCACCTAGTTTGCTTATTCTTGAGAATATTCTCTTTTGATATAAGATTCACTCAAACTAGATCTAAGTATCGACGAGATCCTTAAAACTGTTCTTAGATCTAAAAACATCTTGTGATAATCCATTGTTATCAGACTTCTTTCTGTGTGTGATTGATCACAAGAGATTTAAGTGGTGTTGTGTAAGTTATTATTGAAGATTAAAGAAGATTTGAAGACGAAGAAGATTTTTATTGGTTTTTGTATCTTTGTGTGTGCACAAACCTTCATTGCCTGGGATCCAACTAGGATCAGATTTATTCAGTTGATTAGTTGCGTGAGATCTGCATAAATTTATAGTTTCTCGTTGAGATCTATACTGATTGATTGCGAATCTAAATTTAACTACTTTGGTGGTTATTGGATAGATTGATCTAACCATGCGAAAGATTTAATTATATTAAACGGAAGAGCCTTTGTGTATGACTTGAGATATTTTTATCTTGAAAGAATCAATAAAGTTGTTACCAAACATATTTGTTGTTTTTTTGCTGTTTGGAATACGATCAAAATGAATTGTATCAGTGCATGACTCATCGAAGTCGGAAGCGCAGGGATACTTAGGAAACTGAGTGAACTACGTTGCTTGGTCTCAACTATACAAAGTTGGTGTAGATTTTGTATAGCGGCTTAATTCTGGACTAGGTCCTGGGATTTTCCTGCATTTGCAGTTTTCCTCGTTAACAAAATATTTATGTGTGATTTACTCTTGTTTTTCGCAACTATATTTCTTTATATAATTTAAAGTAAATTTTACTTTACGTTAACTCCGATATACTTGATAGTGATCCTATAGAGTTTGGTTAAGTCCAAACCTATTATCAAGTATCACACTTTGGTTGTCGTATTGTCTCGATTTCGTATCCATAGACAATCACACAAAGTGTGAATAACAAATTTGTTGTATTATCTCGACTTTGTCCATAGATGATCATACTTTGTAAGATGACTTATAGGTTGAAACAAAAAGATTGTGGTGTATTTGGGTACCCTCGTCTTTTCAACCATGGTTCGTGAACTATCCCGTTCTCAACTTAAGGTTTGGGAAATAGTTTGCCAACCTTCCTTATATTTCACAAATTCATATATCTATGGTTTGCGAGATGGTTCACCAACCTACCCTGAGTCGAGAGAACAAAAGTTCTGCATTTATCTCTGTTGATGTTTGAAACATTCCCAAATAATATAATCATTGTTTGGACAATCTTCAAATGATCCAAAAATTAATCCATGAACAATAAATTGTTTCAAACTAACATTGTTAAGGACCTTTGGACATCCAATGCTTGAATCATATTTCAAGATGTTTAACAAGACAAGCTTGAATACAAATTTCTTCTTTGCAATAAATCTATTAGATGTCATACGAATTAGTCTCATAAGATAAAATGGTAAGATAGTGAATGAAATAGAATGGTTCAGTCTTCACATACCTTGTTGATAAAGTTATCCATATGTCTTCGTCGATCTTCAGCATTCGAGGGTGATATCCGATACTCAACTACCAAATTATAAACCTAGTCTGAGACTTGACTTAGTAAACTAGAAATTAAGATATATTTTTGTCCATCTAATATTGACAACAAGCTTGAGATAACAAAACTTGTGAGTTTGACCGAGCATTTCTCTTGCATATCTTGATTATTGGAATTTTTGTATAGACGTAGTACCTGCATAATATACATATGATACTTCACAAGTATCAATTTCCTAAATAACGTAGCGTTACATGCTACTTTTTGTGGGTTCCACGATCCACACACACTCGAGACATCAATCATGTCACAAACTGGGGGATACATACTGGGGTATTGGTCTGGCGGTTTACAGCGTGCAGCGCACAACACGCCATCATAAGAACGTGTCAGGAAGTCATGGACGGTTAGTGATGATGGGAGAAGTAGGCAAGCCTGGTCGTGTAACACCAACACACTACTCCATCACTCCACTTCCCACGAGATACGAAGGTTAGGCTAAATGACTTGTATAAATAGGTTCTCCGCCCTATTTTTCACAAGACAAGACTGAACAGAAACAACACAAAGTGTTAATACAACCGTATTCAAACACCCAGAGCCTGCTGGTATTATCCATAAGCTTGCTTACCTTTCTGTTGCAAGTCATACATAGCCAACACCTTTACAATCTCATCAACTTCTTCGCTTCCCTCCCTAAGATCAACCCCATCTCCTTCACTTTGTGACCGAAACAAGTCTGGAACGGCCATTCTTTTTGGTTTAGGCCGGACTTGCACAGATTGACCTCTCGAATCTACAAGCACTCACCACACAGTGCATTGTTTAAGGTTTAGATTCATTCCTCATCCACACACCTCAAATTACCAAAATCAGCAGGAATAGTTTTCACCCACAAACATGCCTCAAGTCTTTTATTACTTCCGAGTAATGATTTTAACGTTATAATTTTTTTTGAAAATTCCACGGAGTTTCTCTTTACCTCAAGATTTTCCTTTCTCATGTTAAAACTTTTTTCTAACCATGTGTATAATGGATTTGTTAGAGCATTGTTCGGTCGAAATCATAAGTGTTGTTATCTCAAGATTGTTGTCAAATTTAGTTGTCAAAACCATATCTTGATTTCTAGTATACAATTAGTTAAGTCTCAGACTAGGTATAAATGTAGTTAGGAAACAGAGGATTACAATAGTCATCATTGCGTTCTATCGTTTGAAGGCGAAGATTAAACGAAGCTTTTGGAGAACTTAATTCATCAACAAAATTAAGGTAAGTGAAGACTAAACCATATATATCTCAAGTTATATTCACTTTATATCGTTTGAGACGATGTCGCATAACTAATTAGACTATTTTGCACAAACAAGAATTTCAAGTCAAGTTTATCTTGATAATTTATCGAAATATAATGGCTAATCTTAATGAACATTTGTTCATACTTGATGAATTTCGGTTTAGGACAATTTATTGTTCGGAATCAAAATCGTGATTCAAGTTTGTCATTCAGAAATATCTTGGAATAATGATATGTGTCATTGATGTTATTCAGGTATGTTTCGAATTGATTTAGAGAAATATACAACTACTATTGATTCGAATACGAGATAATGGTATCAGTTTTACCGGAAAACTGTGATAAGTCTGAACCTATATTACATATATCGTACAAGTAGCGGAGTAGCTATATAAATATCGACTTACAGATTAGTGGTAAACATATTCTTATGTATACTATATTGAAAATCTATATGACTCGTGAACCAGATCGGTATGCATACTCGTATGCAAACCATTTTTAAACTGTGGTTACAGAACCAGGGGTGAGCATCCAAACAGGTACGCAAGCTAAAACAGTTATGTGTTCAAGAACTCGGTAGCGTTTCCAAACCAGTATGAAAACTAATTCAGTTATGTGAACTCCGGAATTGGCGACAGTCTTTGAGTTTCCAAACCGGTACGCAAACCTTAAAAGTTATGCGAACTCCGGAACTTAGGTTTGGTGGAAAGTTTGCAAATTGTTATGCAAACCTAAAAAGTTCTGTGAATTTCGGAACTCGGTTTGGTAAAAAGTTTCCAAACCGGTTTGCGAACTGTGACTGAACCGACTCACGAACTACTTTGTATTTGTACTCATACATCTACTAATCATGTAGATTATACTTTTAAGTGTATTTAAATTATTTCCTCGAGATAATTAACTTTGATTAATTCTCTACAAATACTAGACTTAATTGATCACATGTTTGTGACTCAGAGTTAATGTCTTATGTGTTTATGAAAATGAAGATTAATTTTTTAAGTTCAAACTGGCTATTTTCGGTTAACCATCTTGAACATAGTCTTTTTACACGGTTCGATTATGGTCTCACCTAACCAGAGTGTATATCTTGTTTATGTAAATCATATTGAAAGTTTCATCTAACGGTGAATATTGTTTGCTTGGTTCCAAAGCTATCTTAGCTTAAACCTAAAGAAACCTATGCTTTGAATGTCCACAAAAGGGTAACTCCAAGCAACTGGGATCTTTGAATCCCGATACTACTTTTTGGTGTGTCCTAGCTGTATCTAGAGTCGTTCTCTCCAAAAACCCTTTTAGGGTTTTTGCAACTATAAAGATTCATTGGGATTCGTAAAGCCAGGTTCAATTATCTTTCCTTCATAACTCGAGTATCCTGATCTTGATTGTTTGTAGATCTTGCTCCAATAATCAAGATAGATAGTGATCATCAAAGTTCTCTTCGTCTCAGACTTTGATGATTCCACAGGTTTTTTACTTGTGAGGTAAATAATAATCTAGGCTGCACTTCGGGTTGCATAAGTCCGGATTTTGAGGATAGCTAGACTTCTGTCAAATTGCTATCGATTTCCATCACCTTGATCATATGTTTGATTTTGATCATATGTTTCAATTGTAATAAGGAAATAAATTTTACATGCTTAATCTGTGGGAGTTAAATTTGGTTTAAAGTCTTCAATTGAGTTGAAGAAACTCTTAGTTGGTATGACGTTATCTAAGGGAATCAATTACGCAGAGTCATGCTGGGATTCAAGAGGCGTAAGGAGCGACACTATACCTTAATCATTGGGATACTTTTTAGGGATCAACTACATTCTATTCCGAAGTTAATTGGTAGTAGGCTAGTGTCTGTAGCGTCTTAATACAGTTTGGTATTCAATCTGGACTAGGTCCCGGGGTTTTTCGGCATTTGTGGTTTCCTTGTTAGCAAAACTTCTGGTATCCGTGTCATTTCTTTTTCTGTATTATGTTGTTTAACTTTATAATTGAAATATCACAGGTTGTGCATTGATCAATCATACTAGAGACGTCCGACCTAGGTTGTTGGGTATGACTTGATTAATTCTTGGACATTGGTCTTTGTTACCTTCCAAGTTATCTCTTTGTGATTAGGTTCACAGATTTGGTTCTATAAACGTTCTAAGCACAAGAGATAGAGATATAACTCTTAACACTATTTGTTGATTGAGTTTTACTCTGGAGTTGTATTGAGTTTGTCCATACATATTTCCTAAGAAAAAAGTGGTGGTGTATTTGGGTACCCCGCATTTTCAGTATGCATATGGATAGTAATAATAAATATACTCATAGGTGCATAAATTGAAGTGAAGTGTTGTAAAAGATTAATTTACTGAGATGCATATATACCTCATTTTTTTTTTTGAAATGGTTTGAACCTTCAAGGATGCTAGTAGTCATAGTAATGTCATTCTTTATGTGCTACTCCTGCTCCTCTTCATCGGAGTAACCAAATCCTGGTGGGTAGTCTTTTAGTTTCTTGGTGTGAGATTGAGTGCATTCCATACCATCAAGAGTTCTGCCTTTCCTCTTTGGTTCAGGTATTGGTTGGTTGTAACTCCATCTCCATATCTAGCTCTACCAGCGGGAATCATCAATGAAATCTAGGTCAACTGGTGGCGCTTCAGTGAGTACAATAATTTTTCCAAATATGCCTCTTGTTCCTTTCTGTATAAATATTCTACAATCTTCCATTCTTCTTAGCTTTATAGAGTAGTAGTTTCTTATTTTGTTTTTTCAAAGATTCACCTCAGCATCTCTATGCAGATCCCAGTTAGAGTTTACAATTCTAGATATGACTTTGGTTTCATAAAAGATTTTGCTACATAGCCTACCCATAAAACACCATTTCCAGCTGACTTCCTTATTAGGTGTGATTTTTTCTGGATTAATGAAGACTTTTGGATAGAGATCCTCAGGAATGTTGAAGGTATTGTTCATTTGTTCAGTAAATTGATCAATGTTGTCTTCAGGTTTGGATGAAGATGAGGAAGCCATGATGAAAGTGAGAAGGAGGTTATTTTTAAGGTTAGGTAAACAAACTAATATTGGTAGCCAGGGTGTGTAGAGATAGGTAGTAACTTTAACTTGAATTTTGTAGTTTGATTGGTTACTCTGATTCAGGTACATTACGGGTCCAGGAATCTTCATATGTCTTATGACAACTTTTCATATATGATAAAAAGTATGCATATAGTTGATGTTGTCTAAGTGAATAGTCCAAGGCTTTATCATCCAAGTGCAGTACTTGAGCAGATCACAGTTGACCCTGATAGTGGCATTACATTTGACCACTTGTTTATCCTTGTTTTGATTTCTGTAAAAGAAAATGAGTCGTGTGTCAAATATGCTAGTAAAATATGTGTATTGTTACGTACCTTATATGTGGAATATAATTGTGAGTAACTATGTTTATGTGGGACTTTATCTCTTATCTGAATAGAATTTCCATGAAAAACATTTGCAACCTGACTTACCTGTTAACCAGTATTCCATGGGCTTTTGCAATATATTTGGATGGTCCTAAGAATGCTTTCAAGGATGTGAATCACTGCACTCGAGTGACTGGTACATGTGGTACATTTGAGGCTTGGCTTTAAAACACGCTTGTCCTCATGATGAAACTGCTTTCCATTTGTCGCTAAGCTACCAAAAAAATCTATCAGACTGACTGGTGGTCAAAGATTGTCAATATGTATGCTTCTGAACCGTCTGAGGGGTATTGTGTCTCAGCTTTAGTTTCCGTAATCACTATATTGCCTTGGAAGTTGGTCCTAATAAACCTTGGTGGGTGATAATATCAGAGTCATTCAACCCACTAAGATCTAATAAAAAGTTAGTTTAGCGTCAACTTTTCATTTTCTCATTCTTAAACAATTGCACGCCTGAGAAAAAAATTCGTGTTGATTCCAGATAATTGAATAAGAATAATGCCTCAATTTTTTTTACAGTGAGAGAAGCATCTTTAAAGAGATACCAGAGATACTCGATGACTGTACAATAAATTGGTATAATCCCAATTACCCTTCTCCAGTTTTCCATATGAAATTGCTTTTCCAAACTATACTCGTTATTTAGCTGGCACTAGGAGAATTTGCGTTACGATCGCAGGGTGATGCAAGAGAAGATGTATGATCAGATTCCTCCTGGCCCTGGCGCACTTGTTTTGCAGCAGGATTTTGGTTTTAGGAATCCACCCCAGGTTTCTCCATATCCATATTTAAATTAAGTATAGTAAATAGGTTCTTATTCAAATTTGACTGTTTATAATGATTTGTTGCATGTCCAGGGAGTTGAAAATCCTGCAACTCAAAATATTTTCCAGAATAATGTGCATGAAGTTGGTAGTAGTAGTAGGTTTTGGGGTTAAAAGAGGGAGTGGTATTGAAGATGTTAATGGTATTGGTAGTGATAATGGTATTGGGAATGTTAATGGTTATGGTAATGCAAGGGTTAGCGGTAATAGTAGTGTGGGTGGTAGGGTTAGTGGTGATAATGATGAGGGTGATAAGGATACTTTATGTGGTGTTATTGGAGGTGATCATGGTAATGTACATGCATCTACTAGAGATCTCCATGTATTCCACAATAGCACATTTGAGGTTGGTAATGGTAGTGGTATGGGAAATCGGGATAGTGATGTTGAGGATGTTTTTGGTAATTTTGTGATGCTAGAGGCTGTGAGTAGTATGTACATTCCAGGGGAAGAGTAGGGTTGGCTGATGGGTAGGTGTTGTATGCATTTCATCCTAGACTTGGAAAACTTTTGGTAAATGAGGGGGTTGCTCTGATAGGTGATACACATGTAGTAACTGGTGGAGTGCGCCAAGGTTTTGATTCTATAGAAATGCCTGCTCCAATTAGAACTGAAATTTGTAGGGTGGCAGCAATACATATTCGTGATGGGGAAGTTGCAATCCTACTCCCGGATATGGTGTATCCTTTGGTAGGTCGAATTGGAGAGAATATTTCTATGATAGTTGATACAGGATATGGAGAGCATAATCCACCTAGATAGGATCAAGATGTACCACCTTCTGATCAAGCAACACAATTTCCAGAGCCAACAGTACCAGACGAACCAGCAGAGCCGAATCGAGACCAAGTTGTGCCACCTCCAATAGTCTAGACTGCACCAGAAGTACCCGCAACACCTGAAAGAGCAAGGGTCCAACAGAACTATCCTGCTGCGCGTCTTTCTCGAGTCAATGGAATGTCTATGACTCGCAGTGGATGCCTATATCATTCTCAGTAAGCATAGCCAAGTGCAAGAACCTTTGTTTTCAGTTAACAATTTTTTTGGGACTGCTTTGATACTCTGATCTTCTATTTCCCTGTTGATCTGATTAAAGAAGGTAAACTCAATTTTTAAGATGGTTATTTTGAACTTTGAATGGATATTGTAGTTATCTCTATTTCTAGATGGTTCATGGGTGTTGAGGTTCAAATGTTTGTTTTTGATGAATGTGGTTTTTGAGTTAGCTTCAATAGATAATTGTTTTGAAGATTTATCCCGAGTAGGAAAGAAATTGTAGTTGGTTTTATCCTTAGTATCATACTTTCGATCAGATTTTTCCCAACCAAAATGTATAATAGATTTGTTGGCTTTAGAATTGAATACTCTGAGATCAGAAATACTCGTAGAAGTACTACCTTCGAATTCTTGAGATTTGGTATGAGGTTTAAAGATGATGGGGTTTATAAAGCAATTTGGTATGAGATTGATGTGACTGTGATGACTGTAATGACTGTGATAAATGTGATTATTGTAGTAATCGTGATGATTGTTATACTCTTGGTTACTAGTGATTTCCATGAAATTCCTCTTATAATTATGATTGATGTTAATATTTGTCATCTGATATTTCTACTCGGTATAGGGGGATTCGTATGTCTAATACATTCCCATTTATTCACTCCATATTTTTGTTCCAGTCTCACTAGCAATCTGCACTAGAAGGGGAAATAAATAAGTTGCAAATTGAATTATAGATAGAAAACAAAGATGAAAGTTGGTCGTTTGGCTTACTCGTCTTCTTTTTAGCTCCATGGCCCCTTGAAACACCACTTCTTAAATGAAGAGTTTCTCACCAACCCACTGCACCAGTTGTATGAGTGCGGTTATAGTTTCAAGGTTCGGAAAACTTATAAGATTATTTAAAATTAATACTTGACAAGCGTTGTTCTTTTTCTAGGTATGAAGGTTACTGTTTATTCATTTGATATATATAGTTCATTTCATAATCATAGATAAATATATAATGCCAAATTAATTATCTAAAGAATAAGAAGCATTCTGAAGACAATGTTGATTGTAAGTCTTCGAAACTAAATGTTTCACAACATGTATTATATGAATCCACTTTGTGTGGGATTTCTCTTTGAATCAATTTCAAGATGCATCCATAATATACACATATGAATATACTTCAGCAAGGATAATACAATAAGGGTTTTGTTATTTTGTGCATCCATGCACAAAATAACAACTAATCATTGGCATTGGAAATGATAAATACCAATAAAAAATATGAGAGATAATATGTTTTGCATCGGAGAAGGGAAAGTGTACACTTGTATAGAGAAAAATTCAAAAAATCCATGATTATTTCCCTTCTCCAATGCACAAGACACTATCTCTCATATTTTTTTATTGGTATTTATCATTTCCAATGCCAATGATTAGTTGTTATCTTGTGCATAGGTACACAAGATAACAAAACCCATACAATAATAGTGTACAACAGGAGGCTATACTGCTTTTTTTTAGCCTTAATAAACTAGTAGTTCAAAAGAAATCATTGATGTATTTTTACATAATGTTAACAACTGTACGTTCTCTCCGAGTACAAAGTACTTCATCCAACGACAGAGAAAGGAATAGGCTAGGCATCTCTCCCCAGCAGTTCCACAAATAAACATTCAATTTATCTAAGGTCTTACACGGAGTTGTACCCAAGTGTACCATCCCACATATACATTTATAGGCTGATAGCAATCTCTAATTTTGGGTGAATGGTCAACTGAACTTCTTCTTTTGAGACATATTTGTAAAGGCGAGGGTACCCTAAATAGTCCTCGAGCTATTACTTTTCCTTCCCATAAGTCTTTTTCCCGAAAGTGATTGTCTATGGACTGAGTCGAGACAATACAACAAATCAGTTCACACATTGTGTGATCGTCTATGGATACGAGATTGAGACAATACAACAAAAAAATGTGTTTACTTGATACAAAGGTTCGGACTTAACCAAACTCAATAGGATTCACGTATCAAGTAAATATGAATTAACGTTTGTGCAATTTACTTTAATTATAATAAAACAATTATAATGCGGAAATATAAAGTAAATGACACAACAAGATTTTGTCAACGAGGAAACCGCAAATGCAGAAAAACCCCGGGACCTAGTCCAGAATTGAATACTCTCAGGATTAAGCCGCTATACAAAATAAGACAACTTCGTATAGTTGAGACCAAGCAAATAAACCTATAGTTCACCTAGTTCCGTCTGTATTCCCACGCCTCCAACCTGTAAACTAGTCACGTACTTGGACCAATTCCTTTGGTTCGTATTCCAAACAGTAAAGGAACAATAAATTTGTTTGGTATCAACTCTCTTCAACCAAGTGATATGAGTTGCGCAAAGGTTCCCTTGTTTATCTTAACATAAACTCCTTTGCCAGGTTCCAAGATCTATCTTATATTCAATCACCCAAAGGCAATCGTTAAGATTAAGCCAATCAATACCTTTAATCACAAGGAAACGTATTGATGCCGATCTTCCTCAACTATTCTATCAAAATACCCAAAAGGATAAATCAATTATAGTCGGATCCTCTTTTTCCCAAACAAGTATTGTGCACACCAAAGATTGTAAAAACCAAGTTAGAAATCTTCAATATCTTCTTTGTCTTCAAATCTTCTTAGATCTTCCATAAACACCTGCACACAACTACATTGAACGGAGTCTGTTAACAATGGATTATCACAAGATCGTCTTTAGATATAACAACAGTCTAAAGATCCCTGTCGAAACCTGTTTATGGGTAAAAACTACTTCTGTTGGTTTTGGTAATGTAGCGCCCCGTAAGCTAGCAGCTGACTAATCCAATAAATTAACTAAATAAAGAGGCACTAAAATCTAAAACATGCACTTAAGCATTCAATTAAGAAATGCAATACATAACTTAACCCAAATCTAACCCCGCTCAGAAATATATATACAAGATCTTCTCTCAAATGATACATATATAATAGTCATTTGGTTTTTAAATAAAATATACAACAAATATAACAGAAGTTAATCAACTAGTGAAGTCAACCCTTGAAGCTTTCATTTGCGCAACTTGATCTGTCATGAAACTGAAGTGGGAATAATTAACATTTAAACTTCTAAGTAATCATAGGCAAGATTTGGAAAATAATACATGTTTTTCCGAAACATTAAACAGTGACTAAGTCAATGAAATAATCATACATGTATATGGACAAACTCTTTCTTCAAACAATGTATAATATGGTTGTAAATCCCTACCCAGAAATTCACACCTAATAGCTATGGTAGCCACCAAGACCATGGTGACCAATACCCTAAAAAATAAAAGCTGAATTAAAGTAGGTATAAATGTGAAGGAGCGTATCCTATATACCACAAGTGGAAATTCTCATTTCCCATAACAATTCATATTGACAACAAAACAATACAAGTCCTTTCCAATCGTGGAAATATTTGCAGAATTAACAGGATTATCATAATGCATTTTAAACAAAATATGGAATGCACGGACAGACAATGCATGAGTTTATTAAACATAAACTTTTATAAAAGCAACAATAATGATTACAAAAGAGTCAAATGCATTCCCACACCTTTTGATGACAGGCCACGCCTACCTCGAGATCCACGATCCACTGGTTCATCCTTTGAATCGATCGTTGTTAATAACGAACTGTTAATCACACAAGAAATCTAAGATTCAAGCCAAAATGGCTCACACAAGAATTATACAAATCTAACTAATACTTCTAAGCCCATTAACTAAGTCTTATGAACATCTACAACTTTGTAGAAGAACTAAAGTCTAATTCGGACCACAAGAGGTCCAAAACATCTAATTAAGAAACTACTCTAAGCCCAAGTCCATTAAAGTCAACCAAAGGTCACTAACTGTCAAACTAACGGTCAATGGTCAACTAACAGTCAACGTCTATGTCAAGTCAGTGTCCATGGTCAATGGTCAACGAGTCAAGACTAATGACTCAGTGGGTCAAACCCGATTCAACTTGATTCGACTCAGTCAGATTCACTAAATCAGACATAAACACAATCTGAGTCGGACTGAATCCAGTCAGACAAGCTTAACTTTACATAACATGTTGCAGGTCACTCCAAGTCTAATTCTTATACCTTCATCTACCAATTTTATAATTCAACATTAATTCAAACAAAGTAAACAAACTTCAAACTCTATTTACAAGCAAAGACTATGTTTACCTGCAATTGCAGTAGCAGTAAGCTTTCACCTTTCTACAACCATACTTCTACACTCACAACAAACATATTAGAAATATCATTGCAGAATACATTTATCTTGAGATAACAATACTGGATAATTCACTACTATTGAATCAACTCAAACAACGGTTCTCAGCTGCAACCGCCACCATCTCTAACACTTACTGAAATAAACATTTCCTTGCTTCTCCGACTCTTCCCAATACATACGCACAATACCAAAATGTATCTGCTGAAGATTCATTCATTCCTGCAATATTTCTTACATTCATAACCACCATCTCAGATTACAATTACAGCTCCACAGAGATCAACAACAACCACTAAAATTCGTAACTCTCACATAAACAACGTCGGCATCTACAAGACCATTTTAAATATATGTAATATAACAACTTCTCAACTTATCCTCCACTTGCATTCACCACATTGCACTACTACCCATTCATTCAATTCTCAACCACGCCATTTCTACAATGACTAGCATCATCATCTCAGTTCATAACCAATTCTGTTCACAACACCTGCAATCTCAATATTCATACAAATAACATTCTCAACATCTCATTGCCAACAACACACAACTAATAATCAATCCCATATTACTGAATTCAATACCACTATCCATAGTTTAACTCCATATTCACCAATATTTTCATCTTATACCTGCAATATTAATTCTCACAGCAAGTATCAATTTCTCTATTAGTTCAACAACATCTTCATCAACATATCATAACTTAAAAACTTAACAATGAAAATTACATACTAAGTTTACTGAGAAGATAGTTACCTCAAAATGATTCCACTCAAGAAATTGAAGTTATACTCTTCTTCTTACATGTACCTTGATTCAACAGACCATCTTACATCCAATCCTTCATCTGAGGTTGTCTCAAATCAACACCAACAACCCCTTCATCGCATTCTTCTTGACATAATTACGCCTTAGTTTCATCAACAACTTCCGATTATCAACCTCAATCCCAAATGCAAAACCCCAACTCTGCAATTAAATCTTTGTTCTTCCATCTTTATATATTCTCGATTCCTAATTCTTATATCAGCAACAACACCATAATCTGATTCTTCATACAACTCTTGAAATCCTTTAGACCCTAATTCAATTTTCACCTTCATTAAAACAGAACCAACCCCTACTATTTCAAACTCAAACTCTAATTTAATTAAAACCCATCTCCAATCATACATCTAGATTATCAATTTCACATTTTCCCTGAAACTTCTTATAAACCCTAATTCAAATTCTGAAGGACCCTAACTCTGATTCTTCATGAAAACAGTTTCTGAAAATCAATTAAACACCAACCCAATCATTCTTCATCTATTATCAACTAGAAATCATCATAAATTGTTCTACACAAGACCAACCTCAAATCCAGAAACCCTAACTTCTTGATTTCTCGATTCAACTTCCTTTTACACTCAAACAGTAAAAACACCACCACCATCAATTACTCCATGATCTTCTCCACCTCATACTGATCATCAAAACTCCACTCGAACTCTCAATCACTCGCAGAAGAAGAAGAAGAACATGGAAGAAGAAGAACGAACGAACGAAGAAGAAAGAAAAAGAAGAAGAAGAAGAAGAAGAAAAAAAAAAAAAGAGAATGGTTTCTCTTCGGTCAAGATTTGCTGATAAGACCAAAGAAAATACAAGGACACCCACTTTCTTAGATAAGGCAGCCCCAACGTGTCTGAGTCGCTTTAAAAGTGTTTATTCCAGAAATAACAATTTTAATCTTTGTACTAATCTATTGATATCTTCTTTGTCCGGTATCCGAGTGACACGTTCAAGTAGTCCATATGCAAAAATTTTCGAGGCCTATTCAGTAATATTAATTTCATATCTAGATCGTTGTTAGATTAATTTCTAATACTTAACGTTTGAGTTAAACTAATAGAGTTATTATCGGTTAACACATCTCTTGACTGGTCTAATAGCGTTGACGATCTTGAGGGTCCTTACATTCTCCCCACCTTATATCATTTTCGTCCTCGAAAATCGAACCATCCTTTTGGTCTTCAAAACTCCCCACCTTAAAGAATACTCCCATCTCTTGTCTAAGTGCAAACAACAAGAAACAAAGCACAAACCTATATGGCTTTCTACAACTAAGATTAAAATTTGTAGCTGTAGCACTCCCTAAGCTAGCAGCTGACTAATCCAAGAGATTTAACTAAATAAGAGGCACTAAGAATCCAAATTAAACACTTAAACTTTCAATTAAGAAATATGCTACAAAAACTTAACCCAAAACTAACCCCGCTCAGAAATATATATACAAGATCTTCTCTCAATGATACATATATAATAGTCATTTGGTTTTTAAATAAATATACAACATAATAAATATAACCGAAGTTAATCTACTAGCGAACTCAACCCTTGAAGCTTTCGCTGCGCAACTCTGATCTGTCACAGAAAATGAAGTGGGAATAATTAACATTTAACCTTCTAAGTAATCATATGCAAGATTTGGAAAACAATAATGTTTTTCCGAAACATTAAACAGTGACTAAGTCACTGAAATAATCATACATGTATATGGAACAAACTCCTTCGTCAAACAATGTACTAATATGGTTGTAAATTCCTAATCGGCAATTCATACCTATTTAGCTATGGATGCCACCAAGACCATGGTGACCAACTCTAAACAATAAAAGCTGAATTAAAGTAGATATAAATATGAAGGAGCGTATCCTATATACCACAAGCGGAAATTCTCATTTCCCATAACAATTTATATTGATAACAACACATTACAAGTCCTTTCCAAATCGTGGAAAGATTCACAGAATTAACAGGATTATCATAATGCATTTTAAACAAAGCATGGAATGCACATACAGACAATGCATGAGTTTGTTAAGCATAAAATTTTATAAAAGCAACAATAATGAATACAAAGAGTCAAATGCGTTCCCACACCTTTTTGAAGACAGGCCACGCCTACCTCGAGATCCACGATCCACTGGTTCGTCATTTGAATCGAATGTTGTTAATAACGAACTGTTAATCACACAAGAACTCTAAGAAACTAGCCACAAAGGCTCACACAAGAATCATACAATTCTATTTAAAGGTTCCAAGCCCAAGTCCACTAAACCAACCCATTAAACTTAAACCAAATCCATCTGAGTCAACTAACGGTCAGCAACGGTCAATGAAGTCAATTAACGGTCCACGTCCAGTCAAAGTCCAGGGTCAAATGCTAACTCGGTCAATGGTCCACTGAGTCAAATTGGGAATCACTGAGTCAACTCGGGTTCAACAAGGTTCACACAACTCAGTCATACACTGAGTCAGATAAACTAAACTGAAGCAGACTGAGTAAATTCAGTCAGACAAACCAAAGGTTATACCTAACTACAATTCTAACATCAATTCAATTTCAATCTATATCATTTCAATTTATAACTTTAAATTGATTTACAAAGACAATACAGCTTACCTAGAAGAGCAGAAGCAAGCCTTCATAGAGACTGGCATCAAGCATAACTACTACAACAACAATACTTCCTCGCAACTCACAAGCAACTACAGAACCACCACCTGCAAATGAAGTTCCAAGATTTCACAGCAACACTCATTCTACAATCATACTTTTTATATCTCCACCATACTAAACTCAGATCAATTCTTGTATTTAACCACAACTCTCATAGCATTAACACTATTCCCATGAACTGCAATGCAATCCCAATTCTAACTCTACAATGAATACCACCATATCATTCATACTCTTAATCTGCAAAGCTCAATTAACACATCTGCAACTCAGATCAACAACAACTCCATTCCTAAAACCCTGTCACTCATAAACCATCACCTGAAATAAATCTTCTATATGCTAAATGTTTCATTTTACTGCAACTCTAACAACCTCAACATTATAATCTCAAGTAAACTTATTCACCCCAATTTCAGTTAACATTCTTCAATTGCAATCACCACCAATTGTTCATTCCTAACTTCACTGGATTCACATCCATTGACTGATGACCCCTGCAGCTTCAACATCACAGTTAACACCAACGCCACCATTCTCAAAATTAATCCATTCCAGCAAATATAAACCAATCCATGTTCTTGTTTAACTGAATTCTGCAATTCTTCTTAAGGCTATACCAACCCACCAAATCAGTTCATCCAACACCACTTGCATTCCAGTTACATTCTTCGTAACCCACTCCCTTATTCTGCTAAGCCAACTAAAATGCAGTCCACAACTTCAACACCCAATAATACCAATTCAACTTTAACTCCTTCATAGTTCAGTTCCACCGAACTCTTGGCTATAACTTCAATTCCTATATGTTTGAGTCCCAGTTTAACACATACATTACCTTCACAATCACCACCAGTAACCAACCTAGCAAACATCTAACTTGCAATTTATTCAACTGTTCTACAACCTCAAGTCAAAGATAACATGACAATTACCTAAATTAATCCATATATATCAATCATGATAATATCTAAATTGAATAAGAGTATTTACCTCAAACAATTCTCAGAATCAACTTCTTCTAATTCAACTTCAGGACAACTTCAATCAAACGTCAATTATAACAAACCCATCTTCAATCCTCCCTTTTGAACGCCAATTCCATCTTCTCTGAGTTCATCTTACGAACCCTAATTTCTTCGATTCTTCCCAGAGGTTTCATAATCAAGCTCTAATTTATCTTCTTTGTCCCCAATACACAGAACCCCCCATCAATTACTTACTTCCATCCTCAATTTCTCATAAATCTTCAACCAATTCCAAATCGCAGAAACCCTAACCTCTAACTCTCTTTGTTCACCTCAAACTAAACCCTAACTGATCTTCATCGTAATCCACATCCATAACATCCCTATCATCATGAATACAGTTTAATCACTTGATTCTCTCAAATCAAATTTTGATTCATCTCTGAGAATCGCAGCAGCTACAGAATAGGGGAGAAGAAGAAGAAAAAGAAAGAAGAAGAAAGATAAATAAAAATGAAGAAAAAGAAGAAGAAAAAGAAAGAAGAAGAAAGAGAAATAAAAATGAAGAAGAAGAAGAAGAAGAAGAAGAAAAAATGTGAATTATCTGCTCGGTTTGGTTAGATAAGACCCACGACATCTGATAAAGGGAACCTCCCAAATGATATGGGTAGCCATGTCAATATAAACTGAAAAGACCATTTTTCCCTTCATACTCATCTGATGATTTCTTCTTCGTCCGGTATCCGAATGACACGTGCGAGTAGTCCAATTCGCATACCTTTTTGAGAGCTATTCAACAGTACTAGTTTCGTAGCTAGATCGTTGTTAGATTAATTCCTATTAATTAACGTTCATGTAAAACTAATCGAGTTATTATCAACTAATTCGTCACTTGACCGGTCTAATAGCGTTGACGAGCTTGAGGTTCCTTACAGTAGTTCTAGGTTCAACTGTGTTGATTTAAGTTCTATCAAATAAGGAAGTCTAAGTTTCTTACATGAATCTCTATAATGGAAACTTTGAATTTTTTAGATTTAAATTTTCTACACTAATTTCTAAGTCAATAACTTACTGGTTCTAAGTACTTTTAGAAGATATTCAATAATAAAGCTTCTTATTAAAATTTGGGATCTATTAGTTCATTAATATAAGCAAGTCTCCCTTCAATGCCTAGTGATACAAGAATGTAGTTGCCCTGTCTAGGTTCGCGACGCCTGACAATTCCTACTATCTAACAAGTATCACCTGAACATATCAGAATTACCAACCTCACTATTCCCCAGTACTGGATTAACTAAGTATTAATTTATTAAGATTAATTAGTCTCTAAACTTTTATCTTAACTGGTGTAATCTTATAAATTTACTTTACATCATTTTAAACAATTTTAATCATCAAAACTTATTTTATTACTTTTATTTATCATTATTATTATTATTATTTACTAGTAATACCCCATGTGCGATGCACATGCTTGAATTTGATTCTTTTTAACAACACCAAACTTGATAATAATGAAAAAAAAATTAATATTCTTGTTTGTACTCATTATGCAGATAATTCAAAGAGCTTTCCAAATATACTAATTTTACAAAAATCCTATATGTATTTTTAAAGATATCTAAGTTTTAATTTTTTTGATCTCTTTTTAAAACAATGGCATTCCTATAAATATACCAACATTGATTAAAGGCTTATTTAATGGGGGTATTGTTGTCATGTGAAAACGCTTCACCAAAATAAGCCTTCCACATTTAGGGGCGACCAAAACCGAATTAGGGGCGACACAAAACGACAAAATAGCAAATAATCGGTAGGTTATTTCACAATCATAAGGTTATTTCCGGGGCATATTTTTTAATGGCCAAACTACCCTTTACAATCGGTAGATAACTATACAATCAGTAGGTAATCAACAATCGGGATTAAATTTAGTTTGTATGACTTCCAATTATACAGTAACCCCAAAATAAAATCCTAAATCTTTTGAATTTTGATTATCCTATAATCGGTAGAAAATAAAGTTATATTGACTCCCGATTATACAGTAAACCGTTGGCAAAAATGCTACCATAATCGGTAGGGAATTTAGGTTATTTAACTTCCGAATATAGAGTAGCCTCAAAATAAAATTATGCAAAAATCCTCCTTTTTTTGGAATTTTGGTTGAGCCTATAATCGGTAAGAAAGGAAGAGTTATCATGACTTTCAATTATACAGTGGATTTCTTTGCAAATATCCTACCATAATCGGTAGTCAATATACTTCGTATAACTACCGAATATAGAGTAGCCACAAAATCAGATTTTGCAAAAATCCTATTTTTTTTTTGGAATTTTGGTTGAGCCTATAATAGGTAAGAAAGGAAGAGTTATCATGACTTCCGATTATACAGTGGCTCTCTTTGCAAATATCCTACCATAATCGGTAGTCAATATACTTCGTATAACTACCGAATATAGAGTAACCCCAAAATCAGATTTTGCAAAAATCCTCTTTTTTTTTTTTGGAATTTTGGTTGAGCCTATAATCGGTAAGAAAGAAAGAGTTATCATGACTTCCGATTATACAGTGGCTCTCTTTGCAAATATCCTACCATAATCGGTAGTCAATATACTTCATATAACTATTGAATATAGAGTTGCCCCAAAATCAGAGTTATCATGACTTCCGATAATGAAGAAACCCTATGGGAACAGACACGTTTTGTGAAAATTTCTTGAAAACCGAATAGGTTTTCAAATTCATTAACCGAAAAAAATTCCACGAGACGTTGTCTCGCACTCTGCTAGGGGGCGTTGCCCCCTAGACCCCCATGACCTGACCTATCAGGTCGAACATAGCCGGGAGGGGCTATGCTCCCCCGGACAGCGGCAAACAATCTTGAAAATATCCAATACATATAGCTACCGAATATAGAGTAGTCCCAAAATCAGATATTGCAAAATTTCTTTTTTTTCTGAATTTTGGTTGAGCCTATAATCGGTAGTAAATGAAGTTATCATGACTTCCGATTATACAATATAATCTTTGTCGAAATCTTACCATAATCGATAGTCAAAATAGTTCATATAACTACCGAATATAGAGTTGCCCCAAACTACCGATTATAGATTAGCCTCCCGATTATAAAGGGGCATATAAGTATTTTAACCTATTTTGTCTTTTGTGTCGCCCCTAATTATGTTTGGGTCGCCCCTAATTATGCTAGGAAAATAAGGCTTCACCAAACAATTACCTATTTTCTTTATATTAGTAAGATTTATTTTAATGGAATCGAATTTTAATTTCAAATGAAACTATATTATTATAACTAAATAGATTTTAAATTCATGCAGTAATTAAGAATGACTTAATAATGTTATAACCATTATCCAAATATAAAGTTGTACCTAATTGTTTATTTCATTATGTGACTTGATATAAGCTAATAACCGCTAACAGTTTACCATAGTTGTTTGGTATTAATATTTTATTATTATTATTACATTTATTTATTATTGCTTAGACCGATAAAAGTTAATTGTAGTTAATCATAATGCCATGTTTAGTTTTTTTATTATTAACACTAAATTGATTTGATTTAACTTTATTTCCTTAAATTTATTCTAGTGCCAAGTAATCCCTAAGTTGTATTATTAATAAAAATTACATTTTTCTAATACAGTACTAACATAAAATTATTATCCAAATGATATTTACAATACTCTAAATTTTATATAATAATTAGCATTATATAATATTATTATTTGCTTATCTTATCAAAAATTATTCTCTTAGTTATATTATCAATTTCATTATTGTTTTATCAATTTTCCTATTTGATTACTCGCGTAAAGAAAACACAGCCAGAATAACTACTTAGTACTGATACTTAGTTTAATTTCATTAAGCCTGAATCTAGTAAATATAATTCTACTTTCACGAAAGATGGTTAAAACAGATTTTATTTATTCAGATTGAATCTGTATACTATATCTTGTTAATTATTGGTATTGGTAATTTAATTTGATTTAAATTTGAGTCTGCATAAAATTTCAATATGTCTTAATAGTCTTCAGATTTTGGGTATTAAAAATAAGTATCTTATTCATAGGCAAATTTATTTTACTTTAAGTCAAATTTTGTATTAAGCATTCATGTACAATAAATATCATTTCATGTGTATAATTTAGTGATTCAGTGAATCATTATTGGACTGAAGATATTTTGGTCATAAGATCATTAACAAGTTTAGATTTTTATTTTTATGTCTTATATGACCTTACGTTCTTAATCTTACCTAATGAGTCTTATATTATCTATCTGGTTTGAACACAAAACACATAATTCAAATTTGTTATTAATTAACTTTGGAAATTTTAATCTTAGATAAGCACTAATAAAGTAACTTAATCCTAATCATTATTTTATCGGCATATATTTGTTAATGAGATTTTAATTTAAGTTATGCTCAATATAATACTAATTTAAATTCTAACAGTTTAAGTTTGTCATACTAATTTTTTTCATTTCAAAAGATGATTGAATTTATTTATGAAGAATGATCCTATTAATAACCGAGTTTATTTTCTTTTAATTCTAATATCACACTAAGCATCTGAATACTATTATTACTACTTCATGAATATTTGTTTCATTTTAAAGGTTTACAGGGTTGTAGGTGTAAATTATCCACAGGGCTAGGTGGCAACATCTTAAGCTATGATGTACCCAAAAATGAAGAGACGGGAAGCACATGATAGAGGCTGACAGGCGCGAGATTTAAGGAGCCAAGTGGATCGGGCATGATCACTCCACATCTGTCGGACAAGACTCGACCCCAGGCCTCTGACGAAACTGACAGACAAGACATGCTCGGTCAAACAAGGAAAGGGATAAGAAGACACATGTCACATCGGCCAGCGGAAAGGGTGACAAGATTGGAAGGGCGACATCGCACCCAGACAACACCTAGTAGGATCGGCTCGGGCACGGAACTGATAAGGAATCAAAGCACATCGGCCATAACCACAGAAGAAGGGACGACACAAGCGGGACCGAGAACAAGACTTCAAGTTAGATATGTTGCGACCAACACCCTAGTCTGGTTGTATGTAGCCTCTCCTATAAATAGAAGAACTTGTATCCAAGAGAGGGGGGGGGGGTGGTATTTTTGAGAGAGAGAAACTAGTAGTTATATGATAAAGAAGTAAAGTTGAGAGCTAAATCAACTTGTAAGTGTGTTCTACTCGGAGAGCAACACCATTGTAACACTGGAAGTAATAATATTCATCCGTTCACCTCGTGGACGTAGGTAATCATATCGAACCACGTATACCCTTGTGTCTAATGTTTGGTTCTTGTGATAACTTGCATGAGTATAAGTTTTCTATCCTTTGGATGTAGTTTGTAGTAAAATGCATCTACATTCTGGCCCCGACTAAGATCTCCGGATACCTTGCCTAGGAGACCTTCAGAGATGATCCAAAGCTCCTGTATACACGTTCAAGTGTTGTAGTTGAATCTAGGATGAACTCTGATGGCCGAAATCGTTGCCATTTTGAGTCGTTTAGTTTACATGCATAGTTACAGCAGTAGCAGCGTCTTCGCAAGGTGTGGTAAAGTTTTCATTCTTCGCCCACCAACAGTTTGATCACCAGAAATTCTTCATAAGCTCACCGACGATTAACAACACAAGTTCGGAGCTAGGTTGAAAATATGCTGATATGATGGCTGCTTATTTCCAGCGGATGATCGAGTTTTAACGGTAGATAAGTTGTTTTCTTACTATGGTTTAAGAGTTTGAGTGTTGGAGAGTAGCAAAAGGTCAAAGCTAAGGTGTCATTTTACATAACAAACTGCCGATCTCGAGGTGTCATAACCGGTGATGTTAACCAGTCGTCGTAGAGTTCTTGGAGAAGATCTAGGGAGGACGGCCATGATAAGATTTTGAGGAAACAACGACAATAGAAACTTAATTTAACTTTTGGACTTACACGTCATACTTTTCAATCACCATGTACATGAGTTTAATGATTTGGAGCATATAAAATGAAGGACAAACTAGATTAAATGCGGAGGTCAAGTACTGAAGGAGACGTCATACGGAGTGATAGTGACATAGCCCAAAATCTGCCACAAAGTCAGCTAGAGTCAAAATAGGGTAGATAGGCAGAACCCATCCGATAAAGGGAGTCGGCCTTGTGTCTGAAATATCTGATATCGTGATTTGTTTTGCGTCAGTTGGATATATCTCACCCTTTTTGAACGTTTATTTCCAATACTAGGTCAAAGTAAGGTGTTCTTTTTATTTGCTTACGTAGGTAGGGACGATACTCGGCTCACCACGCACCACATCCGATGGCTAGCACTTCAGGGGCGGGAAGGACATTAAGAAATCGTACAGTTACTAGCAGCAACATGAAGACAGGGGTAACGTGGCCAAGACAAGAAGGTATCCGACAACCACCACTCGAGGAGTCTCGGGCAGCTGCGCGAGGCATGCCAGCTGTAAATGAGGGAGTGGATATTGGGCGAGATGAAGACTCCCTACCCTTGGACCAAGTCATCTTGACCCAAAGGAGAGTTGACCAAGTCGACGGGCTTACAACTTCAGACACAGAGGACGACGAAGAAGCGCTTGCAACACAAGATCAGAGACAAAGATCAAGGCAACAAACCGAGTACCAGGAAGCCTTGGGAAGAGAACAAGAATGTCTTAGGCAGATTCAGTTGGGGCGAGGAGCAGACAGTAACGTCGGAACTGTACCTTCTCGTGCAACCGGACAAACAACTGGTCCGATACTACCTCCACCGCCAACGTCGGCACCATTATAGTCTCGGCCATCCCACCCTAATGGACATTCTAGTCACGAGAGCACAGACCCGACGTTGTTGGCCATTTTAGAAAGTCAAAGAAGATAAGAAGCGGCACTAAGAGAGCTTCAGCAGCGGAATCTCTCCTTGGAGTTCGAGAATTACCTGTCAAGGAACCAGCGAACCAGATCAAGAGGATCGTCTAGCCAGGGAACATCGAGCAATCGTGGCCGATCAAAGCAACCACCACCCCCGGCTGGGCCGATCTACCTTAATCGATCTAGGCGATCTCCCATACCTTCCCCAAGAGGATACGGACCACCCGAGGACTCGTCTACAGATGAAGAGAGGAGAGGAAGGGGCGAGCGGCAGGACGGGGCGACAGAAGATAAACTCAAAGAGTTGGAAGCAAAGATCAAGGAACTATCGGGAAATAGCGAAGAGAACAAACTGGCAGAGATTATGAGCGAGGCGGAGAATACACCTTTTTCCCAAGAACTTGAACAAATGCCGTTCCCCCCAAAGTGTACCTTACCTACGTTTCCTTCTAGATTCGACGGAACAGGAGATGCGGTCGAGCATCTGAAAATGTATACCATGTTGTTGATATAATGGAAAAGTTGTACGGTAGTCATGTGTAAATTATTTCCGACCAGTTTGGAAGGAGAGGTGAGAGATTGGTTTTACTCACTCCCACCCGAATCGATTGACGGCTATGACACGTTAGTCGAGGCCTTTCTTGAAACTTACATGCACAACAGCCGACCTCAGCCAAGAATGAACAAACTATTCACCCTCGCCAGGAGATTCAGGGAGCCCTTGAGAACCTTGACCGATAGGTGGAGGAAACTATGTACTGAAATTGGAAAAGTACCAGTAGATTAGGCCATCTTCGGATTTGAGAGCGCATTGGGAAGATCGGGCCCTATATGGATAGCTATGTTCTCTGAAAAACCAAAGACCTTAAAGGAAATGCGAAGAATGCAAGAAAATTTTATCGCCCTAGAAGAAATTCAGGCCGAATCAAGAGATAGGGGGGTACAAGAAGCTAGCGCAGAGGTAGCCGAGGCCAAAACAGTCATGGAAGATCCCGCTAGGCATCCCGAGAAGATATCGGACCATCCACCAAGGAGAAGAGAAAAGAAGGAATGGGTGGCTAAAGGGAAGAAGTCGAGGCATGAAGCCAGATCGTATACTCCTTTGAACGCTCATTTAGAGGAAGTATTCAAGGAAGTCGAGAAGAGAAACGATATCAATTACCCAGCGTCAAGGGGAGTCCACTTCCATGAGACCAAGAATCACCCCGAGTACTGTCACTACCATCAGTACAGGGGCCACTCCACCAATAATTGCCGAGAAGTTAAGGACATCGTCCAACACCTCATTCGAGATGGATACCTGAGGCAATTCATTCTTCCGACACCCATCCCAATGCGCCGGTTCATCAAGTTCGCATTGCCAGGTCAACTCAATTTGTGAATACCATTTCACACTCATCTGTTCAAGACTACACTCTCGGCCCAGCAATCACCTCAAGGATTCACAAGAGGGACCGTAACGGCAAAGAAATATTTAGCATGGCTAAGACCTTACCCATGGAATCTTGGATGATGCAGCCTATTTCGTTCTCGGCCAAGGATGTCCCATCAAATGGTCAAGCAAACAGTGATCCCTTGGTCATCACGTTGCTAATTGAGAAATGGGGAGTAAGAAGGATCCTTATGGATAGAGGCAGCTTAGTAGAAGTGTTGTTTTATGACACGTTTAAGAGAATGGAGCTGTCGGATGACATCCTCGTCCCTTCAACATATCGCATCTACGGCTTTAATGGGACTGTGACCATCCCAAAGGGCGAGGTAACGTTGAGGGTCTCGGACGGCGGAGGCTACCTCGACACATTAACAACTTTCTGTGTGGTCGACGCCGCCTCACCCTATGAAGCAATTATCGGGCTCCCATGGATCTCAGGGATTAAAGGAGTGGCATCAGCATATCATCAAAGGTTAAGGTTCCCGACATATAAGGGAATAGCTGAAATTGTAGGCGACTCCCAAGCAGCATGACAATGCATGCAGGTTGATCTCGAAATAAATGAAAATCGGCGAGCTAGACAAAGGAGAGAGAAGAACAAAGCCAAGGAAGCTAAGGCTGCAGAAGAATCGGAGGAAACTATTTCACAAGCGGTTATGGCGTACGAGGCTCAGGAGCAAGACCCTTTATAGAAATTAAAGGTAACAACTCCATTCGGGGAACTTAAGTCCAATTTCTCGACAGTTGAGTCGACACGGGAAGTGAATTTGGGGACGATTGAGGAGCCAAGGTTAGTAAGGATTGGGACTTTACTCTCGGACGAGCAAGCAGGCCAACTCATGACGGTGTTAAAGGAAAACATAGACACGTTCGCATGGGAGGTGCACGATTTAGAGGGAATTGACTCGGAGGTCTGCTGCCATCACTTGAAGATTGATCCGAGTGTCAAGCCGGCTAGGAAGAAAATAAGGCGAATCGCACCAGAGTTACAGGCGGCGATCGAGGACGAGCTAAAGAAGCTACAAGTGTCTGGGATAATCAGGAAATCTCATTACCCGCAGTGGATATCCAACATGGTCGTGGTACCAAATAAAAAGGGAGGAGTCAGAATATGTATTGATTTTAGTGACTTGAACAAGGCCTGCCCGAAGGACAGCTTCCCTCTCCCAAGCATAGACCAGTTGGTAGAATCCATAGTCGGGTACGAGGCGATGACATTAATGGAGGGATACATGGGCTACAACCAAATACCGTTAGCGCCCGAGGATCAGGAGCATACCTCCTTTTTCACACCAAGTGGGTTGTATTGTTATACTAAGATGCCCTTTGGACTTAAGAACGCTGGTGCTACTTACCAGATATTAGTGGGAGACATGTTCGAAAACAAGATCCATGACACCATAGAAGTTTACGTAGATGACATTTTAGTCAAGAGTCGCCGAGCTAAGGATCACGTCTGAGACCTTCGAGAGGTTTTTCAGACGATGAGGAAACATAAGATGAAAATCAATCCCGTTAAGTGCGACTTCGGGGTTACATTAGGAAAATTCCTAGGATATATCATCACCCCCAGAGGAATTGAGGCATACCCCGAGAAGGTTAGGGATGTCTTAGAAATGCCTTCTCCCGCGACGAAAAAAGACGTGCAAAAGCTAAATGGCTGCATAGCAGCGTTGGGGCGATTCGTGTCACGGTCGTCGGACAAATGTAAATCCTTTTACGACATCCTGAAGAAAGGAAAACAGTTTCAATAGACGGATGCAAGCGAAGAGGCTTTTCAAAATATCAAGTTACACTTAGCCAGCCTCCCGGTTTTGCAAAGGCCCGAGCCGTCAGAAATCCTCACCCTATACTTGGGAGCGACACCATACGCCATTAGTGCAGTATTGGTCAAGACGGAGGAGAACGTGGAAAAACCAGTATATTTCACTAGCAAAACACTAAGCCGGACCGAGAAAAACTATACCAAAATGGAGCAGATGGTTCTGGCACTAGCCTTTGCTGCTTCTAAATTCCGAACGTATTTTCAAGCTCATCGCATACGGGTGCTCACCAAATCTCCTATTGAAGCAGTCCTGGATAATGCATGGCGATCTAGAAAAATATCCAAATGGGGAGCCCTAATCAAACAATATGATGTGGTGTACGAGACAAGGACGGCGATCAAAGGACAAGTAGTGGCCGACTTCCTAGCAGATTTCCCGCTAAGCGATGAAGACGAGGTTGAAGACATACCTGGGATGATGGAAGAACGAGAAGATCCTGCTGACCTATTAGCAGCTAGTAGTCCTACACAATGGAAAGTTTTCGTCGATGGGGCATCGAATAGAGAAGGATCAGGTCTTGGGTTGGTCTTCACCACACCGAAAGGAAGAAAGGTGGTGCACTCGTTCAGGTTGGAATTCAAAGCAACAAACAATGTCACCGAGTACGAAGCAGTAAATCACGCCCTACGGATAATGGTAGAAATGGGACTACAGGAGGTTCGTTTAACTAGTGATTCACAGTTGGTGATTCGGCAGATTACGGGCAAATATGCAACACACGAACCCGTTTCGCAAAAGTATTTGGAGCTCGCCCAATATTACATCAAACAAATACCAAGAATTAAATTTCGTCACATTTGTAGAAAAGACAACAGGCACTCGCCCTATCCTACATCGCCTCATAGCTGGAGGACCCGAGCATAGAGGGTATTCGTGTTATGAGGCTCCTTACTCCATTAATCCCAGAAACACCGGACGTACGGATCGATGTGGCTATTAACACGGCCGAACGATACTAAGAGGGCGATTGGAGAAAGCCGATACACCAGTACCTGGAAACGGGCGATCTACCCAAGGGTCGGCCTGGAATAAACAAAGTCAAAAGTAAGTCGGGCGCCTATGAGCTAAGGGAAGGGATCTTATATAGGAAATCCTACTTAGGGCCACTCTTGCGATGTCTGAGTAGAGAAGAAGGCCACATAATCTTGCATGAATTACACTATGGATCCGCCGGAAACCACAGCTCGGGGAGAAGATGTAAAAGAAATGGCGAAGGCTTGTGAAGAATGTCAACGATACGGCAAGAAAATCCAGGCGCCAGGAGTACCTTTAAACTCTATTATAAGCCCATGGTCCTTTTCCAAATGGGGGATAGACATTGTCGGACCATTACATGTAGGAACGGGGCAGAGGAAGTACTTGATCGTGGCCACGGATTACTTTACCAAATGGGTAGAGGCTGCACCGCTAAGGAACATCCGAGACAAAGATGTCTTCAAGTTTATCTGGGAACATATCATTTGCAGATTTGGGGTCCCAACAGCTATCGTCTCTGATAATGGAAAACAACTCCAAGGGGAAAACATCGATATTTTGTTCAACACGTACAACATCAGGAAGAGAAAATCTACCCCATTTACCCCCAGAGTAATGGGCAAGACGAGATCACTAACAAGACAATCACCGACAACATGAAGAAAAAATTAGATGGAGCGTATGGTGATTGGTGCGAGGAGATGTACAACGTGTTATGTGCATATAGAACCACGCGGAGGGAAGCTACAGGGTTCTCGCCATTCATGCTTACTTATGGAACAAAGCCGATCCTGCCAATGGAAGGAATTATCCCTACAACTAGAACAAAAGCATGGAGGTAAAATGTCTCGTCCGATCTAATTTTGGCAAAACTCGACGATTTGGAAGAAACAAGGGAGATGGCGTTACAAAAGATGGAAAACTATCAAAGGAGGCTACAACGAGAATACAACAAACGTGTTCGCCCAAGGGAATTTCAACCAGGGAAACAAGTGTAGAAATTTCTGGACTAATGGGAGCGGGACAAAAAGGGCAGAAAACTAGCACCAAAGTGGGGTGGGCCGTATATAATTGCGTCTAAGGCGGGCAAGGGATCGTATCGACTATTGAGGCTCGATGGAACAAAAGAGTCCAAACCTTGGAACGTCAAGTATCTGAAACTCTACCACCCCTGAAGGGTGATGCGGAGAAAAGGTAAGCATACTTTCCTTCTATCTCTATCAAACCGTGAGGGGTATGAAATAAGGCATGAGCGACTAATGGTCATTCGTACTCGGGGCAAAGCTAGTGTGGAAGTGCCGAGGTGACTTACACTTGAATGGTCATTCGTACTCGGGGAAAAGCCAGTGTGGAAGTGCCGAGGTGACTTATGCTTGAATGGGCATTCATACTCGGGGAAACACCATTGTGGAAGTGCCGAGGTGCCTTACAGTCGCCTGGCTATTCGTACTCGGGGCAGTGGCAGTGTGCAAGTGACTAGGTAGCCTAAGGGTTCTGGTGGTTGGAAACCAGTTCCAAAGGTTGTTAAGACGCGAGGTCTTCTCATCTAGGTGGCCTACTTACATTTGAAAGGACGCCCCCATCGCAGCTAGCTGTGACCACTTGCCCGAGATTGGTTGATCGATAACCGCTCGGGGAAATCGAGCTTAGAACTAGGTTGACTGGTACCTTTCCACTGAATCCAAGAGATAGTGATGAGATACACCAATCAGAACATGGCATTGGGCCCGATGACCCTCCTTGTTGGGTGTGTTCGACAGAAAAGGTTAAACTACTAACATGCGTAATCAACAATTGCAGGAATAACATAAGGAACAAAATCTAAATCGATAGCGCCATGCGTCCATTAACAAAGCGCGGAAAGTGTCAAGCGACCATAAGAAACGAAAAGTGTAACAAAGGTAAAGCGAACAACATCGGCGACGCAGCACCCCACATAAACAAACAAGCGGTGTATCAGAAGTAAAAAGGGTAAGAGGTGTTCAAAGCGATTTACAACCCAGAACAAAGGGAGAATTAGTGATGCAACACTACAAAAAGAGAAATCAAGCCTTGGTAGGAACCGCGCCATCCCTCTTCTGCGCGACTTCGCGCCGCTTATTCTCGACCCACTCCTCAATACCCGTCTGAACCTTCTCGTCCACCTCCTTTGCATGAGCGACGCGTTCCTCCTCGAGCTGCTGGGTAAGCTGAGAAGTGGTTTCCTATGCATCGGCCAGCTTGGAACCCAAATCGGCCTCGACCTGCTTCAACCGTTGGACCTCTAGATCCAAATCCTGAGAACGTTTTTGCTCGGATACAAGATCACAAAAACAGAACATTATTCATTGAATACGGTTTAACAATTTCGCAAGAATAAGACGTAATCTAAATCTAAGGAACTGCCTCAACAAATCGCCTAAGAGACCTGAAAGGGCTGGTAACACTGACTGAAGCGACTCTAATGACTTGGACAACTCATCCTCGGCCTTGGAAAACTTCATGGTTAGCTCGTTATAGTACTGCTCGTTGAATTCATTGCTGGGGCAGTACTTCTTATGTTCGCTCCACTCATCAATTAACCGATTGCGCGATAATTGGAGCACTGAAAGCTGTGACCTACTCCATTCTAGTTCACCCACTACTTTGTTGAATTCACCCACTTTTCCCAGCAGATCCCGGTTAGCTCGCTCTACTACATCTTTATCCCTCAATATTCGTTGGTGATCCTCATGAAGGTCTCGATTCTGCAATTTTAAAGCGTCTACCCGTTGCTCTAAATTCGCGGACAAAGCAGTTTTCTCAGCAGCTAGGCGTTGGGAAGAGCCCAAGTGAACCCGTAAATTATCTATCTCTGCAGGGTCATACTCAAACTGACAATATCGTTCTAATTCACCTTTGAGTTCTTCGATTTCTCCAGCTTGGCGATCTATTTTTCCATCCTTATTTGCAATTCGCCGATAAAGATTCTCCACTAAATCCTTTTCGATATCCCACTTCCTCTTCATGATCCTAAACTACGAGGAAGCATCTAGGCCTATACTAGCTATCTCGGCTAGCAGAAGGATACCCGACTTAGGATATTGGCACAATAAACTCAATCAACTTAAGCTAAGATTAGGGAATTATATCATACCTTGGCCATCGGCGAGTTTGATTTCCAGCTCGCGCGCGCGACTTTTTTCCTTCTGAAATAGAAGCTGAAGGGATTCCACCAGCTGCCTTTCCCTAAGACGATTGGCAGCATCCAACCGTACCCGATTAAGAATTTGATACAAGTAAACAAGTTAGAATGGTAGGCGACGACGAGAAATAAACCAAGGGCGAGGCGTCACACGATCAGGCAAAGTCACTAACCATTGTATCAAGAGTATGAGCTATATCTCCATACAGGGGCACGACAACAAGCATTTTCTCATCAGTATACGCACCGAAGTCGGGAGAAGTCAGCGCTCCAAGAGAATTCATGATAGGGACTGAGACAGTAAAAGAGGTTTCACCGTTGGACGAGGACCCACCAGTAATTTGGGGCAGACAATGAAGTACTTCCGATTCAGCATTAACAACTTTTCCTAGCTCGAGCACCTTCAGGGGTTCTTGTTTGTCGGAAAATTCAGGATTAGAGACCACCTCAGGACCTACATTCTCGCCCATATCCTTCCCATCGCCCTTGTCACCCGAGAAATCCTCGTCGAATATGTCATCTTCATCGGGGATATCGAAGATTGGTTTCTGCCTTGGATGTGGCTTAGCAACAACATGCTTCCTCCTGTGAGGATTACGTCTAAGAGGTTGAGGGTCAATCTCCTCCACATCGGCTTCATCACCGTCACGCCTAGGGAATTTCTGCACAAGGTTTCTCTTCAAAACATGTGAAGGAAAAAAACAGGGGCAAGTATATGTACTTATAGTAGGATGACTGTGTTTGTTACCTTCCCCTGGTCTTCCTCAATCCTTGTGCCAGCCCCCCTCTTCCTCGAGCCGATAACCTTGGTAGAATCTCCCTGAGACGTTGACGTCAACACACAACCAAGTGGCATCAATTTTTGCAAGCTTGAAATTAAGAAAGACAGAAGGAAGCACATACCTTATCAGCCCTGTCATCGTTAACTACCCAGAATGGATAGGGATCGGCCGAAAATGAAGGAAACGGAAAGCTACCATGTAAAATGGGTCCTTGGACAAGAAGAGGAACTCGTGGATAGATCAGATCATTAGTGTGACGGGATCTCCTGTTGGAACCTTGGCCCATGGGATCAGCATCCAACATCATCCTCTCAACACTCTTGGGCATAGTTCTATGACGATGCGGACTGGCAGCAAAACCGGCAAGATCACCGTTGGTTGAGGTACCCGCTCGATAGTTGACTAGGAAATTGACAATGGTATACTCAGCAGCGTCCTCGGGCTTATAGGTCGACCAATTAGCGGTGGAGCCACGACCATCTCGGCGATTTCTCCACTCATCCATAATGCGAAAAGTGTTGCCAGTCCACTGAGCAATAGCGCGATAAGGCTTGAGCTGGGAGAGAATCTCATAGTAAAAAGGGCTATCAGGGTTGTACAAAGGGAGATGAAGTCCTAGCTCCAGATGGCCATGAGTAATGACCACGCACTCAGCCGACTATTCATACTTATCCATATCGGTCTTCTTCGAGAGACTGTTTTGGCCCGAGATCAGGATAACTTCGTAATTCTGAAGATCGTAGTTCTCTTTCAACTGCTCAATGAATTCTTCATCAGAGAGATCCTTCACCCTTTTCTTGGACCTGCACGAATCAGAGGGAGAATCATCAGGAAAGATAGATTTCATGGCACGATCATCGTACTTGGAGGGACTATCAAACGAAAACAAGGAATAAAGAGGAAAAGCATCAATCTCGGAAAAAACATCATCAACACACCTTTTCTTGGTCATAGAGGGAGAATAAGCCATTGACGGGAATAGTGCAGAACTTGGAAATCGGTGAAGAAGATTGGGACGACGAAAACGCAACGACAGCTACTATAGCGCTCGGAGATGAAGAGATGAAGGAAGAAAATCAAGAAGACAAGGGCTTCCTGAGGTAGAAGGTGATGAAGGATCTTGAAGAAAAAGATGCAGCGTCTGGAAACTAAAGAAGAAACAGAGAAGAAGAAGAAGAAAGAGAGTAGGAAATGGGCTATTTAAAGAAGAGAAGTTGTAACCGACGCCGAAGGTTACAGGTAATAAAGTGGATTTCATGGGGGACTGCATGGCGGAATTCGCGGCATGAACGAGGATGTGGGAAGATGGGACGACTTTCTTCCACTCGTGTCTACCACACGAGCGCATAAATATAGGTGTAAATTATCCACAGGGCTAGGTGGAAACATCTTAGGCTATGATGTACCCAAAAATGAAGAGACGGGAAGCACATGATAGAGGCTGACAGGTGCGAGATTTAAGGAGCCATGTGGATCGGGCATGATCACTCCACAACTGTCGGATAAGACTCGACCCCAGGCCTCTGACGAAACTAATAGACAAGACATGCTCGGTCAAACAAGGAAAAGGATAAGAAGACACACGTCACATCGGCCAGCGGAAAGGGTGACAAGATTGGAAGGGCGACATCGCACCCAGACAACACCTAGTAGGATCGGCTCGGGCACGGAACTACTAAGGAATCGAAGCACATCGTCCATAACCACAGAAGAAGGGACGACACAAGCGGGCCCGAGAACAGGACTTCAAGTTAGATATGTTGCGACCAACACCCTAGTCTGGTTGTATGTAGCCTCTCCTATAAATAGAAGAACTTGTATCCAAAAGAGGGAGTGGTATTTTGAGAGAGAGAAACTAGTAGTTATATGAGAAAGAAGTAAAGTCGAGAGATAAATCAACTTGTAAGTGTGTTCTACTCGGAGAGCAACACCATTGTAACACTTGAAGTAATAAGATTCATCCTTTCACCCCGTGGACGTAGGTAATCATACCGAACCACGTATACCCTTGTGTCTAATGTTTGGTTCTTGTGATCACTTGCATGAGTAGAAGTTTTCTACCCTTTGGATGTAGTTTGTAGTAAAATGCATCTACAAGGGTCATTTGTTAGACTAAAGATAATTCGGTACAAGATTACTAACAAGTTGAGTCTTTTTATTTTATACATTATTATATCCTTATCTTCTTACATCTAATGCCTAATGTATTATATTAACTATCTAATTTAGGCGCAAAACATATATTTCTTATTTTTAATTAGTTTAATTTACAAAACTTAATCGTAAATAAGTGTTATCAATTTTCCATAATTATCTAACCATAATTATTAATTTTGTCGTTATATAGCTTTAACGAAATATTAGTTAAGTTAATTTATACATAATACTAATTGATAAATGTTAACATTATTTAATTAAAATTATTACTACTTTAATATACATAATTACTATTATAATATTTTATTATTAATATTGACGGTGAACTATTATTCTAACAACTCTTAGAAATATTATTAAGTTCCAAAAATATTATTAACATTTGTGTAATTATAATTTGTTTACTCTTTATATCATATAAGTCAATGTGTTCAGTAATTTTCTATGTGATATACAAGATCTATCAATGATACTAAACTCACTATTTTTATAGTATTAGATTGTTTACGTTTTCATACTTTTTAAATTAATTATTCTCAAATTCCTATTAACTAAAGTACTGGTGTACCCTATAAATTTTACTTCATTACATTCAAACAATCAAACAAACAAGTCAATCAATCAAATAATTCTTTTAATCATTAATTAATAGCTTTTAGTGATTAAGATTTATCTCACAACCCAACCCAGTTCTAAAATAATCTAATTCACTAACTGGCACTGGCTAATCCTATGGTTTCCCATATAAGATCTAATAATGAGATCTGATACCAACTTTGTAGCGCACCCTAAGCAAGCAGCCGACTAATCCAATAAATTAACTAAATAAAGAGGCACTAAAATCTAAAACATGCACTTAAGCATTCAATTAAGAAATGCAATACAGAACTTAACCCAAAGCTAACCTCGCTCAGAAATATATATACAAGATCTTCTCTCAAATGATACATATATAATAGTCATTTGGTTTTTTTAAAAAATATACAACATAATAAATATAACAGAAGTTAATCAACTAGCGAAGTCAACCCTTGAAGCTTTCGCTGCGCAACCCTGATCTGTCACAGAAACTGAAGTGGGAATAATTAACATTTGAACTTTTAAGTAATCATAGGCAAGATTTGGAAAACAATACATGTTTTTCCGAAACATTAAATGGTGACTAAGTCACTGAAATAATCATACATGTATATGGACAAACTCTTTCTTCAAACAATGTATAATATGGTTGTAAATCCCTACCCGGAAATTCACACCTAATAGCTATGGTAGCCACCAAGACCATGGTGACCAATACCCTAAACAATAAAAGCTGAATTAAAGTAGGTATAAATGTGAAGGAGCGTATCCTATATACCACAAGTGGAAATTATCATTTCCCATAACAATTCATATTGACAACAGAACAATACAAGTCCTTTCCAATCGTGGAAAGATTCGCAGAATTAACATGATTATCATAATGCATTTTAAACAAAACATGGAATGCACGGACAAACAATGCATGAGTTTATTAAACATAAACTTTTATAAAAGCAACAATAATGATTACAAAAGAGTCAAATGCATTCTCACACCTTTTGATAACAGGCCACGCCTACCTCGAGATCCACGAACCACTGGTTCATCCTTTGAATCGATCGTTGTTAATAACGAACTGTTAATCACACAAGAACTCTAAGATTCAAGCCAAAATGGCTCACACAAGAATTATACAAATCTAACTAATAGTTCCAAGCCCATTAACTAAGTCTTATGAACATCTACAACTTTGTAGAAGAATTAAAGTCTAATTCGGACCATAAGAGGTCCAAAACATCTAATTAAGAAACTACTCTAAGACCAAGTCCATTAAAGTCAACCAACAGTCACTAACTGTCAAACTAACGGTCAATGTTCAACTAACAATCAACGTCTATGTCAAGTCAGTGTCCAGGGTCAATGGTCAACGAGTCAAGACTAATGACTCAGTGGGTCAAACCCGATTCAACCTGATTCGACTAAGTCAGATTAACTGAGTCAGACATAAACACAATCTGAGTCGGACTGAATCAATCCAGTCAGACAAGCTTAACTTTACATAACATGTTACAGGTCACTCCAAGTCCAATTCTTATACCTTCATCTACCAATTTTATAATTCAACATCAATTCAAACAAAGTAAAGAAACTTCAAACTCTATTTACAAGCAAAGACTATGTCTACCTGCAATTGCAGTAGCAACAAGCTTTTACCTTTCTACAACCATACTTCTACACTCACAACAAACATATTAGAAATCTCATTGCAGAATACATTTATCTTAAGATAACAATACTAGATAATTCACTACTATTGAATCAACTCAAACAACAGTTCTCAGATGCAACCACCACCATCTCTAACACTTACTGAAATAAACATTTCCTTGCTTCTCCGACTCTTCCCAATACACACGCATAACACGAAAATATATCTTCTGAAAATTCATCCATTCCTGCAATATTTCTTATATTCATAACCACCATCTCAGATTACAATTACGGCTCCACAGAGATCAACAACAACCACTACAATTCGTAACTCTCACATAAACAACGTCTGCATCTACAACACCATTATCAATATCTGCAATATAACAACTTCTCAACTTATCCTCCACTTTCATTCACCACATTGCACTACTACCCATTCATTCAATTCTCAACCACGCCATTTCTACAATGACTAGCATCATTATCTCAGTTCATAACCAATTCTGTTCACAACACCTGCAATCTCAATATTCATACAAATAACATTCTCAGCATCTCATTGCCAACAACACATAACTAATAATCAATCCCATCTTACTGAATTCATTACCACTATCCATAATTTAACTCCATATTCACCAATATTTTCATCTTATACCCGCAATATTAATTCTCACAGCAAGTATCAATTTCCCTATTAGTTCAACAACATCTTCATCAACATCTCATAACCTACAAACTTAACAATGAAAATTACATACTAAGTTTACTGAGAAGATAGTTACCTCAAAATGATTACACTCAATAAATTGAAGTTATACTCTTCTTCTTACATGTACCTTGATTCAACAGACCATCTTACATCCAATCCTTCATCCGAGGTTGTCTCAAATCAATACCAACAACCACTTCATCATCTTCTTCTTGACATGATTACGCCTTAGTTTCATCAACAACTTCCGATTATCAACCTGTTTGTGGGAGAAAACTACTTCTGCAGGTTTAGGTAAATTTGGGTGTGTGTGGATGAGAAGTGAATTTAAACCTTCAACAAATGTGTTGCACGATGAGCACTTTTGATTCGAGAGATAATCTGTACAATTCTGGCCTAAACCGAAGACACGGCCGTTCCAGATTTGTTTCGGTCACATTTGAAGGATGTGAGGTTGATCTTAGGGAGGGAAGCGAAGAAGGTGTTGAGAGTATAAAGATGAAGGCTATTTGATGACTTGTTAACAGAAGGTTGAGCAGGCTAGCAAATGTTGCAGGCAGGCTCTGGGTGTTGAATACGATGGTATTAACACTCGGTTTTTCTGTGTTGTTGGAAAATAGGGAGGAGAACCTATTTATACAAGTCGATAAGCCTTCATCACGTCTGTCGTGGGAAAGTGGAGGAAGTGGAGTGATGGAGGAAGTGGAGTTGTGTGTTAGTGTCACACGGTTGCTTGCCCACTTCTCCTATCATCGCTAACCGCCCATGTTTCCCTGACACGATCTTGTGATGGCGTGTTTCACGCTGCATGCTGTAAACCGCCAGACCAATACCCTAGTTTGTATCCCCCAGTTGTGACGTGATTAATGTCTCGAGTGTGTGGATCATGGGACCCACAGAAAATAGTGCAGGGTGAATCGTGAACTTGGTATAACATCGCATGCAGCCATCTTTAGGTGACCATTTGGAGGCTGTATAGACAGGCCATGCCTTGGTCGGTCACCATGTGAAGAAGAGTGACGGATGGTGATCATGGTGATACCTTGTTTTCTGGTTGATTCGCACCCTAAGTCATTCGTCCAAGCTTGCAAAGTTGGACGGACGAGATGGCTCGTAGCCTTGCTTGCGATCGTTGGATGGGAGGCGCGCATGCTGCCTCTTTTGGCCCAAACGTTTGCATGCTTAGAGGGTTCCAATGGAGAAACCGACCAGCCTTGCATGGAGGTGGTACCATGGTGTCCACGCCCATGCCTGCTTGGATCGCAAAGATTTGATCTAAGCCACTCGATTTAGGTGGCAAAGACGAGTGGTCGAGATTCGAACTTATGGAGGGGCCGTGACATGCCACCTTTGGGCACGCGTATCGAGGAACTTGACCACTTCCGGTCTTGGCCGATCAGCTAGGCGTGAAGTCGGGCCCACGATGGTCATGCTAGCATGCTCGGTTCCCTCTAAATCTTCATCTTTTCCTTCCATCCAAGCCTGCGAAGATGGACGTATGAGATGATTCTACGACATTAGGGTTTCAGATCGACCACTTTGGGCGACCGATTTCAGAGTTGCGTGCATCCTTTGGGAAGGCCGACCACGCATGCAGAAACCTTGGTTGACGGTGAGAATATACATACTTTCTCCATGGCTCTGGGCGCGATCTAAGCCATCCAACTATGCCTGCGAAGTTGGATGGTCATGATCATTTTGGATCTTCTCAACCTGCTAAGGCGTCAAACTAGCCTTGTTTGGGCAATCGTATCTTGCACCACGGCTTGCCTATGAGGGAGTCGACCATGAAGGTGGAAAGTGGGCCCGCCAATGGTGCACCATTACTTTATGGCGTGTTTAAAGTGTGATCTAAGCCATCCAACTATGCCTGCGAAGTTGGACGCTCACGATCAATAGAATCCCTTGGCCGCGCGACATGCCTTCTTTGGCCGAGCGGTTTGGGACAACCAACTTTAGTTGGTCTTGTCCGACGGGTTATGTGTGCAGGTGGGTCTACGGTGATCCTGCCGGCATGCTCTGGACCCCTGAATCTATATCTATACCCTCCATCTATGTCTGCGAAGATGGATGGTTGAGATTGTTTTACGACACATGTAATATGCCACTGTTTGTTTTTAGCAGGTGAGACTAACATGGGTAGTCTTGCCTGCGTTCAACGGAGCTAATATAACCCGCGTCAGGTAGCCTACGGGTGTTTGCATGTCGAACACAAGGCTTTGAGTAGGGCATTAATTGTAATGCTGCAAACCTACAGAAAATCGGGATGGTTGCTACATGCTCCGCTCTGGGTAGGCTATAATTCTCAGGGATGGTTGCACATGCTCCAATGAATTATCATGGCGAGAAATATTCATCACCTGAAGGCTTTATCCTTTGCAGGACGTCAGCTTACAAAAATTGGCTTTTTACAATTTTAGCCTTTAAATAGAAATCCACCATCAACATTAAGTCCCCTGCCTAGCATGTAATGATTACACTATTGCAGGGTAGGCATAAGATGGTGACTAATAAAGATAAAACTTTTGAGATAAAGTTTGATGTTACCAGGAGAGACGAGTCGTCATGTCCTTGCTATGCCTGCCTCTGTCGAGAGCCCGCTTTGGTGGGACCCAATGCGAGCATTCTTGCTTTGAACGTGGGCAGCTGTGCATGTAACCCTAGATGAATGTGGACCCCACCATGTATATGCTTCAACCAACGTCACTCTGTTGTGCCTGCTTGATAGGAATGTGGGGGCATGTGCCTGTTTGATCGAACATGGGCTTGTTGTGCCTGCTTCGGTTGATCGTCTCATTGCGTGGAAGGAGGTATGTCATGTGTGTTAAATGCCTTGGAGCCGGTTGAGTTGATCCTTCCAATGGTAAAGCTCGGCTGGGGAAGTACAGCTTGATGGGTCGATCCACCTTTGTCTTCCTCTTTCTGTGTGCCTTCTCATATGCCTAGCATTCGATAAACATTGTTGATCACAATCCCGACTCAACAGCCTCAGAAAGCGGCAAAGGTGGACTTCTTTTCTCCTGGTGATCTTGTTGGATCGTGAAGCATATAAAGAAGTTTTCCTGTATTCTTCTCATTAGTCGATCGTCTTCTTCAACATCTCAGGTATTGCTCCATACGTTGATTTCTTAATTGATCGGCGATAGTTGTGATTAGAATATTTTTTATGTACCGCCGCAACTTATCTTCCCCTCTTTTTTGCAGTATATCATGAAAGGTGTTGGTGATGATCACTCTGCAGCTTATTCAGAAAAAAGTTTTGAAGTTGATAAACCAGAAGCTAACGCGCATGAAGAGGTGATGACTAAAATTGATTTGCCACTTCGTGAAGTCGGCCATGCCATACAGGGAATGTCTGTCTTGCATTTAACCATTGTCATGGGGTGGCTCTGTGCTCTTTCACTTGCAATCGATATGGAGGAGAAACAAAGACATGAAGAAGCGTTGCGAGCGAAGTGGAAACGCGAGGCGTCACAAGCACCAGTAAGCTCGAGAGATGAAGGGTTTGCGTCTCGGTTGAAGAGACGGAGGGTTGAACACGAACGTCTTGCGTGTGATGGGAAGTGTGATTACCCAATACGTGGTGGTATCGTAATCCTTGACCCTGATACTGATGAGACTGAACGTTCGAAAGTGATTGGCACGATCTCCAAAGTTGCAATGGATTCTGTAGAAGGTGCAGAAGATACGCATGCTGAAGATGTTGAGGCTGTAGCTGCTGTGCCCGAAGAAGAAGTTGAGGCGTCTCTGTAGAAAGCGGCACAAGATGTGGATCCCAACAGTGATGAAGACGCAACCAGCAATTGAGTTTCCCTGTTATTCTTCTTTGTATATTTTTTTTATACTCAGTGGCGGCTGAGTTTGAAGTTTTCTTCTTTGCTTGCTTGTCTTGAACAAAGTTTTATTCAATGTTGCTTTGAAACATGCATATTTTTTATGCTTGTGCCTCTGACGTGAGTCCTGGCTCTGTTGAAGTAGATCATGTAGGATACCTTCCTCCTCCCTTTTTACATGTTTTACTCCTCCCATATTACCAGGCTGGTATAAAGATTTGGTATGAGGATTTAGGGTTTTCTTTCTGGGTAATGGTGGTTTGAAGGTGACTCATAACTTTGTGTGATTTTATGAGAAATTATAAAAGGAATGAAATCTTGATTACTTGAAGAAATATTGAAACCCTAATAAGTATGAAGGCAAGCGGTGCCATCATTTTGAAGGAATTACAAATATTGTGAAAAGGAAAATTGTTGGAGGAATCCCCCCGGGGAGATTAAAGAGGTGATGTCGTGTCTTCAGGTGAGGTAGGGCTTGAGCCATCGTGAGTGAACAACCACACCTTCAAGTTTGTATGCATTGATGATCTTACAGTAACCGCCCAAGATAACATCTGCCACTAAGAATACTTCTTCTTCCTTTGCAGGCATATCAGGCTGGGCAGTTATTTTTACTGCCATGTTTCCAACTTGGAACGCGGTTACCTTTGCTACCATATCTCCGATTTGAAACGGATTTGGACTTGGTATAACAGCTTGCTTCTGACTCGTGTCATTCTTGACTGCTTCCAAACTTTTGGTGGAGCGATTAAAGGGGCCAGCACTCCATTCACATCTCTTGGTGGTGGCCCGACTGTCAGGTGAAACAGTCCCCCGCGGTCCAACAGGACAATCATCCCCTACTTGCAAAGAGGGTTGTTCAATGAGACTTACTTGGGCTCGGAATCTCTTGACGTAAGACGAAGGGCTTTCACCAAGGAGTTGCGTTATGCTTGTGAATTGTTGGTATGGAGGCAACATGCAGTCTTCGAGTCTCCAAGGTTTGTTGGAAATCATCAGAGCTGGCTTGTTGGAGATTCTTCCAGGTACTGAGATTGGTAAGGAATGCGCCTTGTGTACCCACGGGCGCCCCAGAATCATGTCGTAGTTCGGATGTTCCTTAATTATATGGAATCTGGCTTGTGTTGGAGTGTTACCGATCTTGACATCAATGTCAATATATCCGTAGACATCCACAAACTCTCCTGCTGGGCTCTTGATCACAGTCGGACCACGGGTAGCCTCCTGCTTAGAGATTTTCGCAGCTTGGAGGGTATTGATAGTAACGATGTTGAATTCAGAAGCTGTATCGATTAATGTGCTATCGAACTTGACATCTTTCAAATGGGAGACAGTCGAAAGTCCCCAGTTTCCTTTGTTGGCGCTATCTACCAAGGAGGCTAGAGATGCTGGAACGACTTCTTTTTCTGGGTACAAGCGCCTGCCTGACACAATACGGTTGAGGGCCATGAATATATCTTGACGTTGTACCTTTGAAAGGTACAAGATTTCACACAGGTGTTCCATCATGGATTGTGCAAAGATTGCGCACAGAGTCTCCGAGAGATCATGCAACTTCGGACATGAAGAGGGTCTCTGTGAACTCCTTCATTCCCCAATTGAAGCTCTCCTGCTGCTATCTTTTACCTGAAGATTTCTTTCAACTTGTTGCAATCCTTAGTTGGGTGGTGGACAAACCTATGATAATGGCAGTACTTAGGGTCTGCCATGTCTTTCTCAGTTGGTGGACGTATGATAGGAGGTAGCTTGATATCATCATCCTGAATCCATGCCTCCAAGAGTTCCATTACTTCATTTATCGGAAACGGGAAGCCTGTGTCTTCAGTGCTCTATGCAGGATCTTTGGTTGTTCCCTTTCGAGGCGAAGATTTATGCGTTTGAGCCGCACGCTTGGGTAGTTGTTCTGCCGCCGCTGGAGATTTTGTATTTCTGCCTTCCCTTACTACACCGACATAAGGGCCAGTATTATACTGTTCATTGATGAGGCGCCTGTTTCCCGGATTATCTCGTGAATCATCGCTCCGAACGATCCTGGTTCTTTCCAATAATGCTGGGGCGGTAGTGGCCGAACGTTTGGTTGCTTCATGGAGCTCTGAGAACGTCTGGAATCCCAAGTTTTCCAGCAGGGCGCGATATATGGGTATCATTCCGTTGATGCATAATTCCACCAGCTGTCGTTCTGTGACATTTGGTTCATGGCAGTCCAACGCTTGTGTTCTTAACCTTTTGACAAAATCATTTGGATATTCGTTGTTCCGTTGGGAGATTCTCCCCAGGTATGAGAAAGTAACTTGCTCAGATACAAAGAAGTACTTCTTGTAAAACGCACTGACCATCTCATTCCAATTGGATATGCTGTCGGGTGCGATGTTGTTGTACCACGTATAGGCTCTCCTCATAAGTGATTTGGAGAATTCCTTCAGGCGGAGAACGTGATTGTATTCGTGTTCTCCTAAGGATTCTAAAAATCGAGAGACGTGTTCACGAGCATTACCGGTGCCATCGTAAAGGATGAATTGAGGGGAGGTGTATCCCCTGGGAAGAGGAATCCGCTGCACGTCTTGTGGATATGGAGGCTGGTGTCGATGCGCGTCCATCGGATTTTCTTTGCCACGATTTTGGAGGAGTCTCTCCAGATCTTCACGTGTAATAAAGTTGTACGATCGGCTCCTTTCCCTGAGACGCTCCTGGTCCCTTTCTCTTGCGTGGTCAGCAGCATAAGAATCTTCTTTTAGGTAGGCTTGCGTAACTGAGGCACCTGCTCCAGGTGTGCTGAACGTACTTCTTGTTGGCCCTTGGGGCTGTCTCGACTCTTGTGGTAATCGATCGGTTAATGTTTTAAGGAAGGTGAGTACCTCCTTCTGAGTGGTTTCCATGTCTGCATGAGATTTAGCGAGGGTTTCTTGTCTCTCCATCAAGTCCACCATGGTGATAGGAGGTTTCCCTCCTTTGGGTCCTCCAGATCCTCGTCCTGAAGGGGGAGTAGCAGTCGTTCTGGTGACAGACGGATGTGTCATGCTTGAGGAAATGCCTGGATTTGCAGCCACTCTATCTCTTGTAATGGGAGGTGTCACACCTACTAGAATGTCCGCTCCTGCTCCGCTGGTATTGGTGGTACTGATGGTAGAAGACGCAACTCCACGGGACATGTTGATTGTACTGGCGGATTGTATAGTGACACCAGTAATTGGGATATCAACGCTAGAAGTGTTGTCGGCGCTACTTCCCTCTGGATTGGTTGCTGATCCATATCTAAGATCCACCATTCTTGAAAATTGAAATGGTATTGAAGAGATCGACTTCACAACCGATAGATGAACCTCCCACTGTGGTCGCCAATTGTTTGTGGGAGAAAACTACTTCTGCAGGTTTAGGTAAATTTGGGTGTGTGTGGATGAGAAGTGAATTTAAACCATCAACAAATGTGCTGCACGGTGAGAACTTTTGATTCGAGAGATAATCTTTACAATTCTAGCCTAAACCGAAGACACGTCCATTCCAGATTTGTTTCGGTCACAGGTGAAGGATGTGAGGTTGATCTTAGGGAGGGAAGCGAAGAAGGTGTTGATAGTATGAAGGTGAAGGCTATTTGATGACTTGTTAACAGAAGGTTGAGCAGGCTAGCAAATGTTGCAGGCAGGCTCTGGGTGTTGAATACGATGGTATTAACACTCGGTTTTTCTGTGTTGTTGGAAAATAGGGAGGAGAACCTATTTATACAAGTCGATAAGCCTTCATCACATCTCTAATGGGAAAGTGGAGGAAGTGGAGTGATGTAGGAAGTGGAGTTGTGTGTTAGTGTCACACGGTTGCTTGCCCACTTCTCCTATCATCGCTAACCGCCCATGTTTCCCTGACACGATCTTGTGATGGCGTGTTGCACGCTGCACGCTGTAAACCACCAGACCAATACCCCAGTTTGTATCCCCCAGTTTTGACGTGATTAATGTCTCGAGTGTGTGGATCGTGGGACCCACAGAAAATAGTACAGGGTGAATCGTGAACTTGGTATAACATCGCATGCAGCCATCTTCAGGTGACCGTTTGGAGGCTGTATAGATAGGCCATGCCTTGGTCGGTCACCCTGTGAAGAAGTGTGACGGATGGTGATCATGGTGATACCTTGTTTGCTGGTTGATTCGCACCCTAAGTCATTCGTCCAATCTTGCAAAGTTGGACGGATGAGATAGCTCGTAGCCTTGCTTGCGATCGTTGGATGGGAGGCGCGCATGCTGCCTATTTTGGCCCAAACGTTTGCATGTTTAGAGGGTTCCAATGGAGAAACCGACCAGCCTTGCATGGAGGTGGTACCATGGTGTCCACACCCATGCCTGCTTGGCTCGCAAATATTTGATCTAAGACACTCGATTTAGGTGGCAAAGACGAGTGGTCGAGATTAGAACTTATGGAGGGGTCGTGACATGCCACCTTTGGGCACGCGTATCGAGGAACTTGACCACTGCCGGTCTTGGCCGATTAGCTAGGAGTGAATTCGGGCCCACGATGGTCATGCTAGCATGCTCGGTTCCCTCTAAATCTTCATCTCTGCCTTCCATCCAAGCCTGCGAATATGGACGTATGAGATGATTCTACGACATTAGGGTTTCGGACCGACCACTTTGGGCGACCGATTTGAGAGTTGCGTGCCTCCTTTGGGGAGGCCGGCCACGCATGCAGAAACCTTGGTTGACGGTGAGAATATACATACTTGCTCCATGGCTCTGGGTGCGATCTAAGTCATCCAACTATGCCTGCGAAGTTGGATGGTCATGATCGTTTTGGATCTTCTTAACCTGCTAAGGCGTCAAACTAGCCTTGTTTGGGCAATCGTATCTTGCACCACGGCTTTCCTATGAGGGAGTCGACCATGCAGGTGGAAAGTGGACCCGCCAACGGTGCACCATCACTTTACGGCGTGTTTAAAGTGTGATCTAAGCCATCCAACTATGCCTGCGAAGTTGGACGCTCACGATCAATAGAAGCCCTTGGCCGCGCGACATGTGTTCTTTAGCCGAGCGGTTTGGGAAAACCAACTGTAGTTGGTCTTGTCCGACGGGTTATGTGTGCAGGTGGGTCTACGGTGATCATGCATGCATGCTCCGGACCCCTGAATCTATATCTATACCCTCCATCTATGCCTGCGAAGATGGATGGTTGAGATTGTTTTGCGACACATGTAATATGACGCTGTTTGTTTTTAGCAGGTGAGACTAACATGGGTAGTCTTTCCTGCGTTTAACGGGGCTAATATAACCCGTGTCAGGTAGCCTACGGGTGTTTGCAAGTCGAACACAAGGCTTTGAGTAGGGCATTAATTGTAATGCTGCAAACCTACAGAAAATCGGGATGGTTGCTACATGCTCCGCTCTGGGTAGGTTATAATTCTCAGGGATGGTTGCACATGCTCCAATGAATTATCATGCCGAGAAATATTCATCACCTAAAGGCTTTATCCTTTGCAGGACGTCAGCTTACAAAAATTGGCTTTTTACAAAAGGATTTGACTTCTGAGCTTTACTTGAAGCGTAGACTCCAGGTAAGTCTATGATGGATCATATTAATGAGTTTAATAAGATCTGTTCTGATTTGTCTAATATTAGTGTCTTTATCTCTGATACGGATAAATCCATGATATTGTTATGTTCTTTGCCTCCATCGTATGATGCTTTCGTTTACTATTTGCTGAGTGGAAAAACCGATGAAGACGACGATGATGAAGAGAAGTTGGTTTTCGATGATGTGGTTTCTGCTTTACAAGCTAAGGCGTTAAGGAAGAAAGAGTTCAGCGATGAAACACAAGTCGAGGGCTTGTTTGTTGATAGAGAAAAGAATGGTAATAAGAAATCGAAGTCAAAGAGTCGTTCCAAAAAAAGCGATATTGAGTGTTATTATTGTCGTAAACCAGGTCATATTAGGGATGATTATCTCAAGCTTAAGGCAATAGATGAGAAACGTGAGAAATCAGATTCAAAGAATGTCGTTGCTTCGGTTGCTGAAGGAAGTGAAGCTTTAGAAGACCCAATGTGTGGTTTTGATGAGGAAGTGTTAACCGTTACATCAAAGAGTTATCTTAATGATGGTTGGATGCTTGATTCCGGTGCTTCGTATCATATGTGTCCTACTAAGGATTGTTTTACCACTTACAGAGAGGTGGATGGTGGTACTGTTATGATGGGAAATTCTAATTCCTGCAAAACAGTTGGAGTTGGTATGGTACAGGTTCGTTCGCATGGTGTTATCACAACACTTTCGGAGGTTAGACATGTTCCAGATTTGAGGAAGAGTTTGATTTCGTTAGGAGTACTTGAATCTCTTGGATACAAGTATGCTTCTGAATATGGATTCTTGAAGGTATTCTACAATGGTAGTTTGAAGATGACCAGTGAAAGACATGGAAATTTATATTTTCTACAAGGAGATATAGTTTGTGGTGGAGATATGGTTTCTCAATCAATTGATGAGAAACAGGTGGAGTCAACATGTTTATGGCATATGCGTCTTGGGCATATGAGTGAGAAAGGTATGTCGGTGTTGAGTAGTAAAGGCTTGCTTGGTGGTGAGAAAACTTGCAAGCTTGATTTCTGTGAGCATTGTATCTTCGGAAAGCAATGTAGGAGCAGTTTTGGTACCGCTGTTCACCACACACAGGGTATGTTAGATTACATCCATTCGGATGTTTGGGGTCCCTCTCGTACAGTTTCTAAGGGAGGTGCTAGGTGGTTTGTGACCTTTATCGATGACTTTTCGAGGAGAGTTTGGCTTTACACCATGAAGAATAAGAATGAAGTCACCGAGGTGTTTAAGAAGTGGAAGACCATGGTAGAGAAACAACTTGGTCGTGTGGTTAAGAAGATACGTTCCGATAATGGCGGTGAATACATCGAAGACCCACTGAAGGAGTTTTGTGAGGAACAAGGTATCGTTAGGCACTTCACAGTTAAGAGTACACCACAAAAAAATGGAGTAGCGGAAAGAATGAACCGAATGTTACTTGAGAGAGCACGGTGCATGTTGTCAAACGCAAGTTTAGACAAGATTTGGTGGGCTGAAGCAGTGAATACGGCGTGCTATTTAGTGAATCGATCACCATCAACCGCTATTAAGTGTAAGTCACCTATGGAGGTATGGACTAGTAATTCCGTGAACTATTCTAATTTAAGGGTGTTTGGTTTTCCAGCCTATTTTCATGTAAAAGAGGATAAGTTGAGTGTTAGGGCCAAGAAAGCAATTTTCTTAGGTTATCCATTAGGTGTGAAAGGATACCGTCTATGGTGTCCAGAATTGAATAAGTTCATAATTAGTTGTGATGTGACCTTTAATGAGAAAGCGATGCTTGATTCAAAGAAGTTCACAGGTTGGGACTCTCAGATTGAAAGTGAGAGTAGTAGCGGTGTTGAAGATGATTCGATGAAGGTGGAGCAAAAAGTTCCTAATTCATCTACTATAGAAGAAGAAAAAGAAATTCTTATAGAAGATGAAGTTGAGTTTGAGGTTCCTAGTGAGGAATCTACACATCAACAAATTGAGAATATTCCGTCCTTGACGTCTCAACGTGAGAGACATCCACCAACCCGTTATGGTTTTGATGAGTATGCGTCTTACGCATTATCTGTTTTTGAGGATGAGCCGTTTACCTTTGAGGAGGCAATGAGTAATACTCATGCCATTGAGTGGAAAACAACCATGGATGAGGAGATGAAGTCTCTTCACAAGAATCACACTTGGGAACTTGTTAAGTTGCCTAAGGGTCGAAAGAAGATCGAGTGCAAGTGGGTCTATACGGTAAAGGATGGAATTCCAGATTCCAAAGGTATCATTAGTGGTGTACGATACAAAGAAAGGTTAGTGGCTAAGGGATATGCACAAAGGGAAGGTGTGGATTATAATGAAATTTTCTCTCCGGTTGTTAAACACACTTCTATCCGAGTCCTTTTAGCATTTGTGGCGCAGTTTGACTTAGAGCTCGAGCATTTAGATGTCAAGACATCATTCTTGCATGGAAATTTGGAGGAAGACATTTATATGTCACAGACCATTGGTTATGAAGTTTCTGGTAAGGAAGATTATGTGTGTCGACTTGAGAAATCATTGTATGGTTTGAAGCAATCGCCAAGACAATGGTACAAGAGGTTTGATACGTTTATGTTGCAGCAAAAGTATACTCGTAGTAAATACGATCAGTGTGTGTACTTTAAGAAGTTTCCAGATGGAAGTTTTGTTTATCTTTTACTCTATGTGGATGACATGCTCATAGCTGCAAAGAGCAAGTCAGAAATTGATGTTTTAAAGAAACAATTGAGTTCAGAGTTTGAGATGAAGGATTTGGGTCCGGCTAAGAAGATTTTGGGTATGGAGATTACTCGAGATAGATCTAAGGGGAAGTTATGTCTTACTCAGAAATCCTATCTTGAGAAGGTTCTTCATCGCTTTGGAATGCATAACTCCAAAGCTATTAGTGTTCCAATACCGCCTACAGTTAAGTTATCAAAACAGTTGTGTCCTACTACAACTGAAGAGAAGGAGTTTATATCAAAGGTTCCCTATGCTAATGCGGTAGGTTCTTTGATGTATGCTATGGTTTGTACTCGTCCGGATATTGCACAGGCAGTTGGTTTAGTTAGTCGTTATATGGATAACCCTGGGAGAGCACATTGGTATGCGGTGAAGGGAATATTGAGATATCTTAATGGGACCTTGGATATTGGTTTAGTGTTTGAGAAAGAGCAAAGTTTGAAGGTCTGTGGATTTGTTGATTCAGATTATGCGGGTGATAGAGATAAGTGTCGTTCTACTTCAGGGTATTGTTTTACATTGATTGGAGGACCTATCAGTTGGAGGTCTATGTTACAACCAATCGTGGCTTTGTCTACTACGGAGGCAGAGTATATTGTTGTGACGGAGGCTGGTAAGGAAGCGTTATGGCTTCGTGGTTTAGTTAAAGACTTGGGGATTATACAACGGAGTGTTGTTGTGAACTGTGATAGTCAAAGTGCTATTCATTTAGCTAAGAACCAAGTTTATCATGCACGCACCAAGCATATAGATATTCGTTATCATAAGGTTCGAGAAGTGGTTGATAATGGATTAGTATAACTATTGAAGGTTGATACTGAAGATAATCCAGCAGACATGTTGACGAAAGTCGTTCCGAAGGTCAAGTTTGAGAGGTGTCTCAGCTTGATCAATATTGCTCGTTGTTGAGGCCCTAGGGGTATTTGAGGTTACGGTTAACCTGTGAAGATCAAGCTCATTTTGGTGGAAACATTGGCAAGGTGGAGAATTGTTATGTTGTCGATGTTTTAGGAAGGTTCCAGAATTTTCTAGAATCATTTAGGTGTTTCCTTATTTTGGTATAGCTAGAGGTTTCCTGTTTTTTAGTTAAACTCAAGGTTTCCTTTCTTAGTTATGTTTAGGTTTCCTAGTATAACTCATATACTTGGAAGACAAGTTTGTAAACTATATAAATAGGTGTACAAGTCCTAAGAAAAATACACACAACAGTTTAGAGAAGAATTCTCAAAGTTAGAAAATTTTAGGGTTTAGAAAGTTTGTTCATAGAGAATTAGTTTGGTGTTTGTGAACATCAACCTGCTACTCATAGTTGAGGTTTAATTCTCTGTAATTTGTTCTAATAAGAGTTGATCGTAGCAGTTTGTGGACGTAGGCATATTTCCGAACCACGTTAAATCTTGTGTCTTTCTTTGTTTCGTTTAGTGCATCTTATTTCTGTTTTCTTTAGTTCTACATTGATCCAAAGAACTATTAGTGTCTTGTGAGGATAATCCTAAGGCATTAATCCTAACAGATTGATGTCTCGAGTGAGTAGATCGTGGGATCCACATAAGGTAACATGTAATGCTAGATTAAATAACTAAGTTATTTAGGAAGTCGATACTTGTGAAGTATCGGGTGTATTATATGCAGGCACTGCATCGAATATATTCAACATGTATGAAGTATCGCTATTTTAAGGCTTAACGGAGTAAGTCACGAATTTATGCGTCTTAAAATAGCATCATGTCTAGCCTTCTTCGAGTGATCGTTTGGAGGCTATACAAGCAACCCCTGACTTGGTCGATCACAACATGTGGAAGAGTGGTGGACGGTAATTGTGATGATGCCTCATTGGTAGCTTGACCCATGTCTTAGGCTGTCCGTCCAAGCTGGTGAAGTTGGACGGATGAGATGACTTGCGACCCACATCTGCGACCATTGGATTAGGGTTTAGGAGGTGCGCAAGTACCTCCTTTCAGCTTGATCGAATCCAAGCATGGGAAGTGTTTTATGGAGAACCTATTAGGCATGCATGTAGACGGCATACTGGTGTCCATGTCCATACTTCAATGTCCCACGAAGGTGCGATCTAGGTCACTCAAGTTTACCCGTAAAGAAGAGTGGCTGAGATTGATTTGAGACAGGAATCCTGTGTCGCAAAGGATTCCTAAAGGGGAATGGCATGCCACCTATAGGACGCGCGAACCTAGGCGTCGATCCACAGTTTGTCTTGGTCGGTCAAACATGGAGATAGATGGGCCCATATTGATCATGTTGATACTCTCCGGACCTGCTTAGTCTATTCCTGGACCCTTCATCCAAGCTGGAAAAAATGGACGCTCATGATCGATTAGGGACACGTAATATGCCGCAAACCCTAATTAGGGTTTTGGATCGGTCATGTGTACACGACTTCACCCTAACGATTTGGTAGGCTATGCTCCCCTTTTGGGGAGGCCGACCATGTGGGACCTACATTGGGACCGTGGTGATCATGGTGATACCTGACAGATGGTCATGGATTTGATCTAGGCCATCCAAACCTGCCGGCGAACTTGGATGGTCGTGATCAATTTGAGACTCTTAGCGACCCTTAAAGCATTACGCGCGACCAAATCATGGGTGAATGTTTGCTCCTCCCTGGCTAGATCGTGAGATGGTCGGATATGTAGGTAAACATGGGGCCCTCCAGTGTGCACAACGGTGCTTGCGTGACCATGGATGGGACGCTCTGCGCCGTCCATTTATGCCGGCGAAGATGATCGGCCGTTATGGGTTTGAGACTTCCGTAGGCAGTCTTTGCTCGTAAGAGTTCTTCCAAACAGCTCCGTACAAGCACGAACGTCCAACTCTAGGATGGCGTTTTGTGGCTGTTTGACGGGCGTGATTTGTACCTAACCGATCATGGCGTAAATAGGCTCGCTGGTGGTCATTGTAGTGATAGCCTGCTCCTTCTAGGGTTCTTCTAGGCTAGTTAAATCGTGTGGCCAACTTGCGTGGTTGTGATTATTTCTGAGACCGCTATGGACAGTCCAGATTCAATTATGCTCGATCGGGCTAGTATAACACACCGAGAGATGATTCTCTTTGTTAGAGAATGGTGTAGCCTGTACGGGTATTTCGTGCATGCCTCACTGTTGATACTTGGATATTCATGTTACTCTGCTGAGAGTAACAATCAGTCATCATGCCACACCAACAATGAGAGTTCTGCTGAGAACATCACAGGAAATATGAGGCGATTCATGCATTAATTGGTAATGCTAAAATTCATAGAATACTTGGGATTGTTACTACATGCTCTATTCTAGGTGAACTAATAAAGCGAAGAAGTATTCATCACTTATCAAATAGCTTTATCTTTTGCAGGACGGCTGTACAAAAATTGGTTTTACAACTTTAGCCCTGAACTAAAATTCACCATCAAAATTAAGTCCACTGCCTAGCGCATAATGGTTGCATTATTGTGGTGTAGGCATAAGATGGTGACAGTTAAAGATAAAACTTATGAGGAAAAGTTAGATGTTACCCGGAGAGATGGGTCATCCTGTCCCTGGAGCATGTCACATTCAAGAGGCGTCCAAGAGAGCGTTCCCCTATCATGATGTCGGTCTTGCCTGCTTCGATCGACCTTGATATGCCTGCTTCGGTCGAGGGCCTGCTCCGTGCTTGCGCCATTCGAATGTCGGTCTTTCCAGATCGACTTTGATATGCATGCTTCGTTCGTGGGGCTACTGCGCCTGCTTGATCGAACGTGGGCTTGATGTGCCAATTTGACGGACTGCTGCGCCTGCTTAATCGAACGTGGGCTTGATGTGCCTAATTGATGGAATGATGCGCATGGTTCGTTCGTGGGAGTACTCTAGGTGTAACGACGACCTTGGTGGGACCGGTTTCCTCTTTCGGGTATTTGAGTCAAGAAGGGAATAGAACTTGTATGCTCCTCTTCCCATAAAAAACCGTGCATGTAACCCTGAACGGATGTTGACCCCACTATGTATATGCTTCGACCAAACGTCACCCTGTTGCACCTGTTTGATAGGCATGTGGGCTCGCCTACTTCACTTAACCGTGGGACTCATCATGCGCCTGCTTGATCGAACGTGGGCTTGTTGTGTATGCTTTGGTTAAACGTGGGTCCACTATGTATATGCTTCAAACGTCGGCCTTGTGCTTCGACTGAATCCGTCCCTGCTATGTGCGCCTATTATACCGGCCATATGTCCTGATTAACACAAGCCTTTGCGACTTGAGAAATACCAGCCTTATAACTTGATCAATACCAGCCTTGTGACCTGATCAATACCAGCCTTGTGACTTGAGCAATACCAGCCTTGTGACTTTGATCAATACCAGCCTTGTGACTTGATCAATACCAGCCTTGCTTTTCCCGTACATTTTGTGTGCTTGATCAATGTGGGACCCGCCGCGTGCCTGCTTTGCTCGGGGCTGGATATGCCTGCTTCGACCAGACACCAAACATGTTGCCTCACCCAACACCAGGCTTGCCCCTTTACCAACACCGGCCTTGATACTGTGACCAACACCGGTCTTGCTGACTAACATCGGTCTTCCCTTTGCTCGAACGTGTGACCCATGCATGCTTGCTTTGCCCAAACGTGAACCTTATATGTTCGAACGTGGTGTGGGTCCCTCTGAGAGCGTTGAAGCATCTTCTGGAGCGAGTAGGTCCTGGAGCACGTTGAAGTAGCTTCTGGTGGAGGGAGCGTTGAAGAATTTCTTGACTAACGGCGGAGGAATTTCATGATGAGCCTCAGTCCCCAAGCGTGGTCTACGTGGATCTATCTTGTATGCCCGATGGGTCTTTTGTACGTAATGGTCGTTGATATGGTGAAGCTATTGATGGTATCAATCGACGAGCAACAAAAGTTCTTGGAAGCGGTTATGATCATAAGATACTGGCAGAGAGAGGCGTGATATCTACGGGCACGAACTTGGCAGTCTTCATATAGTGGTAGAGCTCGTCTCATTGCTAGAGGGATAAACTGAAATCGATGGTTTACTTGACGTTTCTTCATGAAATGGAGAAGAGGGAGACAGTCCCCTGCCCACGAGTATCCAGAGCTTTCGACTTGATAGGGGTTGTCACACTAGGTTCATGAGGTTGTCTTTGATATGGGAATTGCTAAGCAGTCCCAGTCGTACTCCTTTGGGTAACATAACTACTTCTTCTACGGGAGAGCGTCTTTCATTGATGTATTTACCATCGATCTATATATGGAATATCTTGGATGTTGTTTCACCATAACGGAAGTCGTACATATGGTACTTGAGTTGGAGTTTGGCGATTTTGGACGCACAGGATTAAGGGTGCACACGGTACGGTTCGGCTCGGTTCTTGCCGAGGCCGAGTACCTGTACCTCCCCAGCCTCGGTTCCAAAATTTTGGACCGGTACCCGTACCTTGTACCTCGGTTCCGGTACCATTCGGTACCAGGTACCGGTACCAATCGGTACCTTATCCTCTCTCTTTTTTCTTCTCCCTGCACCATTACAGCTGCACATAACGGACAAACCAATTCAGCTCCCATGAAGCTTTGTATTTGTGTGAGCTCCGTATTTTTCGATACATATTTATATGCATGATGTTAATATGTTTTGTCCCTGCTCAATTATGTTGATTAGAAGCACTTCCTATGCACAATTGATGGTCCATATTCATTGTATTCTGCCTTGGCAATCCACATATGCATTAACAAAACAGAAATATCCATTGAGCATATGTTGGGTTCGAGAGAAATACCATGTATACGGTGAAAGTTAAGAAACAAACCTGCTGGAAAGTGCTGAGTGATGCTAAGATGGAGCCTCCAATCCAGACACTGTACTTCCTCTCAGGTGGATCTACCACTTTAATCTTTATGGTGCTTGGGGCGAGGGATGTAATCTTCTTGCTCATCCTGTCAGCAATACCAGGGAACATGATGGTACCACCACTGAGAACAATGTTTCCATACAGATCCTTCCTAATATATATGTCACACTTTATGATTGAGTTGTAGGTAGTCTCATGAATTTCAGCAGCTTCCATTCCGATCATTGATGATTGGAAAATAACTGGACTTCTCGGTACATTCGGTCCGGGACGGCGCGAGACTTGTATTGGACCGTGTACCTGTACCCCCTAGAGCTCGGTTCCTATTTTTGGACCGGTACCTGTACCCCCTTCCTCGGTTCGGTACAAAACTAGGTACGGTTCCACCAGTTCCGGGACGGTCCGGCGGTCCAGCTCGGTTCCTGTGCACCCTTACGCAGGATGTTGTATCTTGGTGGATTTCCTCTTGCTGCTTCAACAAAACTGGTTCTTTCTAGCAGGGCAGATGCTATTGTAGATGAGCGTTCAACAGCTTCACGAAGTCCAGAGGATGACCAAAAACGCAGATTCTCCAACATAGCACAATAGACATGCACCATCGTCTGATAGAGTGATTCACCCGGTTCTTGATAAACATGACGCGCGGACATCGTTATATTCTTGAGGATGCTCCCTTGAGGTATCATCTTCAGTGGATCTGAAGATGTCCTATGCTCGCTCTTGTCTGGGATGACATAATAGGCGAACCCTTTGTGATGATTCAGAGATGACAATATTCGTTAAATCCTCCGAAACGCTTCTTGTTGTAGTGCGGTCCAGACGAAACTTGCTCCTTTCTTCAACAAGGGGTAAATGAAGCAAAAGTTCACATTGCCCATGAAGTTTTGGAGCTCCTTCACGGTTCAAGGCAGCGTCATCGTGAGGATAGAATGAGTCTTATATTTGACTACTATATCATCCACGTAGTCTTTGACTTGCTTATGCATCATGTCATGGAATATTTCCGTCATAGCGCTTTGATACATTGCACCGGCATTCTTTAAGCCAAAAAAAATAACAATATGGTAAAAATTGCCAAGAGGATTTTGAAAAGCTGTCTTACTTGCGTCATGCTCATACATCCTTATATGATTATAGCCGCTGTAACCATCCATGAAGGAGAACATGCCGTGCCCGCTGGTGGCATCTACTAACATATCGATGTTAGGCAGAGGAAAGTCGTCCCGGGGACATCATTCATTCAAGTCTCTGGAATCCATGCAACACATGATTTCACGCCTGAATTGCCTCGGATACCAGTTCTGATCGGAGATTGTATGAATGCTTACACAAGGTTGAGCTGATGGAGATAGGCCTAGGATATTCCTCATCATCGAGCTCATCAGTTGTGGAGTTGGTACCATCTTGCAGCTGTCGTGGAGCGTCTAGCACTTCTTCTTGTGGCTCGTTGTTCTTGTAGCATTCCATTGGGCGGAGAGAAGAATTGAGACGTCTTGTCAGCAAGGATACATCATGGGTCCTATCCTTCGATGATGCAAGTCGGTCCTCTTCCTGGATTGACTCCCACGTGGGGAGTGGGATGCAATAGACTTTGTCTGATCCTTCCCGTGGAGCTTCCCCCTGTTTGAACAGTTCCACTCCGCATATTCGTGCGTAAGGAGACAATGTTGCAGGAATACGAATGACTTCTTTGTTCAGCATAGTCTTCAGGAATTGGTGATACGTTGAAGGGAAGATCCCGTATGTGCTTGTTTGATTTCCTTCAAAGTCTTCCATTGTTGTAGGATGCCATACGATCTTGCCTGAGCGAACCTTGGCCGTCCTGAGAGTCTTGAGAGTAATCACATTCGAAGAAGCTCCTGTGTCGATGAGAGCCATATTGAACTCTGAATCCTTGATGCGTGCAGTAACATGTAGGGCCCGGTTGTGACCTTTTTCTGTTTGATTGCAGCAAAACGTCTCTGCCCGCTGATTCTTCGAGAGGTGTAAAAGTTCGCATCAACTATCCAATAGAGAAAACGCTTCTTGATCCACCGGCCTCTGACTCATAGTGAGACTATTAACTTGAGGAGGATCGTTGTGAGGATCAGTCCCCAGTATAGGAATCTCCATGATAGGACCATTCATATCTGATGTTGCTTCTTTGATTAGGTCCATGTAGGTCCGCGCTGTACCTTCTCCGAGTGCGTTGAATGCATTCCTTGTTGGCTCCATGGGATATCGCGGTTCTTGTGGCAATCGATAAATTAATGTCTTAAGAAAATTGAGTACTTCTTTCTGAGTTGCAGCCATATCCGTTCGAGTATTAGCAAGGACTTTCTACCTCTCCATCAAAATATGCGATGGTAATGGGAGATGGTTTTCCTCTTGCTCCTCCAGCTCCTCATCCTGATGAAGGAATGGAAGTTATTTCTCTGGTAACCGCCGGAGGCGTTACACTCGAAGAAATGCCGAGGTTTGCAGCTATTCTGGCTCTGGTGACAAGAGGCGTCACTCCTAATGAGATATCTCTTCCCACTCCGCTGGTGCCGGTAGTAGAGGAAGCAATTCCACGAGATACATTGATGGCATTGACTGGCTGCACGGTGACACTTGGGATATCAATACCGAGAGTGTTGTCAATGCTAGTCCCGTCAGGATTGGTTGCTGATCCAGACCAAAGATCCACCATATTCGAAATCAGTAAAATTGAATTGGTATTGAAGAAAGTGACTTCACAACCGAGAGATTAATCTCCCACTATGGTCGCCAATTGTTTATGGGTAAAAACACTTCTGCTGGTTTTGGTAATTTGGTGTGTGTGGATGAGAAATGAATCTAAACCCTAAACAAATGCACTGCATGGGAGTGCTTTTGATTCGAGAGATCAATCTATACAATTCTGGCCTAAACCAAGAAATGGCCATTCCATACTTGTTTCGGTCACAAAGTAAAGGAGATGGAGTTGGTCTTAGGGAGGGAAGCGAAGAAGATGTTGAGATTGTGAAGGTGTAGGATGTTTATGACTTGTAACAGAAAGGTGAGAAGGCTTACGATTAATGAAAGAAGGCTCTGGGTGTTTGAATACATTTTGTATTAACACTTGGTTTCTGTGTTGTCTTCTGTCATTGGAAATAAGGAGGAAAACCTATTAATACAAGTCATTTGAGCCTTATTCACGTCTCTCATGGGAAGTGGAGAAAGTGGAGTGATGGAGTAGTGGAGTTGTGTGTTAGTGTCCCACGATCAGTCTTGCCCACTTCTCCCATCATCACTAACCGTCCATGTCTTCCTGACACGTTCTTGTGATGGCGCGTTGCACACTGTAAACCGCCAGACCAATACCCCAGTATGTATCCCCAAGTTTGTGACATGATTGATGTCTCGAGTGTGTGGATCGTGGGACCCACAGAAGGTAGCATGTAATGCTAGATTAAATAACTAAGTTATTTAGGAAGTCGATACTTGTGAAGTATCGTGTGTATTATATGTAGGTACTTCATCGAATATATTCAGCATGTATGAAGCATCGCTATTTTAAGGCTTAACGGAGTAAGTCACGAATTTATGCGTCTTAAAATAGCATCACGTCCAGCCTTCTTCGAGTGATCATTTTGGGGCTATATAAGCAACCCCTGACTTGGTCGATCACTCCATATGGAAGAGTGGTGGACGGTAATTGTGATGATTCCTCATTGGTAGACTGACCCATGTCTTAGGCTATCCGTACAATTTGGTGAAGTTGGACGTATGAGCTGACTTGCGACCCACATCTGCGACCGTCGGATTAGGGTTAAGGAGGTGCGCAAGTACCTCCTTTCAGATTGATCGAATCCAAGCATGGGAAGTGTTTTATGGAGAACCGATTAGGCATGCGTGTAGACGGCATGCTGGTGTCCATGTCCATACTTCAATGTCCCACGAAGGTGTGATCTAGGCCACTCAAGTTTACCGGTAAAGAAGAGTGGCTGAGATGGATTTGCGATAAGAATCCTGTGCCGCAAAGGATTCCTAAAGGGGCATGGCATGCCACCTTCAGGGAGCGCGAACCGAGGCGTCGAGCCACAGTTTGTATTGGTCGGTCGGACATGGAGATAGATGGGCCCATATTGATCATGTTGATACTCTCCGAACCTGCTTACTCAATTACTGGACCCTTCATCCAAGCTGGAGAAAACGAACGCTCATGATCGATTAGTGACACATGTAATATGCCGCAAACCCTAATTAGGGTTTTGGATCGGTCGTGTGTACACGAATTCACCCTAACGATTTGGTAGGCTATGCTCCCCCTTTGGGGAGGCCGACCATGTGGGACCCACATTGGGACCGTGATGATCATGGTGATACCTGACTGACGGTCATGGGTTTGATCTAGGCCATCCAAACATGCCAGCGAAGTTGGATGGTCGTGATCAATTTGAGACCCTTAGCGACCCTTAAAGCATCGCGCGCGGCCAAATCATGGGTGAACGTTTGCTCCTCCCTGGCTAGGTTGTGAGATGGTCGGCTATGTAGGTAAACATGGGGCCCTCCGGTGTGCACAACGGTGCTTGCGTGACCAGGGATGTGACGCTCTGCGCCATCCAATTATGCCGGCGAAGATGATCGGCCGTGATGGGTTTGAGACTACCGTAGGCAGTCTTTGCTCGTAAGAGTTCTTTCAAACAGCTTTGTACCAGCACGGACGTCCAACTCTAGGCTGGCGTTTGGTGGTTGTTTGACGAGCGTGATTTGTACTTGACCGATCATGGCGTAAATAGGTCCGCTAGTGGTCATTGTAGTGATAGCCTGCTCCTGCTAGGGTTCTTCTAGGCTAGTTAAATAATGTGGCCAACTTGCGTGGTCGTGATTATTTCTGAGACTGCTATGGACAGTCCAGATTCAATTATGCTCGATCGGGCTAGTATAACACACTGAGAGATGATTCTCTTTGTTAGAGAATGGTGTAGCCTGTACGGGTATTTCGTGCATGCCTTACTGTTGATACTTGGATATTCTTGTTACTCTGCTGAGAGTAACAATCAGTCATCATGCCACACCAACAATGAGAGTTCTGATGAGAACATCACAGGAAATACGAGGCGATTCATGCATTAATTGGTAATGCTAAGATTCACAGAATACTTGGGATTGTTGCTACATGCTCCATTCTAGGTGAATTAATAAAGCGAAGAAGTATTCATCACTCATCAAATAGCCTTATCTTTTGCAGGACGGCTGTACAAAAATTGGTTTTACAACTTTAGCCCTGAACTAAAATCCACCATCAACAAAACCTTGAACTAGTTTGAGTGAATCTTATATCAGAAGAGAATATTCTCAAGCATAAACAAACTAGGTGCAATCAGAGTTCAACCACTGTTAGTAAATCAAATCAATACGAAAACTAAAGATAAACCGCAATATCTAGTTTCCCACCAACGGGTCGCACTAGAGCTTCTCAATCCCAAAGAAGACTTTAAATTGAGGGGTCGTAAGAGATTTCACCTAATTAGATTACTCTCCTCTCCGATAGGCGGATTCACCAGTAACAAAGACAAAAGAGTAAGTCTAGGTTACGCATGATTAGTTTGCTAGAAATGCAAACTCAAAGTAGTTATATACAAGGAAGTTTGGACACCAAGGAATTTCCAAAACCAAAAATATTCTCAGGATATTTTTTATTACTCCACCAAATCCGGTTTTCATAATTCCTGTGAATGCACTGTCCAAAAATAATGATCGAAATCTCCTTGGAAAATCTTTAATTAGCAAATGCACATTACTAATTCGTATTTTCCATATATAATTAAATACCCTTAATTAAAAAGATTCTTAACTTATTTAAATTCGATCTTGGGATTTACTTCCTTCTTAGCCGTTAAGGAATATATTTGAACAAAATATAATAAGCATTAATGCACCGTGTTCAAAGAGTGGCGACATCTTACTCTTGCGAGTCTTTTCCATGCTTGCTCACATGAAACCGATTTACCACACTTCCGAACAAATTTAGAATTGGTTCATCTGACTTTCAAGAACTATGTGATTGATCAAGTACCACTCAATCACAACTCATGGGTTTACGGTTCTACCAAAACAAGTTTCGGTTCTACCTCCATGTGAGTACTGTGCATAGTTACACTAGCTTACCAAAGATACATCTGACTAGGTACTAGGATCGATTCCCCACATATATTTGGTATCTAACTTGTATGCACTGCACATGTCCATAGGATCGGTTCCCCCTTCCCAAAAACGTGTTTCACATGTTCATAGGATCGGTTCCCCTTTCTTCCATAAACCTTGATGCACCTCATACAGGGATCGGTTCCCCTTGTGATGCACTGCACCTCTTACTAGGATCGGTTCCCCTTTTCCAAGTAATAGGTTCAGACATACACAACCCGATCATACTCCTGGTGATTACTTAAGATTGGTTTCACTAATAAAAGTCATACCAATACATAATTCAGGCCTCATGTGAATAGTTTTACCAAGAACACAAACAAGTCATGAATGGTTATATTAATCACACATATTGGTCGTTCAAAAGATATGCAATGAAGAACATCCCCAATAACGCATGTCGATTTCCTTTTCGGTTCACAACACATATCATGAACTTACTTCCTTAGAACACATGTAAACATTGTTCCCTATGATGAAATCCTCACCTCATACCCATACATAATCACAATAGCATTCATACGATTATGTCGATGTCTTATATACAAAGTTTAATGGTAAAGCTAGAAAATTCATATTGTATTCCTTAATACTATGTCTATCTAGAGTGTTCATGCTTCATAGTTTTATGTTTTTAATATGCACGACTCAAAAGATACGTTAGGGAATGAAACAGTTCAAGTCAAATATCACTCACCTCAAGTGGAAGGATTATGTTGTCGTTAGGGAATGAAACAGTTCACAATACTTGTAATGTCTCACCCTAGTAATTTCAATCTAACCTATACGAAGTTGACTCTAGTACATTTAAATCAAGCGACTCTTAAATGAGTTTTGCTTCACTTAAATATGACAACCAAACTTGACATACCAACGCTTGGTGGGTTCAACCGAGCAATGCTATAACAATCTCTCCCTTTTTCAATTTTAGTGACAAAACCCTTACAATCATATGAATAAAAAAACTTATAAGAATTCATTACACATACGCTTGATTCCCGAATCCACGGCTGATGGTATTTATCAATGATATTGTAGTAAAAGGTTCGTTGATACTTGTGAAGGGAGATATTTTAGACTTAATTTCTATAAATAAAAATTACAAACTCAATTAAAAAGTGTTGTAATGAATAAATATGGAGAGACCAAGGCTAGGATTCCACCAATTTCCACACTCATATGGTTCATATATCAATTCTAAACAATAAAAGCTCAAATGATAAAGTTTTATTGACTCTAGTTCATTACCTCAGGTAGATTTCGAAAGTAATGGGTGTAAAATTAAAGCATGGGACATCAAAACTTCTAGGCTAAGCATGACCCATCAATTGTAATCACAACCATTTAATGAAACTCATAAATCAATTAAATAACAGTGCAAATAGTCATAACAAGAATTGATAGAATTACCAAATTTGTGAAACTTGGCTTCCTCCGTCGCCCCAGAGGATGGGTTTAGCTTCTCATCATGGAAACACGCTCAAAAATTGATTTCATTACTCAAAAGGTGCTTACAAGGATGAAAATATGTGAAAACAACAATTTTGTAACAATTATAATTATTGCAAACGCTACTGTTACAAAACGATATAAAGAAACTGTCGTTGTTACTGTTCAGCTGTCGCTGTGAAACTGTTGCTAAGCCTGAGAATAGTGACAATTTTTAATGACTGTCTCTAGCCGTCTGTTCTTCGTGTTCTTGATGATCACAGCAGCAGAAAAAAATATTCACTGCAGCTCTCGATTTCGCTATGTGACGTTCCAAACTCCTCCCCAAACTCTCCGTAACCCCTCTTCACATATCCTCAACCCTTTATATACTTCACAGGATCAAATATCTTCTGAAATAACTGCAAACAATCCGCCATTAATCCCATTATTCTCCACAACATTTCACGGGAGAATAATTTCCTTAAATCTCTCTGTCTCACTTCAAACAGCTGCAGGCACACTCCAAATCTATGCAGAAACTCCCAGATGGATTAGAACTTGTGCAAGGAGGAGTTTTACACGCAACCTCCACGAATAAACCCAACAGTATCCCGGGTTTTTGTTACTTTGTTTTCTTGAAACTCGGTGATACACTTTCCCTTTTTTTAAGTCTTTAAAGTCATTACGTCCCCTGTATTAGTCAAACAGGATAATAACATTCATTTTCATATACAAAATCTCCAAGTATCTCGTATAAAATTGAATCCAGGGAAGTACGCTGTGAACATATTTTTTTCCCGCCAAAATACGATTTCAAACGATGAAGAAGGGAGGTGACCTTAATCTACTGCACAAGTGCCTTTAACACTGGGTGCCCTTATCCAAATGTGGGTGCCTTTATCAATTTTCTCAGGGGCTCCAAATAGCATTTTTCGAGCAACATTTTCCACACAAGTGTAATTCTCCAATAACACCCAAATAAACATAAAAACACCAAAATTAGTACAAAAATTGAGACTAACAATAGAGACACTGAAGACAATTCAGACACAAAAATGTGTCTATCAAATACCCCAAAACTTATTATTTGCTAGTCCCGAGCAAATCTAATCTATAAAATAAAATGGCTACACTTAGCACGTACATCAAGCCGTTAAACCGCTAGGTGGCCCTAGTGGCGGAGTGTTGTCTCCCGAGGGTTTACCAGAGGTGTACCTACAAAACCTTTACTCTAGACCCTAGCTATCTACGCAGAACCTTGGAAGGCACTAAAGTATCTCCTTGGTTGGCATACTTATTGACTATAGGAGGAAGTACCCTGATGCGAAATTCGAATTGTTGTACACGAGTTTGCACTCAAGCATACTAAAATTCATATAAAGTGACAGAGCTCTACTCAGATAGTTTATGGACATCATAAACCGGAGTCAACCAATCACATGGATAGATTAAGAAGATGGACGTAGAGAAAAACGTGGATGATGTTGACTAAGGTGAACCTATCATAATGGACTGAGATACTGGTCTGGACTAATATCAACACACTGGCATATACAAGGGAACCAGTGGTCAATAATCCTAACTCTATGTCAACTCAGCTGGCATATACAAGGGTACCAGTGGTCGACTTTATTGTATTTATTCCGGTTGGTCTAGTGGTCTGGTCTCATTTTTCATTTTTTTTTTGTATCTCAGTCACTTTATTTCACCATAGCAATGGTAAAAAGAAAAATAAAAGAAGTGATCAGGATTCTTTCGATGTTTCCATCACAAGGATATGACGAAACTACCATGTTTTCTTTTCTAACACCAGAGCTTTGTGCTTTTATGAATAGACTCTTCTAGATGTTTCCATCTAATCATATTGGTTCCTCAACTCCTACAACCAAAATGTTTCCATCCACATAGATTGGTTAGTGCCGACCTTAATAGGCATGAATTTCTAGGCTCTGGAGTTTAATTATTGCAACTAAAAGTTTCCCATACCCCCAAACTTAAATCTAACATTGTCCTCAATGTTCTAAAGATGAAATTAAAAACATGAACAAGGAGAAACCGTTAACATTAGAAGGAAATGAGGAAATATATTACCATGTTGCAAGAGCAAGGGATACCTCCCAAGGTGTGCTAAGTTTAAAGTCTTCAGCCAGACATCAAATACCTCAAAAAGGAGCTTCACCTTCCAAATTCATACACCAATAGCCGAAATAGTTGTGGGTCCATAAGACCAAATAGAGCTAACACCAATATGAGACAACTGCACTGGTTCAGAAAAATGAATAGAAGGAGCACATCCTCATCTAAGGTTTTTGTCAAGACAACTGGGTTTATCTGGGGAAAGTAACGAAGCTTCATATGTGTGTTTTGATAAAGAGATTCATCCTAAATACTGGCCTCTAATACCTGGGTCACTTCCTGGAAAATATCAGGAGGATCGGGTTGCGGAGTCTAAATAGACTCAAGTAATATCTCAGACGCACAAGGCTCGAGTCCCAAGTTAGGGACTTCAATTAGGGATATGTGACGATCACAAGAACCATCACTACCCCCAAACTTAGGGTTTTCACTACTCACAGACAAACCTCTAACTATTGCTTGTATTTCTGGATCCTCAGAGTCCCTAAAGTACTCAAGAGCTTCTTCTAGTTCTCTACCCCCAAACTTAGGGTCATCATTATTCACAAAAAGACCTAACACTATTGCCTGGATTTCTGGGTCCGTAGAGTCTTTAAAATACTCAAGGGATTCTTCTAAAGATTGATCACACATTTGGTCTAAGAGAATGGTTTCCTCAAATTCATCAAAAGAATCTCCCAGTAAAGTGTCATGCCAATTATCCTGAACTAAATCCTGAACTAAAGTGCTAATCATATTCACTTCTTCTATATCATCAGAAGGATTTCTAGTAATATTAAAGATATTTAGTTCAGTGGTCATATTACCAAAGGATATGTTCATAATAAGCCCGGTCCTACAATTGATGACAGCGTTAGCTGTGGCTAAAAATGGGTGACCTAAAATCACCGGGATTTGAGCACTTGGGTCCTGAACAGGCTGGATGTATAGAAAAACAAAATCCACTAGATAAATAAACTTATCAACCTCAATCAGAACATCCTCTATGACACCACGAGGTACTTTGACAGACCTATCAGCTAATTGTAGTGTCATTTTAGTCGGTTTCAACTTACCAAGACCTAGCTGGGTGTATACATGATACGGGACTAAGTTAACACTAGCTCCTAAGTCAAGTAAAGCTTTATCGACCTTGTGATTACCAATCGCACAAGATATGGTGGGGCATCCAGGGTCCTTATATTTAGGGGGTGTTTGGTTCAGAAGAATGGAACTTACTTGACTAGCTAAAAAGGATTTCTTTTGGACATTAAGCTTACGCTTTCGTGTAAAAAGATCTTTAAGGAACTTAGCATAAGTAGGCATCTGTCTAATTGCTTCTAACAATGGAATGTTAATGTTCACCTGCTTAAATGTCTCCATTATCTCGTTGAAAGTCGACTCCTTTTTTGTTGGGGCTAACAACTTTGGATATGGGGATCTAGGCACAAAGGTAGTCCTATCAGGAATTTCTTGGGACTCCTTAGGAATTGTTTCAGTTTCCTCAGCTATGGGTTCCTCCTCTTGGGAAGTAGAAGGTGGAACTGCAGTATGTCCACTAGGCATGGCTACCTTATTGTCTACCATTTTACCACTCCTAAGGGTTGTAATAGAATTGACATGATTGTACGATTTATCTCATTTGGGGTTGGGATCTGTATGACTAGGGAACCTTCCATCTTCTCTTTCACTTATATACTTAGATATCTGGCTGACTTGAAGTTCTAATTTAGCAAGAGACTGGGAATTATTCTTAAAATTCTGCTTGGTTTCCTCTTGAAAATTAACCTGCCTCTTTATTAACATTTCTTGGCTTTGTGATAGCATATCCTGGCTCTTTTTTAATATACTAAGAGATTCCTCTAAGCTAGTCATTCTATTCTCATAAGGGTTCTGGAACTGGGCTTGACCTGAAGAGTTCTTAGCATAATCAAAAACTGGGGGAGGCTGAGAATTACTAGACTGATCTTGATTCTGGCCCTTAGACCAAGAAAAATTAGGATGGTTTCTCCAACCATAATTGCAGGTCTCTGAGTATGGGTCAAACTTCTGACGATTCTCAAACCTAGCATTGTTATAAACAACATGGGCTTGCTCTTCACTAACATGACCTTCCCAAAATGAGTTATTGGGTTCTACTCCACAACTAGAGACTTGAGAGGCTCTAATTCTATCATTAGGTTCAACAAAGGACCTATTTTTAGACTGACCCATTTCCAAAGCTTCTAACCTTCTAGACAAAGCAGCAAACTTAACATCTGACCCAAAGCTTATATTTACCACATTGGTGCTAATTCTATTGACCAAGAGTCTTTTAGGGGTTCAACACAAGACTCCCACTGTTGGTATTTTTCAGCTACATCACATCTTCTAAGAAGGAAAATGCTTCATCAGCGCTTTTACTCATGGATAAACCAGCGCACATAGACTCGACCATGGCTTTAGTCGAATAGTCCAAACCTTCATACATAATTTCAACTAGTTTCATTTTTTCGAACCCATGGTGAGGACATTGCGACAAAAGATCATTAAATCTCTCTAAAAACCTATAAAGGGATCCTCCTTCTTGTTGCATACTGGAACTAATTTTTTGCCTAAAAGATGCAGTTCTATGCTTAGGGAACCACTTTAAGTAGAAAGTAGCAGTAAGTTGGTCCCATGTTTCTATAGACCCAGATGGTAGATTATTCAGCCAAGACTTGCCTTTATCTCTTAAGGAAAAGGGGAACATCCTAAGTTTCAAGACTTTATCAGTAAGGTCCTTAATCTTAATTGTTCCACAAATTTCTTCAAAGTCCCTAATGTGAAAGTAAGGGTTTTCATCATCTTTTCCTAAGAATATAGGGATCATCTGAAGAATACCAGGATTCAACTCATAAGTAGCCGTAGAGGCTGGAAATTTAATGCACGATGCTCGGTTGGTCCTAGTTGGGTACATGTACTCCTTCAAAGTTGTCATTTTGGGCACATTAACAATCCTAGGGGTGAATTTCTCACTAAGACTTAAATTCTCAAAACTGAAGTTTCCAAAAACAGGGCTCTCCAAAGAAGAGTCTTCGAGCTCCCTATTTACAAAATAAGAACTTCTAGGCTCGTCACTAATCAAACGGCCAAAAGTATCTCTTTTCCAAGCACGCTCTCTAATGGACTCGAGCGATATTAGCATACACTAAAAAAATCCTAAGGAAGGGAGGTTCTAAGCAAACACACAGCAGGCTGACTCCACCAAAGAAAACCTAAATATTTCTAGCAAACAAAAAGCATGATGGCTCCACTTGGATTGTTTCTAGACCAACTTTTAATCCTTCGAAAGGGAATTCATTACAATTTAAGCAAACCCCTATGGAATTAATCCAAGTCAAAGTAAGTTGAATAGAGGTGAGGGAAGCTCAGTGGAGCTTTGATACCCAATGCCTCACCGCATTGCAAGGCGGCGCAGTCACGCATTCAACTCACAGAAACCATCATGAACTTCAAAGTATGCTTAAAAGAGTAACCAATATTTTTCGAATGACTTTCCTATTAAGATCGTTACCCTATCGGTGTCGTTCTAGTCAAAAGTTTAAGCTTAGGTTCGCGTTGGAATCATTTTCCTAAGGCGGGCAAGAATAGAACGGTGATGAAATCCGAACCCTTATCTTGTATGGCCAGTCCTTGCCCTTTACTAGGAAAATTAAAACAACCGTATTCAGTTCCTCGACATATATGAAAACGAAGGAATACAGTAACTCGCTGACAGGGGATTCGCGAGTGTTTCGACAAACTTACCTCCCATACCAGACGGGGGATGAACCGTTGTAGTCGACTCGGGCCACGACTCCTATGTAATGTACGAACCCGAGGGGCCGAGGTGATATCGTAATCACCGTCCTTCTCTGCAAACAGTTTAATATTTAATTTTACCCATCCTTAGGGTTTAAAAATAAAAGAATGTCCAAATGTCCAAGTCCAAAGTCCAAAGAGTAAAGTGCAAAAGAATTTTTTTTTTACAAGAATAGAGAAATCCTAATACAATCTAAAAAAAAAATAAACTTTTTTTTTTCTCTCTTTTTTTTTTAAAAGAAAAAAATCTTCTTCTTTAGCTCCTTTTGCTTTGCCTTTTACTCCGAGTTTTTTTTAAGTATTCACCAAAAGCTTTGGCAAATTTTCCTTTTGCTCCAAATTATGTAAGGAAAAGACAAAAAACAAAAATGTAAAGAAGAAAAAAATAAAATAAAAACAAATAAAAACCTAAAAAAGAAAACAAAAAAAATAATCTAAAAACTCTAGCCTAAAGACAATTCCGTGTCGACGGTGCCAAAAATTGATGGTATTTATCAATGATATTGTAGTAAAAGGTTCGTTGAGACTTGTGAAGGGAGATATTTTAGACTTAATTTTTATATTACAAACTCAATTAGAAAGTGTTGTAAAGAATAAATATGGAGAGACCAGGGCTAGGATTCCACCAATTTCCACACTCATATGGTTCATATATCAATTCTAAACAACAAAAGCTCAAATGATAAAGTTTTATTGACTCTAGTTCATTGCCTCAGGTAGATTTCCAAAGTAATGGGAGTAAAACTAAAGCATGGGACATCAAAACTTCTAGGCTAAGCATGACCCATCAATTGTAATCACAACCATTCAATGAAACTCATAAATCAATTAAATAACAGTGCAAATAGTCATAACAAGAATTGATAGAATTACCACATTTGTGAAACTTGGCTTCCTCCGTCGCCCCAGAGGATGGGTTTAGCTTCTCATCATGGAAACACGCTCAAAAATTGATTTAATTACTCAAAAGGTGCTTACAAGGATGAAAATATGTGAAAACAACAATTTTGTAACAATTATAATTGCTGCAAACGTTACTGTTACAGAACGATATAAAGAAAATGTCATTGTTATTGTTCAGCTGTCATTGTAAAACTGTTGCTAAGCCTGAGAATAGTGACAGTTTTTAACGACTGTCTCTAGCCGTCTGTTATTCGTGTTCTTGATGATCACAGCAGCAGAAAAAAACATTCTCTGCAGCTCTCAATTTCGCTATGTGATGTTCCAAACTTCTCCCCAAACTCTCCGTAACCCCTCTTCACATATCCTCGACCCTTTATATACTTCAAAGGATCAAATATCTTCTGAAATAACTGCAAACAATCCGCCATTAATCCCATTATTCTCCACAGCATTTCACGGGAGAATAATTTCCTTAAATCTCTCTGTCCCATTTCAAACAGCTGCAGGCACAATCCAAATCGATGCAGAAACTCCCAGATGGATTAGAACTCGTGCAAGGAGGAGTTTTACACGTAATATCCACGTATAAACCCAACAGTATCCCGGGTTTTTGTTACTTTGTTTTCTTGAAACTCGGTGATACACTTTCCATTTTTTTACGTCTCTGAAGTCATTACGTCCCCTGTTTTAGTCAAACAGGATAATAACATTCATTTTCATATACAAAATCTCCAAGTATCTCGTATAAAATTGAATCTAGGGAAGTACGCTGTGAACATATTTTTTTCCCGCCAAAATACGATTTCAAACGATGAAAAAGGGAGGTGACCTTAATCTACTGCACATGTGCCTTTAACACTGGGTGCCCTGGGGATGCCCTTATCCAAATGTGGGTGCCTTTATCAATTTTCTCAGGGGCTCCAAATAGCATTTTTCGAGCAACATTTTCGACACAAGTGTAATTCTTCAATAACACCTAAATAAACATAAAAACACCAAAATTAGTACAAAAATCGAGACTAACAATAGAGACATTGAGGACAATTCAGACACAAAAATGTGTCTATCAACAACACATAACCTGCATTCATTCAATCCTCAAATATGCAGCAGCAGCACTATAATAACAAAGCTTATACTCCCCCTAAAGGTGAGCTAGGTAGATTTTTAATCCGCACATCTTTGTTATCCCATTCATATGATATGTTACTCCCCTTTAGTCTATGCTTTTCCTCATTCGTTAGATAAACATTTCAAGGACCATTGTCCTCTTCCCTAGTGACACCAATCAACCATAAATTGATACCAGCATCACCTGTTTACTCCATATATTTTCCCCCTTTTTGTCACAAAAATGACAAAGAAGCGAACAAATAAAGGACAACACGAAAAGGATCTTACAAATCTCAAAGTAGACTTGCAACTGGTTGAGTCAAGCATGAGGGTTCCACATACCATTTTTGATAACCAATATCAAAGCCGAAACTACAAGTAATTACGTTTTGATATGTTATCATGGAAATAATTTCCCGAAGCAATTTTCCCAAGTAGTTTAGCAAACCAAAAATCAACTAAGCAACTTAGTTCCTTTGCTAAACCGATTGTATAAATACAACCGCTTCATTCGATAATACCAAAATAAAGATAAACAACATTTTTCTCATCAGGTTCTAATTATCCATATAACTTGGACCTTTAGATTTCAAACAAGCAAAATACTAGGTTAGTTAACTAGCATTTCCTTGTTTAGGATTTCGGCTAGACTTGAATAGCCGAAACCTCCATTTTGATAAGTCTAACTAAGATCAGAATTAACTTAACTTAGCTTATCTGGAATCGAATTGGACTAAACAACTCGTCACGTCAACATATTCATTCGTTAAGCCATAAATAATTCATACAAACCAATAAATCAACTTGCATAATTATTCACCTCAACCGGATACAATAGAAACAACATATATAAACCAAGGTTTCACTATCGCACCGAAATTTTGTAAGCTTAAACAATTGATACTACACAATAAAGCACAAATAACAATTGTTTTACTTAACTGGAAGCAATTGAATTAACATAGACATTAAAGCACCGCAATTGCACCAAATTTTGTAAGCCTAAACTAATGATATCACACAACAAAGTAAGATAACATAAGTTTTACTTAACCGGAAACAATTGAATCACAAACAATCCATACATACATAATGGAATAAACACATCAATTGTACCAACAATTTCTTTTAAGCAAAAGAAATATATATATCAAATAAAAAAGGATTTTCTTAAAACAGGAAAACAATTAACTAACAAGATTGTTACCTCAATTTCACATCCAACTTCTCCAAATATGATTCCATCGCTTTCTTCTTCCAGGAGAATTGATATCGAAATACCATCATATTGTCATTATCATGCCAAAAACAAAAGAATAGCAACAACCAACCTTTACCAGAGAAAGGTTAAAAATCGGTTTTAACAATTGCAAGCAAAAGTTGAAAACCGTCGAAACACATATGCTTTTATGCTAAACCAAAACCGATTCAACATATTGTGACTTTTTCACATATTGTTTCTATAGGAATCCTTCATGATCCTTTGATAAAGCCTACCAACTTGGGCTAGAACTTAATCCTCCTAAATCAAAAAGTCACCAAAACCATAAGGGTACACAACATATTATAATATCGAATATCAATGTTATAAAACCGAAATCAAACATCTCATACACATACATAGCAAATAAAATAAAGCATTAAAGTACCGGATATGTAAATCAAAACTATCACAAGAAAAATTATAAATCAAATAACTTTATTCATAATATTTTTATTCAATAGACTTATACAATCAACGAAAGCGATCAGAAATTGATGTCTATTTTTCTAGATTAAGTATTACAGCATATAACTTAATCTATAGTGGTGCTCTTGTTGTTCACCGAAGTTTCTTCAATTCAGTGTTCAAATTATTAAAGCATGTCTCAAGAGACTTGTCTGCAACCACTTCTTGTTTCTCTATCTCTTCAACAAGAACCTTGAGTTCGGCAAGAGCTTCTTTTGCTCCTTCGATTTGTTCTTTTAACCAATCATGATGTCGGACTGTCATAACTAGATCAGTTTCCAGTTTTTCAAAACTTTGGATGTATTTATTCATACTATTTGAATGAATCCACTTGACTTTGGTTGGATATTGTTTGTTGTAGACCAACATACATGACTCATCTTGTGATCCAACCGAACTCTCAGAATCATAATCAGACATGATTTTTGATCTGCTTCTTTTCTTCTTCTCAGTATTGATTCCTTGATAATCTTTAACCTTTTGAGCCTCCTCCTTATTAGTCTTTGAGACACTGCGAGTTATTGGAGGCATGCTTGGTTATATATAAGATGATTGATCAGGGTATCAATATACTGAAAGTAATAGTTTCTCTTTAAAAAGAGACAACTTTTTCGAACTGAAAATCAGTAGAATCCGAAAATATTAAGGAATATATTTTGTTTCCTATTGTCCGAACTTCTTGGTTTTATTCAAAAATTCCAAATAAAACTTATCATGATGAACATGAACGATTTTTGGATTTACAACTATCCATAAAAATCTACAACTTTTTCTGATAATCAATTACACAAATTACATGTGCTCCAGATTTATTGTGCCATTCCCATCCATAAAAACGAGCACAGAAGCGGATGAGAATGCACAATCTTGATGCAACTAGGTTGTATCGCAATAAGCTTTTTCAAGCTTATATTGAATATCAAAAACATAGTTAATGTTTCTTTTAGGGAATTTCTGCCCAATATATTTTCTCCCAAGATGATTATCTTTTCTAACTCTAGAGATATGATCATGTGGAGAAATTGTACCGATGTGAGAATTCTCAGAGACTGATAGATCTCTCTTAATTCTTTTAATGAGATTTTCATAATATTTTCTCATTCTAAGGACTTCCTTATGATTCACATCAGTGCGACTATCTGAAACAATTATTGGAAATCCCTCATTATTTCTTTTGGCAGAGATTCTCTTTTTCCCTTCCTTTTGGAATCGTTCTTCATCAAAACAAGAATTGTTTCGATATGGACGAGGAGGAATCTTCTTCCAGAAGCTATTGTCAACTCTTTCCTCTGATTTTGAGTTGATCTTATAGGGTTGTGGCATAATCTGTCTTTCTACTGAGGAATGATCTTTTAACTTTTTAAGACAAGAAACTTCCTTCAAAATTTTTTCCACCGTATGTTGAAGAGGTATAAGTTTCCTGTCAAGTGACTGAAAAGTGTATTCCTTAAGATCATTATCATGGAATCGGTTCAAAGTTTCCTTTGGACAAGATTTCATTTGATCATCAGTAGATATAGAAGCTTGTTTTTCATCCTCTTCTGACTTGATGTAGTTCGGTAAACTACCATCATCTTGATCTGTTTCAGATGTGACTAAAAACACAACATTATTTGTCAGAGTCATTGGACATGTCTCTTTATCAATAGAATTAACAAGTGCTTCTAATTTGACGGTGAGATTCATATTCTCTTCAGCCAGACTATCCAGTTGAATGTCTTTATTTCTGATCTCCTGTTTAAGAAGATTTGACTCTGTCTTTAAAATCATCAGTTTAGAAGACATAGATTTTATAGGCTTTAGGAGTTTTATCAACTCTTTATCAACATCTTATTTTTCGTCAGAAAAAGACGTAGATGTTTTCGCAACTCCTGGATCATGAGTCAACGAAGTAGTAACATCTTCAACCTTTGAGAAGTCATACTCTTGCTTAACGTTAACTGAATCAGACATGGATTCAATTCTTATACGATGGATCACACCAAACACAGATTGTTAGATCCTTTCGTGTTTGCCTGCTCTGATACAAATTGAAAAGGCGAGGGTACCCCAAATATACCTCAAGCTATTACTTTTCCTTCCTATAAGTCCTTTCCCCGAAAGTGATTATCCATGGACTAAGTCGAGACAATACAACAAATCGGTTCACACTTTGTTTGATCGTCTATGGATACGAGATTGAGACAATATAACAACAAAGTGTGTTTACTTGTGTTGATGGTGGATTTTCATTTAAAGGATAAAATTGTAAAAGCAAAAAAATTATGCGCTAACATCTTGTAAAAGATAAAGCCATTAATAAGTGATGGATACTCCTTCACTTTATTAATTCACCTAGAATGGAGCATGTGGCAACAATCCCATTCTGGGAATAAAATACACGAAATTCATCCAGGTTGGAGCATGTAGCAACAATCACATATACCCTGTGAATTTCCAGCATTATTAATTAATGCGCAACCAGCCTTGTATTTCCTGTACTCATTATCAGTGCGGCATAACAACTGAGTGTTGTTCTCAATAGAGCAACACGAATCTCCAAGCATTATAATGAAACATGTACGAAATACCCGTATAGGCTGCAACTCTCGGTGTGTTATACTAGCCCGATTGAGCATCCGGACTGACCGTATCAGTCTGGATATGATCACGACCATCCAACTTAACCAGCATGATTGGATGGCCCAGATCAATTCCATAACCCCCAAGCAGGTATGGAATATCCTTTGCCGAACCGATGCGGGCCCCGCATGGTCGGCCTCCCCAAAAGATTGTCCTAGCTTTCCAAAAACGTCCAAACCATAGCAGTATGGACGCAAAACCCTAAATTAGGGTTTGCGGCACATTACATGTGTCGCAAAACAGTCTCAAACATCCATCTTCGCAGGTATAGATGGAGGGTGCAGATGTAGATTCAAAGGGAACGGAGTATGTCAACACAATCACCGTGGGCTCACCTACATACCTGACCAATTGGTCAGGACCAACCATAGTTGGTCATTCCAAATCGTGTTCCTGAATGGAGCATGACGCACGACCTTGAAACCCAAAATTAGGGTTTTGAATCACGAGCGTCAATTTTCTCTGGCACGAATGGAGGGTCCGAGATTAGATCAAAGCACGTCCGGCCATACCAACATGACCATCGTAGACCCGTCTATCCCCTCACTTGATCGGGTAAGACCGAACTCTTCTTTTCTCCTCGGTTCGCGCGCCTCCAACATGCATGGTCGCTCTTTCCAAATTGCAAACTAATCTTAGCCGCTCGATTTCGCCGGACGAATTGAGTGGCTTAGATCATGTTTTCATGGGATGGTAAGGCATAGGCGTGAACACCAGCCTACTACCTACACGTTGGAGCAATGGGCCAAGACCGACCAAGCCTGGTCGTCTTGGAACGTCCGCTCGAAGTTGGTACGGCGTGCGGCTTTTGCGGCACCAATTTTCTGTCGCAAGTTGATCTCAACCACACAACTTCGCAGGACGAATTGAGTGGCCTAGATCACACTTTCGTGAGACAATAATGTATGGGCGCCTACACCATCATGTTGTCTACACACATGCACGACCGACCTAGCCAAATTTGTGTCCCAAGCTTGGATTCGACCAAGCTGAAAAGTGATGCTTGCGCACCTTTTCATAAACCCTAATTCCATCAACGGTCGCAGATGAGTATCTCAAAGATCATCTCGTCCATCCAACTTCACCGGATTGGCTATATAGCCCTGGTCAGGAGTTAATTGGTCAGTGTGGCGTCATGGTGATCACCAACCGTCACTCTACCACACCATGTGATCGATCAAGGGAGGGTTTGCATGCGCAACTTCCAAACCATCACATTAAGTAGGCTGGACATGAAGTTACTTTGAGACTCTCAAACAACGATGCTTCATACATGCTGAATATATTCGATGCATTACCTGCATAGTATACACATGATACTTCACAAGTATCAATTTCCTAAATTCTTCCTGAGTTTTTCTTTCGGGCTGTTTTCTCCTCCCGAACGAGTTGAAAACCTAAATATCCTCACATAAGGAGATAGGAAATTTGTTTCCGGTTAATTTGAGGGGCGGACCGTCTAAATCCGAGTCCGTACTAGAATTCTACAACGATTCTAGCAAAGGGCGCTAATTAGGGTTTCTAAAACGAAGGCGTGCAGCGATCAATGGTTGCCCCTCCTTTCAAGATGCAAAATCTCGACCGTCGAAGGTCACCAAGCTAGCAAGTTTCCCAAGCCTGAATTTCCAATCAACAACAACATGTTACATGTTTTCCAAAAACATTCGAGACATCAATCATGTCACAAACTGGGGGATACATACTGGGGTATTGGTCTGGCGGATTACAGCATGCATCGCACAATGCGCCATCACAAGAACGTGTCAGGAAGTCATGGACGGTTATTGATGATGGGAGAAGTAGGAAAGCCTGGTCGTGTGACACCAACACACTACTCCACTACTCTATCACTCCACTTTCTCCACTTCCCACGAGATACGAAGGTTAGGCTAAAAGACTTGTATAAATAGGTTCTCCGCCCTATTTTTCAAACAAGACAAGACAGAACAGAGAGAGAATAACACAGAAACAACACAAAGTGTTAATACAACCGTATTCAAACACCTAGAGCCTGCTTTCATTATCCGTAAGCTTGCTCGCCTTTCTGTTACAAGTCATAAACAAGCCTACACCTTCACAATCTCAACACCTTCTTCGCTTCCCTCCCTAAGATCAACCCCATGTCCTTCACTATGTGACCGAAACAAGTCTGGAACGGCCATTCTTTTTGGTTTAGGCCGGACTTGCATAGATTGACCTCTCGAATCTACAAGCATTCACCGCACAGTGCATTGGTTTAAGGTTTAGATTCATTCCTCATCCACACACCCCAAATTACCAAAACCTGCAGGAATAGTTTTCACCCACAAACAATTGACGACCACAGTGGGAGGTTGATCTCACGGTTGTAAAGTCAATTTCTTCGATACCCGGTTCGGTTTCCGCAATTTCAAGAGGGTAGATCTTAGGACCAATCTAATCATCAATTCATTTCAAGATGGAAGAACTCAGGTCTGGATCAGCAATCAATTCTGACGGAGCTAGTGTGGTAATACTCCCGGTGTCGATGTACCTGTCAGTGGAGCTACCGTGGTCAATACATCTCATGGAGCCGTCACTTCTACCACCAGCGCCAGTGTAGCAGGAGATGTTCCAGTAAGTGTAACACCTCCTATCACCAGATCCAGAGCAACCGCAAATCCCGGCATCTCCTCAAGTGTAACACCTCCAGTAGTCACCAGAGCGACAACTTCCACTCCTTCATCAGGACGAGGAGCCGGAGGGACGAAAGGAGGACCATCTCCCATTACCATTGCAGACTTGATGGAGAAGCATGACGTTCTTGCTAAGATTCAAACGGATATGGCTGCAACTCATAAAGAGGTAATAACTTTTCTTAAGACATCAACTGATCTATTTCCATAAGAGCCGCGACAGCCCCTGGAGCCAACAAGGAACACATTCAATGCACCGGAGAAGGTACTTCAGCGGCGCATACCTACATGGACCTGATCAAAGAAGCGACATCAGATATGAGCGGTCCTGTCATGGAAACTCCTACACTAGGGACTGATCCTCACAACGATTCTCCTAAAGTCAATAGTTTCACTATGAACCAGAGGCCGGTGGATCGGGAAGCGGTTTCTCTAGTGGAAAGTTTATGTGAACTTTCACACCTCCCGAAGAATCAGCACGCGGAGACGTTTTGCTGCGATCAACCAGAGGAAGGTCACAACCGTGCCCTACATGTCACCGCATGCATCAAGGATTCAGAGTTCAAGACGGCCCTTATCGACACAGGAGCGTATTCGAATGTGATTTCTCCCAAGACTCTCAGGACATCCAAGGTTCTCCCAGGCAGGGTCGTACGGAAGCCTACCACAATGACGGACTTCGAGGGAAACCAAACCAGCACATACGGGAGAAGCTCCGCGGAAAGAATCAGACAAGTTCGTTGCGTCCCACTCCCAACGTGGGCGTTAATTTAGGAAGAAGACCGGCTTGCATCATTGAGGGCTAAAACCCACGATGCATCTTTGCTAACGAAGCATTCTTCTCCATCCTGTAAAGCCACGACCCACGTTCACACGAAGAGGGAACAAACTTTTGTGGTGAGTCGTGACCAGAAAGGAAAACGGTATACCGACGCTACCATTATCAATTAGCAGGGGAGACTGTTACCCAGTCTCTCCACCCAATGGAATGCTATAACAACAACAAACCACAAGAGCAAGTGCTAGATGCTCCACAACAGCTGCAAGATGGCACTAACTCCACAACTGATGAGATTGAAAACGTTGAGGAATATCCTAGGCATATCTCCATCAGCTCAACCTTGTGTACGGATAAATGCACGAATCTCGTGGAACTTCTCAAAGAGTACCAGGACATATTCGCTTGGAGATATGAACAAATGCCAGACTTATATGAAAATTGGTCACCCATCATCTACATGTCATACCTGGATCCAAGTCGGTTAAACAGTTGCAGTTCAGACACGAGGAAAATGGATAGATCAGGTGTTGCATAGACTTCAGATACTTGAACAAGTGATGCTCCAAAAACGATCCTCCTTTACCTAACATCGACATGTGAGTAGATGAAACCAGAAGACACGGCATGTTATCCTCCATGGATGGATGTATCGGCTACAACCAGATAAGGGTGTATGAGCATGACGCAAGTAAGATAACTTTTCGAACTTTTCTCTGAAATTTTTATTATACCATACTGCCATTTGGTTTAAAGAATACCGGTGCAACGTATCAACGCTCTATGATGGCAATCTTCCACTGGAGCCGATACCTCAAGGGAGCAACCTCAAGAGGATAACGATGTCCACGCGTCATATTGAGCAAGATCCGGGCGAGTCACTCTATCAGACAATGGTCGAACAAGATCCAGGAGAGTCACTTTATCAGACATTGGTACATGTATATCATGCTATGTTGGAGATTATGCGCTTTTAGGCATCCTCTGGAGCTGTTGAACACTTATCTACAACAACATATGCCCTGATAGAAAGAACCAGGCATGCCGGTAATAAAGAGCCTCATAATGTTCGTAGGGGCATATATCTCACCAACATGCGATACAACCTTCAGCCTTCTGTAAGCAGTTCCATGAAGCAGCAAGAGGAAAACCACTGAAATATAACATCCTGCGCGTCCACCAACTTCAACTCCAGTACCACATGCACGACTCCCATAATGATGAAACAACGTCCAAGATATTCCATATCTGGCTCGACAACAACCACTACGAACAAAACATGTAAACCACGCTTGGGGACTGAGGCTCAGCAATGAAGTTCCTTCACTGTCAGTCAAGGACTTCTTCAACACGAGAGAGATGATAAGTCAAGAAGCATGGAATTCGCAAGGGTAAATCGAACTGAAGAGGAAGCCACTTCAACGCTCCCTCCAGCAGAAGCTGCTTCAATGGTCTATTAAAGAGCCGCCTCAACGCTCTCTCTGGAACCAACGTTCGCTTCAGAATCCTACTTCAACACTCTCTCCAGGATCCACCTCAACGTTCGCACCAGAAGCTACTTTAACATCCTCTCGAGCCATTTTAACGCTCAAGCTGCATCAATAATCTGCGCTCTAGTCAAGTTATCTTTGATGTACTCATTGCTCAACATACGTCTCATCCATCCTTCATGAGGGCCCAGAGGAATATGAAAAAACCTTGAAGTCGATGGGAGAAGGGTTATCTTGTGGAACATATATTTTCATATAGTTGAAAGGGCGCGGTGAACAACTAATTTTTTGCAGTAAATCATATAGAGAAGAAGACAAAGAAGCATAGGAGGAGAGAGTTTCTTATATATCAGCAGCCAGGTTACATGGATACAATAACATATATATCCATGTAAGGGAAACCCTAGGTATATCTAGTTGGGCCGCACATCCATGGGCCGTAGGCCCTACAACACTCCCCCTTGTGCGGTCCAATAGATTTCCGAATGCAGTGCTTCACATAGAGTGCTTCGAATATAGTTCTTCAAATGTTGTTTTCTCCTTGATTTCTTGTGCCGAAATCAATTGCCTCGTTAAAACTTTGATAAGGAAAAACCCAGTGGGATTAAACCTTGGTACAAATCTTCACATGTAGTACTTCACATGTAGTCTTGTACTTTACATGTATTTCATCACATGTAATACGATCTTCAAAGATTGATGAGTCTAAGTTAATTTCCTCGTTAAAACTTCGCCAGGGAAACCCAGAGGGAAAAAACCTGACCTAAATAGAAAGAGTACAATATTAAGCAAACTTAGATCATAGTTGGATGCAAATATGTTGCCTCATTAAAACCTTGACAAGGAAAACCCCATTGGGACAAAACCTTGACGAAGGGAAAAGAGTACAACATAGCAGATGCAGGTAAAGTTGATCCGTCGCAGATGATCACTTTGTTCTGTTGAAGTTGACTTGTTGCTTAATAGCTCTTAAGGCAGAAAATCCTCATGGGAAAAACAATAGCCTTAGATGGGAAATTACATTCTCGGTGTTTGTTGTTGTCTCATTAAAAACCTTTCAGAGTAACAAAACCCTGTGGGAAAAACTAACCTCGGTGAAGGAAAAGAGTTCGACATACCATTAGATGCTCCCCCTGATGTCAGACAATTTTCGTTAGTCTAATGCATTCAGAAGGGGTTTATCACACTTTACTTTGGTGACTTGAATGTTTATAAGACAATTTTGTTGATTCTGGAAGTTACGTTGCTTAATAGAATATCGCATTTCATTTCTCTGGTCCAGATATTTTCAGTAATATCAACGACGATCTTTATGTCTTCAACGTTCAACATACTTGATGTTTTTAGTATTGTCTCGCTAAAAACCTTGTCGAGTAACAAAACCCTTTGGGAAAAACTATTCTCGATCGAAGGGAAAAAGAGTACTAAACAGCTTCAATTTCGAAGTAAAATTATGTCGACATCATATCCTTGGATCCTCCCCCTGATGTCGGCATCTCCCCATGATTACTTGCAGAGTTGTTCTAGACAGTTCCTTTAGTCATGTACTTTTCGAAAATGAATATCGGTAATAAATTAGAAAATAATCTACCATATCTCCCTCTGATTACTTTCGTTGGAGAAGAGATTATTGTTCCTTCATAATCAACAACTTTGGATTGCAATTTCATTAGCATTCCTTTTAATGTCTTTGTAGGGATAAAACAAATTTATGTCAATGGTTACTTTTAAGTACATGATTACATTCACTATACCATTCCAATGACATTGCGTTGGCGCTAAGCTATATCTGGCTAACAAGTTCCTTGAGGATGCAAAATTTTATCGAGTACATTATTATACTAAGTACAACAATGCGTCTATTGTACTTAGATATGGGAATTTCATCTCCCAACACATCTTCGTCATATTCCTTTGGACGAAATGGTTACTTGCTTACATTTGAACCTTGAATAATCATGGGAGTGCTATCAGGATGCATGTCTTTGTTAAATTTCCTGACAACTTTAGACATATGCAAACTGGTGGAATAATATGCCACAAGTTCAGTATTCGATCGAGCTTTCCCTAGATTTTTCATCTCAAATTCGTATTTTAAATAGCTTTTAAGGTTTCTTATTACATCAAGAGTACACATCATGTCTGTAAAATCAACATAAATAGCTACAATTCCAAATCAGGAACTTTCTTGTGAATACGCAAGGAAAAATAACTTACTTGTCTATCCCCTCCAAATCAAATAGCCACTTAGACGGGTTTACCACATCCGTCTGATTGCTTGAATCTATAAGTGAGCGTTCTATCTAACTATAAACGCACTCTGTGGTTTAGAGTCATTTGATTTGGGAAACAAAAGTCTATCAAGTACTTTTGTAAATATCTTCTATCTCTTGATTCTTTCAGAGATACGTAACAACCACATACATATGCTGCATTTCAAGTCCTTTTGAAATTACCAAGCTAACTAGATAGCAGAACTTTATAATGTTCATTACAAAAGAACAATTCCAGGGTTTATGAGAAACCTCGTTCCACAAGGCGAGTTTTTTTTACTTTAAGACTACTTTCTTCTCATTATGCTTTATGACAAATTAATAATGTATGTCCAATAGGCTTTACACTTGGTTGGTTAGCACTACCACACCAAATACCCGTATATTTGTCAAAGAACTAAGTTCTACCTGGATTGTGTAGGCCAAATATGCTATTTATTTGAAATTAATCAAAATAAAGAATGGATCGATCTCATTGTACTCTACTTATGGAGCGACTATTTACGGATTATATCATCAATGTGCACGCATGATCCTTCCATTGACTCGTGTGCATTCTCATAATCCGTCAGGATTTCATTGTTCTCTAGAATCATTTAAAACTTCGGAGCGTATTCCAGTATGATTCATGGACATATTCAGAGACAATCTTATGAGATGATATAAATAAGTTGTGCCTTACTCACCTACTTCCTTTCTATGTGAGCATTGATCGAACCTGGTGGTCTCTCCATCTTCCTTTATGGAGCCACGGCCTCAACTACACTTCCACCAAGTGTAATTGCAACACCTTAGTCTATGGTGTACCCCATAATGAGGATTTCTAACCTTGCAGGAATATTTGCAGCTGGTATGTGTGATCTTGTCACTTTAGCGATATCAGTGTACGTTCTGAAAATCGATTATTCTTTGTCAATTCACATTTACATTTGTGGAGTACAAGAATCAACATGAGACATAGTGGGAACACACCATAACAATTCCCGTCGTTCCCTAAGAAAATAATTTTTCTTATCTCCCCCTACGACGGGAAGAATGTCTCATTAAAATGACAACCCACAAATCTAGTGGTAAGAGATCTCCTTCCAAAAGTTTTAAAATGCGGATAATTGTTGGGAACTCATTTCCAACATAACTACTTAACAGTTTTGAAAACCCATCATAGTACGATGTGGAGTCGTAATGGCACATATATAGTGTAACCAAAAATGCGTAAAAACACGAATGTCAGGCTTAAATCCAGTTACCAACTGGTACGCATAAAAGGTTGACTAATATTGGGTTCTAAAAACAAATTAAGTAAGATGCGTGTAATATTGCATATCCCCAAAGCAATAAAAGACAGGTTGGTACGCATAACCTATTCCTTAGACACCATCTGTAACCTTTGATGGTAGCCTCTGCGAGACCATTTGGTATAAGATATTCTATATTGATCTTATTAAACATGCAATATTCATCAAGTCCTTTTGATGTAAATTCTCTAGCATTAACAAGGGTGGTTAGCCTTTGTACTTTGCATTGTGTAATATGTTCTAGGAGTTTTCAAACGCAAATTTCTTGGGAACTATAACTAGTCCAAAATGTCAAAACATTCACCAGATCCATTAGTCACTTTAATGGTCCGCGTTCTGCATGAATATTTTTCTAAAGTTCACCTTGTTTTCTTTGTAATATGGAAATTTTACCATTTGCATCTTAGGATGGTCTCGATCCTGTTTTACTGAAGACTTTGTAAAGATGAGTGATATGCTTTCTTATTTAAAAGCATAATGTGAGGGAGGAGGGGGTTGTGAATCTAGTACTTTAGAAAACACTTATTGAGAGATATGTCATTACTTCGCATTCTGTCAATATTGTTCCCATTTTTGTTCACTCAAATAAAGTGATGTTCGCATGAGTCCTTTCAAAACGATCATCATGTCACAACCAAAGTGCCTTTATGGTTATGTCAAAGTCTATATGAGTCAATTTCTAACATTTCATCGTCGGAGTCAATATGGATTCAATAATCCAAATTAATACTATAGTGATTTACATTGCACTAGATTGACTCATTAGTTTCTCTAAAATATATTTCCTTCCAAATATATTAGAGGCTATAAAAGATGCAATCAATTACATTCTCATCACTGTGAGTTTCCATATGATATCCACTCTCATGGGTTTCTTTGGAATTTAACAAGGTGATTAGCTCTCAGTACATATAGAGCTTTTGTGACTTTTTTTCATCTTGGAAACAAATTTTGAACAATGCTTCGCTCAATTATCCAATCATCGTAGTCATATTATAAGGAAGTAGTTCAACAAATAGTTTAAATTCCTTAAGATAATCAAAGAAAAACAATTATGAGTTAGACACTTGGGTCTTGAGAGTTTTAACAGGTGGTGTTGCCTTATTACGTAATAAAAGTGGGATTCAATTCAAGTACTTTAGAGTGAATATATATTACGTGTCTTCCAATATATCTCAAGTTCTTTAGAGAATTTATGTCTCTTGTTTTCATTCCATAAGTACAGACGTTGGATCCAGTTCAACTGAATAAGATAGTAATTGGCTAGGAAAATTTCTTATTGCCATTAAAGTTGATGTGAAAATTGGTTGCTACTATGATACACACATTACATTATATATATCAACACCCATGACCAGGTGCATTCCCAACTCTTTCATTTATGTTGGGAGCTAGAATTACATCTTAGCTTCATCCCATATTCAACTGATACCAGTACTTTGGTGTCATTACTACTGGGGGAAAAAAAATACATTTCCGTCTCATGATATATATGTCCCTTTTCACATGATTTATATGAGTCATTACGTCTAACCCTTATTACTTCGGGGTTCTTTCCATTTTTAATTTTTTTTTTTTTGCTACATTTAGCTTAATTTGAGAAATTTCTTTATCTCAATAGGCCAAGAGAATCTCACTACACATGTCAACCAATTACTTTAGGTTGAATATATTACTAAGAAAAATAAAATAATAATAATAATTCTCTTGTTGTCATACTTCAACATATACCGGTTTGTTAGTATTATGAATGAAGTAGAGAAATGAAAATTTTCCGACTCAAACAAAAAAAATGGGAGTTCTTCCACACACAAAAAAAGAGAGGAATACATATGATTTTATTTGCAATGTATCTTTTGAAAATACCGACTCTTAATAGTCGAGCCAGCGGATTGCATCCCACGGGACATTTCATATTTTCGGGACAAAATATCAAGTATGCAATAATGGTGCTCAAGTGCTTCTAAACCCCATATACATACATTTGAATCGAGTTGGTACAACCAATTGTACAAAAGATAAACATCATTCAACCATAACCAATATCATTTCAAGAGAACAAAATAATAATAAAACCAAAATTCTTAATGGTCGAGATTAGCAATCATAATTTAAATTGATTGTTTATATAGTACGGACTTATCTTAAGAAAATAAAATAAAAACTAGGCATGTTCTCAAAACAAATAAATAATCCTAGCAAGTACTCAATGTAAAATAGCCATATTAGTTACATACCTCAAGCTATGGTTCCCACTGTACATACCCAGAACCAGAATAGCCTCGGTCTCGTACATCCCACAACCAGGACCGGATCGGAACGGGGCACAGCTGGATCGGGCCTGGTTGGAACAACAAATCACCAACTCACGTACTTTTGGTCATGCCGTGTTGGAAACACAGATCCACTTCCACTTCTTTCATGTGAGTCCCCCACTTTCGTTTCCCTTTTTGCTATCATGAGAACTATTCAGAAGTTTCGTTTCCCTTTTTGCCATCATGATAACTATTCAGAAGATTCCATTTTCTTTTTTCTTTTCCTCGGAATCCAAACACACGAGATTGGATTTTCACCCACGAACATGAGAAACGCAAGCGGCCCGGATCAGAATTTCAACACGAGAAACACACAAATTTGGTTTCACCGAACAGGAGATTTAGTATGACCAAAATCTAGATCCACAGATTACACACGACCAAAATTAGTTTGCTTCAGAGATACCGATCGATAAGAATCGGAAAGAAAAAAAAAATCTTTATTTAGCGCAGGGAAGAACTCGTGCATGATAACGTTTTGCAGTAAATCATATAGAAAAGAAGACAAAGAAGCAGAGGAGGAGAGAGTTTCTTATATATCAGCAGCCAGGTTACATGGATACAATAACATATATATACATGTAAGGGAAACCCTAGGTATAGCTAGTTGGGCCGCACATCCATGGGCTGTAGGCCCTACAACATAATTATCAATGTTCGGCATATCTTCGAAGTTGTCAACACTTACTGACTTGGCACCAACATTATCCCAAGAAGCCATCTCAACATGAGTTCTTTTCTTCACTCTACAATAAAAGATAGGAGTCAGTACTTGTATAAAAATGCGTGAGATGTCTAGTCACACACTGCAGAACACACATTCACGTTGGAATGCACAAGGCTGGTAATGGGTCCAAACACCGGTATTGCCCAAGTTTCAAGACCGGTGTTGATCAAGCCACAAGTCCGGTATTTCTCAAGTTTCAAGTCCGGTGTTGATCAAGCCACAAGTCCGGTATTGCCCAAGTTTCAAGACCGGTGTTGATCAAGTCACAAGTCCGGTATAATCTTCAAGTCCGGTATTAGTTTCAAGTCCGGTATAAGCTTCAAGTCTGGTATTGGTTTCAAGTCCAGTATTAGTTTCAAGTCCGGTATAAGCTTCAAGTCTGGTATTGGTTCCAAGTCAGGTATTAGTTTCAAGTCTGGTATAAGCTTCGAGTATGGTATTGATCAAAGTCACAAGGCTGGTATTCGAATAAAACAGGCGCACGCAGCAGGGCCGGTTTTCAGTCGAAACACAGGGTCGACGTTCAGTCAGGTACACGACGGTCCCACTTGATCCCAGCCCCATATTGGTCGAAGCAGGCACAACCGGCCCCAAGCAAAGAAGGCACGTGGAACGCAGTGGACCCACGTTTAACCAAAGCAGGCACATCAAGCCCACCTTCGATCAAGCAGGCGCAACAGCCCCACGAACGAAACAGGCGTAACATTCCATCGAAGCATGCAAGATCGACATCATGCTAGGGGAACACTCACCTGGACGCCTCTTGAAAGTGACATGATCCAAGGACATGATGACCCGTCTCTCCTGGTAACATCTAACTTTGTCTCATAAGCTTTGTCTTTAACTGTCACCATCTCATGCCTACCTCATAATAATGTAACCATTATGCGCTAGGCATGGGACTTAATGTTGATGGTGGATTTTCATTTAAAGGCTAAAATTGTAAAATCCAAAAAATTATGCGCTAACATCTTGTAAAAGATAAAGCCATTAATAAGTGATGGGTACTCCTTCACTTTATTAATTCACCTAGAATGGAGCATGTGGAAACAATCCCATTATGTGAATAAAATACACGAAATTCATCCAGGTTGGAGCATGTAGCAACAATCCCATATACCCTTTGAATTTCCAGCATTATTAATTAATGCGCAACCAACCTTGTATTTCCTGTACTCATTATCAGTGTGGCATAACAACTGAGTGTTGTTCTCAGCAGAGCAACACGAATCTCCAAGCATTATAATGAAACATGTACGAAATACCCGTACAGGCTGCAACTCTCGGTGTGTTATACTTGCCCGATTGAGCCCCTCTTGGTGTGTTATACTAGCCCGATTGAGCATCCGGACTGACCGTATCAATCTGGATATGATCACGACCATCCAACTCCACCAGTGTGATTGGATGGCCGAGATCAATTCCATAACCCCCAAGCAGGTATGGAATATCCGATGCCGAACCTATGCGGGCCCCGCATGGTCGGCCTCCCCAAAAGATTGTCCTAGCTTGCCAAAAACGTCCAAACCATAGCAGTATGGACGCAAAACCCTAAATTAGGGTTTGCGGCACATTACATGTGTCGCAAAACAGTCTCAACCATCCATCTTCGCAGGTATAGATGGAGGGTGCATATGTAGATTCAAAGGGCACGAAGTATGTCAACACAATCACCGTGGGCCTATCTACATACCTGACCAATCGGTCAGGACCAACCATAGTTGGTCATTCCAAATTGTGCGCCTGAATGGAGCATGACGCACGGCCTTGAAACCCAAAATTAGGGTTTTGAATTACGAGCGTCTATTTTCTCCAGCACGAATGGAGTGTCCTAGATTAGATCAAAGCAGGTCCGGTCATACCAACATGACCACAGTGGACCCGTCTATCCCCTCACTTGATCGGGCAAGACCGAACTCTCCTTTTCTCTTAGGTTCGCGCGCCTCCAACATGCATGGTCGCTCCTTCCAAATTGCAAACTAATATCAGCCGCTCGATTTCGCCGGACGAATTGAGTGGCTTAGATCATGTTTTCATGGGATGGTAAGGCATAGGCGTGAACATCAGCCTACCACCTACACGTTGGAGCAATCGACCAAGACCGACCAAGCCTGGTCGTCTTGGAACGTCCGCTCGAAGTTGGTATGGCGTGCGGGTTTTGTGGCACCAATTTTCTGTCGCAAATTGATCTCAACCACACAACTTCGCAGGATGAATTGAGTGGCCTAGATCACACTTTCGTGAGACAATGAGGTATGGGCGTTTACACCGTCATGTTGTCTACACACATGCATGACCGGCCTAGCCAAAGTTGTGTCCCAAGCTTGGATTCGACCAAGCTGAAAAGTAATGCTTGCGTACCTTTTCATAAACCCTAATTCCATCAATGGTCGCAGATGAGTATCTCAAAGATCATCTTGTCCGTCCAACTTCACCAGCTTGGCTATATAGCCCTAGTCAGGAGTTAATTGGTCAGTGTGGCGTCATGGTGATCACCACCCATCACTCTACCACACCATGTGATCGTTCAAGGGAGGGTTTGCATGCGCAACTTCCAAACCATCACATGAAGTAGGCTGGACATGAAGTTACTTTGAGACTCTCAAACAGAGATGCTACATACATGCTGAATATACTCGATGCAGTACCTGCATAGTATACACACGATACTTCACACGTATCAATTTCCTAAATTATTCCTGAGTTTTTCTTTCGGGATGTTTTATCCTCCCGAACGAGTTCAAAACCTAAATATCCTCTCGTAAGGAGATAGGAAATTTGTTTCCGGTTAATTTTAGGGGCGGACCGTCAAACTACGAGTCCGTACTAGAATTGTACAACGATTCTAGTAAAGGGCGCTAATTAGGGTTTTTAAAACGAAGGCGTGCATCGATCAACGGTTTCCCCTCCTTTCAAGATGCAAAATCTCGACCGTCGAAGGTCACCAAGCTAGCAAGTTTCCAGAGCCTGACTTGCCAAGCCACAACAACATGTTACATGTTTTCCAAAAACATTCGAGACATCAATCATGTCACAAACTGGGGGATACATACTGGGGTATTGGTCTGGAGGTTTACAACGTGCAGCGCACAACGCGCCATCACAAGAACGTGTCAGGAAGTCATGGACGGTTAGTGATGATGGAAGAAGTGGGCAAGCCTGGTCGTGTGACACCAACACACTACTCCACTACTCCATCACTCCACTTTCTCCACTTCGAGATACGAAGGTTAGGCTAAAAGACTTGTATAAAAAGGTTCTCTGCCCTATTTTTCAAACAAGACAAGACAGAACAGAGAGAGCATAACACAGAAACAACACAAAGTGTTAATACAACCGTATTCAAACACCCAGAGCCTGCTTGCATTATCCTTAATCTTGCTCGCCTTTCTGTTATAAGTCATAAACAAGCCTACACCTTCACAATCTCAACACCTTCTTCGCTTCCCTCCCTAAGATCAACCCCATCTCCTTCAATTTGTGACCGAAACAAGTCTGGAACGGCCATTATTTTTGGTTTAGGCCGGACTTGTATAGATTGACCTCTCGAATCTACAAGCACTCACCGCGCAGTGCAATTGTTTAAGGTTTAGATTCATTCCTCATCCACACACCCCAAATTACCAAAACCGGCAAGAATAGTTTTCACCCACAAACAACTTGATACAAAGGTTCGGACTTAACCAAACTCAATAGGATTCACGTATCATGTAAATAGGAATTAACGTTAGTGAAATTTACTTTAATTATAATAAAACAATTATAATGCGGAAATATAAAGTAAATGACACAACAAGATTTTGTTAACGAAGAACCCGGGACCTAGTCCAGAATTGAATACTCTCAGGATTAAGCCGCTATACAAAATAAGATAACTTCGTATAGTTGAGACCAAGAAACTAAACCTATAGTTTACCTAGTTTTGTCTGTATTCCCACACCTCCAACCTGTAAACAAGTCATATACTTGGACCAATTCCTTTGGTTCATATTCCAAACAGTAAAGGAACAACAAATCTGTTTGGTATCAACTCTCTTCAACCAAGTGATATGAGTTGCACAAAGGTTCCCTTTTTTATCTTAACATAAACTCCTTTGCCAGGTTCCAAGATCTATCTTATGTTCAATCACCCAAAGGAAATCATTAAGATTAAGCCAATCAATACCTTTAATCACAAAAAAATGTATTGATGCCGATCTTCATCAACTATTCTATCAAAATACCCAAAAGCATAAATCAATTATAGTCTGATCCTTTTTTTCCAAACAAGTATTGTGCACACCAAAGATTGTAAAAACCAAGTCAGAAATCTTCAATATCTTCTTTGTCTTCAAATCTTCTTAGATATTCAATAAACACCTTCACACAACTACTTGAATCTCTTGTGATCAATCACACACAGAACGGAGTCTGTTAACAATGGATTATCACAAGATCGTCTTTAAATCTAACAACAGTCTAAAAATCCCTATCGAAATCTTGAACTAGTTTGAGTGAATCTTATATCAGAAGAGAAGATTCTCAAGCATAAACAAACTAGGTGCAATCAAAGTTCAACCACCATTATTCAATCAAATCAATACGAAAACTAAAGATAAAGCACAATATCTAGTTTCCCACCAACGGGTCGCGCTAGAGCTTCTCAATCCCAAAGAAGACTTTAAATTGAGCGGCCATAAGAGATTTCACCTAATTAGATTACTCTCCTCTCCGATAGGCGGCTTCACCAGTAACAAAGACAAAAGAGTAACTCTAGGTTACGCATGATTAGTTTGCTTGAAATGCAAACTCAAAGTATTTATAGACAAGGAAGTTTGGACACCAAGGAATTTCCAAAACCGAAAATATTCTCAAGATATTATTCATTACTCCAACAAATTCGGTTTTCATAATTCCTGTGAATGCACTGTCCAAAAATAATGATTGAAATCTCCTTGGAAAATCTTTAATTAGCAAATGCACATTACTAATTCTTATTTTCCATAAATAATTAAAAACCCTTAATTAAAAAGATTATTAACTTATAATATTCGATCTTGGGATTTACTTCCTTCTTAGCCGTTAAGGAATATCTTTGAAAAAAATAGAATAAGCATTAATGCACCGTGTTCAAAGAGTGACGACATCTTACTCTTACAAGTCTTTTCCATGCTTTCTCACTTGAAACTGATTTACCACACTTCCAAACAAGTTTAGAATTGGTTCATCTGACTTTCAAGAACTATGTGATTGATCAAGTACCACTCAATCACAACTCATGGGTTTACGGTTCTACTAAAACAAGTTTCGGTTCTACCTCCATGTGAGTACTGTGCATAGTTACACTAGCTTACCAAAGATATGGCTGATTAGGTACTAGGATCGGTTCCCCACATATATTTGGTTTCTAACTTGTATGCACTGCACATGTCCATAGGATCGGTCCCCCCTTCCCAAAAACGTGTTGCACATGTTCATAGGATCGGTTCCCCTTTCTTCCATAAACCTTGATGCACTTCATACAAGGATCGGTTCCCCTTGTGATGCACTGCACCTCTTACTAGGATCGGTTCCCCTCTTCCCAGTAATAAGTTCAGACATACACAACCCGATCATACCCCAGGTGATTACTTAAGATCGGTTTCACTAATAAAAGTCATACCAATACATAAGTCAGGCCTCACGTGAATAGTTTTACTAAGAACACAAACAAGTCATGAGCGGTTATACTAATCACACATATTGGTTGTTCATAAGATATGCAATGAAGAACAACCCTAATAATGCCCGACGATTTCCTTTTTGGTTTACAACACATATCATGAACTTACTTCCTTAGAACACATGTAAACATTGTTTCCTATGATGAAATCCTCACCTCATACCCATACATAATCACAATAGCATTCATACGATTATGTCGATGTCTTATATACAAAGTTTAATGGTTAAGCAAGAAACTTCAAATTGTATTCTTTAATACTATGTCTATCTAGAGTGTTCATGCTTCGTAGTTTTATGTTTTCAATATGCACGACTTGAAAGATACGTTAGAGAATGAAACAGTTCAAGTCAAATATCACTAACCTCAAGTGGAAGGATTATGTTGTCGTTGTAGCTCCGCATTTCTTCACTTCTTCAAGTCTTCGCAATACTTGTAATGTCTCACCCTAATACTTTCAAGCTAACCTATACGAAGTTGACTCTAGTACATTTAAATCAAGCGATTCTTAAATAAGTTTTGCTTCACTAAAATATGACAACCAAACTTGACATACCAACGCTTGGTGGGTTCAACCGAGCAATTCTCTAACAATATTGTACAATTGTAACACATCCTCGAAATCCAGTAGCTCCTCTCCGATGTTGCTGAGTGGATGCCAGTAGTTGAATATGGTAGGATCCACAATAAAAGATTTGAATGCATTTTAGAACTAAAAACTTGAAGAAGAAGAAGAAGAAGATCAGATTAAATGGTCGGAATCGATTCCGGATAATACCATCATTCTTCCCTACCACATATACAAAAATTAAAGTTGGGGTTTATGGCTCTCTCTCTTCGCGATTTACTTGTAATTGATATCTTAATTTGTATTATATGGTTTTAATTATCTAGTATTTTGATGTTTTTGTTATTCTTGTAAGCGATCATGTAATCAGGATTTTGATATGAATAAATCAAAATTTGTTGATTGACCAACAAATAATTACTCCTCTAAGTTTCAGGGTTTCTTATATATAGATTATAGAAACTTACACCTCATTTGGTTTTTCCTGACTCATCCGAGTAGTCTGGATATGAGTGATATCACCTTACTCATTTGGATCTGACGCAATGTGTTTATTTTTTGAATCAGATCTGACTCATCACACCCAAAAATATGTGAGTTAGTGGCTTGATCCCATGAATCAGGGGATTTTATTCCCTAAATCAAATGGGTTAGAGTCAGGGGTTAGGTCTGACTCAGATCGCGAGTCAGATCTGACTCAAAATAAAAAAAAACAAACCGTCTGACATCTAACTCGAGCCGAGCCAGTGGCCAAGACAGCAAAAAAAAACACACTCTTAAATTGTATTAGAAAGTTGGTTGCAAGAAATTTGTAATGATAAAAATGTGATAGTTCTTTTCTAGTTTAATGTTTCTTTTATAAAAAAGAAAAAGAAAACTTTGGTGCCATTTTTAGTTCCGCTTTCTTTTTTTTTTCTTCTTTTTTTCCCAATGAAATTTGCCTTATTTGCGGGAAAGTAAATAAATACTTCATTATTTTTTTGTTCCGATGGGAACAATTTTTTTTTAATATTAAGGAGCATATATAGTAAGGACTGGGGGTGTTTCCTCTCCTTGAGGTTGGACAACATATACGATCTACCTACATGTGACATTCATCGTCGCGGTACAAATCAGCTTGTTTAGCTAAATAATAACTTTATCTCTTTCGTTTTATCTAACAATATACCCCCATCCGATAATATAAACAAAAATATTTTATTCAGAAGTCTCCTCTCGAATCCGTCATTTTTATAATCCATCATTAGAAGATTGTTAGGATATCAGATAAAATATTTCGTATTAATTTCAGAATGACTTATAAATCCAAAAAATATAGACCTCATTCCCAAGAAAAAATATCAGAATTTTTTTTCTTTTGGAGTCACCTCTCTCTCTCACTCTTTATTTTTCTTCAGCAAAACCATCACAAATAACCCTTCTTTGCCAAAATTCACTATTTCTTGCTTTCTAAATTTATTTTTTTGATAAAGGGGGAGTTGTATTGATTATGCAGATTCAGGCAATGCAAGCCTTTGTAACAATGAAGATATCCATGGTAAGTAATCCATGTGTTTATGGGTGAAAACTATTCCTGCTAATTTTGGTAATTTGGGGTGTGGATGAGGAATGAATCTAAACCTAAAACAAATGCACTGCGCAGTGAGTGCTTGTAGATTCGAGAGATAAATCTGTGCAAGTCCGGCCTAAACAAAGAAATGGTCGTTCCATACTTGTTTCGGTCACAAAGTGAAGGAGATGGGGTTGATCTTAGGGAGGGAAGCGAAGAAGGTATTGAGAATGTGAAGGTGTTGGCTATGCAGGACTTGTATCAGAAGGCTGAACTGGCTTGCAGGATGTAATCTATCAGTTCCGGTGTTTTAATACGATTGTATCAACACTTTCTTCTGTTGTTTGGACTTGTGTTGTTGTTGAAAATAGGGCGGAGAACCTATTTATACAAGTCCTTTAGCCTAACCTTAGAAAGTGGAGTGATGGAGAAAGTGGAGTGATGGAGTAGTGGAGTAGTGTGTTGGTGTCACACGACCAAGATTACCCACTTCTCCCATCATCACTAACCGTCCATGACTTCCTGACACGTTCTTATGATGGCGCGTTGTGCGCTGCACGCTGTAAACCGTCAGACCAATACCCCAGTATGTATCCCCCAGTTTGTGACATGATTGATGTCTCAAATGTTTTCGGAAAAAAATGTTGCATGTTTTTGTGGCTTGGCAAGTCAGGCTCGGGAAACTTGCTAGCTTGGTGACCTTCGACGGTCGAGATTTTGCATCTTGAGAGGAGGGGCAACCGTTGATTGTTGCACTAGAAACCCTAATTAGCGCCCCTTACTAGAATCGTTGTAGAATTCTAGTACGGACTCGTATTTTCATGGTCCGCACCTCCATTATATACGGAAAAGAATTTCCTATCTCCCAAAGCGGGAGTATTTAGGTTTTAAGCTCGTTCGGGAGGAGAAAACATCCCGAAATCAAAACCCAGGAAGGAAATCGATACTTGTGAAGTATCGATGTGTATACTATACAGGTACTGCATTGAGTATATCCAGCATGGTTTGGAAGTTGCGCATGCAAACCCTTCCTTGGCCGACCACATGGTGTGGTAGAGTGGTGGATGGTGATCACCATGACTCCGCACTGACTAGTTAACTCATGACCAGGGCTATATAACCGATCTGGTGAAGTTGGAAGGATGAGATGATCTTTAAGAAACTCATCTGCGACACTTGGTGGAATTAGGGTTTCGAAGGAGGTGCGCAAGCACTGCTCTTCACCCTGACCGAAACTAGATTTAGGGAAATATCCTGGACTGGCCGATCATACCTGTGTGTATATGGCGTGACGGTGTAGGTGCTTATACCTACCGTCCCATAAAAACGTGATCTGGGACACCCAATTCGTCCGGCGAAGTTGAGTGGTCGAGATCGAATTGAAACAGAAGATTAGTGCCGCAAAAGCCGTATCCCATACCAACTTCGGGCGAGCGTTCCAAAACGACCAGGCTTGGTCGGTCTTGGTCGACTTCTCCAACGTGTAGGTGGTAGGATGGTGTTCACGCCTATGTCTTACCGTCCCATGAAAACGCGATCTAATCCACCCAATTCGTCCGGAGAAATCGAGTGGTTGAGATTAATTTACAACTTGGGAGGTGCGACCACGCATGTTGGAGCGCACGATTTGGGGATAGCCAGGCATGGCATGCCTTGGCCGATTAGGTGAAGGGATAGACGGGTCCACGGTGGTCATGTTGACATGATCAGACCTTCTTTGATCTAATCTCTGACCCTCCATTTGTGCCGGAGAAGATGGAAGCTCGTGATTCAAAACCCTAATTTTTTGGGTTTCAAAGCCGTGCGTCATGCTCCATTCAGGCGCACGATTTGGAATGACCAACCATGGTTGGTCCTGACCGATTGGTCAGGTATATAGGCGGGCATGCGGTGATTGTATTGACATACTCCGTGCCCTTTGAATCTACATCTGCACCCTCCATCTATACCTGCGAAGATGGATGGTTGAGGCTATTTTGTGACACATGTAATGTGCCGCAAACCCTAATTTAGGGTTTTCCAATCCATACTGCTATGGTTTGGATGTTTTGGAAAGCTAGGCCAAGGGAGGCCGACCATGCGGGTTCCGCGTTGGTTCGGTAGGTATTCCATACCTGCTTGGGGGTGATGGAATCGATCTGGGCCATCCAATCAGGCTGGTGGAGTTGGATAGTCGTGATCATATCCAGACTGATACGGTCAGTCTGGATGCTCAATCGGGCTAGTATAACACACCGAGAGGGGCTCAATCGGGCTAGTATAACAAACCGAGAGTTCAGCCTGTACGGGTATTTCGTACATGGTTTCATTATAATACTTGGAGGTTCGTGTTGCTCCGCTAAGAGAAACACTCAGTCGTCATGCCGCACTGATAATGAGTACAGGAAATACAAGGTTGTTGCGCATTAATTAATAATGCTGGAAATTCACAGGGTATATGGGATTGTTGCTACATGCTCCAGCCTGGATGAATTTCGTGTATTTTATTCACAGAATGGGATTGTTGCCACATGCTCCATTCTTGGTGAATTGATAAATTGAAGGAGTATCCATCACTTGTTAATGGCTTTATCTTTTACAAGATGTTAGCGCACAATTTTTTGGCTTTTACAATTTTAGCCTTTAAATGAAAATCCACCATCAACATTAAGTCCCCTGCCTAGCACATAATGGTTACACTATTATGGGGTAGGCATGAGATAGTGACAGTTAAAGATAAAACTAACGAGACAAAGTTAGATGTTACCAGGAGAGACGGGTCGTCCTGTCCTTCGAGCATGTCACGTTCAAGAGACGTCCAGGCGAGCGTTCCCCTAGCATGATGTCTGTCTTGCCTACTTTGATGGACTGTTACGTCTGTTTTGTTCGTAGGGCTGATGCGCCTGCTTGATCGAATATGGGCTCGATGTGCAGCTTCGGTTAAACGTGGGTCCACTGTGTGCCTACTTTGGTTGAATGTGGGACTCATCATGCGCCTACTTCGGTTAAACGTGGGACTCATCATGCGCCTGCTTTGGTTAAATGTGGGTCCACTGCGTGCCACATGCATGCTTTGTTTGGGGCCGACTGTGCCTGCTTCGACCAATATGGGGCTGGTATTAAGTGGGACCCATCGCATGCCTGATTGAATTTCGACCCTGTGTTTCGAATGAAAACCGGTCCTGCTGCGTGCGCCTACTTTATTTGAATACCAGCCTTGTGACTTTGATCAATACCAGACTTGAAACTTGAGCAATACCGGACTTGTGACTTGATCAACTCCGTACTTGAAACTGGAGCAATACCGGACTTGTGACTTGATCAACTCCGGACTTGAAACTGGAGCAATACCGGACTTATGACTTGATCAACTCCGAACTTGAAACTGGAGCAATACCGGACTTGTGACTTGATTAACTCCGGACTTGAAACTGGAGTGAATTGATCAATACCAGACTTGTGTACTCCAACGTGAATGTGTGTTCTGTCATATGTGACTACACATCTCACACGCTTTTATACAACTACTGACTCCTGTCTTTTATTGTAGAATAAAGAAAAGAACTCATGTAGAGATGTCTTCTGGGGATAATGCTGGTGCCAAGTCAGGAGGTGTTGACAGCTTCAAAGATATTTTGAACATTTATGACGAGTTGTTCACCGCGCCCTTTCAACTATATGAAAATATTTGTTCCACAACATAACCCTTCTCCTATCGACTTCAAGGTTCTCATGCTCCGGTGGACTCTCATGAAGGATGGATGAGACGTATTTTGAGCAATGAGTACATCAAAGATAACTTGACAGAGCGCATATTATTGATGTAGCTTGAGTGTTGAAACGGCTCGAGAGGATGTTAAAGTGTCTTCTGGTGCGAACGTTGAGGTGGATCCTGGAGAGAGTGTTGAAGCAGGATTCTGAAGCGAACGTGGGTCCCGGAGAGAGCGTTGAGGCGGCTCTTGAATAGACCATTAAAGCAGCTTCTGCTGGAGAGGGAGTTGAAGTGGATTCCTCTTAAGTTCGATTTACCCTTGCGAATTCCATGCTTCTTGACTGACCATCTCTCTTGTGTTGAAGAAGTCCTTGACTGACGGTGAAGGAACTTCATGCTGAGCCTCAGTCCCCAAGCGTGGTTTACATGGTTTATTCGTAGTGGTTGTTGTCGATCCAGGAATATCTTGGACGTTGTTTCATTATTGTGGGAGTCATGCATGTGGTACTGGAGTTGGAGTTGGCGGACGCACAGGATGTTGTATCTCGGTAGTTTTCCTCTTGCTGCTTCAGGGAACTTCTTACAGAAGGCTGAAGGTTGTATCGCATGTTGGTGAGGTATATGCCCCTATGAACATTATGAGGCTCTTCATTACCGGCAGGCCTGGTTATTTCTATCACGGAATATGTCATTATAGATGAGCGTTCAACAGCTCCAGAGGATGCACAGATTCTCCAACATAGCATGATAGACATGTACCATTGTCTGATAAAGTGACTTGCCCAGATCTTGTTCGATATGACGCGTGTATATCGTTATCTTCTTGAGGCTGCTCCCTTGAGGTATCGTCTCCAGTGGAAGATTGTCGTCATAGAGCGTTGATACGTTGCACCGGCATTCTTTAAACTAAATGGCAGTATGGTATAATAAAAATTTCAGAGAAGAGTTCGAAAAGCTATCTTACTTGCGTCATTCTCGTACATCCTTATCTGGTTGTAGCCGTTACATCCATCCATGGAGGAGAATATGCCATGTTCGCTGGTTGCATCTACTAACATGTCGATGTTAGGTAGAGGAGGATCGTTTTTGGAGCAGCACCTGTTCAAGTCTCTATGCAGCACCTGATCTATCCATTTTCCTCGTGTCTGAACTGTAACTATATAACCGACTTGGATCCAGGTATGACATGTAGATGATGGGTAACCAATCCAGCATTTCTTCATATCTCCAAGCGAATATGTCCTGGTACTCTTTGAGAAGTTCTACGAGCTTTGTGCGTCTATCCGTACATAAGGTTGAGCTGATGGAGATAGGCCTAGGAGATTCCTCAACGATTTCAATCTCATCAGTTGTGGAGTTGGTGCCACCTTGTAGCTGTTGTAGAGCATCTAGCATTTGTTCTTGTGTTTCGTTGCTGTTGTAGCATTCCATTGGGTGAGAGACTGGGTAACAGTCTCCCCTGCTAATTTATAATGGCAGCGTCGGTATACCGTTTTATATTTCTGGTTATGACTCGCCACAAAAGTTCGTTCCCTCTTCATGTGAACGTGGGTCGTGGTTTCACAGGATGGAGAAGAATGCTTCATCAGCAAATATGCATCGTGGGTACTAGCCCTCAATGATGCAAGCCGGTCTTCTTCCTGAATTGATGCCCACGTGGGGAGTGGGATGCAACGAACTTGTCTGATTATTTCCGCGGAGCTTCTTCCGTATGTGCTGGTTTGGTTTCCCTTGAAGTCCGTCATTGTGGTAGGCTTCCGTACGACCTTGCCTGGGAGAACCTTGGATGTCCTGAGAGTCTTGAGAGTAATCATATTCGAAGACGCTCCAGTGTCGATAAGGGACGTTTTGAACTCTGAATCCTTGATGCGTGCAGTGACATGTAGGGCACGGTTGTGACCTTCCTCTGGTTGATTGCAGCAAAATGTCTCCGCGCGCTGATTCTTCGAGAGGTGTGAAAGTTCGCATAAACTTTCCACTAGAGAAACCGCTTCTCGATCCACCGGCCTCTGGTTCATAGTGAAACTATTAACTTGAGGAGGATCGTTGTGAGGATCAGTCCATAGTGTAGGAGTCTCCATGACATGACTGCATATCTGATGTCGCTTCTTTAATCAGGTCCATGTAGGTCCGTACCGCTGAAGTACCTTCTCTGGTGCGTTGAATGCGTTCCTTGTTGGCTCCATGGGCTGTCGCGGCTCTTATGGCAATCAATTAGTTAATTGTCTTAATAAAAGTGAGTACCTCTTTCTGAGTTGCGGCCATATCCGTTTGAGTCTTAGCAAGAACTTCCCGCTTCTCCATCAAGTCTGCAATGGTAATGGGAGATGGTCCTCCTCTCGTGCCTCTGGATCCTCATCTTGATGAAGGAGTAGAAGTTTCTTCTCTGGTGACTACCGGAGGCATTACACTTGATGAGATATCGGGATTCGCGGCTGCTCTGGATCTGGTGATAGGAGGCGTTACACCTACTGGAATATCTCCTGCTCCGCTAGTGTTGGTGATAGAATTGACGGCTCCACGAGATGTATTGACCACGGTAGCTCCACTGACAGGTACATCGACACCGGGAGTGTTATCCACACTAGCTCCATCAGAATTAATTGATGATCCAGAACTGAGTCCTACCATCTTGAAATGAATTGTTGATTGAATTGGTTCTAAGATCTACCCTTTTTGAAGTTGAGAAAATCGAATCGGATTTCGAAGAAATTGACTTTACGACCGAGAGAACAACCTCCCACTGTTGTCGCCAATTGTTTATGGGTGAAAAATATTCCTGCTAATTTTGGTAATTTGGGGTGTGGATGAGGAATGAATCTAAACCTAAAACAAATGCACTGTGCGGTGATTGCTTGTAGATTCGAGAGATCAATCTGTGCAAGTCCGGCCTAAACCAAGAAATGGTCGTTCCAGACTTGTTTCGGTCACAAAGTGAAGGATATGGGGATGATCTTAGGGAGGGAAGCGAAGAAGGTGTTGATAATGTGAAGGTGTTGGCTATGCAAGAATTGTATCAAAAGGCTGAACTGGCTTGCAGGATGTAAGCTATCAGTTCCGGTGTTTTAATACGATTGTATCAACACTTGCTTTTGTTGTCTGGACTTAGGTTGTTGTTGAAAATAGGGCGGAGAACCTATTTATACAAGTCCTTTAGCCTAACCTTCGTATCTCGTGGGAAGTGGAGAAATTGGAGTGATGGAGTAGTGGAGTAGTGTGTTGGTGTCACACGACCAGGCTTGCCCACTTCTCCCATCATCACTAACCGTCCATGACTTCCTGACACGTTCTTATGATGGCGCGTTGTGCGCTGCACGCTGTAAACCGCCAGACCAATACCCCAGTATGTATCCCCCAGTTTGTGACATGATTGATGTCTCGAATGTTTTTGGAAAAACATGTTGCATGTTGTTGTGGCTTGGAAAGTCAGGCTCGGGAAACTTGCTAGCTTGGTGACCTTCGACGGTCGAGATTTTGCATCTTGAGAGGAGGGGCAACCGTTGATTGTTGCACTAGAAACCCTAATTAGCGCCCCTTACTAGAATCGTTGTGGAATTCTAGTACGGACTCGGATTTTGATGGTCCGCCCCTCCATTCCATATGGAAAAGAATTTCATATCCCCAACGCGGGAGTATTTAGGTTTTAAGCTCGTTCGGGAGGAGAAAACATCCCGAAAGCAAAACCCAGGAAGGAAATCGATACTTGTGAAGTATCGATGTGTATACTATGCAGGTACTGCATTGAGTATATCTAGCATGGTTTGGAAGTTGCGCATGCAAACCCTTCATTGATCGACCACATGGTGTGGTAGAGTGGTGGATGGTGATCACCATGACTCCCCACTGACTAGTTAACTCCTGACCAGGGCTATATAACCGAGCTGGTGAAGTTGGACGGATGAGATGATCTTTAAGACACTCATCTGCGACACTTGGTGGAATTAGGGTTTCGAAGGAGGTGCGCAAGCACTGCTCTTCACCCTGACCGAAACCAGACTTAGGGAACTATCCTTGACTGTCCGATCATACATGTGTGTATAAGGCGTGACGGTGTAGGCGCTTATACCTACCGTCCCATAAAAACGTGATCTGGGCCACCCAATTCGTCCGGCGAAGTTGATTGGTCGAGATCGAATTGAAACAGAAGATTAGTGCCGCAAAAGCCGTATCCCATACCAACTTCGTGTGGGCGTTCCAAAACGACCAGGCTTGGTCGGTCTTGGTCGACTTCTCCAATGTGTAGGTGGTAGGCTGGTGTTCACGCCTATGTCTTACCGTCCCATGAAAACGCGATCTAATCCACCCAATTCGTCCGGAGAAATTGAGTGGTTGAGATTAATTTGCAACTTGGGAGGTGCGACCACGCATGTTGGAGCGGACGATTTGGGGATAGCCAGGCATGGCATGCCTTGGACGATTAGGTGAGGGGATAGACGGGTCCACGGTGGTCATGTTGACATGATCGGACCTGCTTTGATCTAATCTCGGACCCTCCGTTCGTGCCGGAGAAGATGGACACTCGTGATTCAAAACCCTAATTTTTTAGGTTTCAAAGTCGTGTGTCATGCTCCATTCAGGAGCACGATTTGGAATTACAAACCATGGTTGGTCCTGACCGATTGGTCAGGTATGTAGGCGGGCCTGCGGTGATTGTATTGACATACTCTGTGCCCTTTGAATCTATATCTGCACCCTCCATCTATACCTGCGAAGATGGATGGTTGAGGCTATTTTGCGACACATGTAATGTGCCGCAAACCCTAATTTAGGGTTTTCCATCCATACTGCTATGGTTTGGACGTTTTGGAAAGATAGGCTAAGGGAGGACGACCATGCGGGTTCCGCGTTGGTTCGGCAGGTATTCCATACCTGCTTGGGGGTGATAGAATCGATCTGGGCCATCCAATCAGGCTGGTGGAGTTGGATGGTCGTGATCATATCCATACTGATACGGTCAGTCTGGATGCTCAATCGGGCTAGTATAACACATCGAGAGGGGCTCAATCGGGCTAGTATAACACACCGAGAGTTCAGCATGTACGGGTATTTCGTACATGGTTTCATTATAATGCTTGGAGGTTCGTGTTGCTCCGCTAAGAGAAACACTCAGTCATCATGCCGCACTGATAATGAGTACAGGAAATACAAGGATGTTGCGCATTAATTAATAATGCTGGAAATTCACAGGGTATATGGGATTGTTGCTACATGCTCCAACCTGGATGAATTTCGTGTATTTTATTCACAGAATGGGATTGTTGCCACATGCTCCATTCTTGGTGAATTGATAAAGTGAAGGAGTATCCATCACTTTTTAATGGCTTTATCTTTTACAAGATGTTAGCGCACAATTTTTTGGCTTTTACAATTTTAGCCTTTAAATGAAAATCCACCATCAACACCATGTATTCTTCTACAAATAATTTATCTTTTCTCACTCTTTTAAATATGTTGTTTGCAATATTATTAAAGTTTCTCTTAACATGAGAGATTTTTCAAACTTTAAATGAAGAAACTAAGTTTTTAATGCTACTAAAAAATGATTATTCTCCCATCTAACTTGAACATTTTTAGATGTGACATACTGCACCACCAGTTCCGCATCAACAATAAGATGAATTTCATTAATATTTTGAGCTTTAATCTAGCTTAGAGCCTCCATAATAGCCATGCACTCTGCTGCTTCCAGGTAAGCTACTCTGTCTGCATATGATCCTTTAACTCCATCATAAGTGCGTGCACAAGAAAGCAACAACATACTAGTGCCATAAGTGTAAGTAAGATGATCAAAAGAGGCATCAACCTAAACCTTTTTAACATCTACTAATGTTTCAGGCACACCATTAATTTGAGACTGCTCTAACATATTATCTTTAGCAGCAAGAGAAAAATTATTCAGATGGAATTTAATTCTAGAGATAGTTTTAGAATTTAATTCTTGCTTTGTAGATTAGGTAGCAGTTTTAGCTTAGTTGTTGTTATGTTATCTACTTATAAACACCATTATGGTGGTTTATATACTCTTTTGAGGGTTATCTTCACTTTAATGATGATTCTTGGTTATTGGGTTAGGTTTTAAGAAATATTCAATAGTGATGCTCTTCAACGACGAAATCTTCATCTTTGTTGTTCTGTAAACGAAACCATACGGTGACGGAATCTTCATTGGTGATCTTTTTGACGCACATAAGCTTTATTACTAGTTACAAGAGATTTTCGAAAATCACTCTTATTTTCTAAAGAAGAAAAACAATCTAAATGGTTGGAATTTAGTTCCAAGAAAAACTATTTTTTCTTCGATTATCTTATTCATACTTATATCTGTCTTACTCCGCTAGTCCTTCTCTTTCTTTTATTGGATTTCTCAGTGTTGTACTTTTACGCTGTGTTCTTGTTACTTTGTAAATTTTTATTTTCGATCTCAAACTTATTATAGGGTCTTCTTATCTTGTATCCCCGTATACAAAATAGGGATCCGTAAACAATTAGTTTTATTCATTGAATTTACAGATTTTTATCGGGACTTGATGTAACTAATTTAGGATTAAAAAAATATTTTATTTCCGCTATTACCCTCTATAGTTTAAGGGAAGGTATATTTAATTTTTCATTGCAGCAGGACCCAGTCGTATGGTTAGTAAAAACTCCAATCTTTAGTAATGGTGGGACCCAGTCGAGCGATTAAAACTTTAATTAGTTTTTAATAAGTTATTTTTTTTTTTGAAGGTAACCAGTCTTTATTTATTTTATTTATAATCTTAGGAGTTGGTTACAATTATGGGGAACATAGTTCCAATTCTATCAAGGAAGACAATTTGCATAATACAGTTTGGGCAAATGTACTCCCAACAAGTTGTTGTTGCCGGTGTTGATTGTTGAATTTGATCCTCCACCGCCTTGTTGGCAGCGCATCTGCCGCTTGGTTTGCCTCCCTGAAAGTGTGAGTGATGTTGTAGATTTGGAAGGTTGCTAGATGAGTTCGTAATTCTAGTATCATATTCCCTCTGTTCCACTTTAGATGACGTTTTGGGAGTTTTCACGCAGATTAAGAAACAGAGAGAGATAAAAAAAAAAATCTATCTATGCCCTTGAGAAAAGTCTTCAAACATTAATTGTTATTAGTGTATTTAAAAATAAACTTATAGTTCCAAGACAAAATGTTAGGGTATTATGGGTAGTTTTGTGGTGAAAATATGAAAACTATCAAGTAATGTGGAAAAAAAAAATAACCCTAAACAGTCATCTAAAGTTGAACGGAGGGAGTATTTGTGAGATACCATGGTTGTGGTTGTTGGGATTGTAGTAGAGACACCAGTACTTCTGAGTCCACTTCAAACCAAATATGTGGCCAGTGGTATTGATGTCCCATACGAACCGCAAGTAGCAAACCCCATGTTTCTGCCACTAGTGAAGTTGTTATTCCCAAAGGTGCCGTCATATCCGTCATTACATTTCCATTACTATCTCTACTTATTATTCTCGCGCCTGCCGGTCCCGGATTCCATTTGATGCTCCGTATGAGTTAATTTTTACCCATTGTAGTGCTGGTGCTGTCCATCCAATGCAGATAGTCCTTGTTGAAGTTCTTGTTTGTTGATGACATTCTGTTGTAGGTACGTTATCTATGATTGGTGCCGAATGTCGTTGCGCCCATTGATACTCTGTAAACATTACCCTAATGATTTGATATGTCTTCCATGAAGATTGTTGGTTATTTTTGTAGACCTTAGAGTTTCTGGCTAACCAAATGTGCCATATTGTGAATCCACACAACGCCTTTGTTGATGGTGTGTATATCGTTGATAGGGCCTCCTGCATATTTTTGGTTCGCAGTATCTGGTTCGGTGGCTGCTGAAGTTGTTGTTGTTGTTCCTCGCTGTTATCTTGTCTTCCGCAGTCGCCGTTCGGGCTTCTTGCAAGATGTGTGATGATGAGCTGTCATGTTGCTTTTGAGCTGATGCATTCAAAAAATAAATGTTGTTCTATTTCTTCTTGAGAATTGTAAATATGACAAGTGTTGATGTTGGTGATGTTGAATCGGTGTAGTTTTTTGAAGGTTGGTAAACCTTGGTTGGTGACCATCCACATGAAAAGTATGATTTTTGGTGGACATTTCAATTTCCAAATTAGATTGAAGTCCACAAGATTTTGGATGAGATTTTAGTTGTGATGGGTGAGTGTTTGTTGTTCGTGCCGTATATTGAGTTGGATGTATCCCGACTTGGTAGTATAGTTGCCATCTTTGGAAAAAGGCCAAACTGTTCTGTTTTTTTTTTTTAGGTTCTTGGTAGGTGGATACTGATAATGTGGTGGGCTACCTGTCTGGTGAAGGTATTGAAGATGAGGCTATGGTTCCACGTGTAGGTAGTTTGGTCGATGAAATGAGATACCTTGGTGGCTTATGGGTTGGATAGTGTTCGATGGTAGGTATGGAATCCATGGTTGGTTTATAGTGGTATCATTTCCATCCCCAATTTGAGAGAAGAAAAAATCCTACAAAAATAACAGATAGGTTAGTCAAATTTTTCCAAAGTGGCCTGAATGATGATTGAGGATTTGGGATCCAAATTGATTGAGTTGTTTCTCCAAAATATTTCGAGGCACAGATTAATGTCCAAATTGAATTAGGTTGTTGTTGTAGGTGCCACAGTCTCTTAGCTAAGAGTGCTTGATTATGGACTTCACTTTTCCTGATACCTAATCCTCTGAGCGCAAGTGGTTTGGTGATTATTTCCCATCCTATGGGGTGCATTTTATTTGTGTGTTGATCATGTCCCCAGAAGAAATTTCTTGTGATTCTGTCAAATTTTCCATGTATTTCCACCGGTAATTGTTGCACCATCATAACATGGTTTGCTATTGGGGTTAGAACCGTTTTGATGAGTACCACTCGTCCAGCTTGATTCACGCATTTAGCTATCTAGTCACCATCTTTTATCTCGATTCTGTTTAGCAATTCCCCATAAAAATGAGCGGTGATTCTTCCACTCTTAAATTGTATGCCAAGATAAGTCGGCGGCTCAGAGGTTGTGTTGATGTTAAAGAGTGACTGTAGTCCCCCAATTTCATCGGGATGTAGTTTTGGGTGATGAACTAGTGTCGATTTATCAGTGTTGATTGATTTCCCTGCCGATGTCGAGTAAGAATTTAGGATGTGTTGTAGAACTAAGCATGAGTCCATGTTGGCTGAGCAAGTGATCAGCAAATCATCCGCGTACATCATGTGGAGGATTGGTGGAGTTTTTTTGGAGATTCGAATGCCTTGTACTAAACCCTGGTGTTCAAGCACACCCAAATTTGTTGACATTACCTCTGCACATAAAATGAAGATATAAGGTGATAGGGGGTTGCCTTGGCGAAGCCCTCTCTTCGGTTCGATTTTCTCTTGTGGTGTACCATTTATGTTTATAGAGTAGGAAACCGAGGTGATACAATTCATAATATAATCGATGAAGATATATGGGAATCCCATTTTTTCGAAAGTGAGTCGAATGAATCCATTTTTTTAATAAACTAGTTGATTTGGATGATGTCTAATCAGACAGTCAATTATTAATTTTCATAACCTAGTTTCTTTAGGTTTACTAGTAAGGCCGCTGATAGGGTATAGAATGCATCTTATTTATTATCTATTGGTTATGATTTCTTTGATATTTTTCTAGTAAATTATGTATTTTACGTGTATTTTTGAGTTATTAGGTATTCTGGAGTCACACGGAGAAAAGAAGAAGAAATCATCCAAAATTTAGAAACAAAGGGAAAATCTGTCATTTCAAGGGAGAATACTATCTGGAGCCCAGCCACATGTTAAGAGGCAACTCGTTTTAGGAAAGTGCTAAATACACCCAGAATTAATTAAGGGGCTGTCATTAAGGTATCCCTTATCAATCATGAGTGGGTGTAATTATCGGGTGTAAATATCCTGGGGTGTAATCATCCGCCCCCGAATAATAACCTAAAATCGAGAGAGAGTTCTCTCGTTCACCAGAATCACCTCATTACGATGAAATTGAAAAACAGTGCAGCTGCTTCTATTATAACCAAAACAGATCGAGAAAATTGAGAAATACAGGGAAGATGAAAGTCTCAGATCGAAATTGAAGACAGTGATGAAATTGCTGTTAAATTGGAAGATGGATTACCCCGAATTTGTTATTGCGCTGCTGTGAAGATACATATTGGTATGAGGTTGTATTTTAGGGTTCGTATGGTTGTAGTCGAATTGAAGAATGGGTTTAATGGCGTTGTTGGCTGAGTTGGAGAAGATCGAATCCATGGTGATGTAATGGAATTTGTGAAGAGAAATTTCACAAAGAGAAGGAGAGATCGATGTTGTTGGTAGGTCACTGAAACTGAATCGGAGATGGGTTCGATCTGAGTATGATTAATCGCTGTTGTGGTGGATTGAGACAAGTTTAAAAGGGGATCTGTGGGTTTTATTTGAAATCAATAGCAGATGAAAGAAATTGAGAGTTTATTGAGAATCAGAAGATGGATGTTAGCTGTGGGTTAGAGAGAAGAAGAGAATAAGCTGTTGATAGTGAAATCGATGCAGCTGTAATTGGAGGAGAATAAAGAAGGTTGCTGCTATGGTTTGATTGAGCTATAGGTATGGTATTGCAGCTGAGCAGTTAGGAGATGATGCTGCCGAAAACATTCAGAGAAGAGACGACAAAGAAATTGAATCTGAGATCGAAAAGGGTTGAGAGACAGTGTTCGTGAAGTCTTGAAACAATAAATTAGGTCTGAATTTGTAGCTGATGGTAAAATGGGTTAAAGAAAATATGGTTGCAGCTGTCGATTGAAGCATCAGGGAGAAGATAGTGGCTGTTGGTATTGAGCAGGACTGAATGAAGTGCAAATGCTAGCTCGTGATAGTTTGAAGAAAAGAAGAGATGTTGCTGTTGAATGAATTTGAAGCTTATGATGCGTCTAATTCCCGAGTTATAATAGATGTATGTTTAGGAATGATGCAGGAAAAAAACGGCCTGAAATCGGCCTGAGAGTTGTCGTAAAATAAGGGGAAACTCTTCCGGAGTCATGGCCCGGTGAGTCGACTCAGATATCCAGACGACTTGGTAACCTAACTCAGAAATAAGACGACTCAGCCCGGCTAAGATAGCTGATTTGAGATGACTTACTCTTCCTGACTTGACCCATTGACTAACGGTTAACCTCCTTGACCGTTTAATTTAACGGCACCTGAACGGAATATTCCCTAATCGGTAGAGAATCTCAGATCGCCAGCGGTGACGGATTCCGGCCTATTTCCGGCCAAAAAAACAGTTTTCCGGCGGGCCAAAGTTGCAGAATTTTGTGAGGATTTCTCTCATGGGATGTGAAGACTTGGACTTGGAATTGGATGAAGAATTTGGTTTGAATATGGAAAGAGAAGATGGGAGATTTGAGAAAGGCTTGGATTTGGAAATTGAAGTGCTAAAGGAAAGGGATTCTATTCCTTGGAAGATATGGAGAGCATTGAAGCCAATAAATAGAGAAGTTCTCTACTTTTCTATACATACTTACACACACTTTTGTGCACATCTTTGCACACCTCTACACACACAACACTTTTCTTTTCTTTATTCTTTGTGTGAACTCTTTAGCATGAGTAGCTAATTTTCTTATTGATTGAGGATGAATTCCTAGTTCTTAACATGTTTTGAGTTTTGTTTCAAATCTACTTTGAATTTTCACATGATTATCGTTTGTTTTTACTAATTGGAATGTTTATACATTCATGGTTGATTGATAGATTGTTTAGGTGCGCAACTAAATTGATTTGTTAATTTGATCTATAGCTAGTGAAAGTTAGGGGATAAGTAATCGTTTCTTGACTATTTACATAAGTAGAAAACACGAGACCTTGCAGAGGGATTCCATGGAGCAATTGTGTGTAAAAACAACATTAGCAAGTGGACCTTGATCTAAGAGTCTAACTACTAATATCAACCTAATAAATTCATAAATCTTAATGCGTTTGACTAAATTACATCTTGAGTGATCTACTACTTGGTGGTTTGGTAAATAGAATCCGGTAGTCGAGAACTTCCGTATCCGGTGATACAAGGGATTTAGGGGTTAGCACTGATCTAGCTGCTATACCTACGGTTGGTGATAATTTGTGACTAATAAAAGTGGAAAAGAACATAACTTTAATCATTGTTTTGCAGCGAAGAAGAATTCCTTGATCTTATTTCTCTTATTGATTTCTTTTATCTTTTTGATTGTTTTGTTTATTTATTTTATTTTCTTTTATAAATTCTAGAACCAATACCCCCCTTTGTGACATTGTAAGACAACTAAAACCTCTTGCTCCTCGTGGGAACGATCTTGACTACCCTATATTACTTGTTAATTAGGTAGTAAAATATTAATTAATTTGTTGTGGTTACGACACGCATCAAATTTTGGCGTCGTTGTCGGGGAACAACGAGCGATTTTAGTTGTTTTTATTTTTATTTTTGCTTTATTCTTGCTTTGTTAGATTCTATTATCGTATCTAACTTAGTTTTTGAGAATTGTTTTTTTCAGGTACCTGTTTTCCATGTATGGTGGACAAGAGCAAGCATATTACAACAATCAATAACCTCAACATTATGGCAACTTCCATCCATCCTTAGGATACAATCAAAACCAATCTTTCAGCTATGATCAATATCCTACGGAACCTTATGGATACTCTCATACATATCAACAACCTTGTAATGGGTATGTAAGTCAAGCACCAAGGTGGGATAAATCTAATTCTAATTGGGTTCATTCGAGTTGTATGCAGATTATCAATGAATTGCAAGACTTGCGGAAAATACTAGACCGTGATAGAAAGAACGTCGCACAAACCAATTTCTGCAACACTTTTTCTTACCCGACTACGGATCGTAGTTATGATCATTCACCCGTTCAAAGGGAAGAGTCATGGGAAAGAGAACCTATTGTAGCCAACGGTGGTAAACTTGTGAACGTTAGGAAACTTGCACAAAAATTATACAAATTGGAAGATGATGGAGACTCGGAAGAGCTTGTCGCAGAAATTAGTAGGACCATTCATATGGAACTTAAACGACGTCGAGATAAAGTTTATGAAACCGATGAAGATTCTTATTATGGTGATTCCGACAATGAAGATGATTGTGTTGAAAAGGACTAACCTTTGGATACTTTTGATGACGCTAGTGTAGCTTCCTCGAGCCTTGATCTTAATAATGATCAATCACCTATTCCAAAGGTAGAGATTGAGGAAGATGCATTTGGTTCTTGGAAAAACTTCCTTATGGAAAGATATGAATCCGCGGAGGTGTATGAGCTTTGCAACAATGAGGAGGTTATTCCAACTCCGGATCATAATAACGATCCTTCGCCTATTCAAAAGGAGGAGATTGGGTGTGACTTACCTATTTTTATAAACGGTGTAACACCCTCACAAGAAGATCTTACAATCTATACCGACGAAAATCATTTTAGTGAATAACCCGATTCCGATGATGAAAATGTTGAAGAGGTGATGCTCGATAATGAAACCAAATTGATTGAATTTGTGGAAGGCCCAATTGAACTTGCTAATGATTTTAATGATGCCAAGACTTTAGTTAAGGTAGAAAATGATGAAGAATGGTTGCAAGGTTTGATAGAGGACCATGGTATGCAAGAGGTAAGTAATTCACTTGAATTTTTTAAGGATGAGGAGGATTCCGTAATACAAGAAATTGTGCAAGCTTTGTCTAACCTTTTGCATATTATTTCTTCTCCTTTACCTCTTATTGGATTAAATGTATGTGCTTCTAAAGTATTTTTGGATGACTTTGTTTCTCGATATCCTCCATTGGAAACACTTGATTCTAACACTATGCAAGTTTGCCAAGAGGAATACATGGAAATTCCCAAATTCTATGTTCTCTATACACTTCTGAGTGTAGACAAGAATAAGTGTGGGGGAAATTTCTATCGATCACTAACTTTACTATTATTTTCTTGTGCTAATATTTGTATGAAGCTATTGTTTGCAAAACAGGTACCATGGGAGGATCCCCAAATTTTTCGATTGTTAGTATATGGGGAATGAATCTTACAAGAGCCAAGTCGGGCCGTCGACTTTAAAACAAGCGCTTAATGGGAGGCAACCCATAGGTTTTGTATTTCTTAACCTTTTGCTTTTTATTATTTTATTTATTTTTCTTGTTCCATGTCATATTAGGATTTCCCACCTTGACTTTACTTGGACGATTCAATTACATTGAGGACAATGTAAGGTTTAATTGTGGGGGAGTGGTTAAGCATATTTAAAAAATAAATAAAAAAATTGCATAAAACTTCCAACTTTTAGAAATTTTAGAGTCACTAGCATGCTTCTAGGTATGTTTACATAGAGAATTCTGACCGACATAATTGAACTTGGAAGTGTTAGGGAACTACGTTCGGATTTCTTATTTGTTATAGTGTTAAATAATGGATTTAATCATGCCGGTGATGCAAATTAGGAGCAGAGAAGAATGCATTATTAGAGTTGCTGATCAATCATTAGTGGAGACTACCCGATTTTTATATCATGTGAGGCACCGACCAAAAATTCTTCCTTGACTAAAGAGCTTTATTTTGAGTGTGTGTCACCGTACATTAATTCCGGGTGGAATGGTGAGCTACCCAACTTCACACCAATTTTCAGCACTATTTTTGATCTCTTGAGTGCTAATTTTTGTCAATCATGAGGGTGACGTCTATGGATGATAGCCTCCTTCTTGTAGTTCGATTTGCAGTTAGCACCATTTTCTCTCTCGACAACAACGGGTCCATATAAACACCATAATCAACAAGGAGCGACATCAAAATCTACAAGGAAAGTTGAAGGCGTTTAAGGTTTACAAGCAACAATGGGACAAGAAAGAGCTAAATTCCATATCCAAGTAAAGCAACATACAATGAGCGGATTTTTACATACATGTTGAAGACTTACAATACAATGAGCGTAATTAAACATCCAAGTGGAAGACTTATTTACAAGAGCAAAGAAAATCAAAAGGTGAGAATTATTGAAGTTTATGATTTCGAGACGATACAAGTTGTGAAGAATCAAGCGGTAAAGTACTTTTCCACGGCCATGGTTTGTTTTATTTTTCACTTTGTTTTGTATTTTATTTCTCTTGTTTCTCAAATTAAAAAAAATAATATTGAAAATTAAAATTAAAAAAGAAGAAAAAAGAGAAAAAAAAATGAGACAAGAAATTTTATTTTTATAAACCGTGGGGAAGGAAAATCTATAATGAAGTTTCAAGCGAAAAGGATTTTAAGGAAAAAAGTTATAAATTGTCAAAGATTTACGAAATTCAAGAGTTTAACATCAATAGTTGAAGCCGAAGACGAAGACCAAGACCAAGAAGAGAAGACGAGAAGCGAAGACGTTTCTATTGGATACCGTGAGAGTGGTGTTATCATAATTGGCAATCAGATGTGAAGGTAAGTAAGTAATCTCATCCTCGATAGTGGTTGATTTCCTTTCTTAGAGATCGTTAGAAAAAATGGTTTTTCAAAATATTAAAAGATGTGGGTTTTTCAAAATTTCGGAAGTTATCCTTCCTACCATTCAACGTGTTGCAGGAATTCGCTTTTCATTCCTACCTGCACACATGTGAGACCCATAAAAAAGCCGTCTTTTTGAGTGCAATTTCATAAAACCCTTTTTGGTGAGGCAGAAGTCGAGGCGAAATGCTTATTGATCATTTCTCAAACACGCGTTCTCTCATTATGGTGTGGTTATTTCTCACTCAACATTTAAGAATGAGAATATGTTCTTTAATTTTTCTAACTTCTTATTACTAGCATGCAGAAACTCTATTTCCTCATAACTCTTTGGATGCTTGGGACGCTAGAACGCTTTGAAGTTGTGAGTTTTAGTTTGATTTGCTCGAGGACTAGCAAAGTCTAAGTGTGGGGGAATTTGATAGGGTGTAGAATGAATCTTATTTATTATCTATTGGTTATGCTTTCTTTGCTATTTTTCTAGTAAATTATGTATTTTACGTGTGTTTTTGAGTTATTAGGTATTTTGGAGTCACACGGAGAAAAGAAGAAGAAATCATCCAAAATTAAGAAACAAAAGGAAAATCTGTCATTTCAAGGGAGAATACTATCTGGAGCCCAGCCACATGTTAAGAGGCAACTCGTTTTAGGAAAGTGCTAAATACACCCAGAATTAATTAAGGGGCTATCATTGAGGTATCCCTTATCAAACATGAGTGGGTGTAATTATCAGGTGTAAATATCCTGGGGTGTAATCATCCTCCCACGAATAATAACCTAAAATCGAGAGAGAGTTCTCTCGTTCACCTGAATCACCTCATTACGCTGAAATAGAAAAACAGCGCAGCTGCTTCTATTATAACCAAAATAGATCGAGAAAATTGAGAAATACAGGGAAGATGAAAGTCTCAGATAGAAATTGAAGACAGTGATGAAATTGCTATTAAATTGGAAGATGGGTTACCCCGAATTTGTTATTGCGCTGCTGTGAAGATACATATTGGTATGAGGTTGTATTTTAGGGTTCGTATGGATGTAGTCGAATCGAAGAATGGGTTTAATGGCGTTGTTGGCTGAGTTGGAGAAGATCGAATCCATGGTGATGTAATGGAATTTGTGAAGAGAAATTGAACCAAGAGAATGAGAGATCGATGTTGTTGGTAGGTCACTGAAACTGAATCGGAGATGGGTTCGATCTGAGTATGATTAATCGATGTTGTGGTGGATTGAGACAAGTTTAAAAGGGGATCTGTGGGTTTTATTTGAAATCAATAGCAGATGAAAGAAATTGAAGTTTATTGAGAATCAGAAGATGGATGTTAGCTGTGGGTTAGAGAGAAGAAGATGTTGATAGTGAAATCGATGCAAATGCAATTGGATCAGAATAAAGAAGGTTGCTTATATGGTTTGATTGAGCTACAGGTCTGGCATTGTAGCTGAGCAGTTAGGAGATGATGCTGCCAATAACATTCAGAGATGAGACGACAAAGAAATTGAATCTGAGATCTAAAAGGGGTTGAGAGACAGTGTTCGTGAAGTCTTGAAACAATAAATTAGGTCTGGATTTGTAGTTGATGGTAAAATGGGTTAAAGAAAATATGGTTGCAGCTGTCGATTGAAGCATCAGGGAGAAATAGTGGTTGTTGGTATTGAGCAGGACTGAATGAAGTGCAAATGCTAGCTCGTGATAGTTTGAAGAAAAGAAGAGATGTTGTTGTTGAATGAATTTGAAGCTTATGATGCGTCTAATGCCCGAGTTACAATATATGTATGTTTAGGAATGATGCAGGAAAAAAACGGCCTGAGAGTTGTCGTAAAATCAGGGAAAACTCTTCCGGAGTCTTGGCCCGGTGAGTCGACTCAGAGATCCAGATGACTCGGTAACCTAACTCAGAAATAAGACGACTCAGCCCGACTAAGATAGCTGATTTGAGATGACTTACTCTTTCTGACTTGACCCATTGACTAACGGTTGACCTCCTTGACCGTTTAATTTAACGGCACCTAAACGGAATATTCCCTAACCGGTGGAGAATCTCATATCGCCTGCGGTGACGGATTTCAGCCTATTTCCGACCAAAAACACAGTTTTCCGGCGGGCCAAAGTTGCAGAATTTTGTGAGGATTTCTCACATGGGATGTGAAGACTTGGACTTGGAATTGGATGAAGAATTTTGTTTGAATATGGAAGGAGAAGATGGGAGATTTGAGAAAGTCTTGGATTTGGAAATTGAAGTGCTAAAGGAAAGGGATTCTATTCCTTGGAAGATATGGAGAGCATTGAAGCCTATAAATAGAGAAGTTCTATACTTTTCTACACACACTTTTGTGCACATCTTTGCACACCTCTACACACACAACACTTTTCTTTTCTTTATTCTTTGTGTGAACTCTTTAGCATGAGTAGCTAATTTTCTTATTGATTGAGGATGAATTCCTAGTTCTTAACATGTTTTGAGTTTTGTTTCAAATCTACTTTGAATTTTCACATGATTTTAGTTTGTTTTTACTAATAGGAATGTTTATACATTCATGGTTGATTGATAGATTGTTTAGGTGCGCAACTAAATTGATTTGTTAATTTGATCTATAGCTAGTGAAAGTTAGGGGATAAGTAATCGTTTCTTGACTATTTACATAAGTAGAAAACACGAGACCTTGCAGAGGGATTCCGTGGAGCAATTGTGTGTAAAAACAACGTTAGCAAGTGGACCTTGATCTAAGAGTCTAACTACTAATATCAACCTAATAAATTCATAAATCTTAATGCGTTTGACTAAATTACATCTTGAGTGATCTACTACTTGGTGGTTTGGTAAATAGAATCCGGTAGTCGAGAACTTCCGTATCCGGTGATACAAGGGATTTAGGGGTTAGCACTGATCTAGCTGCTATACCTACGGTTGGTGATAATTTGTGACTAATAAAAGTGGAAAAGAACATAACTTTAATCATTGTTTTGCAGCGAAGAATAATTCCTTGATCTTATTTCTCTTATTGATTTCTTTTATCTTTTTGATTTTTTTGTTTATTTAATTTATTTTCTTTTATAAATTCTAGAACCAATACCCCCCTTTGTGACATTATAAGACAACTAAAACCTCTTGCTCCTCGTGGGAACGATCTTGACTACCCTATATTACTTGTTAATTAGGTAGTAAAATATTAATTAATTTTTTGTGGTTACGATACGCATCAAATTTTGGCGTCGTTGTCGGGGAACAGCGAGCGATTTTAGTTGTTTTTATTTTTATTTTTGCTTTATTCTTGCTTTGTTAGATTCTATTATCGTATCTAACTTAGTTTTTGAGAATTGTTTTTTTCAGTGCCCTGTTTTCCATGTATGGTGGACAAGAGCAAGCATATTACAACAATCAATAACCTCAACATTATGGCAACTTCCATCCATCCTTAGGATACAATCAAAACCAATCTTTCAGCTATGATCAATATCCTACGGAACCTTATGGATACTCTCATACATATCAACAACCTTGTAATGGGTATGTAAGTCAAGCACCAAGGTGGGATAAATCTAATTCTAATTGGGTTCATTCGAGTTGTATGCAGATTATCAATGAATTGCAAGACTTGCGGAAAATACTAGACCGTGATAGAAAGAACGTCACACAAACCAATTTCTGCAACACTTTTTCTTACCCGACTCCGGATCGTAGTTATGATCATTCACCCATTCAAAGGGAAGAGTCATGGGAAAGAGAACCTATTATAGCCAACGGTGGTAAACGTGTGAACGTTAGGAAACTTGCACAAAAATTATACAATTGAACTTGCTAATGATTTTAATGATGCCAAGACTTTAGTTAAGGTAGAAAATGATGAAGAATGGTTGCAAGGTTTGATAGAGGACCATGTTATGCAAGAGGTAAGTAATTCACTTGAATTTTTTAAGGATGAGGAGGATTCCGTAATACAAGAAATTGTGCAAGGTTTGTCTAACCCTTTGCATATTAATTCTTCTCCTTTACTCTTATTGGATTGAATGTATGTGCTTCGAAAGTATTTTTGGATGACTTTGTTTCTCGATATCCTCCATTGGAAACACTTGATGCTAACACTATGCAAGTTAGCCAAGAGGAATACATGGAAATTCCCAAATTATATGTTCTCTATACACTTCCGAGTGTAGACAAGAATAAGTGTGGGGGAAATTTCTATCGATCACTAACTTTACTATTATTTTCTTGTGCTAATATTTGTATGAAGCTATTGTTTGCAAAACAGGTACCATGGGTGGATCCCCAAATTTTTCGATTGTTAGTATATGGGGAATGAATCTTACAAGATCCAAGTCGGGCCGTCGACTTTAAAACAAGCGCTTAATGGGAGGCAACCCATAGGTTTTGTATTTCTTAACCTTTTGCTTTTTATTATTTTATTTATTTTTCTTGTTCCATGTCATATTAGGATTTCCCACCTTGACTTTACTTGGACGATTCAATTACATTGAGGACAATGTAAGGTTTAATTGTGGGGGAGTGGTTAAGCATATTTAAAAAAAAAAAAAATTGCATAAAACTTCCAACTTTTAGAAATTTTAGAGTCACTAGCATGCTTCTAGGTATGTTTACATAGAGAATTCTGACCGACATAATTGAACTTGGAAGTGTTAGGGAACTACGTTCGGATTTCTTATTTGTTAGAGTGTTAAATAATGGATTTAATCATGCCGGTGATGCAAATTAGGAGCAGAGAAGAATGCATTATTAGAGTTGCTGATCAATCATTAGTGGAGACTACCCGTTTTTTATATCATGTGAGGCACCGACCAAAAATTCTTCCTTGACTAAAGAGCTTTCTTTTTAGTGTGTGTCACCGTACGTTAATTCCGGGTAGAATGGTAAGCTACCCAACTTCACACCAATTTTCAGCACTATTTTTGATCTCTTGAGTGCTAATTTTTGTCAATCATGAGGGTGACGTCTATGGATGAAAGCCTCCTTCTTGTAGTTCGATTTGCAGTTAGCACCATTTTCTCTCTCGACAACAACGGGTCCATAGAAACACCATAATCAACAAGGAGCGACATCAAAATCTACAAGGAAAGTTGAAGACGTTTAAGGTTTACAAGCAACAATGGGACAAGAAAGAGCTAAATTCCATATCCAAGTAAAGAAACATACAATGAGCGGATTTTTACATACATGTTGAAGAATTACAATACAATGAGTGTAATTAAACATCCAAGTGGAAGACTTATTTACAAGAGCAAAGAAAATCAAAAGGTGAGAATTATTGAAGTTTATGATTTCGAGACGATACAAGTTGTGAAGAATCAAGCGGTAAAGTACTTTTCCACGGCCATGGTTTGTTTTATTTTTCACTTTGTTTTGTATTTTATTTCTCTTGTTTCTCAAATTAAAAAAAATAATAAAAAATAATATTGAAAATTAAAATTAAAAAAAAAAAAAAGAGAAAAAAGAAGAAAAAAAAAATGAGACAAGAAATTTTATTTTTATAAACCGTGGGGAAGGAAAATCTATAATGAAGTTTCAAGCGAAAATGATTTTAAGGAAAAAAGTTATAAATTGTCAAGGATTTACGAAATTCAAGAGTTTAGCATCAATAGTTGAAGCCGAAGACGAAGACCAAGAAGAGAAGACGAGAAGCGAAGACGTTTCTATTGGATACCGTGAGAGTGGTGTTATCATAATTGGCAATCAGATGTGAAGGTAAGTAAGTAATCTCATCCTCGATAGTGGTTGATTTCCTTTCTTAGAGATCGTTAGAAAAAATGGTTTTTCAAAATATTAAAAGATGTGGGTTTTTCAAAATTTCGGAAGTTATCCTTCCTACCATTCAACGTGTTGCAGGAATTCGCTTTTCATTCCTACCTGCACACATGTGAGACCCATAAAAAAGCCGTCTTTTTGAGTGCAATTTCATAAAACCCTTTTTGGTGAGGCAGAAGTCGAGGTGAAATGCTTATTGATCATTTCTCAAACACGCGTTCTCTCATTATGGTGTGGTTATTTCTCACTCAACATTTAAGAATGAGAATATGTTCTTTAATATTTCTAACTTCTTATTACTAGCATGCAGAAACTCTATTTCCTCATAACTCTTTGGATGCTTGGGACGCTAGAACGCTTTGAAGTTGTGAGTTTTAGTTTGATTTGCTCGAGGACTAGCAAAGTCTAAGTATGGGGGAATTTGATAGGGTGTAGAATGAATCTTATTTATTATCTATTGGTTATGCTTTCTTTGCTATTTTTCTAGTAAATTATGTATTTTACGTGTGTTTTTGAGTTATTAGGTATTTTGGAGTCACACGGAGAAAAGAAGAAGAAATCATCCAAAATTAAGAAACAAAAGGAAAATCTGTTATTTCAAGGGAGAATACTATCTGGAGCCCAGCCACATGTTAAGAGGAAACTCGTTTTAGGAAAGTGCTAAATACACCCAGAATTAATTAAGGGGCTGTCATTGAGGTATCCCTTATCAAACATGAGTGGGTGTAATTATTGGGTGTAAATATCCTGGGGTGTAATCATCCTCCCACGAATAATAACCTAAAATCGAGAGAGAGTTCTCTCGTTCACCTGAATCACCTCATTACGCTGAAATAGAAAAAAACAGCGCAGCTGCTTCTATTATAACCAAAACAGATCGAGAAAATTGAGAAATACAGGGAAGATGAAAGTCTCAGATCGAAATTGAAGACAGTGATGAAATTGCTATTAAATTGGAAGATGGGTTACCCCGAATTTGTTATTGCGCTGCTGTGAAGATACATATTGGTATGAGGTTGTATTTTAGGGTTCGTATGGCTGTAGTCGAATCGAAGAATGGGTTTAATGGCGCTGTTGGCTGAGTTGGAGAAGATCGAATCCATGGTGATGTAATGGAATTTGTGAAGAGAAATTGAACCAAGAGAATGAGAGATCGATGTTGTTGGTAGGTCACTGAAACTGAATCGGAGATGGGTTCGATCTGAGTATGATTAATCGATGTTGTGGTGGATTGAGACAAGTTTAAAAGGGGATCTGTGGGTTTTATTTGAAATCAATAGCAGATGAAAGAAATTGAGAGTTTATTGAGAATCAGAAGATGGATGTTAGCTGTGGGTTAGAGAGAAGAAGAGAAGAAACTGTTGATAGTGAAATCGATGCAGCTACAATTGGAGGAGAATAAAGAAGGTTGCTGCTATGGTTTGATTGAGCTACAAGTCTGGCATTGCAGCTGAGCAGTTAGGAGATGATGCTGCCGAGAACATTCAGAGAAGAGACGACAAAGAAATTGAATCTGAGATCGAAAAGGGGTTGAGAGACAGTGTTCGTGAAGTCTTGAAACAATAAATTAGGTCTGGATTTGTAGCTGATGGTAAAATGGGTTAAAGAAAATATGGTTGCAGCTGTCGATTGAAGCATCAGGGAGAAGATAGTGGCTATTGGTATTGAGCAGGACTGAATGAAGTGCAAATGCTAGCTCGTGATAGTTTGAAGAAAAGAAGAGATGTTGTTGTTGAATGAATTTGAAGCTTATGATGCGTCTAATGCCCGAGTTACAATAGATGTATGTTTAGGAATGATGCAGGAAAAAAACGGCCTGAAATCGGCCTGAGAGTTGTCGTAAAATCAGGGGAAACTCTTCCGGAGTCTTGGCCCGGTGAGTCGACTCAGAGATCCAGACGACTCGGTAACCTAACTCAGAAATAAGACGACTCAACCCGAATAAGATAGCAGATTTGAGCTGACTTACTCTTTCTGACTTGACCCGTTGACTAACGGTTGACCTCCTTGACCGTTTAATTTAACGGCACCTGAACGGAATTTTCCCTAACCGGTGGAGAATCTCATATCGCCGGCGGTGACGGATTCCGGCCAATTTCCGGCCAAAAACACAGTTTTCCGACGGGCCAAAGTTGCAGAATTTTGTGAGGATTTCTCTCATGGGATGTGAAGACTTGGACTTGGAATTGGATGAAGAATTTGGTTTGAATATGGAAAGAGAAGATGGGAGATTTGAGAAAGGCTTGGATTTGGAAATTGAAGTGCTAAAGGAAAGGGATTCTATTCCTTGGAAGATATGGAGAGCATTGAAGCCTATAAATAGAGAAGTTCTTTACTTTTCTATACACACTTCCACACACTTTTGTGCACATCTTTGCACACCTCTACACACACAACACTTTTCTTTTCTTTATTCTTTGTGTGAACTCTTTAGCATGAGTAGCTAATTTTCTTATTGATTGAGGATGAATTCCTAGTTCTTAACATGTTTTAAGTTTTGTTTCAAATCTACTTTGAATTTTCACATGATTATCGTTTGTTTTTACTAATAGGAATGTTTATACATTCATGGTTGATTGATAGATTGTTTAGGTGCGCAACTAAATTGATTTGTTAATTTGATCTATAGCTAGTGAAAGTTAGGGGATAAGTAATCGCTTCTTGACTATTTACATAAGTAGAAAACACGAGACCTTGCGGAGGGATTCCGTGGAGCAATTGTGTGTAAAAACAATGTTAGCAAGTGGACCTTGATCTAAGAGTCTAACTACTAATATTAACCTAATAAATTCATAAATCTTAATGCGTTTGACTAAATTACATCTTGAGTGATCTACTACTTGGTGGTTTGGTAAATAGAATCCGGTAGTCGAGAACTTCCGTATCCGGTGATACAAGGGATTTAGGGGTTAGCACTGATCTAGCTGCTATACCTACGGTTGGTGATAATTTGTGACTAATAAAAGTGGAAAAGAACATAACTCTAATCATTGTTTTGCAGCGAAGAAGGATTCCTTGATCTAACTTCTCTTATTGATTTCTTTTATCTTTTTGATTGTTTTGTTTATTTAATTTATTTTCTTTTATAAATTCTAGAACCAATACCCCCTTTGTGACATTATAAGACAACTAAAACCTCTTGATCCTCGTGGGAACGATCTTGACTACCCTATATTACTTGTTAATTAGGTAGTAAAATATTAATTAATTTGTTGTGGTTACGACACGCATCAAATTTTGGCACCGTTGCCGGGGAGCAGCGAGCGATTTTAGTTTTTTTATTTTTATTTTTGCTTTATTCTTGCTTTGTTAGATTCTATTATCGTATCTAACTTAGTTTTTGAGAATTGTTTTTTTCCGGTACCGGTTTTCCATGTATGGTGGACAAGAGCAAGCATATTACAACAATCAATAACCTCAACATTATGGCAACTTCCAACCATCCTTAGGATACAATCAAAACCAATCTTTCAGATATGATCAATATCCTACGGAACCTTATGTATACTCTCATACATATCAACAACCTTGTAATGGGTATGTAAGTCAAGCACCAAGGTGGGATAAATCTACTTCTAATTGGGTTCATTCGAGTTGTATGCAATTATCAATGAATTGCAAGACTTGCGGAAAATACTAGACCGTGATAGAAAGAACGTCGCACAAACCGTGATTTTTAGTTATTTTCCAGAGTTTTAGTTGTTTATCCAAAATGGAAAAATGAAAAAAGAAAAGTTTTAAAATACACGCAGTTTATCTGATCAGCAGTCGTAAACACAATATGGATCCTACTTTTACAACTCAAAGAAAATCACCGATTTTTTTTCTTCTTGTTGTGACCTAACATGACAAATCTTTTAATTGATGCCATAATTAATTGAATCTGCTTACTGGGTCTAGGATAGAGAAATAAAAACTATATATTCTGCTAAGGGTAGAGATGAAACTAATCTTTTATGAAAAGCATGAACATCTTAATCTTAAATAACATGATTTATATGGGATACCAGTTATGGACTGGTATCAGCCCTTAGTAGAGCTGGTATCTGCCCATATAAATCATGATAAATAGTTACAATTCCAAGACAAAATACGTTATTCCAAGACAAAAAGGGAGTAACTAATGAGTCCTTAACCTGTATACAGGTATACAAGTTAAGAAGACCCCTTATTATAACCTCGAATTTCCATTAATGAAAAGGTTTCTTATTGAGAAATTTATTCTTATGACCCTGGAAATCATGGGTCTAACACTTTTGGCCCCAGGGTTATTTACTTATTTAATAAATTTGCAAATTATTCCAGTGGCCCTGGAATATTATAGGAAGTAGGATTAAAAAAATAACCCGTGTGCATATTGCATGCACACTATAAAATATGAAGAAATTTTTAATTATTTTTTACAAAAATCAGTGCGCATATATCCTGCACACTATAAAATAAGAAGAAAATTAAAAAAAATTATATACATAAATCAATGTGTATATTTCCTATACATAAAATCAGTTTGCATATTATTTGCACACTATAAAATATGAAGAAAATTTTAAAAATTATTTAGAGAATAAAAAAATTCATGAAATGAAAATTTGATAGTTGTATTAACGCTAGTTGTGTAGGTCTTTCAAAAAGATTTCCAAATATATAAAATTTGTAGAATTCTTACGTATGATTTGTGTGACATGTTATGTTTAAGTTGGCATGACGATTATACCCTTAAATGATATAGTTTATAATTTGATAACATCATGAAACATCTATATCCAAATGACCTTCCTTCTTTTTTAACCTAGCATTTTTAGGGGGGATCCCAACAGAATTAGGGGCGGCAAAAAAAGACAAAATAGGTTGAAAATACTTATGTGCCCCTTCATAATCAGTAGTTCAGGTTTTTTTTAGCTACCGATTGCAAAATTTCATTTTTGGGGAAACTCTATATTCGGTAGTTATATGAACTATTTTGACTACCGATTATAAGCTCAACCAAATTAGAAAAATAGATGATTTTTGCAAAATCTCATTTTGGGGAAACTCTATATTCGGTAGTTATATGAACTATCTTTTACTACCGATTATGCTAGGATTCCGGTAAAGAGATCCACTGTATAATCGGAAGTTAGGATACCTTCATTTACTACCGATTATAGGCTCAACCAATGCAGTTGAAAAAGATCGGTGCGGGCATGGACGTGGTATGAATACAATGCTTATATGCTATTCAGGGGGTCTGGGGGGTAGGCCCACCCGTCTGTGTTTGACCTGACAGGTCGCGGGGGTCTAGGGGCAGCGCTTCCTAGTAGAGTGCGAGACAACGTCTCGTAGAAATTTTTTTCTACGAGAAAATCCGTTTTGTATTTTTTTTCTGGTTTTCAGTTCACTGCCGGAACAATCATTTAATTCTCGAGAATAATTGAATCGGGAGTCAAGATAACTTTATTTACTACCGATTATAGGATAATCAAAATTAAAAAAAAGAGGATTTTTGCAAAATCTGGTTTTGGGGCTACTCTATATTCGGTAGTTGTATGAAGTATTTTGACTACCGATTATAATTGGATATTTGCAAAGAGAGCTAGGATAATCAGAAGTCATTATAAATTCATTTACTATTGTTGATGGTGGATTTTAGTTCAGGGCTAAAGTTGTAAAACCAAATTTTGTGCTGACATCCTGCAAAGGGTAAGGCCATTTGACAAACGATGAGTGCAGAAATACTCTCGTTTTATTTATTTGAAGAAATTCGATAAATATACAAAATTCACCCAGAATGGTGCATGTAGCAACAATCCATATTCTGTGAATTTATAACATTATCAATTAATGCATGACTAGCCTTGTATTTCCTGTGCTGTTCTCAACATGACTCCCATTATTGGCGCGGCATGATGAATGAGTGTTGTTCTCAACAGAGTAACACGAATCTCCAAGTGCCAATGGTGAGGCATGCACTAAGTACCCGTACAGGCTACATCTCTCGGTGTGTTATACTAGCCCGATTGAGTATATGTCTCTCGGTGTGTTATACTAGCCCGATTGAGCATATTTTGAATCTGTACTGTCCATATCAGCCTCAGAAACAATCATGACCACGCAAGTTGGCCGCATGATTTAACCAGCCTAGACGATCCTCAACAGGAGAAGGCTATCACCACAATGAACACCAGCGGGCCCGTTTATACCCTGACCAGTCGAACATATATCACGTCTCCCAAAATCCACCAAATGCCAGCCTGAAGAAGGATGGTATTGAAGCATCTTGGAGGAAACTCGAACAAGCAAGATTGCTAACGGCGGTCTCAAAATCATCCACGGCCTTCCAACTTAGCCGACGTGATTGGACGGCGTGGATTATCCCATGACCGGTCGGACATGCTTGTCCTGCACACCGGCATGCCCTCTTCCTACCTACCTGACCAAACTTCTCACGAGCAAGCCTTGGAGCAATAAACGTTTTCTCAAAACAAGGTTGGCATGATGCTTTAAGGGTCACGGAATTCCATATGTGTCGCAATTTGATCACAACCATCCAACTTCACCGGCATGTTTGGATGGCTTAGATCAAACCTATGACCATGGAACATGTACCAACATGTTCACCGCCTACCCAATGTGGGCCTCACACGATCGGCCCCCCCCAAGGGAGGAGCATAACATGCAAAACCGACCGGTTGAAGTTGCATGGGTGTGAACCGTACAAAACTCTAATTAGGGTTTGCGACATGTTACATGTGTCGCTAATCGATCACGAGCGTCCATATTCGCAAGCTTGGATGGAAGGTGTAGATGTAGACTTAAAGGGTCCCGAGCATGTCAACATGATCATCGTGGGCCCTTCTGCATGTATGATCGATCGACCAAGGCCAACCATGGCCGGACGTCTTGAAAATCGTGCCTGAAGTAGGCATGACACACGGCTTCCAATTTCTTTGCGGCATGGGATTTATGTTGCGAATCGATCTCAACCGCTCCTCTTTGCCGGTCAAATTGAGTGGCCTAGATCATACCTTCATGGGGCAGTGAGGCACGGATGTGTACACCAGCATTCCGTCTACACGCATGCATGGTCGGTCCTCCCTAAAACACTTCCCATGCTTGGTTTCGACCAAGCTGAAGAGTGATGCTTGCGCACCTCTTCAAAACCCTAATCAACGGTCGCAGATGTGTCATCTCGTCCGTCCAACTCTACCAGCTTAGTTTGGAAGCCCAAGCTAGGAGTTAAACGGCCAATAAGATGTCGTGGTTATTACCATATGTCACTCTACCACATGGAGTGATCTTCCAAGGGAGGGCTTGCTTGCGCAGCCTCCAAACGGTCATTCGACGATGGCTAGGCATGCCCGTGTTTTAAGACGCTTAATCTGCGACCTACTCCGTTAAGATTTAAAACAACGATGCTTCATCCATGCTGAGTATATTCGATGCATTACATGCATAGAATACACACGATATTTCATGAATATCGATTTCCCAAATAACTTAGTTATTTAACCTAGCACCGTATGCTACTTCCCGTGGGTCCCACGATCCACACCCGAGATATCAAACATGTCACAAACTGGGGGATACTTACTGGGGTATTGGTCTGGCGTTTTACAACGTGCAGCGTGCAACGCGCCATCACAAGGACGTGTCAGGAAGCATGGACGGTTAGCGATGATGGGAGAAGTGGGCTAAGACGTGATCGTGAAATCACCCACACGACCCCACTACTCCATCACTCAACTTCCTTCACTTCCTACGAGATGAGGGTTTGCGCTCTATGACTTGTATATATAGGTCATTTACCTATTTTCCAAACAATACAGACAAACACAGAAAAAACCAAGTGTTGTCATCAGTATCCAAAAACCACCATCCTGATACAAGTCATAACAGCCAACACCTTCACAATCTCAACACCTTCTTCGCTTCCCTCCCTAAGATCAACCCCATCTCCTTCACTTTGTGACCGACGCAAGTCTGGAACGACCATTTCTTGGTTTAGGCCAGAATTGTATAGATTAATCTCTCGAATCAAAAGCAATCACGTGCAATGCATTTGTTTAGGTTTTAGATTCATCTCTAATCCACACACCCAAAATTACCAAAACTAGCAGAAATAGTTTTTACCCATAAACAACTACCGATTATAGGCTCAACCAAAATTCAAAAAAAAAGAAGAGGATTTTTGCAAAATCTGATTTGGGGCAACTTTATATTCGGTAGCTATATGAACTATCTTGACTACCGATTATGGTAAGATTTTCCCAAAGAGGTATATACTGTATAATCGGAAGTCGTGATAACTTCATTTACTACCGATTATAGGCTCAACCAAAATTCAAAAAAAGAAGATTTTTGCAAAATCTGATTTTGGGGCAACTCTATATTCGGTAGCCATATGAACTATCTTGACTACCGATTATGATAAGATTTCGCCAAAGAGTTATATTGTATAATCGGAAGTCATGATAACTTCATTTACTACCGATATAAGCTCAACCAAAATTCAAAAAAAAAGAGGATTTTTGCAAAATCTATTTTTTTTTTTTGGGGGGGGGGGGCAACTCTATATTCAGTAGCCATATGAACTATCTTGACTACCGATTGTTGATTAACTACCGATTGTATAATTATCTACCGATTGTAAAGGGTAGTTTGGCCATTAAAAAATGGGATTTAAAGTTATCTACCGATTATGGATTAATCTTCCGATTATTACCTATTTTTGTCTTTTTGTGTCGCCCCTAATTTTATTGGAGTCGCCCCTAAAAACCCAAGGTTTTTTAAGGGTCATTTCAATAAAATGAGTTAATTTTTTTTTAAAATTGAGTTTTAAGTCAAAGGCCATTTGATCAAAAGAAAATGAAGGAAGGCCAAATACTTAATTCCCACTTTTTTATTTTTCGAAGAAAAATAAAATAAAATAAAATAAATCCCATTTTCCCCGGACGTGGGGTTATTTTTAATTTTTGCCTCTGATGCCAAACACCCTCCGAAGTAAATGGAAATTAGGAGAAGCATTAAAGTAAAAGAAAGCGTAGTCATTTCTGGATTCACCTTGAACATGTCATATAATGTTAAAAGTAAAAAAAATGCAGTGAATTCTAGATGGTTCTTGTCTTTTACCAAAAACAGAAACTGCTACAACTCACCTACTAAAAGGTAATTTATCCATTTTCATACAAAAAGTAAAGATTCCGGTTTCCATCTATACCCTTTGTGTTGCATTTATTAACCAAAATCAATCAATCTGATGATAAACTAAGCTGATCGTGGACCGTACGATCAGCTGACTGTTTTTCTCACAACTGTTTCATTGGTAAACGTATTTGAATTATTTTACAACTTAACACATAGTATCAACAAATTTGCATTTGGTGAGCAAACACAGAGGCACACTCTCGCGCTTTTCATTTTCTTTGTTTTGGTACGATCACATTCTTCAGCTGCAAACCCTTTTCTCACAAAAACCCTAGCTTCTTTTGGGATTTATCGCTCTGTTTTCAGGTAAAAATCGTCTCTCTTTTCATACAGTTTCAAGCTCATACTAGTAGTACTACTTCTTAGTTGTTATTGTTAAGAATGCATGCTTTTTCTTTGATTATTTGGTGGATTTTTTGTTTTGGTTTGTGTTTTTTTGATGTTAGAAGAGGTTAAGGTTGTGGGTTTTGTTTGATTATGGGTTTTTGTTCTAGTTAGAATTTAAAAAAAACGGATTTTTGATAACTTTTTTGTTTCAAATGTGGGTTTAAGTAGTTCTCTGTTGTGGGTTTCTGTTGGATTTCCTATTTGTATGTTCTTCTTGATGTTACAACTTAGGATCCTGCTTTTTATTGTGGGTTTGTGTTGATTTTGGTTTTTTTGTTGTTAGATTTTGGATCTATGGTAACTTGATTTTTTGATAGAAAATTGTATTTGAAGTGTGGGTGTGTGTGGGATTTCTTCATTTTGTATTTTTTTTTTGGTACTACAATTGTGGGTATGTGTTCAATATCATATTTATGTGTTCTTATGTTACAATTGTGCTTATTGTATCTACTTGGACTAGTTTTACATCCGGCATTTGGAAATGAAGGAACGAGAACCTTGCTTGTGGTAATGAGGAAAGTGGGCCTCCTTGTGCAATCTCATCCTTTTGTTTTCATAATGCTGGTGTCCTCTGGTGCGATTAGTGTTTTTCATTGTGGGTTTATATTGAATTTTGCGTTTGTGCTCTTTTGGATGTTTATAATCGGGCTCTCGTACCTATTTGCACTGGTTCTTTAACCGAAATTTGCAAACCAAGGGGCTTAAGGATGAAAAGCTGTCCTGTTTGGGCAATCTTATACTTTTAAGTACATAGTATTACTCTAGTTATCAGTACTAGTACATCTTTGGTTGCTGTAGTTTATGTGTTTGGTTGATTTTGTGTTTAGTTGCTTACAACATTTGGTGATTGTAATTCATTGAGGTTTTATATAGCTTATGTCAGATTTTGTGTTTGTGTGGTCTTTTAGGTGTTGCAATTGTTCTTTTGTACCTGTTTGTTCTAGTTTTTAAACCGGCAATTGCAAATGGAGGGATGAGAATGTAAACACTAGGGGTAATGAGAAAAAGTTTCCCTGCTTGTACAATCTCATCCTTCAGTTTGCCTGATGCTGGTGTTATCAGGTACAAGTAGCATTTTGCATTGTGGGTATTTTCTTGTTGAATGTCTCTTTTTGCTGGAAACTTTACTTCTTTATCAAGAGTTGTAGCTCTGGCAAAAGAGAAGTTGTGATTGTTTATGTTGGTAATTTTTCGATACTGAATGCCGTGTGTAAGTTATGATTTTGTGTCCGTGTGTTCTTTTTAGTGTTACAAACGTCTTATTCGTACCTGTTTGCACTAGTTTTACATCTGTCATTTAGGAAAAGGATGAGAACTTAGGCACTCAGGAAACGGGCATTACTCTAGTTATCAGTACTAGTACATCTTTGTTTGCTGTAATGCATGGTTGATTTTTTGAGTGGTTGCTTTCAATGTTTGGTGATTATAGTTCGTTGAGGGTTTATGTAGTTATTCATGTGTCCTTTTAGGTGTTGCAATTGTTCTTTTGTACCTGTTTGCACTAGTTTTTAAACTGGCAATTGCAAATGGAGGGATGAGAATGTAAACACTAGGGGTAATGAGAAAAAGTTTCCCTGCTTTTACACTCTCATCCTTTGGTTTGCCTGATGCTGGTGTTATCAGGTACAAGTAACATTTTGCATTGTGGGTATCTTCTTGTTGAATGTCACTTTTTGCTGGAAACTTTACTTCGTTGTCAATGATTGTTGCTCTGGCAAAAGAGAAGTTGTGATTGTTTATGTTGGTAATTTTTCAATACTGAATGCTGTGTGTAAGTTAGATTTTGTGTTTGTGTGTTCTTTTTGGTGTTACAAACGTGCTACTCGTACCTGTTTGCACTGGTTTTACATCTGTCATTTAGAAAAGGATGGGAACTTATGCACTCAGGTAACGAGGAATCGGGCTTGCTTGTACAGTTTCATTCTTTTGTTTGCCTAACACTTGTGTTGTCAGGTACGAGTAGCATTTTTCTTTTGTGAGAATTTCTTGTTGAATTTTTAACATTTTGTCAGAACTTGTACTCCGTTAACAGTTATGGAAGCTTTGTGAAAACAAGTTCTGCATGTTTCTGATTTTTTGAGACTTGATGTTGTGCACAATGGTCAATGGGTTATGATATAATGCGTTTGTGTACTTTCACCTTGGGTTGTGTCAGATTTCTTGTAAGTACTTTTCACTGAGGGTTTGCGTTAGATTTCGTGTATCTGCTATTTTGTTCTTTAACTTGCATCTACAAACAAACAGATAAGAAAATTGGTTTCTTGTGTAATCCTTATCCCATCCTTTCAACTTGCTTAATGCTGGTTCTATCCTGTATGAGTCATATTCTGCATTGTGGGTATTTTTCTTCTGGAATGTCATTTCGCCATTATCTTTACTCCGATGCGAAAGGTTATTATGATTGCTAATTTGTATATATTTTCATGTGATAATGTCGGTAAAGAAAGAATGATAGAGGGGAGGGAGAAAGAGACTATCCCCATGCAGGAAACAGTTGTGCGGAATCCAAGTGTTAACTGCAGTGTAACAGCAAGGAATTTAAGGACTAATGATCTTGGAGGTGTCATATTTGGATGTACAAGACATACCATGAAGGAGTGTCTCTCCAACCAGATATTTGGTTAGTTTATCTACCTAACCTGTCCACCTTGGGGTCTTTTGGCTGTTGTTTTGCACTTATTCATATGTTTTGAGAAGTTTGCAGACTCCTGTGATTAACTTTGATGAGATCTTTTGTAATAACAGGTTTACCATCTTCCCACATGGTATACGTAAAGAACGTCAAACCGGGCTTGCCACTCTTCTTGTTCAATTACTCTGATCGAAAAATACATGGAATATATGAAGCTGCAAGCAATGGAGAAATGAATATCAACCCATATGGATGGACTGAAGATGGTCAAGACCGAACTCAAAATCCTGCACAGGTACAAGAAGGATTTATTCTGCTGTTTCTACGTAATGCCTAGAATCTGTTTTTTCATGGGTCAACAGTAGGATTTCTAAGTTCGTAATTATTTGTTCTCAGGTCCGCATATGTATCCGAAAGCAATGCATGCCACTGTCTGAAAACCAGTACAAACCAATTGTCATAGATAACTATTACGCTGAAGATTATTTTTGGTTTGAGCTCGACCATGCTCAGACCGGTCAGTTAATCTCATTGCTTGAATCCTTGCCCGTAGCTGTCTCTGTGTATCCTCAAAATGCAGATAAGCAAAAATGGGCTTCTAAGCTTGGTAAGAAAGTTAAATCATCGGAGACAGTTTCAGATAGTATTGTGACTCAATTGATTCAGCATGAGGTAGCAGATGAGTCTCAAGCTAAGCTTCCACAGTATTCGTCAGGGTGGAATGTTCTACGAGATATGAGCTCCGACCCTTGTGAAAATAAACAGGACAGTCCCGGCACTTATGATCCAGAGGATGACACTCCATGGGATGAGCGAAATAACTTTGAATTAGGTTTATCAAGTGCTACTCTATGTGCGGATGTAAAGAATTTGGAACCTGGTTTAGATAAGGTTGAGGAAGTGAATGAGGAGGAACTTGTCTACCGTAAACTATTGCAGTTGGTTAATGAAAGAGAGAAGGCAAGATGTGATTTAACAGGTGATGAAGACAATGTTGGTGTGTCGTGTGATTTGAATGCTAGCCCTGCGGACTTCAATTGTGAGCCAGAGGCACGGCTTGTTAATTCAGAGAAGCATGAAATGGTCTCAACCAATTCTTCTGATACTCGCTTTTCCTCACCTACCTCTTTAGATGTTCAGTCCTTTGTAGATCAGGTAAATGAGTCATTAGTTCATTAAGCACTTCGTTTTGAGTTTATTGTTTATGTATATTTCTCATTCCTATCTTATTCTGATTCCAGTTTTTTACTTCATATCTTTTGTTTATGTAGTTGAGGCAAGAACTTGAAGAGGTTAAGGTTCAACAACTTCAAAAGACTAGTCTATTTGAGACGAAACTGGTACTATTAACTTGCATTACTTCTGTGGATTATGCATTTGTTTCGGTATATGAGAAGTCCGGTATATTTCTCTAAACGTGTCTGCATAAAACTAAGAAATTTTTGCCTTGATTTTTCAGACTAAGGCAGAGATTCACGTTCAAAAGTTGATAGAGCGTGTCAAAGAACTGGAGTCTCAGCTGATTCCTTCCACTGCAAGTGTAGAGAGTCTAGAGACGTGTTCTGCTGATAAGTCTCAGCTGATTCCTTCCACTGCATGTGTAGAGAATCTAGAGACATGTTCCGCTGATACCATGGACATGGAGGGGTTCCTTGGCAATAATAAGCTAGTATTCTTGTTTGGTGGATACGACGGCACTACTTGGTTGTCAAACGTGGACTGTTATTCACCTCTTAGTGACACCAAGAAACGTCTAGGACCAACAAACTTAGCCTGTTCACATGCCGCAGCTGCTGCCCTCTGTGGTGACATTTACGTAATTGGTGGTGGGGATGGTACTGTGTGGTGCAATACAGGTATAATACATATCATTTACCTCAACTTGTTACATCACCTCCTTAGATTCAATTCTCCACTTTTCTTGGGACTGACGTTTTTTTCTTCTTTCTTTTCTTCAGTTGAATCTTACAATCCACAAAGAAATGAGTGGACCTCACGTCCTTCATTAGCACGCAAAAAGGGATGCTTATCCGGGGTAACTTTAGGTAGTAAAATTTATGCAATTGGTGGTGGAGATGGAGTCACTTGTTTTTCAGATGTAGAAATGTTTGACCCTGCCGCAGGGAGGTGGATCCCTACTCAGTCCATGCTACAAAAGGTATTTTCTTTTCTTATCAGTTTATGTAATAACACATGATACGTGGAAGTCTATGTTAGAATATCGACCTTGCCTGAAGCTGAACCATGTTGATGCTCAGTGAGCTAGCATGTGTCTTATTCAACTCTAGGTCTTGCTTGTTTGCTGAGCAGATCATCATTGGCATCCTCTATGTATTGGGAATGGTAGGCATACATACGGCTTCAGATGATGAAGACTTAGCTGGCCTAGACCTATCTTCAAATTCTTTATCCACTGATCAACTAATAATAGAAGCCTTTCTCTTTGGACCAAATGTACTTCCACCACTTGCAATACACTACTAGAGGCAACCCCCTTCTTTCATGCTGGAAGAAATTGTCCTTTCCATAAGATCGCTGTTTAAGAGTATTTACCTTTCTAGAGTTGTCCATGGTCTCAATCACGTGACCATACATGATGTTTTCATGGTCATTTCTAATCTCTAGATCTTTTAAGACTATGACTGAATTATCTCTATGACTGGAGCAACGGCTAGTAGGTAGCGAAAACCCAGTACCTTGGTCTACTAGTGCTGAAACTGCTATGTTCAGAGTTTGATAATGATCCTTTTGTTTTTATCCACTTTATGAGTCTGCTTGTGCATTTGTTGCTTCTGGAGACTTTGTTTGTGCTTTACTTTTTGGTGGTACTAGATCGGGTGAAAGGTCAAGTCCCAATCACTAGCCATTGGAATATCCAGGAAGACCAGTCCTACGACCCATAGATCCTGGTTGTGTAAGCTTTGAATATACCTGTAAAAAGCGCAAGATTTCTTCGTGAATCTCTGCAATTTGAATATACTTGTTGGTCGAATCAGTCTATATCTTGATTGGCTCCCCTAAAGTCAGTTATATTGAACGGGATTAATGTTTGTTTTCTTTCAGAGATTTTCTAGTGCTGCAGCTGAGCTCAATGGTGCAATTTATGCTGCTGGGGGTTATGATGGACAAGGCTACTTGAAGTAAGTAACCACTTCATTGTACTATCAAGAAAAAATGGTTCTTGGGTACTCAGATGGTTGGATATAATATACAAAAACCTCATGGTTACATGGTATACCTAGATGGATGACTCAGTGAGATCATTGTGAAATACCATGCTCTGTAATACTTGCACCTTTAAGTTAATATCTATTAATTCAAAGATAGGGAAGATGGTGCTGCACCATTGGTCACTCAATTGCATGTTACATGGAATAGCAGTTCATAGTGGTTGCTATGGACTTTCTCATACTTTGTTTTACTGACAATATTGTGTATAACAGGTCAGCTGAGCGATTTGATCCGAGAGTAGTAGTTTCTTGGTCCAGCATCCCAAGTATGAACACTCGGAGAGGATGTCACTCCTTAGTCGCTATGAATGAGAAAATGTAAGTGAATGCTCTTCTTTTGCAAGTTGGTAATTCGTCTGTCTTTGTTTATTCATTTGCCTAACTTCCTCTGCAGATATGCATTAGGAGGATATAATGGAGAGAACATGGTTTCAAGCGTTGAGGAATTTGACCCTCGTAACAACTCATGGATAGCACGTGATGAAATGAAGGAAGCTAGAGGATATGCAACTGCAGCAGTCTTTGGAGAATCAATCTATGTTATATCAGGGCTGAAAGATGGCAAAATATTAACAGAAACGGTATTGATTATTTTTCTTGAACGATGTCTTTTGCTTGTTTTTTTTTGTTTTTCCTCAGCAATCCCAGACGTATGTTTCCCAACTGAAATCTTTACTCTATCGTGTCACTGAATTTCAGGTGGAGTGTTACAAAGAAGGTCAGGGTTGGTCCGTGGCTAACCTTAAAGGTGCAGGGAAGAGATGCTTCTTCAGCGCAACTTGCATGTAAAATGTGGTTAGGAGGAGCAAATCAGAAGTTTTTGTTGATTCCTGGTGGGCTGTTGTTGATAGTAGTATATGACATTACATATCCTAGTTAGAATCAAGTGAAATATAGAAACTAGATAGAGAGTATATCTCAGTTGTTGCATGATCAGTCTTTTGGATCAGCTTCTATGGTAAACGCATGGCAGTAATCTTAGGCACCTATAAACCGGCTATATGCAGATAATCGACTTGGAAGGATATTTGGGGTTAGAATTTGACGGGAAAGAAAAACTTCACTTTTACCATCTTTTTATCTTTTTTTAATTTTTATTTTTTAGTTGCGGTTTTTATCCTTTGGAGGCTTGGAGATGTTTGAAAATTCAAACACAATTACTAACGGATACAATTGCAAATGTCATAGAAATTACAAACTCGAAGATACTTGGACAATCATATACAGTACGGTAGTTCATGCCACCACGACTGCCTCCTCCTCCTCTAGCAACCCTTTATCATTATTGTGTAAGACCTTGTTTATTATGCTCAACCCTCCATAGCGCTTCTTATAAAAGAGATATTTCGAAAAAGAATAAAAATAAATAAATTAATACATAAAGAAATCATGTAGAGAGTCATCATACGGCGACAACTAGGCAAGGCAGGTCTGCATGCACAATTTTTGCGTCCGCAGTGGTAGCAAAAACTGGTTTTACATCTGAAATACAAATTAGAAGAGTTAAAAATAGTAACCATAAGAATTTTTTTTATAATTAATCTACAGCATAAATGATGGATCACAAGGAAAAACAAAAGATAAAGCTATATACACATACATACCTGCATGTAATGTTCTTACACCCTCCGCTGCGTTCAACATAACGGAGGCAAGTCGGACATCGTGTCAGTTTCTTGTGTTTAACCATTTTCATAAATGAAACATCTTTACTATCAATATCGATAATCACATCGCCTCTTCTGCATTGATGATGCTCCGTGCATGGGATCATGCAGTGAAAACAAAAGAGTCTTTTGCAGTTAGGGCATGTTGATCTACTAAGTGTTGTATCATTACTTGATGAAGAAATTCTGACACACTCGTTCAAAACCAGCTCGGAACAATCACCATAAGGGCAGTAGGATCTTCCATAAGCTAAGCCACCTTTAGATGAATCCACAAATACGGCTGATTCACAAAGAACGCGACACCATTGTTCGAAAACTGTTTTGGGGAGGACGGACTGGCACAATGAAGCGTCCAAAATGATGTTACAATCGGTACTAGGACACTTTATCTCGGATATATTGTATTGAATCACTTTTGCTTCAATGTACTTGGCAACACAATCGGTACAGTAAGGATGCAAGCATCCTTTCATCTCCATGTTCTTGAATTTCCGGTTCATGGGGACGGTTTCTGCACAAATCTCACAGGCGAAAAAGTGCTTATCATTGCTAAAAGTAGGGATTTCGAGGTTTTGCGGTTGAGTTAACTCCATTTAATTGGACGAGTATGAATGTTTCGGAATAAAAATAAAGAAAAGAATGTGGTAGCACTGCAGGTTGAGTAATTATTATTATATACTAGTTGTTAGTATAAATAGAGAAACTTACTTGTAATCCCATACGAAATAGAAAAAGTAAGCCAAACCAAAGTAGAAAAGGCTACATGTTTACAAGCAAAAATAAAATAAAAAATTAACCTAAAATCTAAATCGGAAAGGTAAACTATTTTAAGGAATTCCCCTTTAGATAAATCCGCAAGTACAGCAGATTCACAAAGAACACAATTACAAAAGACTAGTTCTCAAAAACGTTTTTTAAGGGAGGACGCACAACGTCAATGGCGCATCCAGTACGACATTACAGTCAATATTAGGAGACCTTATCCTGGATATGTTGTTTGCCTTGAATATGACTGCTTTGGATCAAAAATGAAGAAAAGAATATGGTAGCTGCAGGTTGATTAATTAGTATGGAGTCTATAGACTTTCCAAATAAATAAGTATAGCAATCGTCACTAATATCATGAACACAGAAGCTAGAGGGACTAGAGCCTCCCCACGTGAAAGCCCCCGTCCGATATGGCACACACAAGGACCGCTGCCACAGTCGTGGCAAAATCGTTTTCTACACCTGTGATACAGGAGTTCACCAATTTAACATGAAATAACGGAAACAAAGAAATACTGGGAAAGAAGCAATACGTACCTGCATGTAACCCACCTACAACCCTCGTTACGTTCAACGTAATGGTGGAAAGCAGGACATCGTCTCCACTTCTTTTGTTTAAGAACCTCGATGAACAAAACATCATTGCTATCAATGTCGATTATAGTCTTATTTCCACGAATACATCGATGATTCTCCTTCCATGGAACCATGCACTGGAAACAAAAGAGTTTTTTGCAATTAGGACAGTTTGATTTTGTAATCCCAGCACTAGTGTTATTGCTCGGCCGTGACATTCTAACACACTCATTCAAAACCAATTCCGAACAATCTCGATAAGGGCAGTAGGATCTTCCATGGGCTAAACCACCTTTGGATGAATCCATGAGTACTGCAGATTCACAAAGAACACGACACCAGTTTTCGAAAACCTTTTTAGGGAGGGCAGACTGGCACAATGATGTATCCAATAAGACGTTACAGTCAATATTAGGACATTTTATCTCAGATATGTTGTGCTCAACTAATTTTGCTTGGATGTATACGGCGACACAATTAGTACAATAAGGATGCAAGCATCCACTCATCTCCATGTTCTTGAATTTCCGTTTCGTTGGAACTGTTTCCACACTTATCTCGCATGTGAAGAATCCGCTGCCATCGCGACTTGCTGAAGTGGGCTTTCTAGGATTTTTCTGTTGCATCTCTTCAATGAATTTGGTGGGTGATTTCGGATGAAATTCTTGGAAGAGTTCGGTCGCATGGAGGTGTGGAAGTTTGGTTTTGAGGGTTTGATTAGCAGTAATATCCTAGCAATCTTTTTTAGCAGTAATAGAAAATCACAGGGTAATTAAGCTTAAATTAAGTACATATAAGAGGAGCAGAACCGTATTTACAAAGAGTTCCTCGAGCTTAGTAATCCTAACCCCAAACCAAATACAAAGGACTCAAAAACTAAAAGACTGCCACTGGATAAGAACTAAACTCTTTTATATACAACATTGTTAAAAGAAAGTAATACATGAAAAAAGCCCAGTTAACATTGTCACCGCATTTGCAACCCAACATTGGCGCACAACAAACCCTCATGCCGGAGTCACTCACCTTCCCAGAATTACATCTGATTACGCCCCCATCCTGCTACACACCAAAGCAATTGATTGGCAAGGGAAAAAAATTTACAAATTTGAACATCTATGGCTGACACATCCACAACTCAAGCAAATTGTCCAATCAGCAGGGACTCAACAAAGCGACTCAGACTCTGCCATGGATCTTCAACAAAGGTTAATCATAACAAGACAAACATTGATGGAATGGAACAAGGACACTTTTGGACATCTTCCAAAGTTAATTTGCAAATCAACAGAACAAATTAAGATGGCTCAACACCAATGTGCTATTCACAACGACGAGGAACTAAATTTTTGAATAAATATCGAGAAGGAGCTGCGCAATCATCACCTAACCTTACTTCAATGTCATGCAACATACTGGTAGCAAAGGTCCAAAATTCAATGGTTCCAATCAGGAGACAATAATACAACCTTCTTCCATACGAAGGCAACCATCCACCGAAGCCGCAACAACATAAAGCAACTACAGGATCCGCAAAACAACAGGATCAGTGATAAAGATCAAGTGATCCAGATCATCCATGGTCATTTCACTACTCAATATACAGCCCCAAACACAATACTAGATGCAGAACTCCTTGACGAAATATCTCCACGATTGACACCATCACAATGTGACCAGCTCTCGGTGGACGTAACAGTGAAGGAAATCAAGCAAGAGTTGTTTTCCATCAACTCTGAAAGTGCTCCCGATCCAGATGGATACACCAATAAGTTTTTTAAAGTTTTATGGGAAACCATTCATCTTCAATTAATTTTTATGCTTCGAAGTTTTTTCGATAATTTAAACATCCACCCTCTCATGAATCATACAGACGTTACGCTGATTCCGAAAGTGGACAACCCAACAAAACCATCCCAATTCATACCTATAAGTCTCTGCAATGTCAGCTACAAAATAATCTCAAAAATCCTAGTCAACTGATTACGCCCTCTTCTCTCATTCATAATAAGTCCATATCAAAGTGCCTTTCGTACCTCAGAGATCCATACATGATAACATCGCAATTTCCTGTGAGCTATTTGATCACATCAAAATATCATTAATCACTAAGAACCCCAAAATAGCTCTCAAACTTGACATCCAAAAATCTTATGATATCCTTGAGTGGGGATCCATCAAAAAAGCTTTTACAAAACTAGGTTTTCCATCAATATTTGTGGAATATATCATGCTTGTATTAAACCGGTAACTTACTCAGTCAACATCAATGGTACACCATTGGATTCATTACTCCTACCAGAGGCATCAGACAAGGTGATCCCATATCTTCCAACATTTTCATTATATGTGCCGAAATACTATCAACAAATCTTGGCAACCTTGAAGGAAAAAAAAATGGTTCAAGGTATCCTAATATCAAATAAGGCACCTCCCATCCTACACCTAATGTATGCAGACGATTTTCTCATCACATACACAACTACCCAGGAAAGTAGTAATCACCTTCAAAGAATTCTTCAATCCTACGGTTGTTCAGCTGGTCAAATTATCAACGCAGCAAAGTCAACCATCATTCACCACCCAAGGTTGCAATAACATCACATAGACACTCTTCACCAATTCTTAGAAATGCCAACCACTTCAGTCCCACATATATACTTAGGAGTTCAATTCAAACACGGAAGGACCTCTTGTCACATCTTCGAACCATTTCTCCAACGATTGGCACGCAAAGCACAAGGATGGATCACTAAATGACTTACTCATGAATGAAGACTAGTTCTAATAAAAACCTCCTTAACACCAACTTCAAATCACCTCATGCAAATATAACTTTTCCCCACCCATGTACATAAACAAATTGATTGGATCATTAGGAATTTTTTATGGCGTCATGATTCTTTGGTCCGAAAGCTTCACCCATTAGGATGAAACAAGCTAAACAAGCCAATAGCGAAAGGAGGGTTAGGTATCAGGAAGAGTAGTCATCACAATAAAGCTTTTTTCATGAAACGAATTTGGAACATTCAATACCAGCCACATTCTATTTGCTCAAGCCTCTTCAACGAGACATACCCACAACATCAACCTATATTGCAAAATACAATTTCAATACCCACCACTGTCAACCCACAATGGAAACAAATGGCATCTCTCATACCTATTATCAAAAATCATATATTTCACCAAATATGAAATGGTTTAGATACTCCTATCCAAGCTAATTGGATACCCCACTTTTAAAACCTTGATCCAATCCAATGCGACCCTATCCAATATGTCACATAATTAATTGACCAAATTTCTCATAACTGGAATCACGATTAGCCAAACATCCTCCCTCTCATTGCCACCGAACATATTATAAATATTCACCTTCCCCTTAACAACATCTCGAATAGAATTATTGTAGTACCAGAATATTGCCACAACGATATTCTCGTGATAAGAACAACGCTTTTACGAGAAGGTAAAATATTCCTATAAGTATAAATGACATTGTTCACGAGAGTGTCGTGAGGATTCTTCAGCGACATTTGGCGAGCGTCACGGGAAAACATCATAATAGATGACGATTGAAGGGACATGTTATGAGAGTGTTGTTTCACGAGGATTACAGAAGTTGGCGAACATTAACATTGCAAATACCATGATGATATCGCTAAATAGATCCGAAAGAAGGGGAAAACTTAGCTGTCACCCACTATGTAATTTCCTATATAAAGGGTTCAAGTAAGTCCAGAAAAGGATGATGTATTTTTTAGAGTTGAGAATATTTTGAGGAGAGAGAAACTCCAGAAATAAAGTTGTACTTCTGAGTTTGAATATTTTCTGTAAACATTTCTGAGATCTAAATAATAAAGTGTCGTTAATTCTTTAATCTTCAATTAGTTTTCTCCTAAATTTCTATAGAATCTTAATAGGGGCGTAGTGTGGGAAATCCTGCTACTAAATTTTGGCGCCGACTAAGGGGACTTCAAGATTCAAAATCTCTAATTACAATTTGAAGATTTGGAAAAATTGAAGAAATGGCTGGAAGAAGAAGAAGAAACATGTCAGAACCACCAACAACTGTGAGAAGAAGTAAAAGACTTGCAGGTGGAGAAACAAGTGAATTAGGAGAATCTGCAAGGATGAGAACTAGGAGAAATAGAACAAGGAATGAAAGGGAAAATCCAATTCAACAACCAAACCAATCAATATCAGTACAAAATGGAAGAGTGGATTATGATAGGGTAAGTGTGCATACATGGAGATCGGATTCAATGGATGGAGAAGCAAATCGACAATTAAGAGAAGAAGGTGGAGTAGGAAGAAATCAGGAGGTAGAAGAAGGGTCGATTCATCAAGATGAAGATGAAACAGCAGAGGAATTAGGACGAAGAATACAGGAAGAAAGAAGGTTAGAAGCGGTGGAACGTGCAAATTTAACAAGACAAAATCACGAGTTGAGAATGGAGAATTTAAGGTTACAAAGAAGAAGATCAAGAAGTACAACTAGATCAAGTTCAAGATCATTTAGAGAAATACCAAGGCGAAATTCCCTCATAAGAAATGATGGAGAAAATGTACAAGAAGAAACGCAAAATCCAAATAGAGGGCAACGCCAGGGAGAAGAGAGAGTAAATAATGATTGTAACGATCCACATGGGGAAACTTTAAATGGAAGACGAAATATTGAAAATCAAAGAAATGAAGGTAATCAAGATGGTGAAGGAAATCACGAAGAAGGTAGAAGAATATTACATGGACGCGAGCACGTCAAAAATCAAAGAATTATTGAGAATGAAATTGAGAGACATTATGCTGAACAGGCACGCCTAGCTTGCGAGAGAGAAAGGCTGAGGGCAGAAATGGAAGAACGGGAGTTTCAAGAAGCAATAAGGCAAAACAATCATGATAATCGAGAAAGAAGACGTACACAAAATCGCAAAAATGGCAATGTTCGGGAAGAGTATGACAGAATACATAGAAGGATAGAAAGACAACAAAGAGAATTGGCGAGAAATGAAGAAGTTGGTGGAGAAGAAATTAGGAGACAAAATCAACTGCGAATTTTAGATAGAAATGAAGAGGAAAATCGCAGGAGAAGAGAAAGCGCGTTAAAAAGGCCAATAGAACAAATCCCAACTGCAAATGCGCAAATTTTGAGGGAATTAGCAGAAATGAGAGGAATGATAAATAATAGAATAGAAGGTGGAAGAAGGCAACTTGATGAAGCAATCGAAGAAGCAGCTAGAACTCCCTTCACACAGGAAGTACAACTAAGAGGAATTCCTCCAAAATGCAATTTGCCAAAGACTAAACAAAGTATTTTCGATGGGACTACTTGTGCTATTCAACATGTTAAAGCTTATGTTAGGTGTATGCTGCAGTGGGAGAATCATGATGCTGTTTTATGCAAGTACTTTGCATCCAGTTTGACTGGCGAGGCGCTAAAATGGTTTGAGGGATTGCCGAAAAATACTATTACTTATTTTGATCACTTACAAGCTACATTTTTAGGTGCATACATAAGCAACAACTCTTCACGACCAGGTATCGAAGATGTGTTTGGATTAAAACAGAGAATTGGCGAGAGTCTAAAACATCTTACCATAAGATGGAAGACAATGTGCAGTGAGATGGCGGGAAGAGTAGATGAGAGATATCTTATTTTAACTTTCATTAATGCAATGTTTGCGACCAATTTGCTCTACATACAAATTTTCAGAATCAAAAACACCATCACAATGACTGAACTAAGAGAACTACAAGAAGAGTACATTGCTTTGGAAGAAAAACAAAACGAAATGGAGTCATACCCAATTGCAAACACCAGCTCTGTAGCGGCTAATGGAAGTTTTCTTCCCAAAATGATTAATAACGTGGCGAGCACCTCGCAAGTTCAAGCAGAGAATGTGGCGAATAATGACAAACAAAATCTAGTGTCTATGGGAAGTCATGATCAAGAAGAATTTGAAAGAGAGAAGAATTATTATAATCGTGGAGGAAATAGTCAAATCCAAAGGCTTGACCAACCCCAAGAAACTTATGGTGGACAAAGGCAAAATAATTTCAGAAATCAGGGGAGCATGAGAACCATATGGGAGGAGATTAAGATGCCACCCTTGAATGCCAGTGTAGAAAAAATCTGGGAAGCTATCATTTTAATGGAAAATATACCCTCGCCATGGAATATGGGGAAGGAACCACATCCTAACACTCGCAATCAAGAATTCTATCCTTATCATCATCTTCATGGGCATTCGATAAATAATTGCATAAATGTAAAAAGAATAATCTTAATAATGATTGATCAGGGGAAGCTAAATCATTTTCTAAGAGGGCATCAACAATCGCAACAATTGCCACCACCACCAGACGATCGCAGAGTGACTAATGTAAAAGGAGCAGAAACTTTTGTTATAGAGGTTGGAACTAAAGCAAAGAATTTATTTTGTAATTCTATTGTGCATTCTTTCAGAACCATCGAAGATTTCCACGATAATGTCTTAAGTAGAGTCTTCGCCAGAGATATGGATGGAAAAGAAATAATGAATATAACGAGAATCTCGCCATTAGAAGAGTGGCAGAAACAAGTCCTTTCTTTTACAACACAAAAAGTACCAGATCCTGGCGATCTGCATGATAACCCATTGGTGGTTAGGTTGGAAATAAAACCAGAAAAAGCAGAAAAAGAAGAAGAAGGTAAAGAAAATAATAACGAAATGGAAGAGTCTTGGGCCATTGATAGAATCCTAGTTGATACTGGCAGTTCTGTGGATATCCTGTTCTACCATACCTATAGAACCATGGGTTGGAAAGATGAAGATTTGATACCATCGACATACAAAATCTATGGTTTTAATAGAACTGCCAACAAGCCTAAAGGGGAGATCACAATGAGAATTTCGTTAAGGGGAATGACTTCCAAGATTTTATTATGTGTTGTCGATATTGAATCACCATATAATGCCTTGATTGGTCGACCTTGGTTACACATGATATTGGGTGTTGCATCTACCTTTCACCAGTGCATTAAATTCCCTCATCCAAATGGTGTTGGAGTAATTAAAGGAGATTGGGGAGAAAGTAAGAAATGTTATGAGATAGATATCAAGTCTTGTGAGGAAAGAGCAGGGAAGAACAACAATTAGAAGTACAGAATTAAGCAGCGGCAGAGAAGTGAAAAATTAATGGTTGATTTAATAGAAAAGCATGAAGAAGTAACTAGCGAGTCCCTCGCGGATATCAAGCAAATAATAAAACGCAGCAAAGGTATAGGTATAAAGAGCATAAAAGGAGGAAATGACGAGTAACTCGCGGGAAGACACTAAGTAAAGGAACAAACGATAAGGAAGATGAGAAAAATGAAATATGACGAGCAGATCGCTAAAAGTAGAAAGGTAAAGTTGTCTTTGAAAAATGTTCTGATTAAATGAAGAAGGTAAAATTGTAAAGTTGTAAAAAAGGATACTCAAAAAGAAAAGAAATTTTAGTTGAGATTTGAACCTCGCAAGAAATTTTAAGAAGCGTGAATATAATTTCGCAGAGATTAAGAGAATGGGACAAACCTTTATAGCGTGCACCTTAGTTCGCGAATACAATTTCGTAAGAGGCAAATGTAAGACCTACAAGCACGTTATAAGGGGGGTATCTCTTTATATGATTCATGGATAAGGTTATACCGCTACTGGAACCTGAGTCATACAGATGTAGGGGTTAAAGAAAACCTATCCGAGAGAGAGATCTTGGATTTCCAGCTTTATAAGGTTATACCCTGGTTGGACGACTGAGAGTCTCTTCCAAGAAGTGCAGAGTATGACCAAGGCGCCGAGGTACACGGTTTAGCCAAGGGTTCCCGGGACGGACGAACCTACCCTGGCCATCTTTGGTAAGTCTTGTCTAAAATGCACTTGGCCTGAATAAAACCCCACTTAGGGTGCTGTCTTGTAACTATAAGCCATATAGGCATAAAGGACAAGAGGTTGCGAAAACAACTGGTTGTTGGTAAATCTGGATGGGAGGAGCTAGTCTTGTATGGCCGATGTGCCCTCCTTGAAAGGGCAACCAGGGGGAAGATAAGGGCGGCACCCTCCATTAGGGAGCTGATAAGTGTCTTAAGACGACAATGTCATGGGGCTCTAAGATCGTCAGATCATTTAGGCCTGTCATATTGTCGCGTAAATTATACAGAGGCAAAAATCCATAAGATAAAAAATTTAAGATGAGGTCAAGGGGTTTTTACATGAAAGTGTAAAGACGTCCTGCGATTTCATCGAAAGACGGCAATGTCACGAGGCTTTATTTTCGCGAGAAAACTTAGGCTTGTCATATTGACGCAATACAATAAAGAAATACAGATAAGGCAATATCAATGGGTCAATACATGAAAGTGTAAAGACGTCCTGCGATTTTGTCGCGGAAAGAAAAGTATGGCAAAATAAGACCTTTAAATAGGAAGGCATAATAAGGCCATAAGATCGCAGAAATTATAACACGAGAATATCGTTGTTTGCGATGTCATCGCAGAAATTATGAGATTCGCCATACTTTATTTTATTTTTTATTTTTTTATTATCATTAACTTTCTCACATTGCAGATGAATAATAGGGGCAAGTATGGGAATGCATAGAATGGTAAAATTATTATTCATCACCATATGAGAAATTTGTATGGATATTTTTTGGAGGCGCAGACAATTATCAGATACAAACTATACTGATCAGGTTATATTGCAAAGGGGTCGTTCTTTCATTCATACAGATAAAGGGGCAAAGAAATTTACACGTTAAATTGAAGAAAGGTGCAAAAAATTGAAGGAACTCGCAATTGATTACATCAAAGAAAGAAGCTAGATAGATACATTGCTTCACTTATCAACATTGTTATCTTTATCTTTGCTGGGTTCTTCCTTATCGCCAGAATTTGTTTCTTCGTCATTATTTGCTTCTTCGTCATTATTCTCTTCTTCACCATCATCAAGATCTTCATCAGTATCAGAGACATCAAGATCTTGAACCATTGATGGTATTGCATTTGCAAGATCAGGATACAAAGAATGAGGAATTCCATGATCATCACAAACCTGCCTAGTAGTATTATTACGAGTAATAAGGAGGGATCTGTTAAAATTTGCAGAACTAATCCCAAATTGAGCTTTTAATCGCGAGTATTTATTGTTGCGAGCAGTAAGATTGTTCGCGAGTTGATGATTAATATCTTCTAGTTCTCTCATCCTTACACGGGAGCTGTCTTCAGAATCTGCGAGAATAAGGCACCGTTAAGATAGAAGTTATAAGAAAGAATAATAAAAAGCAAAAAGTTAATAGAGTAGAGTGGTTAGCAACCTTCTTTATCAGAAATCAAGTCCCTAATTAAGGCTGATTGATCAGCATGAAGACTAACATCTATACCTAAATTATTCCTAGCATTATCAAGAACCTGTGCTCCCCAAGAAAACTCATCATCGCTAGTAATAAGAAGGCGAGAACAAACTTGAGTTTCTCTTGCAAGAAGATCTTTATTCTCGCAGATAAGCTTATCTCTTTCCATTTGAACTTCGAGAAGAATTTTGTGGAAGTCTGCTAGAGCTTCGCTGCCATTTCTAATTGCCTGATATTTCTCATCAACAAGATCACTATTTCTATCTCTTAATCCATTGATTACTTCTTTTGATTCATGATAAAGATGTTTAAATTTATTAGATAGTACTAAATTGTGTCTATGTTCAATAGTCAGGAGATTAAACTTGGATCTAAGCTCCTCTACAGAGAGAGATCTAATTTGTTCATCAGCAAAATTACTTAAAGAGTTATTAAGACGAGCAAGGAGAGTATTATCATCTATAGGTTCGGGAAAGGATTGAAGGAATGTAGCTTCGTCAGTTAAACCATAAACATCTGCAAAAATGATTGCTTGGATAAGCTATGATAGGAAAAAAAAAAATCTAAAAGAAAGAAAAAGTAAAATCATACCATAAAGTTGTTTGTTGGCATTGACAAGGTCAACAATCTTCTGTTTATCGACTGAAGCTTCCGCTTCCAGTACATTATTTTTCTTGCGAAGCTCAGCAATTTCAATTTCTAATTTCTCTTTACCTTGGAGAAGGTTAACAGCCTTTTTCTTAAAAAAAGCACATTTGTTATCCAAATCAGAAGCAGCAGCAAAAGAAGCTCTCCCAACCTGCAATGGAGTTTTATAAGTACAAAAAAATTGATAAGATAAATTTGGCGAGTTAAGAAATGATTAAGAGAAAACGTACCAGAATACCAAGTGCATTTAAGAAACTTGGAGTTAGAGATCCAGAAATTCCACGAAGAGAGTTATTATCAGATAAAACTGGAGCGTCGCACACTTTGACGAGCGCTTGAGCTGGCTCATTAAGAGTCTCATCTCCATATTCATTCGCAGTTCCACGAGAGGAATCGCCAAAAATCATGGACAGTTGGGCCATGGAAGAATCAGAGGGAGAAGAATTTTTCATAGAGGGAACTTCTCTAATATCGTCAAATTCTTCGATAAATTCATCATTAGATTTATTACCAACGATTGGATCCACTTGGATATGTTGAGAATAAGAATGCTGAGTTTTATTCTTCTTCAAAGGAGGCTCGCTGGGTTCTTTATCACGAGGGGCAGAGCGCCTTCCTTTACTTGAAACAGTAGATTTCCCTTTACGATTAGTTGAAGGTTTCTCCTTAGGTTTTGGCTCTAAAGGTGGTAATTCTTCAATTTCCTACAAACACAGATAAAGATAAGAAATAGGGGCAACAATATATTGTTAAAACTAATAAAGGAATATTTCTTACTTCATCTGTGAAAGATCTAAGAGCTAGAAGAGTGCTGGGTTTCCTGTAGTTCTGGTAATTAAGCTTCATTTTGGAAACCTGCAAGATAATGGAAAAGTTAGCGAGAGTGTGAAGGAATAAATAATAATAACATAAGAAGGTGAGAGAATATACATCGGAAGATCTATCAGGCCAGTTGAAAGTCCATGGTTCATAGTGAGAGAGATTCGCAGGAAGCTGGAGAGAACCGGATATATAAGGACCTTCAAGGCATAAGGGAAAGATAAACCATTTATCGTCATTAGAATGACGAGGGCCATCATTTGTATTGGTATGAAAATCAATGTCTTTCATAAGAGCATGTTCATTAGCGACCTTCCTTTTATGCAAACGGACACCCCAACAGGTATTATCCCTTACCATGGGGAGTAACTGGTAATTTCGAAAGAAGTTATCTACAGTATACTTTGCAGGAGTAATAGGAATATGTTTATATTTAAGACTTTTATGTTCTTCGGAATATCGAGATCCTTTGCCAGCACCACGAGAGGCATATTCCAGTAATAATCTAATACAATCTCCGCCAAGTTGATATACCTCTCGTGAAAATCTCTTGTCAGAAATTATTTGGTAAAAAAGCGGAAGTTCAGGGTTGTAGAGAGGAAGTGGAAGACCAGCTTCAAGTTGGCCTAACGAAACTATAATTTTTTTACGAGAACACTGGAAGTTAGAAAACAATTGAAGAGAAAGAACAGATTTGGGACTTTGATCTGGGATTAAGGATAAGTCAAATCCTTGGTTTTTAAGTTTTTCTTGCATCAGATTGAAAGCAATAAGGTTTTTAGCACCAGCAGCAACCATTTTGAGAGAATGGGAATGAAAGAAAATTGAAAAAATGGCGAAAGATAGTAGATGCGCAATTTGCGGGAAAGCAATGAAATTTGCAGAGAGGAAGAAGGAAAGAGAATGTAAAGAGAGAAAAAGAGAAGAATGCGAAAAGGTATTTATAGCAAAAGAAGTTTCTCGAGAAAGTAAATATAATTAATACAATGAAAGGACGTGAATGGTTAAATTACAGCTGTTTAAGATGACGTGTCGAAAAATATATGGATGATAAAATTACATGAAGACAGCTGGTGAAAGGTTTAGAGACGTGTCAGAATAAAGATGGAGGAGAAAAGATAGGAGAATTATGGCAATTTATTCTCACGATCTTCTCTTCTTCGCAGAAAAGACATGAGAAGAGGCAAGATGTAGTACCAGAATATCTCCACAACGATATTCTCGTGATAAGAACAACGCTTTTACGAGAAGGTAAAATATTCCTATAAGTATAAATGACATTGTTCACGAGAGTGTCGTGAGGATTCTTCAGCGACATTTGGCGAGCGTCACGGGGAAGCATCATAATAGCTGACGATTGAAGGGACATGTTATGAGAGTGTTGTTTCACGAGGATTACAAAAGTTGGCGAACATTAACATTGCAAATACCACGATGAGATCGCTAAATAGATCCGAAAGAAGGGGAAAACTTAGCTGTCACCCACTATGTAATTTCCTATATAAAGGGTTCAGTAAGTCCAGAAAAGGATGATGTATTTTTTAAAGTTGAGAATATTTTGAGGAGAGAGAAACTACAGAAATAAAGTTGTACTTCTGAGTTTGAATATTTTCTGTAAACATTTCTGAGATCTAAATAATAAAGTGTCGTTAATTCTTTAATCTTCAATTAGTTTTCTCCTAAATTTCTATAGAATCTTAATAGGGGTGTAGTGTGGGAAATCCTTCTACTACAATTATTTGGCCTCACTCTAAATCTGGTCAATGCACCACCGTATCCGGGTACATATGATCCTACAAGAAACAACTCTCTCCCACACCCTATCCCACAACCCCTCCCAAATACACAATTCTTATGTACCTCACCATGTCCTCCAAAAATTCATATTTTATTGTGGAAAGCTGTAAATGAAGGTTTACCAACCTTATCTCTTCTCCTTCACATCAATCTCTCCACTTCCAACCTCTTCCCACGATATGAGTTTATGAAGAACTAGATCTGAAAACCACAAATCTTGATCAATGATACATGATTGCAAACGCTGCGAATCCTGAGCTTTAACAAGCAAAACACCAATGGTAGCAAATGTTGAGACTACCTTAAATGGATATTAAGGATGTTAGAGTATTTCTCAGTCGAACTCGCAAGCATTGCTATCTCAAGCTTGTTTGTCAATGTTAGTGATCAAAACTATAAGTCTTGATTTCTAGTCTACTTATAGTGATGTCTCGGACTAGGATAGATTGTGTAGTTGAGCATTAGACTTCATGACGTTCATCAACTAAAGACTATAAACTACTAAGGCAAGCTGATAAGTGCATAATTCATATGATTTTATTTTCCATTCCATACTTGTTTTAGCTATTATTCTTGCATATTTTTGTATTATTACTCTTGTTTTATCTTGTTTGCCTCTAATAGGTGAATCATCCAAAAAGGAGCTAAAAAGTGCTGAAAATATCTAAGAAGAGAAGTATTCCAAGTATCCAAGTGCCCAAGTCCAAGAGAAGTTGAAGAAGTGCGACGAAAAGGAGCAAAACGCTCAAAATCAAGAGAAGGGACCAAGACTGATATTAACTCATTGAAATTAAGGATTTATCATCACTATCTTGAATATAATTGAAAGATATAAATAATGCAAAAAGAATCAGGTTATTTCGAGTTTGGATGAAGAAGTTGTGGCCAAAACAAACATTTATTGAATATCGAAGACAAAGTTCGCGGACGGGTTTCATACTTTAATTCCGAAAATATCTGCTGGAATTTGAAGTTTCCGGACTGAGTTTGCGAACTAAGCAATTATAAAAAGTGTATAAACTCCTTGGAAGGCTTAAGTGCACGTTTGGGAACGTTATTTCGTTATTTTGGGTCGGGTTCTTGAACTGAACTAAATACTTGGAGACCAAGCAATGTAAACCTATAAAAAGGTATTATGTTATGTAAAATCATAGAGATCATCATCTCATATCATAAACCTAGGGTTTACCCCTTTAGGGGGAAACCACCATTATCCATCTTATTTGTAATATTAGCTAAATCCTTTGTCGATTAAGGAGGAATTCAATGTTCTAAGCGTGAAGTTTTATCATTAATACAAACCTATTGAGAGTTTTTATCATCATCGTGTGTTTTCACTATTTCTAGGGTGATTGATTGATTAGATTGTTTGGAGTGCACGCTAGATTAATCTATTGATCATTCTATTGCTAGTAAAGGGTTAGGATATCCGTGTAATTGTTGAATAACCATTACATAAGTAGAGAACGTGAGATCTCTCAAAGGGATTCTGTGGAGCAATCATGTGTGAAGACAACACTAGTAAGTGGACCTTGCGCTAAGAGTCTAACTACTAGGATCAACCTAAGTTTACATAACTTAAAGCTTCCGATTGGGTTACACCTTGAGTGCGCTACTACTTGGTGGTTCGGTTGGATAGAACTTGATATGTGAGCGCTTCGGTATCAAGTTACACAAGGATATTTGGGGATAACAATGCTCTAGCTGTTATTCTACGGTTGGTGATGAATGGTTCTTACGAACAATAGATAAGTATACTAATCCAGCTATCGCTTGGTAACGACGAATGATTCCTTAATCATCTATTTTCTTTATTATTGTCTTTTTATTCATCTTAAAAACCAAAACCCCCCTTTGTTATTTACTTTATCTTGCTATTTCAAATAATCTATCAATTACACAGCTTTCTGTGGGAACGATCTCTTACTACCGCTATATTACCAGTTAATTAGTGGGAAATATATTTATTAATTTATCGCATTAAGGACAAGCATCAAATTTTGGCGCCGCTGCCGGGGAGCAGTCGCTAATTGATTTGTTATTGGTTTAGCTTGTTTTTATTTTTGTTTTTAGATTTTTGTTTTATTTTCTCTTTTGTTCTCTTGACTCGTCATGTTTTCTTACGGAAATAACATATACAGAGCGCAAGATTAAAAACACAATAGTGGTATCAATATAGTTTTTCAATTTCATTCATATGACAACTACCAACCATCCTATGGGTATAATCAAAACCAATCTTTTGGCTATGATCAATATCCCACGAAACCTTATGGATATTCTCATACATGTCAATAACCATATTACGGGCATGTAAGTGAACAATCACAAGGATTGGAGGATAGTTGTGCTTCTAATCGTTTATCTTATGAAAACCAAACCGATCAGAAGCTTGATTGGTTGATTCTTCAGTTAAAAGCCAAATTGTCCGCGTCGTAACCATTTCATGAAAAACTAAGCGTGGAGAGTAACACATCAACTGGATCTTACTATAATATATCTAACCAAACTCCTAATCGTTTTAATGATCGTTCACATAGTGATGAAATTATACCAGCTCTGGATCTTAATAATGATCATTCGCCTATTTAAAAGGAGGAGCCTTGGTATGACCGAACCATTATTATGAACGGTGTGACATATTCAAATGCATATCGACGTTATAATGAACATCCATATTACAATGTTTTTAAGCCGGTTGATTTGCAAGTAGTAGACCCGACTATTCCCTCAACGGAGAATCATACAGAATACCCTAAAATTTATACTGAAGAAGAGTTCATGAGAGTGGAATTTGATTCAGATGATGAGAGTGTTGAAGAGATTGAGAATGAAACCAAATTGATCGATTTCGTGGAATACCCAATTGAGCTAGATAATAATAGTTCGATATAGGACCACGATATACTTTAGGTAAATAATTCACTGTTAATTACGAATGAGGATCCGAAACAAGGTTTGTCAAATCCTTTGGATAATTCTATATCTATTAATCCTTTTCCTCCAATTGAAGTAGTTTCTCAAAGAGTTGTTAACCCAACTTTTAAGAAAATACCGAGTTGTGTGCTTCCAAATTTTTAACGGATTATTTTGCTTCTAAATATCCACCTCTTGATGTGTTTGATTCGAGTATTGTACAGGTTCACAAAAATGTGGAACCTTTTGAAGTTCCCGAATTCTTTGTTTTCTATCCACTTTCGAGTATGAAAAGGACTGAGTGTGGGGGAAACTTCAATAACCTGATAGCATCAATATTTATATTTGGTGCTAACGCTTTTGTGAAGTTGTTATTTAAACTGCAGATTGTTATGTGGAAGGATTACCAAATTTTTAGATTATTGGTGTACGAACGATAACAATAACGTCGGGCTGACGACGTTAAACCAAGCGCTAAATGGGAGGCTGATAGGTGTCTAAAACACCTTATTTTATATTTAGTATTTATGCTTTCTTTGCTATTTTTCGTGTGAATTATGTATCTTATGTGTGAGTTTGAGTGTATTAGGTGCTTTGGAGTCATATGGAGCAAAAGAAGGAGAGATTATCCATTTGGAGCGAAAAGTGCAAAAAGGTCATTTTACAGGAGAACACTAGCTGGAGCCGAGCCAAAGTTAAGGGAAAACTCTCTTTTGAAGGAGTACTAAAGGGAGCCTAGATGAGGTTAAGGGGGGTGCATATGGGTGTCCACACCCAAGAACAGTGGGTGAAAATAGTCGTCCCACCTTTAAGACCTAATTAGGTCGGAAGAAAGGAAACCAATTCTAATTTTCTTTTCTCATTTGTTCTTCCCCTCTGCAGCCGAGAAGAGATGTTGATGTTCATTTGAATCCGAGAATTGAAGGTTGAATTGAAGGAATTGGTGGAGATTGAGAGTGGGTTTGGTTCTGATTTGACTCAGGTATCAAGAATGATATTGGTGGTGCTGTGTGGTTTGAAATGTTTAGAAAAGAATTAGGTTTTGTGAAGCTTAAGGAAAGGAGATGAGGCCACTGCTATCGATTTGAGGAAGTGAGATGGAGATTAGGAATGGGTTTTGGTTGAATTAGGTGTTGAGATGGAGAAGATGGTGGAACTGAGATTCATTTGTTACTGTCAAAAACAAGAAATCAGAGTTTTGAGATGGAGAATCGAAGATAAGGTGGTGTTGTTACTGCTTCATGGGTTCAAGGATTTGAGTATGCAAGTGAAGCTGCTACTGGTGATTTTCATGGAATATGGTGAATGTTTATGATGCAGAGGAACTGATATGTTGCTGCAGTGAAGGGACTAATAATGGTGGTATAAGAGCAGAATGAGGTTTGTGCAATTGCAGGTGGTGTATGATGAATATGTTGATGCAGCTGGTATCCACTATGACTGTGGTAGAGGTGTAGCTGCAAATGGCTTGAGGGAGAGATGTAATTGGTGGATGGAGCTGGGTATGCTTGTAGAAGGATGTGCATTCTGCTGTGAAGAAGGGGAAAAATTACAACTCTGTAAAGCAATTGGTAATTACTGATGAATTTTGAGTGGGGTTGGAGTTTAATTAGAGATTGATTCAAGAACTGGTTTGATTTTGAAACAGAGATGGAGTTAGGGTTTTAGATTGAAGTTACAAAGAATTTGGAAGATGAGAATTGAACTGAAATTCATACTGGGCTGTATAGGCTGTTGTATGCGAAAATGCACGAGTCAGTGTTGGCATTGCAGGGAAAGCTTTATGTTGTTGCTGCAGAATGGTGGAGTTTGGTGGTCTACTGGTGATCAAATGGGTCAGTGGAGCTATGTAGCTGGGAGAACAAGTAGTGACAGTTAACAATATGCTAAGAATGGTATTTGCTTTGTGCTTGAGATGGGTGCGCTGTGAACTGAGATGGGAATATTTCTGTTGTGCAGTTACGCTAGGAATGAATGCAGTAGTAGAATGATTGAATGGAAGAATGGGTACTGCAGGTTACTGATATTGGTGATAGGTGTTGCTGATGTCTGGAACATTGGCTGGTATTGCAGCTGTACGACTGCTGCTGTTTGGCTGGAGTTGTTGGTATCCAGGTGCGGAGATGATTGAACTCAGCAGTGGGTTTTGAAGTGGTTGCAGCTCAGAAGCTACAGTTGTAGGTTATGTTGCAGGGATTTGGTCTAGAAGCTGGGATCATGATGTTGGAATTGGAGGTGGTTGTGAATGGTTGCAGGTGCAGTCCAAGTTGGAGTTGTAGCTGCAGTTATAGGCTTGCCATCAGATGGAGGACTAGAAATGAGTTGATGCTGCAGGGTATGAACAAGAAATTGTTGCTGCCAGTTTTGGATGTTGCAATGCAGAGAAGAGCAAATGGGTGCACTGGTTGAATTGCAGGTAGGTGGACTGAGATATTGATGGTTTTGGATTGTGAATGGTATGGCTTGAAGTAGATTTTGTAATTGGCTGAGTTGTGGAGGTTGAAACTCAAGTCTGGAATGGGTTTTGAAGTAGAGATATGATGCAGCTGCAATGAATGAGTTATAGATGTATGTTAGGATGAAATGCTGCAGGAAAGAATATTTGGAAAGTCTGGATTTGGCCGAAAATGACCAGAAAACAGTCAGAACTCGGACGAAATCGGTCATAGCTGAGTCGACTCGTTGAGTTGGACCAGGTTGACAGAAAATGATTTGGACATGGTTTTACTGGGCTTATTAATGCGCTGTGACTCAATTTGGCAGTGTGCTAATAGTGACGGGAATTTAATGAGAAGTATAAAAGGAGGGCTTCATAATCTTTTAGGGATATCTCATCTTCTACTTTTGTTTTCTAGGGTTTAGAAACATGATAGGTTTTCTCTTCTTTCTTGTTATGAACTCCTTTAACATGAGTACCTTTTTTTTTTAATTGGTTATGGATTAGTTGGATTTCACATAACATGTTTCTTGTTCAATAAACACTACAAAACAGAAGGCCTCTAGGGACGGTCAGAAAAACGTCCCAAGAACCCGAAAGCCGTCCCAAAAAGGTATTAGGGACGTTTGTTTCTGCGTCCCCAGATCCACCGTCACTAATACTACTAGGGACGGATTTGCCTTGTAGGGACGGTTCTGATTAGCCGTCCCTAGTACTATTAGGGACGGATTCATTTTCTAGGGACGTTTTTTTTTGGCCGCCACTAATACTTCTAGGGATGGCTTCATCTTCTAGGGACGGTTTTCAAAACCGCTGGAAAAAATTTAGAACCGTCCCTAGTGCATTTAATAGGGATGGTTTAGAAAATCTGCTACGTTTTTCAACAAACATAGCAACAATGAAAAACATCCTCTAGAATGAGAAAAATGGAAAAGCTGATACTACATTATCGCCGAACAAAGTGAAATTTTGTTCTCTAATATATCTATTGATCTGATCAAAGTATCCTACAATATAATGTTCAAAAGACAAAAGGGACATCCGTTATGTGAACTACAAAAAGGAAGACGAGGAATGACGAAATTTGATCAAAGTACACAAAAAAAAAACAATGTCGACGTTAGAGACAAGATATTACATCAAGAAGTATAGGATATTTCTATTTAAGGAAAATGAACTATTTTAGACTGGTGATTGAAAAAATATTGTGGGAGTCTGTCTGATGATAATGTTCTCGCGATCCCAGACGTTGCTGATCCAGAGGCCCCATAAATACAAACAAATTCTAGTTTTATATAATGTCAGAAGTTGAGAAAATTAGACTAAACAGACATTATACATGATTCCCTCTAGCTCACTTGTTCATGTGGGTCTCTAGCCATGCATTTTCTAGCGATATTTCTAGAGAAAGATTTGTTGTTAATTACTGATATTAATACCATGCACATTCGAACTACTCACTGTAGTGATAATTACTCATATTACTATTTAGCAACATAAACTAAATTAACAGGAGGAGATCAATAAATAATTTACTCATTGATCAAAATATCAATAACATTTAATTGGTGAAATTCTGGATAACTTGAGATCAGACTACATGTAATGGTATTGACCTCCCACACATTCAACGCGGGGATGAAGGTGTACGTTGATTTTTCTTTTTAGCTAGCTGCCTGGTTCCATTGATTGCATTTTCTAGAGTGTTCTAATCTAAAAAGAATTAAGAAATAACAGAAACAGACCTTAAAGGAATTCTGTTGAATAGACCTCGTTTCTAGCTAATTTGCTTCAAAGCAAGCGAAACTTCCCAGTAACCAAATCCACTGAAGCTTTTCTACCTGCGTAAAACATCAGCTCAGTCACAAGGTTCTCGGGAACTAAATACGGATATACGTTGCAGGTATTGACGTAAGTATAAGTATGATGCAACCTATTTAATGAATTTATCATCAAGTTTTGCACATATATGCAATGATTTTCTATAAAATGCAATATAACATGAAACTCTGAGTATGATGCAACCTATTTAATGAATTTATCAACATGGTAAAACAGCTCAAAGTTATCAATGACTATAAATAAGATATGCATTTCTTGTTCAATAGACTTCATGACTAAACTACTAACAGATATGACACAAAAACTGGGTAATAGGAATAAAAACAAAGATAAAGGGGACACATTAAACACTACCATAAGACTACTTACATCGATTGAAATGGCGAACTCCAACTTTAGCAAGCATAGCCACATCAGGCACATTTTTAATCTTACACATAGGGTTTGGGAAAAGGACATGCTACCATGTCTTACCCAAAATGATGACAGGGACTGAGTTTGTTTGAAGAGAGAATATTATCACAGCTGGTATTTGTACCAAGCTCTCTGCAATATGCACAAGACTAGACTAGCCTGTGTACTAAGTCTATAGGTACAGTAGTTTGATAAGACGTGTAGTCTAGTCTACGAGTTCGGTACAAAAGTTTCATAAGAACCCGAAGAGATTAGATTAGAAGGGATTAGATTTTAGTACCATAGAACTCTATGTTTTAAGTATCTAAGTTCAATATATTTGATCTTTATGTAAATACTTCAGTCATCTTTAACCAATCACGAGAAATTGCATGGCAATGTTGATTTGAAAATAAGAGACCTGGTAATAATTTATGACATTATTGATCGAGCTGCATATAAAACAATAAAATAAATAAATCACAAGAAAAAAAATTCCTGAGTTTGCTCTTATGGGGGTATATAACTACTCAGTAAATTTTATTTGGGGTGTGGATGATACTTGCATCAAGCGGGATTTTCTCGCTCAATGATCGAATTAGTTTACCATTTCAATTTTCAAAAAGTTAGAGATGGGGAAAAAAAGTTAGAGATGTACAATAAAACACGAAGTCTATTCAGTGGCTCATGTCCAAATCATGACTACAAATCCGAGTGTCAACCAAAATGCCATTAATATTCTTCATCCTTTTGGTACAACTACCAAGCACTCAACTAACTCAATTTCAAGTGGGATTCAATCAATTTCAAGTGGGATTCAATCCCTGATTCATTTTCAATATTAAAGAAAATCCTAGATTCCGTGATAAAAATGAGAAAGGGGCATGAAGCAACATTCCAGCTAATTGGAATCACATTGCAAGTGAAATTGGATCCCTGAAACCTAACTCTGCCAGCATTTAAATCCCTAATTCATTCTCAGTATTAAAGAAAACTCCTACAATCAGTAATCTAAATCGAATCAATTACAGGATATGACAAAGTATAAAACTACGAGCAGACATATCAAGCAAAATAAAATAACGCAGATCACTAATTTGTTGAAGAAATTGGTAACTGAGATTTGATATAAAACTTTACCTGAGTTCACACCCAAAATCGATGGAGATGCGGAAAGTGTGCTCTTGTAATTTGCAAACCCTAAAATCAAAAAACAACAATGTGAGATTTTCAAAACAAAATTCGCAAAACCTAAAATCAAATCAACCTAAGATTGAAAGAGAAGGATGAAGAAATTTAACTTGAGAATCAAGTGTTGCTTCAACTGCGAATGAATTTGAGATCTCACAGGGGAAAATGACGAACAAATTTCACTTAACGAGATTTTTTCAGTAGAACGAATTTGAGATCTCATCTTACAGGGGAAGAGGAATAAAGTGAAGAGAAACCGAAAGAAGGCCGATATAACCAAGAAAAAGAAATGTTTTATTGTGTTTTCAGGCGTAAGATAATTAAACTACTATGACTCAATCACAACCGTCGAAAAGCTATCTATTGGGGACGGCTAAATATAATGCGTCCCTATTAGTGGACCAATAGTGACGGCCAGATAGGTATGTCCCGAATAAACAACTCTAGGGACGGCTAGAAGGGAATGTCCCGACAACTAACCTCTAGGGACGGTTTTTCTAGAAGTGGTCGTCCCTAGAAGCCTTCTTTTTTGTAGTGAAATTAGTTTTGTCTCATATTTATCGTTTACGATTCTCTGAAAATATAGTTATATGATTGACGTATTATAACATGATTTGATTGATTGTTTTGTCAAGTTGCAAATTGGTAGAAATTGAAATCACATCTATTGCTAGTTTAGGGTTTATTATTCGTAAAAGTGATAATCCTTGAATACAAGTAGCACAAATATGATTATAGCTTGTAGTGATACATCCTTGTGATCATATGTGAATCGCGACCTTTGTTAAATTGAATTAGTGCGCTTTCCACGTTCGATTGCTTTGATTGGTCTGATTTCATAGAACTTAATGCAGCTAGGGAATTAAACTTGATTAGTGCTTTTACACGTTAGGTTGTTCTCTTAGATAGAACTCATACTCGTATCTTTTAATGTGTTTGTTGATGACAAGAGGGAATTAGCGGGATATTCTTGCGATCAAGGTACCCTAGGGATTTTGATAAAAGTAGAGATTAAATATCAATTCTAATTATTATGACAAGAATATGTTTGTGAATGAAAACGAAATCCTTAACCAATACTTTCACATCCTTGAATCTATTTGTTTACTTTTCTTTATTTGCTTTTATTTTATTTTTACTTTATAAAAATCAGAAAATCCCCCGTGTTAATTATAGGAAACCGAAACAACTTGACAACTTAGTCCTCTCTGTGGTTACGATCCTTTCTTTCCCTTGCTATATTATATATTTTGAGTAGTGAGAAAGTGTAATTTATTTTTGACGCCTACGACAGCGATAAAAATTTGGCGCCGTTGCCGGGGAGGCAGCGGTTGTCACTTGTTTTTGATTTCTTATTTTTGTTTTTCTTATTTTATGGTTTTTAACATAGTTTTGAGAACTCTTATTTCAGGTACCAATGGACGGAACATATTGGAACAATGGGTACGGTTTTCGACCTCAACATTATGACAACTATCACCCTTATGGGGAGTACAATCAAAACCAATCCTTTGGTTATGGTCAATACTCCACGTACCCTTTTAGTTGTTATCATACATTCCAACCTTCTTATGGTGGTTATGTAAGTGAGCAACCACAAAGAGGGGATGATACTTGTGATCCTATTCATATTTCCTCTAGTTTGGTATATGAAATGCAACAATTTATGGTCAGCATGGAGTCAGTTTGTAGACAACCAAGCGTGGAACCAATTTCATCGACCAAATCTACTCATAGTATGTTTGGCCCAATTTCTGATTGTAGTTATGATCATTCACCCATTCAAAGGGAAGATAATTGGCCTAGCAATACTGAAGTAAGTAATTCTACTTTTTCTTTGTCGGATGAGCTTTACCAACAAATGGAATGCTATTTTCAAAATTTGGATGGATCACTCCAAGAGCTTCAAAAAGGTGTTTCCAATTTAAGACAAGGCATTGAAGAATACAAAGAGGACATGCAAAATTCTGCGAAAGACCAATCTTTGGGAAGTGGTATCCAATCTTATGTTAACTATGATAGTGACGATGACTATGAAAATACATCGCTTGAACCAATTTATGGTGACATCCCGAGGAGTGTATAATGGAGTCTTTTTGCATTCAAGGTGAAGTTGAATAGGAATATGATGACACTAATGTATCTTACTCAAGCATTGATCTTTATAACGATCAAAAACCTATTCAAAAGGTAGAGCTTTAGGATGATGCAATGAGTGTTCTAAAAAAGTTCCTTATGATGAGACTTGAATCTGCAGTGGAGTATGTGACTTACAACAAAGAAGAGTGTGTTGAGAATGTGACCGTTATGACCAATATTGTGGAAGACCCAATTGAGCTTGCATATGATTGTAATGATGATGTTTATCTCGAGTCTTTGGTTAAGGCAGAAACGGACGAAGAATGGTTGCAAGGTTTGATAGAGGACCATGATATAAAAGAGTTGAATAATTCACTTGAGTTTTTCAAGGATGAAGAGGATTCTATAATAAAATAGATTGTGCAAGGTTTGTCTAACCCTTTGCATATTGTTTCTTCTCCTTTACCTCTTATTGGTTTGAATGTATGTGCTTCGAGAATATTGTTGAATGACTTTGTTTCTCGATTTCCTCCATTAGAGAAACTTGATTCTCATACTATGCAGGTTTGTGAACAAGACACCGTGGAAGTACCCGAATTCTATATTCTTTATGCACTTCCAAGTGTGGACAAGAATAAGTGTGGGGGAAACTCTTATCGGTTAATAGCTTCGTTTCTGTTTTATATTACTAATATTTGTGCAAAGCTAGTTTTTGCAAAACAGGTGCTATGGGTGGATCCCCAACTTTTCCGATTATTGGTGTATGGGGAATTCAACTTGCATGTCGGGCTGACAACTTTAAAACAAGCGCTAAATGGGAGGAAACCCACTGGTTTTGTGTATCTATCTATATCTTTTTATTTTTTAAGTCTTTTACCTTTATTTTCTTATTTTGGATATTTGCATATCAAAACTCCAACTTTTAGAGATTTTTGAACAATTTAGAATAGACACTGCCTTTCTAAGTAGATGGAATTTTTTTCTTAACAATGAGGTATATATATTGGCTGAGTTGAGATTAGATGCCAACTAAATAACTTGTTTAGTGTTTATCCTCTATTGTTCAGAAATAGCTATGAGTTGGAGTATCAGTTTTTATTATGCATTTGTATATATATCATGTTATGAATTTCCCACCTTGACTTTCTTTGGACGATTCAATTTACATTGAGGACAATGTAAAGTTTAAGTGTGGGGGAGTGTTCTCATATAGAGTTTTTAGCCTTGTTAGTTTTCCCTTGTGTTCATAAAAAAAAAATTAGAAAAAAATTTTTCTTTATAAACTCCGAAATCTAGAGACATGTTCCTTTAGGATGACACTATCAATCTAAATGGATGGAACCATCTTGGTTGGGGGAGTTGAGGAACCCATTTACTAAAAGGATAGAATTATTCAAGTATTACAAATAAAATGATAGTTGTTACCATATCTCGGAATATCACCATATCACGTTCTATTTTTATTTTTCCATATTTATCTATTGTTCTCTAAGTGATTTGGTGGGTCACTGACATCGAATTGTAATTAATTCTAAGATGAAATAGAGTGATTGAGTTGCTAAAAAAAAAAAAAAGACCGACCAATTAGACCAATCGGAATAAAAATGACACTTGGATAGTAATATGTGTGTGTTATCCCTGTCCCCGTCGCCTAAACAAGCGTGGAATGCAGGATCCAAGGGAACTATCATATAATCTGCTGACAAGAAACATGCGCTTGGATCCAAAAGATCCAATCTTGTTGTCATGTAAAAAAAAAGTGAAAAAATAATAATATTATCATTGTGTTGAATAAAGTCGACTCCTGGTTCCCTTGTATATGCCAGTTGAGTTGATGTAGAATTAAGATTGTTGACCACTGGTTCCCTTGTATATGCCAGTGTTTTGATACTAGAATTCAGACCAGTAGATCAATCCTATAGGATGCATAGGTTCATCTTGGCGGTGACCTTCAGACAAATATGGGAAACACCGATCACTTGTTAACATTCGCAAACATCTACCTCTATATCCATCTTCTTAATCTTTTCATTGTGATTGTGGTTAGTCAGATTTCGAGTATCGTGGTTTGTTCAATTTTCTGAATAGAGATTAATTTACATATATATTAATTTGGATTCGCATCAGGGTACCTCCTCCAATAGCCATTTTGGATTCGTTCATAGATTTGTCACCGGTAGCTGGAGTTGGAAATATAAGTTTTGTAGGTAGACCTCTTGTAAACCTTCACGAGACTATAACTCGTCCACTAGGGACACCTAGGGATTCAAAGGCTTGTTATTTATCAATTGGTTCCTGTTCACCTTGATTTATCAAAAGAAGGAACAAAACTCGTAGGTATTTCTGTGGGAGATAAATTTATCTATTCTAATAGACTTTTTTGTGTGAGACAAATTTGTTTATCAAGTCTTCGACTTTGGGTTGTAGCAAATCTTAGTTGTGGGTGAGATCATCTAAGGGAATCAAGTGCGTATTATCATGATGGGATCATAGATTTAAGGAGCGCAACTGTACCTTGAATTAGTATGAGATTGATTAGGGTTCAACTACGGTCCAGTCCGAAGTTCATTGGTAGTAGGCTAGTGTCTGTAGCGGCTTTCATTTGCGGTTTCCTCGTTAATTAACAAAACTTCTGGTGTCTGTGTTATTTCTTTTTCGCATTATATTTTGTTATATAATTGAAATATCATAGGTTATGCGTTGAATCGATCAATTTGGAAATCCAACCTTTGGTTGTTGATTGAAATTGATTGATCCTTGAACATTGGTCTTTGGTGCCGTTCAAGTTACTTCTCATATATTCAATTCCGGGCTCGCAAATTCCTATTTGCTGATTGCAAATTGAATTAAGAAATAGGGATATAAAAATCTTTGATATACGTTTCTCTAGATTGAGTCTGACTGTTTAGTTGATTCTCTTGGGAGTATATTGGAAGAAATGCAGATTGTGATTGTTTAGGGAATGCTTATTTCGGATCAGTATTGACGCGAATTATATTTTTATAATTTTATGCTATTACTTACGGAATTGAATGGGAAGTTCAATTTGTATTTAAAAAGATTAAGGTAAATTATGATTCTTCAAGTGCAGTTCAGGCTTGTAAGGCAACAAATTTTCCATGGTAGTTTAGACATCGCTTCTACCAGTTATGAAACTATAGTTTTTGGGCATGCTTATCGGCCGTGAAACAAATTTCTCGGCTGACACCTTAGCCAAGAGAGTTACAACCTGCAACAATGGGAGAGGAATGAGTACACTGACATGCTTGATTTCTTTATGGGGTTGGAACTGCCATCTTGTGCTTATTTTAGATTCAAATAGTTTGTAAGTTTTTTGGGCCATCTTTGTTCGCTTTCATATAATGTTGATGACTTATTTTCTTGCGTTCTATTATGTAAACTTAATGTAAATATGATGTCTTTCAATGCAATTTTGATATATCAAAAAGAAGAAGCTATAGAACTATAACACCTCGAGTTCCTGACCAAGGTCAAACCCATATGGAGATCCGAACTCAAAGCGTTACGGGTCTGAAAGAGACTTAATTTTATTTTTTAATTTTCTATACTATTTCACCAGGAACAATTTAACTTTTAAATACATAAATTAAGTTATGAATTAAATAATTAAGCAACAACAAAATAATGTTTATATAGAAATTACACTTCAAACAATCCAAAGAAAAGTAGCACAATCATCAAGCTAATTACTTTCTACGTCCACTTCCACCATTTTATGAAATTTGCACAAAAAAGTCAAATGAGGTGAGTTGACGACTCAATGGGCATACTTTCGCATCCTCTACAAAATATACAACTGTCTCAATAAATAAAATAACATGCATTGGACAAATCTGTTTATAATTTCACAATACCCGAAATAATTCTGAATATTCGATTCATTTTAGTCCTTGAGTTCACGGTGCGAATGTCCTTGGTTAGTACACCATATATCGTTTTCCTCGGCACAGACAACCGCTATCAATGGATCAAGGGGTCATTACGATATATGTTCTTGGGGATCATTTCCAATTATCTCTCAGGTATCATTACCCGCAGTTAGCATGGAACCAGGTTCCATCTAACTGAAAAAAATGTGAACTCATTCTTTTCACAATTAACTTAAATAATATTTCAACTCCTTCTATAACATCATGCATGTTTTATAAATACCAATTATTAATGGCGAATCTAGAGAAAAAGTTCAATCGGGGCACAATTTACTAACATGGAACTTGTACATTAAATGGTCGATTATCTCAATTTAACATAACCGTGGATTCCTTTTCAGTCTAAAATCAATAAATAGTAGTGAAAACACAGGAGGTACCAAGGTACATCACTAACTTTTTTCTAAGGAAATCTGTATGGACAACCTCAACACAACTCCGAGAGTAAAAACTCAATCAAGGAAAGTGTCAAGAGTTATATATCACTCTCCTCTTGTTGTTAGAACATTTATAGAATTGAATCCGTGAACATAACTTACAAAGAGAGTTCTTGGATGGTACCAAAGACCAATTTCCAAGGATCAATCAAGTCTTTTCCAACTAACAAGGTTGGACCTAGCTATTGAGATTGATCAACACACAACATGTGATATTTCAATTATAAAAATAAACAATATGATGCGGAAAACAAAATAACATAGACACCAGAAGTTTTTTTAATGAGGAAACCGCAAATGTAGAAAACCCCCTGGACCTAGTCCAGATTGAACACCATACCGTATTAAGCTAAGATAGCTTGGAACCAAGTAAACAATATCCACCATTAGATGAAAGCTTTGAATCTTAATCACATATACAAGATATACACTATGGTTAGGTAAACGGTAAACGAACCATGTATAAAGACTATGTTCAACATGGTTAACCGAAACTAGCCGATTTGAACTTAAAAGAACACTTATTTTCATCTTGACTAAGAAATTAAGATTAAGTCACAATCATGTGATCAATTGAGTCTAGTGTTAATTAGAGAAAAGATCAAATGCAAATTACTTTATAGAAATAATTTAATCGCAATTGAATCGTGATCGACATAGTTTGTAATTACTTGAACCGTTCGTGAATCGGCTGAGTCACAGTACACGGACCGGTTTGCAAACTTATATGTAATTACCAAGTACCGGAGTCAACAAAAATTTTCAGTTCATAAACAGGTTTGCACAGTTAATCGCAATTTAATCGTGATCGAGACATAGTTTGTAATTACTTGAACCGTTCGTGAATCGGCTGAGTCATAGTACGCGGACCAGTTTGCAAAATTATATGAAATTACCGAGTTCCGGAGTCAACAGAACTTTGCGGTTCATAAACCGATTTTCACATTATGCAATTACCAAGTTCCGGACTCTTACAGAACTTTTCAATTCATGTACCGTTTTACAAACTTTGACCCATTTCAAAGTTCCAGAGTCTACATAAATTTTTAGTTCAGGTACCAGTTTGAAAAATCGTAGACCTTTGCCGGTTCCAGAGTCCACTGAACATTCAATTTGCGTATCTGTTTGGGTAATAAACTGGTTCTAGAACATAAAACTGCTTTGGTTCGCATACCGGTTTGATTAGTTTATTCCGGTTCCCTTACCACAGTTCCACAATTGTTTATATACGAATATACAAACCTATCCCGATCACGAAACAAACAGATTCTCCCATGATATACATACGAATATGCAAATCACACAAATATGAAAGTCGATATATAACTACTCTTCTACGTGTACGAACACATGTAATACGACTTCAGACATATAACAGTTTTCTCAGTTTGTAAGACTGATAACACTGTCTTGTATTCCGAACATAGTAGTTCTATATTTCTTTAAATCAATTCGAAAATTCCTGAATAAATAACAATGACACTTATCACTATTACATGTTCTAATGATGAACTTGAATCCCCACATGCAACTCGGGTGGATTCACCCCTGCCAATTATATATATATAGTTACTGTAATTAATTCAAAACAGAATAAAATAAGAAAACATCATTTCCCCTCAAAGAATCACAAATAAAAATTAGGAGAAGTTGGGTTAGTGAACCTACCTTAATTTTAATTTAGCATCTCATAGTTGAAAACTCCAATAAAACCCATAAATCACACCATACAACAACATGTTTCTTACATTCCATAAACCACACCAAATATTGATGTAAGAAGCTATAATATGAAACCAATATGAGGGAGTTTCACATTCATAGGTATATAGGGAAACAACGAAAAAAAAAAAAAGAGAAAACAAGATAAGTATACACAAATATCTCTAGTCTAGCCAAATATATATATACACAATATTTAAATATATAAATTAATATCATCCATTAATTAGTATTGATTATTTTTTTTAATAAGTTGTACTGAAAACAAACCTAAACAACAGAACTCAAACAAGTGTTGGTGTAGTAACACCCATTACATCAAAATTAAACAAACAACTAAAAAATCTGGTAAAACTCCAATCCAAGTGCCTTCATGCTTCCTAGAAGATCCATCTTTAGCTTATCTATCAGCAATGTTATTGGCCTCTCAGTATCTTTGAGTAAACTTTACTTGATTGAAACACGCCTTGAGATCAGAGATTTCTTTGACAAGCCCATAGGTGTCCCATTGAGGCTGAACTTATTCATTGCAAAGTTGAACATCATAACACGAATCACTCTCCACTTCCAAGTTATGTATGCCCAACTGCACAGCCAGACGCAATCCATCTCTGATTGCCAAAATCTCTGCCATATTGTTGCTGTGCTTAAAAATGTGTTTCCCATAGAAAGAAACATCCATACTCGTCTCTAATAACTCCTCCAATCCATGCATAACCATCACCATCAGAAGATCCATCAGTATTCAGCTTTAAGAAATTATGATGTGGAGCCTGCCAAGCAATGAAGATCTCCTCCTTATGCATTCTTCCATTATCTGGCTTATTATTTAGGGATATTTAACGTTTAGTACCCAGCAAATGTCCAACACCTAGATTTGGTACCCAACATTTCAAATATTAAGGGTTGGTACCTTGACCCGTCATTGACTGTCTGGTCAAACCGTTGACTTAATCCAATTAACATTTCTGTAACAGATTATTGTTATTACATAATTAGACTTATAAATTATAACAATTACCAGGTTTGTCCTAACGTCAAGTTAAAGATACTACGCGTGTTCAAATATGCATATGTCACACGTGTTATTTTGCCACCATGAACGACTGTTTGGACATATAAACTATTTTTTTTTGTTAAACAGCTCTTCTTCTCCCCAAAAAATTAGAGTTAGGTTTGTGGAAGTGGGGATTGGAGATTTCCGTTCGTTTTATTAGTTTAATCTCGGGGTTTGTTAGATCTATACGTGAAACAAGTTGTACATGATGTTAAAATCCAATAATATTAATAATGATATATCTCGGGATTCATCTCTTACTCTTCATTCACTGCTTTATTTTTCACTGGTTCTCTTCAAGATCAGTTCCCGATTTTCAAGCTAGCTGGTGATAGAGAAGAAAGTAAAGATATAGTAGCTGCTGTTGCTTCCGTTGATTTTCAAGGCTTTCGAAAGTTGCTGGGCAGACAACAAATGTGTTTGATGGATGTTGTGATATAAAGAAGAGATGGGTTTGTAGTGGATGTGTAAATGATGAAAGAAGAAATTGATGATCTGTGATGATTAAAATGAATGGGTTTGTCTTGAATTCGTGATTAATTGCAGGGAAGGAGATGTGTTGGCTTAGAAATCAGCAACATAGATATCTGATGATTACAAGATTCACACACTTCTTGTGTTTGTAAAAATGCTTGACAGACAAGTTATGTTTATAAAATATGGTCCCGGTGAATTGGTTTGACTAGGAAGAGTTGTAGAAGTTCAAGCAAGGAAGGAGTCAGTTTTGGCCGTGATGGTGCTGAGATAATGAAGTTGAGATGGTTAAGCATATTTGGAGTCTAGTTGTCGCAGTAAGAACTCGATGTTGTTGCTATGGTCTGTGGTGAAGAAGTGGGAAGAATAGGGAAGTGGCAGTTGCAAAGAGTTAGAGCAATGATCATGATAAAGCTGAGATGGTGCTGTGAGTCCGGTGGTGCTGTGGTTGGGTCTAAGGATTCCGGGATGTATTTATAATGATGGAGATGAACAACAATGAAGTCTCAAGCAATTGTAGGTTTCTTTTAATAAGTCAAATGTTAAAAGTCTGTTAACGCCGTTATGTATTTATCATTTATTATTTATTTTAATTATTTAGTTAACAATTTGTTAAGTTAGCGGTTTGACCTGACAGTCAATAACTGGTCAAGGTATCAACCCTTAATATTTGAAATGTTGGGTACCAAAGCTAGGTGTTGGACATTAATTGGGTACCAAATGTTAAATATCCCTATTATTTATCTTGCCATTCTAATCTAAAATGATAAAGTGAAACATTTTTTACTCTCCAATTTTAGCCTACATTTTTTTTTTTGTTGAAAGAGTGGAATCTTTTATTAAATAGAAACTTCTCTGGGGTACGAACGCCCCATTGAATCATTTGTTACAATTACATTGAGGAAGTGTGGGCATGAGTTATCCCAAATGAAAGACTGTGTGTTACCTCCTGGTCGTAGTTGTTTCTGGTCGATAACATAGTTTGCCAACTTATCTGCAACTCGATTTGTCTCCCTGTAATTATGGGTGAGTTTGATCTCTCCAATTTGTCGCAGATTTTGGTTTATTTCTCTGACCATGTTACTAATGATCCAAGGAATTTCGATGTTGCGCTTGGATTAACTGCAATAAGGAAGTTGAATCTAATTCAAACCAAACTAGGTTCCAACCATGTGTCATTGCCATGTAAGTAGCGAAACGCAGAGCCCAAGTTTCCACTGCCAAATTTGTTGTTGTTCTTATATGTACAACCATTACCATCACTGTTGTCCCCTGCGTGTTTCGGAAAATCCACCCAGCTCCTGCTATCTCTGGTTGTCCATTTGGTTATCCTCTGCTAGCACCGTCAGTATTAACTTTGTACCAGTTTAGTGGTGGACGTATCCATTTCACCCATATAATCCTTTGTGTTGGTGTAGATATTCCCTGAGTGTTTGGATCACGGCTACATGAGGTCTGCTAGTATGCCCATAAGTACACTCCAAGGATAGCAATAGTTCTATTTGGAACGTCTGAGATGGTGTCTGAATATTTTTTTTTTATACACCCTTTCATTATGTGGTAGCAAAATCGTCCAGATCATGAAACAACATAAGGTGAAATTGCTTTTGTCTTCAGCTAGTTCCATCAACTATTCAAAGTTTTGTGGTGTTTGAAATAACTGCTGGTGGAGCCTGAGTTTTCCTGGTAGGTTATCTCCGTTGTTTAGCAGTGCGCCAGTGCCCATAATACTTGTTGTGTCTGTTGTCCGACATATGGTGTTTGGGATAGGGTATGTCGGCAGCTGGAGTTGGTTAATTATATGGGTTGTTTGATCTGCTATTCGAGTTAGCGCGGATGTGTGTACCCAATAAATCCCATGTAATAGAAGATATATTTACCTTATTTTCCGTTGATATTATTTGCTGTAATAACTTCTTAATATTTTGTGAAATAAGATATATTGGGGATCCTATGAAGGAACTCTCCAAGGAGATTATTCATCATCCGACATGTTATCATCCTAAAACATCGATCCTCTCTTCATCTTCAATGGCAGGTCATGCACAAGCTTATCTTGCTCCCTCAACTAAGGTACTGCAACCCAATGATATTGCTGAAGCATATAGCTCCATGAGCCTACATCAACCTGATGATGCCTTTTATATGGACACCGGTGCTACATCGCACCTTACTGCAGACTTAGGTACTTTACATAATGTTTTTAATACTAGTAATGTACGATCCATCTTAGTCGGCAATGTAAATAGTATTCCAGTTACTGCTAGTGGTACCAAGTTCCTAAATCTCCCTTCCCGAACTCTCCAACTCAAAAATACTCTAGTTGTTCCTGACATAATCAAAAACCTTGTTTCCGTTCGTAAATTCACTAGTGATAATCATGTGTCTGTTGAATTTGATCCATATGGTTTTTCTGTAAAGGATTTGACTTCTAGGACGATTCTTCTTCGATGTAATAGTTCCGGGGAGCTTTACCCTATCACCACTTCTGCCGTGCCACCTTAAATTCCGTCCATGTCTCCTCCCATGTCTCTTGCTGTGTTCTCGACTGATATTTGCCACAGCCGCCTTGGTCACCCCGGAAAGGCTATCTTAGATGTTTTACGTTCAAAATATGCTATTCAATGTAATAAAAATCAGTCTACCAAACTTTGTCATTCTTGTCAAGTTAGTAAACATGTTCGTCTTCCATTCTATGAATCAAATTTCATTACTTATGCTCCTTTTGATCTCATTCATAGTGACTTATGGACCTCTCCATTACATGTTGAGACTGGTTTTCGTTATTACCTTATCTTGTTGGATGACTTCACAAATTATCTTTGGGTTTATCCTCTAAAGTTTAAATCTCAAGTCTATACCAAATTTTTGGAATTTTGTACTTTCGTTAAAACTCAATTTGAACGTGAAATAAAATGTTTTCAATGTGACATGGGTCGTGAATTTGATAATTCCTCTTTTCATAACTTTGCCCAAACTAATGGGCTTGTTTTTCGATTTTCATGCCCTCAAACTTCCTCTCAAAATGGCAAAGCTGAGAGAATGATTCGTCGTGTTAATGACATCACACGTACGCTTATGTCTCATGCTTCCATACCTTCAAAATTTTGGGCTGATTCCCTTCTCATGGATGTGTATCTCCATAATATTCTTCCCATCAAAATTCTCAACTTTAATTCTCCTGTGTCCATTCTTTATCAACGTCAACCAACATATGACCATCTTCGTACGTTTGGTTTCCTTTGCTACCCTAATCTATCCGCTACCATACCCCACAAACTTGCCCCTCGTTCCACTAGGTGTGTTTTTTTTGGTTTTTCTCTCCATCATCGTGGCTACCGTTGTCTTGACTTAGCCACTAACAAAATCATCTTGTCTCGCCATGTAACGTTTGATGAAAACGTTTTCCCATTTAGTCAACCCTCTCCCACTAACTCCCAGTCCAGATCACCAATCTACGTCTGTTTCCACTCTTTTCCCGGTAACTATGGCCTATCCATCTTCAAATCCTTCTCAACCCCCTTCCCCCACTGTACAGCAAACGTACACTCCACCTCATCGTCGTCAGACTCATCAGTCTTCCGCTGCATGCCCTCCTCCACTCTCTAACATTCCCACTATACCTCACGACCCTACTTCCCACCAGTACATAACCTACCATCGTCGTCACACTCATCAGACTCATGCAGTCACAACTTCACCTGCACCAATCTCTTCTACTCTTCCCATCTGTACTTCCACCTCCAACAGGTCTACAGCTTCCACTACAATTTGTCCCCCTACTGCACCTATTTGTCCCACTACATGTCCCCCTACTGCACCTACAAATTCTACTTCGACCTGTCCATCTACTTCCACCTGTCTACCTACTGCACCCACCAACATTCCAACAACGTCTACATGCCCCCTACTGCACCTACATCTCCCACTTACAACTGTCCACCTACTACACCCACCAACTTTCCAACAACGTCTACATGTCCCCCTATTGCACCTACAGTTTACATTTCCGCCTGTCCCCCTACTGCACCGACCATTCCAACAATCTCAACTGCATCCTCATCTCGTCCTGTTACTCGTGCCTCAAAGGGAATTTTCCGACCAACTAATAGACTGAACCTTCATGTTCAGACTCAGCAAAATATCTCACGTCTGCCTAAGTCTCACCTTTATTCCCTTAGGGATCCTAACTGGAATAAAGCCATGAAAGATGAGTACATTGCTATGTTGAAAACTAATACTTGGGAACTAGTACCACGACCTCTTGGTGTTCATATTATTCGTTCCATGTGGCTTTTTCGCCACAAATTTCATGCTGATGGTTCTTTGCAGCGTCACAAGGCGCGTCTTGTCACCAATGGTAAATCTCAGCAGGTTGGAGTTGATTGTTTTGAGACGTTTAGTCCAGTTGTTAAGCCTGCCACTATTCGTACTGTTCTCACCATTTCTACTTCGAGGTCTTGGCCCATACACCAGTTGGATGTCAAGAATGCTTTTCTTCATGGGGATTTGACCGAGACAGTTTATATGCATCAGCCTCCGGGATTTGTTGACCCTGCTCACCCTGATTATGTTTTCCGCCTTCGTAGATCTCTTTATGGTCTCAAACAGTCCCCTCGGGCGTGGTTTCAGAGATTCGCGAACTTCATCTTTAGATGTGGTTTACGTGGTAGTGTATGTGATCCCTCACTCTTTATTTATCAATCAGGATCGGACACCACATACTTACTGTTGTACGTTGATGATATAGTACTCACTGCCTCTACTGATGCTCTTCTATACCGTTTCGTTGACCTGATGAAACGAGAATTTGCTATGTCTGATCTTGGTCAGTTACATCATTTTCTGGGTATTACTGCTACTCGTTCATCCTCAGGGTTGTATTTGTCTCAGTCATTATATACGAAGGACATCATCGCTCGTGCATCCATGACTGACTGTAACCCAGTGGCCACTCCGGTCGACACTCACTCCAAGCTCAGCGCTACTTATGGCCCAGCAATTGCAGATCCTACTTTATACAGAATCTTAGCAGGGGCGTTACAGTACCTTACATTCACTCGACCAGATATATCTTATGCGGTTCAGCAGGTTTGTTTATTCATGCATGACCCTAGAGATCCTCACATGCAATCTCTTAAGCGCATACTTCGCTATCTTTAGGGTACCATTGGTCATGGCATTTTTCTATCGGTTTCCACTATTTCTGGTTTGACTGCATACTCTGATGCTGATTGGGCGGGTTGTCCCGATTCGCGACGGTCAACCTCTGGTTATTGTATTTTTCTTGGAGACAATCTCGTCTCTTGGTCTTCCAAGCGTCAGGCAACTGTTTCCCGCTCTAGTGCCGAAGCTGAATATCGAGGAGTTGCCAATGTTGTTGTTGAAATAACCTGGCTTCGGAATATGCTTCTTGAGTTACATATACCATTACGACGTGCTACCATGGTTTATTGTGATAATGTGAGTGCTGTCTACATGTCTGGCGATCCTGTTCAACATCAACGCACAAAACATGTGGAGATCGACATCCATTTTTTTCGTGAGCGTGTTCGTATTGGGGACATTCGTGTCTTGCACATCCCTTCTGAAAATCAGTATGCTGATATTTTCACCAAGGGTCTTCTAAGACAATTATTTCTTCGTTTTCGTTCTAGTCTAAGCGTCTGCTCCTCTCCCTCTAAGACTAATGGGGTGTAATAGAAGATATATTTTCCTTATTTTCCGTTGATATTATTTGTTGTAATAACTTCTTAATATTTTGTGAAATAAGATATATTGGGGATCCTGTGAAGGAACTCTCCAAGGAGATTATTCATCATCCGACACCATGTTTGTTTTACCTGGGGACATTCAAAGAGGCAGTGCTTCCCTTTTTTTGCGTTAGTGGTGCATGTCGGACAATTATTATAGCCAATGATGTTTCTTATATGGAGTGATTCAAATGTTGGTAAACCATTGTGACTGACTTTCCATAAGAAAAGTCTAATTTTTGGTGGGCAGTCTGCTTGCCATATTCTCCGTGCCATCTTGTTTGTCAGTTGGGATGTTGACGGAGTTTGGTTTGCCGGTGTGAAAGTGGGATCATTCATCAGCACAACATATCCACTCTTATCTGTATAGTTTCCTGTTTTGGAGTGCGGCCAAACAGTTTATCTGGAATAGTCGGGTTGGGAAAGTGGATACTTCTTACGACGTTTGCAATTGTTGGACTAAATGTTTGTAGTAAAACTTTGTAGTTCCAAGTAAATGCATGTGGTGTAATGAGAGTACTGACCAACTTTTCTCATGCATTGCCCAAAATGGAGACATGTGTGTGCTTCAGTATCTAGTTATCTTTGAGTTTGTTTGAATTTTCATCCCCAACCTATATCCCACAATTATCCTGCACAAACATAGCTACTTTGTAGATATTTTTCCAGTTAACGCTTGCCGATTCTGGTGGTTTAGGCATGACCGGGAAAATAGTTTTCCTTCCAGATACTTAGCCGAGTACAAGGTGTTGCATATTGTTGTTGTCTGGGTATGTAATTTCCATACTCTTTTCCCTAATAAGGCATAGTTGTAATTCCTGCTATGTCTGATACCTAAACCCCCTTGCGTCACCAACATGTTCGCTTTGTCCTATCCGATGGTATGTAATTTCTTTGTGCTCTTATCATGTCCCCAACAGAAATTTCGGGCAATATGATCCATTTTCTGATGTACATTGACTGGCATCAATTATGTCTGCATGATGTGGTTTGCCGTTGGTATTAACGACGTGTTTATGAGTACTCTACGTCCTGCTTGATTTAGACATTTAGCAATCCAGCCTCTACTTTTCCTTTCTAGTCGATGCAGTAACTGTGTAAACATCCTTGAAGAGTTTCTCCCTTGCTTAAACTGGATACTTAGATAAGTGGGTGGGTTGGGAGTTATTGTAATATTGAAGATACTGGCTAGCCAGTCTTTAGTTTGTTGGGGTAAGTTGGGATGATGGATGAGATTTGATTTATGTTTGTTAATTATTTGTCCTGCCGAAGTGGAGTAGGAGTGGAGTATGTTGTTGAGATTGTCAAAGGTATATTAATCCGCTGCACACGTTAGAAGCAGATCATCTGCATACATAAAATGTAAGATGGGTGGTGCTTTTGACGAGATTTTCAAACCTTTCAATTCCCCCTGTGCTTCAGCCAAGCTAGATTGAAGGAAATAATTTCTGCACACAAAATGAAAATGTATGGAGACATGGGATCTCCTTGTCTAAGTTCCCTCCGAGGTTGAATATTTTCATGCGGGATGCCATTAACTTTTACAGAGTATGTAACTGAGGTTATGCATAGCATGGTAAAATTAATAAATTTATTTGGGAATCCTTGAGTAATCAAATATTGTATCACAAAACCCCAGTCGATGCTATCATAAGCCTTCTGGATGTCCAACTTTAGAGCAATTTTTGGTTTTTGGGTTAGTGGGGAGCTTATAATATGATGGAAGATTTCAGTCGCAATAGAAATGTTATCATGTATTGCTCTGTTAGGGACAAAGGCACTTTGGAATGGGCTTACTATGAATTGGAGTGTTGGTCTCAATCTATCAACCAATAACTTGGATATAAGTTTGTAAACCACATTGCAGAGACCAATTGGTCTGAAATGATTTGGTTTGGTTGGGTTTTCGGTTTTGGGTATCAGAGTAATGTTTGTATGGTTTTGGGTATTATGAAAACCTAAAGTACTTTGCAAACTATAAATGTAAACATCAGTTGAAACGGTTTCGGGAAAAAAAAGAAGCAAATCTGGTTTGAATCTGCATATATACTCACACAGTTTTGAAACTTTAAGGGGATTGTGTGTACCATGACAGTTCCACGCTGGACACCTCATTCCGTTTGCGAGTGTTGGACAAAGACAACATCTCACAATACAGTTGACGGAGCTTGTGGTGTAATCTCATCGTCTAGAGAAAGCTTCCAAGCCGGTTTGGTGAGTTTTGCTTTCCATGTGAAGTAATTCTTATTAGTGGATGATGATGCCAGTGCTGCAAAGTGTCGCGGCTTTGATGATGGAAGAGCCGGTGCTAGATGTGCTGAGCTTTGTGGTTGGACTGATCTTGGTTTCCTAACTCTTGGTGTTGGTACTTTAAAACAAGGAGTAATGACTTTTGGAGTATGTTGTTATAGATTTGTGATGAAAGTATACTTTCTTATATTTGGAGGAGGTGGCTGAGCTGCATAGTCCGGAGTTTTCGGCAGTTGTAGATGCTCAGGTAGTTTCTTCGGTGGTCGAACTGTTCTCCGTTTTTATGTGCGCATCGGCTTAAGATGGTGATGTTGCTCCTCCGGTTTCAGGTTGTGTGTAACAACAACTTCTGGTTTTCCATCAACGTTATGAACCAAAATATTCACTTTCGCATCCCTGCATTTCAAAACATTGGTTAGAGTCTTTGTATAGCCAGGAGTAAAGAAAGCCCTTAGTCTTGCCATCCTCGGTTCATATTTCGGGCACGGATTCGGGTTTATTGGAGTTGTTTCTTTCTTGGGATCCTCCAATATAGAGTTGGGATGTAGATCAGATAAGTGGGCTTTTTCTTTCCCATTCTCCATGTCCTTAACACATGTAGCTTTTCTAGTCGATGTGTTCTGCTATGTGTGTTGTGAAGCTGACTGTACTATGAGTTGTAAACTGTGACATGTCAAAATGTGGGCCTCCATATTTGTGCTTTATTGCGACATTCCTGACATGCGCCGTCTCTGTTGTTGCAGCTTTGTCTACGTCACATTTTTTATTCCTATGCATCGTCGGCTGTTGAAACTGGATTGAGACAGTGACTTTGTCAGTCTGCCATGTCGTTGTATCGGGTTCCATGCTAATCCGCATTGAGTCATCTCATCAGCAAGTTGGGAAGGAGCTGAGTTGATTGGTCTTGGATCGTTAACCCTAGATTCTTTCAGGAAAGAGCTCTGAGTATTGTTCTATGTCACCGCCTGAGACTTCCCTTTTGCATGAACGTCATTTTCGACACAGTGATAGTCCTGTTCTTGATTCTCTTTAATTTTTCCTTGTCCTCATGGATTTGCAGATGTTTCACCATAACAAAAAATTTCCAGTTGCCTTGCTTTCATGTGTTTGATCTTCTGGCTTTTGGTGAAAGTAGCTTTCACCTTGGAGTTCAGTTTTCTATACGGGTAGTTTGGGAACCTATTGTCCTTCATAGTTTGACCCAAGTTGAGAAATTTGGTACACTCCCTTTTTATATGACCTGGAAATCCACAGATAAAACACAGTGAAGGAATATTTTCATATGAAAATTGAATCCAAATGCCTTTAGCTATGTTCAGCATCACCCCCGGCATGAAAGGTTTCATGAGATCCACCATGACAAAAACCCTAGGTGGGTTTGCAGTCAGGTCTATTTATAGTACAGTTCCAGTATCCGATTGTTGGATTAGTTCATAGATGGTTTTTTCATCTTTGAAAAACAGAGAGAGATTGAGTAGTTGAATCCAAACGGTGCAAATTTGAAGAAGCTATCAGGGTACTTTATAAATAACTTCCAGTCTTTGATTAGCACAATATAAGGTCCGGCTATCCATGGTTGGTTTTATACAATTCTGAGTTTGTCTTCTTTGAATTTCATAGACCGTTGAAAGACGTGAATAGTCGTGATGGTTTCCATGTGGTGAATCTGCATAGGGTACCAAGCATTTGCCAGCGCTGTTTTGAGTTTGTAGTAATCTGTAGCTCCTCCTGGAACCTTTACCTCCACACAGTGTTCATTATGTGCATTCATGAGGGTTTGCATTCTTTTAGTTAGCATAAAAAGGGGAATCTCATGATCTTTTTGTATTTGCTGAAAAGTTGATGGTTGTATTTTAGGAGGTGGAGGTTTTGAAGAGGCTGAATTATTCTCACTTTTGTTTTCTTTCTGTTTACTTTTATGGGGTTGTTGATGGGTTGTTACCTTTTGAAAAGGAGTTTGTTCTTGTGGGATTCTCTTTATAAAGGAAGAAGATCCAGATCTTGATGTTGATTTGGTTGAGAATTTTTTTTGGGATGAGCTTGAATGAAAGGAAGCATTTTTAATATACTACTATTTATCGATCTCTCTGAAAGCATTTTCTGAGAGAGTTGGATGCAGATTTGGGTAGAGATTTGCGCACTTATTTTCATGATGCACTGCATGTCTGATGGAGTCTGTTTGTGGTGTAGAACCTAGTTCTGTAGTTAGTGCTGGTTGAGGATTGATTGTGGAGGGTGGTGGGTGTGAAGGCATTGGTTGAAACGGAGGTGGTGGCGTATGAAGTTGTGGATTAAAAAAGAATTTCAGAAATTACAGACACACTGAAGTCCCAACCAGATAACACCATATATTTGTGTTTCTCAATTTGAAAGAAGTTGGAGCGAATTCAGGGGGAAATTCGAAGATTATTGGATGTTGATCTTCAATCCAATGAACCACCGGAGTGTTGATATGAAAACTCTTCTGAAACTCGACTTAGTCAATGCCTGACGACCCCACGTTTGATTTTTTTTTTTTTTTTTTTGAAGCATGAAATTTATTGAACAACTAAAGGGCTATTACAAGAGGGTATGTGATACCCAAATATTCAGATAGAAATGGATTGGTATGCAGATGAATAAACGAAAGGGATATTACAAGAGGTATGTGATACCCAAAGATTCAGATAGAAATGGATTGGTATGCAGACGAATAAACGAAACATGGCAATGCACTTTAGGGCGACTATTTATCTCCGGATTTGAATTGCAGTAAGTGTAGATGTTGGAGTTGATGGGATGGATCTGAATGAAGTTGGCGGCGGTATATATGCCTTCGACGAATTCTTTCCACAAGAGAAATTGTACTTTTGATGGACATTGTTGAGTCCTGTTGATGGTGGATTTCTATTTAAAGGATAAAATTGTAAAAAGCCAAATTTTGTAAGCTGACGTCCTACAAAGGATAAAGCCTTCAGGTGATGAATATTTCTCGCCATGATAATTCATTGTAGCATGTGCAACCATCCTTGAGAATTAAAACCTACCCAGAGCGGAGCATGTAGCAACCATCCCGATTTTATGTAGGTTTGCAGCATTACTATTAATGCTTTAATTAAAGCCTTGTGTTCGACATGCAAACACCCGTAGGCTACCTGACGGCGGGTTATATTAGCCCCGTTGAACGCATGCAAGACTACCCATGTTAGTCTCACATGCTGAAAACAAACCCAAAAATAGATCTCATCCGTCCAACTTCGCAGGCATAGATGGAGGGTGTAGATATAGATTCAGGGGGTCCATAGCATGCTACCATGATCACCTCGGACTCACCTTCATGCATGACCTAACGGTCAATACCAACTACAGTTGGTCCTTCCAAAACGTGCGCTCAAAGTGAGCATGACGCACGGATGGAACCTAATTAGGGTTCCTTTTAATCGTGAACGTCCAACTTCGCAGGCATAGTTGGACGGTTTAGATTATACCATAAAACAAGTAGTGAAGTGATGGTACACCATTGGCGGGCCCACTTTCTACCTACATGACCGACTCCCTCATAGGCAATCCGTGGTGCAAGAAACGATTGCCCAAACAAGGCTAGGATAACACCTTATGCAGGTTGAGAAGATCCAAAACGATCATGACCATCCAACTTCGCAGGCATAGTTGGATGGCTTAGATTGCGCCCAGGGTCATAGAGCAAGCATGTACATGATCACTGTCGGCCCAAGATGTTGCATACATGGTCGGTCTCCCCAAAGGAGGCACATGCAACCCAAAACCGATCGCCCAAAGTGGCCGGTCTGAAATCCTAATTAGGGTTTGCGGCGCATATGTCGCAGAAACATCTCGAGCGTCCATCTTCGCAGGCTTGGATGGAAGGCAAAGATGGAGACTTAGAGGGAACCGAGCATGCCAGCATGACCACCGTGGGCCCAACTTCACGCCTAGATGATCGGCCAAGACCGGCATTGATCAAGTTCCTTGGTACGCGTGCCCAAAGGTGGAATGTCACGGCCCCTCCATAAGTTCTAATCTCGATCACTCGTCTTTTCCACCTAAAGTGGGTGGCTTAGATCAAATCTTTGCAATTCAAGAAGGCATGGGCGTGAACACCATTGTACCACATCCATGCAGGTCCAATCGGTTCCTCCATAGAAACTCCCTTAGCATGCAAACGTTTGGGTTGAAAGAGGCAGCATGCGCGCCTCCCATCCAACGATCGCAAGTAGGGTTGCAAGCCATCTCGTCCGTCCAACTTTGCAAGCTTGGACGAATAACTTAGGGTGCGAATCAACCATCAAACAAGGTATCACCATGATCACCATCTGTCACTCTTATTCACAGGGTGACCGACCAAGGCATGGCCTGTCTATACAGCCTTCAAACGGTCACCTGAAGATGGCTGCATGCGATGTTATACCAAGTTCACGATTCACCCTGCACTATTTTCTGTGGGTCCCATGATCCACACACTCGAGACATTAATCACGTCACAACTGGGGGATGCAAACTGGGGTATTGGTCTGGCGGTTTACAGCATGCAACGTGCAACACGCCATCACAAGATCGTGTCAGGGAAACATGGGCGGTTAGCGATGATAGGAGAAGTGGGCAAGCAACTATGTGACTCTAACACACAACTCCACTTCCTCCATCACTCCACTTCCTCCACTTTCCCACGAGAGACATGATGAAGGCTTATCGACTTGTATTAATAGGTTCTCCTCCCTATTTCCAACATGACATAGAAAACCAAGTGTTAATACCATCGTATTCAACACCCAGAGCCTGCCTGCAACATTTGCTAGCCTGCTCAACCTTCTGTTAACAAGTCATCAAATAGCCTTCACCTTCATACTATCAACACCTTCTTCGCTTCCCTCCCTAAGATCAACCTCACATCCTTCACCTGTGACCGAAAAAAATCTGGAACGGTCGTGTCTTCGGTTTAGGCCAGAATTGTACAGATTATCTCTCGAATCAAAAGTGCTCATCGTGCAGCACATTTATTGAAGTTTTAAATTCACTTCTCATCCACACACACCCAAAATTACCTAAACCTGCAGAAGTAGTTTTCTCCCACAAACAATTGGCGACCACAGTGGGAGGTTAATCTCTCGGTTGTAAAATCGATTTCTTCAATACCAATTCAATTTCTCTGATTTCAAGAATGGTGGATCTTAGGTTTGGATCATCAACCAACGATGGAGTTAGCGCCGACAATACTTCTGGTGGCGCTGATATCCCAATTACTGGTGTTACAGTGCAACCCACCAGTGCAACCAATGTGTCTCGTGGAATCGCGTATTCTACCATCAGTACCAGTGGAGAAGGAGCGAACATTCCAATAGGTGTGACACCTACCATTACAAGAGATAAAGCGGCTGCAAATCCAGGCATTTCCTCAAGAATGGCACCTCCGTCCGTCACCAGAACGACTGCTACTCCCCCTTCAGGACGAGTATCGGGAGAACCCAAAGGAGGTCAACCTCCTATCACCATGGTGGACTTGATGGAGAGACAAGAAACCCTCGCTAAAGCTCAGGTAGACATGGCAAACACTCAGAAGGAGGTACTCACCTTCCTTAAAACATTAACCGATCGATTACCACAAGAGTCGAGACATCCCCAAGGGCCAACGAGAAATACGTTCAGCATACCTGGAGCAGGTGCCTTAGTTACGCAAGCCTACCTGAATGAAGAGTCTAATGCTGCTGACCACGCAAGAGAAAGGGACCAGGAGCTTCTCGGGGAAAGGAGCCGATCGTCCAACTTTATTACACGTGAAGATCTGGAGAGACTCCTCCAAAATCGTGGCGAAGAAAATCCGATGGACGCGCATCGACACCAGCCTCCATATCCACAAGACGTGCAGCGGATTCCTCTTCCCAGGGGATACACCTCCCCTCAATTCACCCTTTACGATGGTACCGGTAATGCTCGTGAACACGTCTCTCGATTTTTAGAATCCTTAGGAGAACACGAATACAATCACGTTCTCCGCCTGAAGGAATTCTCCAAATCACTTACGGGGAGAGCCTATACGTGGTACAACAACATCGCACCCGATAGCATATCCAATTGGAGTGAGATGGTCAGCACGTTTTACAAGAAGTACTTCTTTGTATCTGAGCAAGTTACTTTCTCAGACCTGGGGAGAATCTCCCAACGGAACAACGAACATCCAAATGATTTTGTCAAAAGGTTCAGAACAAAAGCGTTGGACTGTCATGAACCAAATGTCACAGAACGACAGCTGGTGGAATTATGCATCAACGGAATGATACCCATATATCGCGCCCTGCTGGAAAACTTGGGATTCCAGACGTTCTCAGAGATCCATGAAGCAGCCAAACGTTCGGCCACTACCGCCCCAACATTATTGGAAAGAACCAGGATCGTTCGGAGCGACGATTCACGAGATAATCGGGGAAACATGCGCCTCATCAACAAACAATATAATACTGGCCCTTCTGTCAGTGTAGTAAGCGATGGCGGAAAGAAAAAAGCTCCAGCGGCGGCAGAATAACTACCCAAACGTGCGGCTCAAACGCATAAAGCTTCGCCTCGAAAGGGAACAGGAAAAGATCCTGCGCAGAACACCGAAGAAACAGGCTTTCTGTTTCCGATAAATGAAGTAATGGAACTCTTGGAGGCATGGATTCAGGATGATGCTATCAAGCTACGTCCTATCAGACGTCCACCAACTGAGAAAAACATGGAAGACCCTAAGTAATGCAGTTATCATAGGTTTGTCCACCACCCAACTAAGGATTGCAACAAGTTGAAAGAAATCTTCAGGGAAAAGATAGCAGCAGGAGAGCTTCAATTGGGGAATGAAGGAGTTCACAGAGACCCTCTTCCTGTCTGAAGTTGCATGATCTCTGGAGACTCTGTGCGCAATACTGCGCAATCCATGATGGAACACCTGTGTGAAATCTTGTACCTTTCCAAGGTAAAACGTCAAGATATATTCATGGCCCTCAACCGTATTGTGTCAGGCAGGCGCTTGTACCCATAAAAAGAAGTCGTTCCAGCATCTCAAGCCTCCTTGGAAGTTAGCGCCAACAAAGTAAACTGGGGACTTTTGACCGTAGCCCATTTGAAAGATGTCAAGTTCGATAGCACATTAATCGATACAGCTTCTGAATTCAACATCGTTACTATCAAGACCCTGCAAGATGAGAAAATCTCAAAGAAGGAGGCTACCCATGGTCCGACTGTGATCAAGATCCCAGCAGGAGAGTTTGTGGATGTCTACGGATACATTGACATTGATGTAAAGATCGGTAACACTCCAACACAATCCAGATTCCATATAATTAAGGAACATCCGGACTACGACATGATTCTGGGACTCCCGTGGGTACACAAGGCCCATTCCTTACCAATCTCAGTACCTGGAAGAATCTCCAACAAGCCAACTCCGATGATTTCCAACAAACCTTGGAGACTCGAAGACTGCCTGTTTCCTCCATACCAACAACTCACAAGCATAACGCAACTCCTTGGTGAAAGCCCTTCGTCCTACGTCAAGAGATTCCGAGCCCAAGTAAGTCTCATTGAACAACCCTCTTTGCAAGTAGTGGATGATTGTCCTGTTGTACCGCAGGGGACTGTTTCACCTGACAGGCGGGCCACCACCAAGAGATGTAAATAGAGTGATGGCCCCTTTAAGCGCTTCACCAAAAGTTTGGAAGTAGTCAAGAACGACACGTGTCAGAAGCAAGCTGTTATACCAAGTCCAAATCCGTTTCAAATCGGAGATATGGTAGCAAAGGTAACCACGTTCCAAGTTGGAAACATGGCAGTAAAAATAATTGCCCAGCCTGATATGCCTGCAAAGGAAGAAGAAGTATTCTTAGTGGCAGATGTTATCTTGGGCGGTTACTGCAAGATCATCAATGCAGACAAACTCGAAGGTGTGGTTGTTCACTCACGATGGCTCAAACCCTAACTCACCTAAAGACACGACATCACCTCTCTAATCCCCCCGGGGGGATTCCTCCAACAATTTTCCTTTTCACAATATTTGTAATTCCTTCAAAATGATGGCACCGCTTGCCTTCATACTTATTAGGGTTTCAATATTTCTTCAAGTAATCAAGATTTCATTCCTTTTATAATTTCTCGTAAAATCACACAAAGTTATGAGTCACCTTCAAACCACCATTACCCAGAAAGAAAACCATAAATCCTCATACCAAATCTTCATACCAGCCTGGTAATATGGGAGGAATAAAACATGTAAAAAGGGGAGGAGGAAGATACCCTACATGATCTACTTCAACAGAGCCAGACTCACGTCAGGGGGCACAAGCAGAAACAATATATGTTTCGAAAGCAACATTGAATAAAACTTTGTTCAAGACAAGCAAGCAAAGAAGAAAACTTCAAACTCAGCCGCCACTGAGTATATAAAAAAAATACAAAGAAGAATAACAGGGAAACTCAATTGTTGGTTGCGTCTTCATCACTGTTGGGATCCACATCTTGTGCCGCTTTCTCCAGAGACGCCTCAACTTCTTCTTCGGGCACAGCAGCTACCGCCTCAACATCTTCAGCATGCGTATCTTCTGCACCTTCTACAGAATCCATTGTAACCTTGGAAATCATGCCGATCACTTTCGGACGTTCAGTCTCATCAGTATCAGGGTCAAGGATTATCACACTACCACGTATTGGGTAATCACACTTCCCATCACCCGCAGGACGTTCGTGTTCAACCCTCCATCTCTTCAACCGAGCCGTGAACCTTTCAGCTCTCGAGCTTACTGGTGCTTGTGACGCCTCGCGTTTCCACTTCGCTCGCAACGCTTCTTCATGTCTTTGTTTCTCCTCCATATCGATTGCAACTGAAAGAGCGCGGAGCCGCCCCCTGACAATGGTTAAATGCAAGACAGACATTCCCTATACGGCATGGCCGACTTCACGAAGTGGCGAATCAATTTTAGCCATCACCTCTTCATGTGCGTTAGCTTCTGGTTTATCAACTTCAAAACTTTTTTCTGAATAAGCTGGAGAGTGATCATCACCAACACCTTTCATGATATACTGCAAAAAAGAGGGGAAGATAAGTTGCGGCGGCACATAAAGAATATTCTAATCACAACTGTTGCCGATCAATTAAGAAATCAACGTATGGAGCAATACCTGAGATGTTGAAGAAGACGATCGCCTAATGAGAAGAATACAAGAAAACTTCTTTATATGCTTCACGATCCAACAAGATCCCCAGGAGAAAAGAAGTCCACCTTTGCCGCTTTTTGAGGCTGTTGAGTCGGGATTGTGATCAACAATGTTTAACGAATGCTAGGCATATGAGAAGGCACACAGAAATAGGAATACAAAGGTGGATCGACCCACCAAGCTGTACTTCCCCAGCCGAGCTTTACCATTGGAAGGATCAACTCAACCGGTTCCAAGTCATTTAACACACATGACATACCTCATCCCACGCAACGAGACGATCAACCGAAGCAGGCGCAACAAGCCCATGTTCGATCAAACAGGAACATGCCCCCACATGCCTATCAAGCAGATGCAACAAAGTGACGTTGGTTTAAGCATATACATGGTGGGGTCCATATTCATCTAGGGTTACATGCACAGCTACCCAAGTTCAAAGCAAAAAATGCTTGCATCGGGTCCCACCAAAGCGGGCTCTCGACAGAGGTAGGCATAGCAAGGACACGACGACTCGTATCTCCTGGTAACATCAAACTTTATCTCAAAAGTTTTATCTTTATTAGTCACCATCTCATGCCTACCCTACAATAGTATAACCATTGCATGCTATGCAGGGGACTTAATGTTGATGGTGAATTTCTATTTAAAGGCTAAAATTGTAAAAAGCCAAATTTTGTAAGCTGACGTCCTGCAAAGAATAAAGCCTTCAGGTGATGAATATTTCTCGCCATGATAATTCATTGGAGCATGTGCAACCATCCCTGAGAATTAAAACCTACCCAGAGCGGATCATGTAGCAACCATCCCGATTTTATGTAGGTTTGCAGCATTACTATTAATGTTGTAATTAAAGCCTTGTGTTCGACATGCAAACACCCGTAGGCTACATGACGGCGGGTTATATTAGCCCCGTTGAACGCATGCAAGACTACCCATGTTAGTCTCACCTACTGAAAACAAACCCAAAAATAGATCTCATCTGTCCAACTTCGCAGGCATAGATGGAGGGTGTAGATATAGATTCAGGGGGTCCTGAGCATGCTACCATGATCACCTCGGACTCACCTTCACGCATGACCGAACGGTCAAGACCAACTACAGGTGGTCCTTCCAAAACGTGCGCTCAAAGTGAGCATGACGCACGGCTGGAACCTAATTAGGGTTCCTTTTAATCGTGAACGTCCAACTTCGCAGGCATAGTTGGACGGCTTAGATTATACCCTAAAAAAAGTAGTGAAGTGATGGTACACCATTGGCGGGCCCACTTTCTACCTACATGACCGACTCCCTCATAGGCAAGCCGTGGTGCAAGAAACGATTGCCCAAAAAAGGCTAGGATAACACCTTATGCAGGTTGAGAAGATCCAAAACGATCACGACCATCCAACTTCGCATGCATAGTTGGATGGCTTAGATTGCGCCCAGGGTCATAGAGCAAGCATGTACATGCTCATTGTCGGCCCAAGATGTTGCATACATGGTCGGTCTCCCCAAAGGAGGCGCACGCAACCCAAAACCGATCGCCCAAAGTGGCCGTTACGAAATCCTAATTAGGGTTTGCGGCGCATATGTCGCAGAAACATCTCGAGCGTCCATCTTCGCAGGCTTGGATGGAAGGAAAAGATGGAGACTTAGAGGGAACCGAGCATGCTAGCATGACCACCGTGGGCCCGACTTCACGCCTAGCTGATCGGCCAAGACCGGCAGTGATCAAGTTCCTTGATACGCGTGCCCAAAGGTGGAATGTCACGGCCCCTCCATAAGTTCTAATCTCGATCACTCATCTTTGCCACCTAAAGTGGGTGTCTTAGATCAAATATTTGCAAGTCAAGCAGGCATGGGCATGAACATCATTGTACCACCTCCATGTAGGGCCAATCGGTTCCTCCATAGAAACTCCCTTAGCATGCAAACGTTTGGGTTGAAAGAGGCAGCATGCGCGCCTCCCATCCAACGATCGCAAGTAGGGTTGCAAGCCATCTCGTCCGTCCAACTTTGCAAGCTTGGACGAATGACTTAGGGTGCGAATCAACCAGTAAACAAGGTATCACCATGATCACCATCTGTCACTCTTCTTCACAGGGTGACCGACCAAGGCATGGCATGTCTATACAGCCTCCAAACGGTCACCTGAAGATGGATGCATGCGATGTTATACAAAGTTTACGATTCACCCTGCACTATTTTCTGTGGGTCCCATGATCCACACACTCGAGACATTAATCACGTCTCAACTGGGGGATGCAAACTGGGGTATTGGTCTGGCGGTTTACAGCGTGCAGCGTGCAACACGCCATCACAAGATCGTGTCAGGGAAACATGGGCGGTTAGCGATGATAGGAAAAGTGGGAAAGCAACTGTGTGACACTAACACACAACTCCACTTCCTCAATCACTCCACTTCCTCCACTTTCCCACGAGAGACATGATGAAGGCTTATCGACTTGTATAAATAGGTTCTCCTCCCTATTTCCAACAGGACACAGAAAACCAAGTGTTAATACCATCGTATTCAACACCCAGAGCCTGCCTGCAACATTTACTAGCCTGCTCAACCTTCTGTTAACAAGTCATCAAATAGCCTTCACCTTCATACTCTCAACACCTTCTTCGCTTCCCTCCCTAAGATCAACCTCACATCCTTCACCTGTGACCGAAACAAATCTGGAACGGTCGTGTCTTCGGTTTAGGCCAGACTTGTACAGATTATCTCTCGAATCAAAAGTGCTCATCGTGCAGCACATTTGTTGAAGGTTTAAATTCACTTCTCATCCACACACACCCAAAATTACCTAAACCTGCAGAAGTAGTTTTCTCCCACAAACAAGTCCATAGTAACTTGGATGATGGTGATAGTTTTCGATGCAATTGATCCGAGATATAGGTCGGACTTTTGTGCCCAAACGATATCTGTTTACCTCTTTGTTTGATGGTTCTTTCCATAACTTCAAACTGAGTCTGTAGCTGTGATTTTGTCTTGAAGTAGTATCCGATCTCTGCCCTTGATGGATTTTGTACTAAAAAGCTAGTAATGCTATTACAAAGGCTACTGGAACTGAACCTAAGTACAACTAGAATTACATCTAGTAAAGATATGACCGCTACTAAGTTATTAAAGTTGTTAAACTGAAAAACATACATAATACAAAGACTTGACCTAAACTAAACAAAAGGTACTACTATGAAATTGTAAGAACACTGCTTTGCTTATAAGTAAAATACAATGAAATTGACAAAAGTTGTAGACTAAAGGTATTGAATTCATCGGCCCATTCGCATACCAATTAGGTGCTTGCTGCTGTGATACTTAATAAGGTTGTGGCTCAGAAACATTCTTAGGAAGTTAATAATCATTGAATCCATCATGAGGATCAATTGCTTATATATATTGTTTGCTGAGATGTGAACTGAATTTTTCTAGTTAGAAATTGAGCTTATATGGAGAAGTGTATTATGCTGAAGAGAAGTGAAATCCCAAATGCAAAAGAGACATATCATGAGAAGCTTTCGAAAAGACTCAAATCCTGATCAGAGAAACAACTATGGATCCACCGAGTGAAAATTTAATTACTAAATGAAAACATTCAGACCTTCGCAAATAGAACCGAATTCCAAAACGATTGACAAAAAACAACCCACCAACAATACCAAACTAACACCTAGAGCATAGACTAAACTGGTGGTTTGAAAAATTGCCTTTCAAATACAAAAATAAGATTAGAGGAAAACAACGGTTTAACATGGCATCACCAGCCCAAAGATAGGCTAAGAAGAAACCTGAAATCAGATGCAGATGCAAAAGGATTACAAACTACAAAACACAAGACAGGATTGAGCATGAGAAGTGGATTTCAAAAAGGATTTGAATATCATTCTGTATCAACTGGGTTCATGGGTTTAAAGAAATCTTAAGATAAATTCAAACTTCTAGCATAAATCGATGATTGAAGACATAATCAGAACATACACCCCCCCCAATATCACTATATGAAAAACTAGTAACTAAAATTCCCTCTTAGTATTCTGATGAAGATATTTAGGAAGAGCCAACTTGTATAAGGGTTACCATGTGTTTGTATGAGGGAATAGGTTACTGCAGCTGGAAACCAGTCTGGAGGGGATGAAGATGAAAACCAGATCTGAGAAAAAACTCAGATGAAAACTTAGTCCCATCAAGCAACACATGATGAAAAAATGAACAGATCTCCGATAAAAATAAAGGGTATCACAATAGGAGCAAGCAAGTGACCTAATCGACATTGAAGGGCCGATGAATCGAGGATTGGCCGATGGAGAATGCTAAATCCATGACGGTTGATATTAGGTCTCTGTTTTTTTTTTTGTTTTTTTATATGAAGGTGAAGATTAAATTGAAGGTCGACGAATTTGATGAAGATGCTATTGATATTATAAGATTAAATCTGGTACTTCTCAGATCTAAGAAGATCTGAGCAGTTAAGGTTGGCTGAAAAAAATTCCCCCTCCGCCGGAAATCGCCTGCTTAGAGACGAGAGAGGTTTTTTTTTCTTAAAGAAATTTCAGTTATCATAGCCGTTTTTTTTTTTTTTTTGAAGCATGAATTTTATTAAACTACTAAAGGGCTTTTACATGGAGGTATATAATACCCCAAGATTCATCAAATACAATTAGAATGGTATGCCATGAATCCACGATAAGATGATATTGGAGCAGAATAACAATCTTCGATTCATCGTTGCACCGGGGGTGAATATTAATTTCGAAGGTCGAAAGATCTTCGGTCAACGCTTTCCACAAGAAAAGTTGTGTTTTTGATGGGCACTGCAGTGTCCATAGGAACTCAGATGGAGTTAGAGGTGTCCGATGTAGTTGATCGAGGTTACCATTATTTGCATTACATTTTCTAATCTAAAATGATACTTTAGAATTTCCTTTAATATTCTTTCTCACATGCACACTAAAGAACGGGCACCTAGCTCAGCTGGTCATCCCCGTTTCTCAAAGTTTCATGCGCTTCAGGAGGTCCCATGTTCAATCCCCCAATAACGTAATATTGCAGGAATTAACATGGAAGGTAGAGTTAGCTTGCCCCCCCTTGTCACACAATCTCAGCCCCACCATCCGCTTCGGCTCCCTTGGCTAGGTTACCCATGAGTCTCGCTGGTAGGCTGGCACAACAACCTGTTCAATTAATGTAGTAGTATGTTGTTGGAGCTTAGCTTGTTAGGCTTCCAACTATAGTTAATGTAATACTCTTTGTCTAATAATAAGAACTTATTTTAAGTCTACTTTTATAATTAATTTATTTTTTCCTTTAATTAAGTTTCCTTATATTTACAAACCTTAACAAAAGTCTAAGCATTATTTATAAATATCATCACTAAAATTTATATGGAACATCTACTTGGTTAAAATCGGGCTCTATATAGTATGGACCGAACGGGCCAAGATTAGGAGTCTAAACCAGAACACAAAAATATCATGTATTACAAGAACTTTGCTTACTTAAATTTCGCAATTGGAACTAACCATTAGAAAATGCTCTTTATATTTATATTTATTTTAATAATAAATCATTTTCTCAATGCCAATGTCCGAGTCCATCTATGTGCACCCCCACTATACCATGGGTGCACATTCCTCCCATCCCTATTCGTTACATACGTAACTCTAGTTGGCTGGGCTGCTTAAATTTTGGACATTAAAAAAAATCACGTTAAAAAAAGGCAATATTGGAGAACAAAAATATTTGACACACAATCCAAACTCATTTTCTTCCCTTTTAAACGTTTTTTTTTTTTTTTTAATTGTTAAGAAGAAGTTCTCCGGTCCCCATTAAATACAAGCTAAAATTTTAAAATTCGGTTGAAAAATTATTGATTAAGAAATTGTTGTGTAAAACCAGTAAGACCCAAAACAAACAACGATTACCAGAGCTATCTCGGTCTTCGAATGGTTTGGGATGATAACATTATTGGTATTAGAGAAGCAATATAAAATGAGTGAATTGAACTTTGGATATCATAAGAGGCTGGTATGAGTGATTGTAATGGATTTTCTTTGGATCAGACATATTAATGTTGGGCTCAATTACTCCTATTTAAATCTTCATCAATACAATCATAGTACAAGTAATCTAAGACCAACAAGATTTTCTTTCGAGTATGTTAAATATTGATCATGGATATATATGATAACTAAATCAAGATCATATGAGATAGGAGACGAAATCAACATCACATCTTTAATTTAAAATTTTGCGTTTTGTAGTTGTAGCTGGAAGAACATACCATTTGAAGAGAGATTTAGTAGAGGGAGGAGGAGGGGAGATATGGACGGATAATTCGGGTTTTGTTTCCAATTTTTCTACAATTCCCCGTGTATTCTAACTTTTTACTTTAAATTCAAATTTCTAAAAAATAAAGTAAATCATAAATTAAATACTAACTCAGGTTAGCTTATAACGAATAAGGAAGGGAGGAATGTGCACCCCTGGTTTAGTGGGGGTGCACATAGATTGTTCAAGTGAAATAGTGACAAAGGAATTAATCTAAATATTTCATAACTAGAAATTGTTTGAAACTAAATAGGACTCTCCAAGTTACGTAATTATCATCAATTTTATCGGAATGATGTAATCCTTATAATGTTTAACAAAAGAGTTGATGTTAATTGATAGGAAAATCAAGATTTGAAAATAAAGGATAAAGCCGAAGAAAATAAATAAATCATATATGATAATGATACTGCAAGAATAATACTCATATTAATTATTAATTTTATTTTCATTATTAATGATTCTAGCAAGTTAGTAACACAAAAACATTCAGACGATTTTATTAACTGAATAATCTTGATCCGGATATTCCCACTCATTTATTTTTTCCCACTCATTTTTATCACGACGATATAAATAAAATCCATCTTGTCGAGCAGACCACTGACAATCTTCATCGCAATAGCCTCTGTATTTTTTTTTAAATACCTCTGCAAAGTACACCTCAAAATCTTCCCCGGTACACAGTTGATCCTCATCATTGTACCAACGGAAATCACAAGTAAATTGTGTAGCACCAGGAACTATACCAAATTCCCAGTGCCATTCCTCACCTTGATAGAGTGTACGTTTACCTAAATCATCATCTTTAGACCGGCAGTGCATACCCAATGGAACATCACCTTCGATATCATTCTGTACATGTACTGTCATTTGACCGAATATTGAGAAACATTTGGAAGTGGGAACTGAAATAAAAACAACAATAACATACTTATGTAGCTCATAAAACCCATTTTTGAATATGATCGGATATGTTGTTGCCTTGTGCATATATATACACAATTACACACATACCGGCTTTTCGAAATGGCAATATAATTAAAGCTAACAAATTAATGAAGGAACGATTCAGGAAAAATAAATGACTATTTATTATTTCATTAATTTTGATCAATTTATAGAAACTATAAGAGCATATTATTACAATATATGCGCATGCTCCTCCTTTAAAGATGTTTATTTGACATTCTATGCGCATGCTCCTCCTTTAAAATGTTTATTTTATATTCTCATTTCATTAACCATATTTCCGTTTTGGAGATACTTACGATGTATTTGGAATTTTTTAATGTATGCATCAAACTAAGACACTACTAGAAAATTAAGCTATCATCTATACAACATATCGGGCCTGGAAAATTTGTGCTCTGTAAAACCAAACATCGCATGTGAAAATTTGTTGTCATGTTGTGTTCCTCGCGGCAGTAGGTGTTTTAGGATTTTTCTGTTGCATCTTTTCCATGTGTGGTGGATGATTTCTTGGATGAAAATATAGGATTTTTTTTTTTGGTAGCAGGTACTTGTTTCGGGCATTGAATTAAGCAGTAAGAGAATATCACAAAGCAAGAATAAAGAATGTTGAGCAGGCAGAATGTCTTTCTTTCTACGATGCTGTCATTTGGAACTTGGAGTTGCAGCTGTCCCTGATAGTGTTAGAGATGGACCTTCAAGGAATTGAAGGCTATATCAATAAGGATGCTCCAGTGATTTCATGGGAGAATGAGACTATTCTGCTTGACGCTATTGAAAGTATAAAATCTATTCATAGATGGGAATGTTAGTTTGTACCTAGAAAATGTAATAAAACTGCTCATATAGTAGCAAAATTCAGCAGAAAATTTGGTATCACTAGGACCTAGTTTGACATTCCTCCTAGTATTATTGAGAGTCAATTACTGTTAGACAATTCTTCCCTTTCAGATTAATAAAATTCCCATCTTTATCATCAAAAAATAAATATCACAAAGCAAAGAGTTTAAACAAATATTGAAATTAACTCCACAAAATTGGTTTTGAATTGATTTTTAGGACTGTACGACAGCATTTCCATGTGGCTTATCATATTCAGGTAATAGCGTTATATCATTATTTATCTTTTCCAAAATGAATTTTCAATTCTTGCGGTGTTTAATAAAACATGGTGACAAAATTAAACTAAACTCCAATTTATACATATATACATAATACAAAAAACACACTCAAAACTAAAGTAAGAGTTATTTTCCAATCCATTTGATGCAATTAGAAATTAAAATATTCATACATACTAAAATAAATAATAAACAACAGTATTGTTGAAGGTTAAACCAAGATAGTGTGAACACGGTGTTTCATTTATTTAAAGGTACCAGTTTTAGAAACTGGTTTATATTCAGAAGGTACCTAAAACTTGAAGGTGACACTATTAGGAAACTTTGTTATCAAGTAGTTTGTTTGGCTTATGAATTTTTTTAGAGTTTTGAGTTTCTAGAAGAATTCTATGTTTAGAGTTTGAGTTATATTAGGATAGTGTTTTCTTAGACGTCAAGTCTGTTAAACAATACATATATAGGCTATTGAGCCATGACTTTGAATCATATCAATTGAGAGAATCGTTTGATTTATGTTTTGTGTTCATTAAGTCTTTGATATCATATTTTCTACAAGAATCCGATCAATCTTGACTATCCAAAATATACGAAATTTTACTACTATAATTGTATGCCATGGAAATCGAGCTTAATGATATTATAATGGGGTGGGATCCGTTGACATGGTTATGTAGTTTTGATCTATAAAGCCAATGCAAGAAGCGTATGCAGAAAACTCTCACTAATTATCCGTGGTATTTTTTACGCGGTACTATCTAGCAAGTTCAACCATATGGACAATCATAAGGAAAACGAGAAATCATACCACTATTAATCCTATAGCCTTTACTGTTAGAGGTTGTTCTCCTACCGGCATGATTCAAGTCCAAGGAAGGTGAATCTGATACCAATTGTAACGTACCTGATGGTACAATTACAAGGGAAAATAACAAACTACATAGTACCTCTCTTCCAACAAGGTTGATCCTAATTTTTAATTCAATTCAAAACTGATTACAGAGTTCTAGCAATCATTAGCTCTTAAGGAAGTACCCAACAGCTAATCAACGATTGTCTACACACCATCCGTTGGATACAAGAAAGTAAAGATTACCCTAATATTATTTTTAAGCTAGACACCCACACAAAAAAGATAAAAAAAAAAAGCCACAAGGATGAAACAGCCCAAATGAGTAAAGTCATGGAACCCTGGGTACATGACATAAACTCCATTAAATCTCATATTTATATCATAATGGCATATCTTCTTATATGAACAATTTGGAAACAATAATCAGCATGATTTATGGAGTGGAAGAAATATATTGTTGTATGACATGATTTATGGGTTTGTTGGTGTATGTGATGCTAAATGAAAATCAAGGTAGGTGTACTAACTCATCTTCTAATCATATATTTATTTGTTATTTTATGGATTGGAAATGATGTTTTCATCTTTTGTTTTATTTGGAATTCTGAATGAATAAGTATGATTGTTGTTTTGCTAATGTAAGCATGACCATGAAATTGAAATGTGAAGATTATATAAATTAAATTGTAAAAATAATTACTAAAATGAAGAGTTAATATTTTACCGTTAGATGAAATATTGTTTCATGCTAACGGCGGGTAATGATCCCCGTGATTTAAACGGGTAATGATCCCCAATGGAGGTAAAGGTGTCCGATGTAGTTGATCGAGGTTACCATTATTTGCATTACATTTTCTAATCTAAAATAATACTTTAGAATTTCCTTTAATATTCTTTCTCACATGCACACTAAAGAACGGGCACCTAGCTCAGCTGGTCATCCCCGTTTCCCAAATTTTCATGCGCTTCAGGAGGTCCCATGTTCAATCCCCCAATAACGTAATATTGCAGGAATTAACATGGAAGGTAGAGTTAGCTTGCCCCCCTTGTCACACAATCTCAGCCCCACCATTCGCTTCGGCTCCCTTGGCTAGGTTACCCATGAGTCTCGCTGGTAGGCTGGCACAACAACCTGTTCAATTAATGTAGTAGTATGTTGTTGGAGCTTAGCTTGTTAGGCTTCCAACTATAGTTAATGTAATACTCTTTGTCTAATAATAAGAACTTATTTTAATTCTACTTTTATAATTAATTTATTTTTTCCTTTAATTAAGTTTCCTTATATTTACAAACCTTAACAAAAGTCTAAGCATTATTTATAAATATCATCACTAAAATTTATATGGAACATCTACTTGGTTAAAATCGGGCTCTATATAGTGTGGACCGAACGGGCCAAGATTAGGAGTCTAAACCAGAACACAAAAATATCAGGTATTACAAGAACTCTGCTTACTTAAATTTCGCAATTGGAACTAACCATTAGAAAATGCTCTTTATATTTATATTTATTTTAATAATAAATCATTTTCTCAATGCCAATGTCCGAGTCCATCTATGTGCACCCCCACTATACCATGGGTGCACATTCCTCCCATCCATATTCGTTACATACGTAACTCTAGTTGGCTGGGCTGCTTAAATTTTGGACATTAAAAAAAATCACGTTAAAAAAAGGAAATATTGGAGAACAAAAATATTTGACACACAATCCAAACTCATTTTCTTCCCTTTTAAACGCTTTTTTTTTTTTAATTGTTAAGAAGAAGTTCTCCGGTCCCCATTAAATACAAGCTAAAATTTTAAAATTCGGTTGAAAAATTATTGATTAAGAAATTGTTGTGTAAAACCAGTAAGAACCAAAACAAACAACGATTACCAGAGCTATCTCGATCTTCGAATGGTTTGGGATGATAACATTATTGGTATTAGAGAAGCAATATAAAATGAGTGAATTGAACTGTGGATATCATAAGCGGCTGGTATGAGTGATTGTAATGGATTTTCTTTGGATCGGACATATTAATGTTGGGGTCAATTACTCCTATTTAAATCTTCATCAATACAATCATAGTACAAGTAATCTAAGACCAACAAGATTTTCTTTCGAGTATGTTAAATATTGATCATGGATATATATGATAACTAAATCAAGATCATATGAGATAGGAGATGAATGGTACTTGTATGAGATAGGAGACGAAATCAACATCACATCTTTAATTTAAAAATTTGCGTTTTGTAGTTGTAGCTGGAAGAACATAACATTTGAAGAGAGATTTGGTAGAGGGAGGAGGAGGGGAGATATGGACGGATAATTCGGGTTTTGTTTCCAATTTTTCTACAATTCCCCGTGTATTCTAACTTTTTACTTTAAATTCAAATTTCTAAAAAATAAAGTAAATCATAAATTAAATACTAACTCAGGTTAGCTTATAACGAATAAGGAAGGGAGGAATGTGCACCCCTAGTTTAGTGGGGGTGCACATAGATTGTTCATGTGAAATAGTGACAAAGGAATTAATCTAAATATTCCATAACTAGAGATTGTTTGAAACTAAATAGGAAGAAATAGGACTCTCCAAGTTACGTAATTATCATCAATTTTATCGGAATGATGTAATCCTTATAATGTTTAACAAAAGAGTTGATGTTAATTGATAGGAAAATCAAGATTTGAAAATAAAGGATAAAGCCGAAGAAAATAAATAAATCATATATGATACTGATACTGATACTGCAAGAATAATACTCATATTAATTATTAATTTTATTTTCATTATTAATGATTCTAGCAAGTTAGTAACACAAAAACATTCAGACGATTTTATTAACTGAATAATCTTGATCCGGATATTCCCACTCATTTCTTTTTTCCCACTCATTTTTATCACGACGATATAAATAAAATCCATCTTGACGAGCAGACCACTGACAATATTTATCGCAATAGCCTCTGTATTTTTCTTTAAATACCTCTGCAAAGTACACCTCAAAATCTTCCCCGGTACACAGTTGATCCTCATCATTATACCAACGAAAATCACAAGTAAATTGTGTAGCACCAGGAACTATACCAAATTCCCAGTGCCATTCCTCACCTTGATAGAGTGTACGTTTACCTAGATCATCATCTTTAGACCGGCAGTGCATACCCAATGGAACATCACCTTCGATATCATTCTGTACATGTACTGTCATTTGACCGAATATTGAGAAACATTTGGAAGTGGGAACTGAAATCAAAAGCAACAATAACATATTTATGTAGCTCATAGAACCCATTTTTGAATATGATCGGATATGTTGATGCCTTGTGCATATATATACACAATTACACACATACCGGCTTATCGAAATGGCAATATAATTAAAGATAACAAATTAATGAAGGAACGATTCAGGAAATATAAATGACTATTTATTATTTCATTAATTTTGATCAATTTATAGAAACTATAAGAGCATATTATTACAATATATGCGCATGCTCCTCCTTTAAAGATGTTTATTTGACATTCTATGCGCATGCTCCTCCTTTAAAATGTTTATTTGATATTCTCATTTCATTAACCATATTTCCGTTTTGGAGATACTTACGTTGTATTTGGAATTTGTTAATGTATGCATCAAACTAAGACACTACTAGAAAATTAAGCTATCATCTATACAACATATCGGGCCTGGAAAATTTGTGCTCTGTAAAACCAAACATCGCATGTGAAAATTTGTTGCCATGCTGTGTTCCTCGCGGCAGTAGGTGTTTTAGGATTTTTATGTTGCATCTTTTCCATGTGTGGTGGATGATTTCTTGGATGAAAATATATGATTTTTATTTATTTATTTTGGTAGCAGGTACTTGTTTCGGGCATTGAATTAGCAGTAAGAGAATATCACAAAGCAAGAATAAAGAATGTTGAGCAGGCAGAATGTCTTTCTTTCTACGATGCTGTCATTTGGAACTTGGAGTTTCAGCTGTCCCTGATAGTGTTAGAGATGGACCTTCAAGGAATTGAAGGCTATATCAATAAGGATGCTCCAGTGATTTCATGGGAGAATGAGACTATTCTGCTTGACGCTATTGAAAGGATAAAATCTATTCATAGATGGGAATGTCAGTTTGTACCTAGAAAATGTAATAAAACTGCTCATATACTAGCAAAATTCAGCAGAAAATTTGGTATCACTAGGACCTAGTTTGACAGTCCTCCTAGTATTATTGAGAGTAAATTACTGTTAGACAATTCTTCCCTTTCAGATTAATAAAATTCCCATAGCATCAAAAAATAAATATCACAAAGCAAAGAGTTTAAACAAATATTGAAATTAACTCCACAAAGCTGGTTTTGAATTGATTTTTAGGACTGTACGACAGCATTTCCATGTGGCTTATCATATTCATATAATAGTGTTATATCATTATTTATCTTTTCCAAAATGAGTTTTCAATTCTTGCGGTGTTTAATAAAACATGGTGACAAAATTAAACTAAACTCCAATTTATACATATATACATAATACAAAAAACAGACTCAAAACTAAAGTAAGAGTTATTTTCCAATCCATTTGATGCAATTAGAAATTAAAATATTCATACATACTAAAATAAATAATAAACAACAGTATTGTTGAAGGTTAAACCAAGATAGTGTGAACACGGTGTTTCATTTACGAAAGGTACCAGTTTTAGAAACTGGTTTATATTCAGAAGGTACCTAAAACTTGAAGGTGACACTATTAGGAAACTTTGTTATCGAGTAGTTTGTTTGGCTTATGAATTTTTTTAGAGTTTTGAGTTTCTAGAAGAATTCTATGTTTAGAGTTTGAGTTATATTAGGATAGTGTTTTCTTAGACGTCAAGTCTGTTAAACAATACATATATAGGCTATTGAGCCATGAGTTTGAATCATATCAATTGAGAGAATCGTTTGATTTATGTTTTGTGTTCATTAAGTCTTTGATATCAGATTTTCTACAAGCATCCGATCAATCTTGACTATCCAAAATATACGAAATTGTACTACTATAATTGTATGCCATGGAAATCGAGCTTAATTATATTATAATGGGGTGGGATCCGTTGACATGGTTATGTAGTTTTGATCTATAAAGCCAATGCAAGAAGCGTATGCAGAAAACTCTCACTAATTATCCGTGGTATTTTTTACACGGTACTAGCTAGCAAATTCAACCATACAGACAATCATAAGGAAAACGAGAAAGCATACCACTATTAATCCTATAGCCTTTACTGTTAGAGGTTGTTCTCCTACCGGCATGATTCAGGTCCAAGGAAGGTGAATCTGATACCAATTGTAACGTACCTGATGGTACAATTACAAGGGAAAATAAAAAACTACATAATACCTCTCTTCCAACAAGGTTGAGCCTAATTTTTCATTCAATTCAAAACTGATTACAGAGTTCTAGCAATCATTAGCTCTTAAGGAAGTACCCAGCAGCTAATCAATGGTTGTTTACACACCAGCCGTTGGATACAAGAATGTAAAGATTACCCTAATATTATTTTTAACCTAGACACCCACACAAAAAAGATAAAAAAAAAAAAGCCACAAGGATGAAACAACCCAAATGAGTAAAGTCATGGAACCCTGGGTACATGACATAAACTCCATTAAATCTCATATTTATATCATAATGGCATATCTTCTTATATGAACAATTTGGAAACAATAATCAGCATGATTTATGGAGTGGAAGAAATATATTGTTGTATGACATGATTTATGGGTTTGTTGGTGTATGTGATGCTAAATGAAAATCAAGGTAGGTGTACTAACTCATCTTCTAATCATATTTATTTGTTATTTTATGGATTGGAAATGATGTTTTCATCTTTTGTTTTATTTGGAATTCTGAATGAATAAGTATGATTGTTGTTTTGCTAATGTAAGCATGACCATGAAATTGAAATGTGAAGATTATATAAATTAAATTGTAAAAATAATTACTAAAAGGAAGAGTTCATATTTTACCGTTAGATGAAATATTGTTTCATGCTAACGGCGGGTAATGATCCCCGTGATTTAAACGGGTAATGATCCCCAATAGGAACTTGTGTTTCCTGACCATCAATGGCGGTTGTTCGTGCCGGATAACGAAAATGAAATGGATAATGATCCCTGTGAGCAAATGGGTATGATCCCCATAGGAACTTTTGTTCCTAACCATTGATGGAGGCTGTCCGTGCCAAACGATAGGTGGGTGTACGAACCAAGGACATTCGTACCGTGAACTCAAAAATTAAATGAAATGAATAATAATTCAGAATTAATTGGGTAATGTGAAATTATAATCAAAATCGTTGAATGCATTCCTTGTTTGATTTATTGTGATGTTTTGTATATTTTTAGAGGATGGGAAAGTATGCCTATTGAGCCGTCAACTCACCCCAATTGACATTTTTTTGCAGATTACTTAAATGGTGGATGTGGAACTTAAAATTAGATGGATTTTGATCGTGTTGTTTTTGATATTATTATTTGATGTGTAATTTATTTTTAATATTTTGTTGAGAAAGTTGTTAATATATTTTATAATCAATTAAACTCATGTAAAAGAATAATTCATTATGTCTAGTGAAATAATTATATAAAAAAATAAAATAAAAATCTCTTTCCGACCCGTAACACTTCGAGTTCGGATCTCCATACGGGTTTGATCATGGTCCGGAACTCGGGGTGTTATACTAATTACGTAGGTAGTTTTAATAAATTGTCTCAAACTAGTACAATCGAGGAGTATTTTGAGCGGTATGAATCTTTGAAGGCTTGTATGAAGGCTAATAATACATCTCTTTCTGAACAATACTACACATTAAGCTTCATCAGTGGGTTAAAGGACGAAATTCGGAACTCTGTGCAAATGTTTAAACCTTCAACTGAAACTGAAGCTTTTTATCTTGCTAGAATGCAACAAGCTAATATTGTTGTTCAAACCAAACGACCCATAACTTTTTCCATACCATTCATTCCACTTGGTTCTCAGTTTTCTTCTACGAATTCCACATCTAAACCATCCCTGCCTCTACTTACTTCTGTTCCTAATCCATCCTTATCTAATAACAAACCCTATGTCACACACCCCATTACACCCACAAAAACAGCTCCACCTATTCCACCCATTCGTAAACTTAACCCTGCGCAAATGAAGGCTCGCAGAGATATGTGTATCGTCCTGGTCATGTTTACAAGTCTCAGCAACTATTTATTTTGGTGGATAATTCTGAAGAAGAAACTTCTTATTCTATTGAAGAAACTAGTGGAGGGTCTACTGTGCCTTCCTCTCCTGAGGAGACTCCTATGGAAATATCTTTACATACCCTTACAGGCAATGTTGCACAAGACACCATTATAATAACTAGACTACTCAACAAGCATAACATTATGGTGCTAGCGGATACTGGCAGTACCTATAGTTTTTTAGATGCTCAGCTGGCAGCACAGTTACAACTCCACATCCAACCAACTGGACACATGCTAGTTACAGTGGCTAATGGAGATACCACACTCAGTAAAGGTTTGTGTCCTAACTTACATTGGTCTATGCAAGGTCACCAGTTTTCCGGTGATTTGAGAGTTTTGGCTTTAGGGGGATGTGACATGGTATTGGGTGTTGATTGGTTAAAACAACTAGGAGATGTGACTTTTAATCTAGCTCAATTAAAACTTTCTTTTGTTTACCTTGGTCACAAAATTACCTTACATGGTAGTTCTACTACTGCTTCTTTGAGCATGTTAAGTGGATTTTCTATCAGAAAGTTCCTTAAGAGTAAAACACCAGCTTTTATTGGTCAATTTGTTTCCTCTATGATGCACCCTTATCACCAGCGCCTCCTGAAATCTCTTCTATCTTATCTAGCTTCACTGATGTTTTTGTTACACCTTCTTCTCTGCCTCCTATAAGAGTGTTGGACCATAAAATTACTTTGAAGCCTAAATCAGAGCCAACTTCTCAGAGACCATATAGATGTCATTATGTACAAAAGACCATAGTAGAGAATTGGTCCAGGAGATGCTATATTCTGGTATTATTCAAAATAGTCACAGTCCTTTTGCATCTCCAATCTTGTTGGTTAAGAAGAAATATAGATCTTGGAGATTCTATGTGGACTACATGAAGCTTAATGAGATGACAGTGAATGATAAATTTCATATACCATTGATTGAGGAGCTACTAGATGAACCCAATGGTGCTGTCATTTTCTCCAAGATTGACTTAAGATCAGGTTATCACCAAATATTGATGCATCTTCCTGACATTCATAAAACTTCTTTTAGAACCCATCATGGGCATTATGAATTCAGAGTCATGCCTTTTGGACTGACTAATGTTCCTGCCACCTTCCAATCCCTCATGAATTCCATTTTTAACATTTTTTAAGGAAATTTATTTTGGTCTTCTTTGATGACATCTTAGTCTATAGTAATTCAATGGAGGAAACACATTATCCACCTATCTCAGACTCTTTCCTTATTGAGACAACATTCCTTATTTTCTAATATGACTAAATGATGTTTTGCTCAACCACAATTGGAGTATTTGGGCCACTTGATCACTGCAGAGGGGGTTTCTGCTAACTCATATAAAATTGTAGCCATGGTTAGTTGGCCTACTCCATCTACACTCAAAAAATTGAGGGGGTTCGTAGGTCTTACTGGTTACTATAGAAGATTCATCAAGGGGTATGGTCTCATCAGCAAGCCTTTGACAGATATGCTTAAAAAGAACTATTTTGTTTGGTCAGTTGCATCTTTGACTTCCTTTGAAAACCTTTAAAATGCCATGGTTACTGCACCAGTCTTGGCTCTTCCTGATTTTTTTAAACCATTTGTGTTAGAAACAGATGCTTGTTCCACTTGTGTTGGAGATGTTTTAATGCAGCTAGGCAGACCTATTGCATACTATAGTAAATATCTTGGTCCTAAGGCTTTAGCCTTGTCCTACTATGAGAAAGAACTACTTGCCATTGTGATGGAAGTACAGAAGTGGAAGCACTACTTATCAAATAGTCAATTTATCATTCATACTGATCATCAAAGCTTGAAGTTTTTCATGGAGCAGAGAATTAAATCAGTTCTACAGCAAAAATGGCTAATGAAGTAGTTGGGGTTGGATTATGTTATCAAATATAAAAAAGAGCTGGACAACAAAGTTGTTGATGCCCTATCCAGAGTTGCTCATGATGCTTCTGAGTGTTTAACTTTGTCATTAGTGTATCCACAGTGGACACAAGACATCCTCCATAGATATCAGGGAGATAACACGGTACAACAACTATTGTCTCAGATGTTAATCAACCTGATGACAAGTACTTCTCTCTCCACTCTGGTATACTCAAGTACAAATGCAGACTTTACATTGGCTTAGGAGATAACATCATATCTTCTATAATACATTTTGTGCACTCCTCAGCAGTGGGAGGTCATTCAGGTATGACAGGTTATAACAGAGAAAAAGCTTATTTTTATTGGCCGAGAATGAAACAAGATATTCTCAAGTTTGTTGCTGAGTGTGATGTCTTCCAGAGCAATAAAAGAGAAAGGTCACACCCTGCTGGCCTTTCACATCCTCCACCCATTCCATACACATCATGGAAGCATATCTCCATGGAATTTATTGAGGGTCTTCCCCTCTCTAACAAGAAAAATATTATACTAGTAGTGGTGGACAGGCTCACCAAATATAGCCACTTCATTTCCTTGGCTCATCCATTTACTGCCAGCTCAGTGGCTAAAGAATTTCTCCAGCAGGTATTTAAGTTACATGGTCTCCCTACATCTAAAATTTCAGATAGAGACAAGATATTTGTTAGCCAATTTTGGCAGTAGATTTTTAAGTCCTTAAGGACTACCATCCATCTCAGTACCTCTTATCATCCACAAACAGATGTGCAAACTGAGAGGAATAATGCCTACCTAGAACAATACTTGAGATGCATGACTGTTACTTCTCCAAAGAATTGGTTCTATTGGCTGGCCCTTGCAGAATGGTGGTTCAACACTAATTACCACTCCAGCCTCAAAATGTCACCCTTTCAGGACTTGTATGGCTACTTACCTCCTCACTTAGCTTTTCCCACCAAGGCTACTACTTCTATTGTAGCTGTGCAAGACTACCTAGCTAAGAGGGGTCACATGCTTCAACTTCTTAAGGAGGATCTTATTCAAGCTCATGATAGGATGAAACTATTTGAAGATAAGACTAGAGTGGTGTAGGATCAGAATATTGTCACAACAATACTCCTGCGAAATAAACAACAGTTCTGCGAGACATGTTTACGATACATCAATGATATTCTACGAAACATCTCATAATTAATGATGTAAGGAATGACATATCAGATGAAAACGACAGAAATATGAGAAAAGTGTGACATTTCTGCGATGAATCGATAAAACCTGCGAAAGATTAAGGCGTTGCTAACTGCGATTTATCGCAAGAACCTAGATCCGAAATTAAAGGGAATCTTAGCTGTAAATGAGCTGTCATGAGCTGTAATCCACTATGTAAATACCTATATAAAGGAGATGAATAGTTCCAGAGGGGGGGATGAATTTTTGAGTGCTAAGAAAGTTTTTAGGAGAGAGAAAATCTTATTAAGTGAATTGTATTCTTGATTACTGTAATTCTTTTAAGATCATATTAATAAAAAAGGTCCTTAATCTTCAAATTGTGTCATAAATATTGATAAATTCTTGAGTAGGGTGTAGTGTGGGAATTCCTGCAACTACATTTTGGCGCTAGAAACAGGGAGAATCAATTTGAGAAATTCCAAATTGCAACTTGAAGATTTGAAGAAATTGTTAGAATTGAAGAAATGGTTAGAAGGAGAAGAAATACATCAGAACCACCAACAACAGTGAGAAGAAGTAAAAGAATTGCAGGTGAAAGAACAGGTGAATTGAAAGGATCTTTAAGGATCAGATCAGGAATAAGTAGAATGAGAAATGGAGCAGAAATTCAATTCAACCACCGAATCAACAAACACAAGCACAAGATAGAAATGTGGATTATGATAGAGTAAGTGTGCATACTTGGAGGTCGGATTCGATAGAAGATGCAGAAAATCAAGAAGATGAAAGAAATCAAGAAGTGGATGGAGGAGTAATTCATGAAGGACATGAGGTAGTAGATGTTTTGAGACAAAGGATACAGGAAGAAAGAATATTAGAGGAAGAAGAACGTGCAAATCTTACAAGGAAAAATCATGAACTAAGAATGGAAAATTTGAGGTTGCAAAACAGAAGATCAAGAAGCAGCATGAGATCAAGTTCAAGATCATATAGAGAAGAAACAAGACAAAATCATCCTATACAAAATATTGGCGAGAATTTGATAAATGATCGTTATATTCCACGCGGTGAAACTTTGGACATTAGACATAATCAAGATGAGGGAGAAAATCAAGAAGAGGGAAGGAGAATGTTACGTGATGAAGAGATTCGAAGAAATCGTAGGATAATTGAAGATGATATTGAGAGGAATTATATTGAGCAAGTAAATTTAGCGGGATAAAGAGAGAGATTGCGAGCCGAAGTAGAAGAACAAGAAATTCAAGCAGCATTGCGTCAGAATAATCATGATAATCGAGAATGACGACGTGTACAAAATCGTAATAATGATAATCTAAATGAGGAATATGAGAGAATTAGTAGAAACATAGAAAGGCAACGAAGAGAAACGATAAGGGATGAGGAAATTCGCAGAGAAGAAAATGAAAGACAAATTAATTTGCAAATTCAAGAAGAAGAAAATCGCAGAAGAAGGCAAAATCAAGATGTTGAAGAAGAAGCACGAAATATCGTAAGACAAGAAAGGCATGAACGCAGACGAAGAGAAGCTGCGTTGAAAAGGCCAATGGAGCAAAATTCTGATAGGAATGAGCAAATCTTGCGAGAATTAGCAGAAATGAGAGGAATGATAAATAACAGAAGAGAAGGAGGAAGAAGACAACTTGATGAGGCAATCGAAGAAGCTGAGAAAACTCCATTTACTCAAGAGGTACAATTAGGAGGGATACCTCCAAAATGCAATTTGCCGATGTTGACCAGTATTTTTGATGGGACTACATGTGCCGTCCAACATATCAAAGCCTATATTCGATGCATGCTACAATGGGAGAACCATGATGTCGTCTTGTGCAAATATTTTGCGTCAAGTTTAACTGGCGAAGCACTGAAGTGGTTTTAAAGTCTCCCCAAGAATACAATAACTTCGTTCATGCACTTGCAAACTACTTTCTTAGGAGCATACACAAGCAATAACTCTACACGACCTGGAATTGAAGATGTGTTTGGATTGAAACAGAGAGTTGGCGAGAGTTTAAAGAACTTAACGATAAGATGGAGGACAATGTGCAGTGAAATGGCAGGAAGAGTAGATGAAAGATATCTCATTTTGTCCTTCATAAATGCTATGTTTGCGACAAATCTATTATACATCCAGGTATTCAGAGTTAAAAACAAAATCACTATGACAGAACTGCGAGAATTGCAAGAAGAATATATCGCTTTGGAGGAAAAACAAAATGAGATGGAGTCATATCCAATTCTCGCAGGCACAATTTCAGCCGCATCAAATGGAAGTTTATTACCAAAGATGATTAATACAGTGGCAAGTACCTCCCAAAATCAGCGAGAGAAAATGGAGATTGATAATCAACGTAAGGTAGTAGCAATGGGGAGTAGAGATCAGGAGGAATTGGAAAAGGAGAGAAATTTTTATAATCGCAATAACAATAATAAGGTCCCAAGGTTTGATCAACCGCAAGAGACTTATGGTGGACAGAGGCAGAATTATTCAAGAGAGCAAAGAGGTCAGAGGATTATATGGGAAGACATCAAATTGCCACCTCTAAATACCAGTATAGACAAGATTTGGGAAGCGATTATTTTGATGGAGAATATACCTTCACCATGGAACATGGGGAGAGAACCACATCCTAACAACCAAAATCAAGAATTCTGCCCTTATCATCATTTTCATGGCCATTCTGTGAGTAATTGTAGAAATGTAAAAAGAATTATTCTGCGAATGATTGAACAGGGAAGTTAAATCATTTTCTAGCGAGATATCCACAACCTCAGCAATTGCCGCCAGCACCAGAAATTCGCAGAGTCAATGTTGCGAAAGAAGCAGAAACATTTGTCATTGAAGTAAGAGCTACAACAAAAAATCTATTTTGCAATTCAATTGTACATTTGGAGAAAACAATAGAAGATTTCCATGACAATGTGCCAAGTAGAGTATTTGCAAGGGATATAGAGGGAAGAGAGGTGATGAATATTGCGAAGATTTCTCCGTTAGAAGAATGGAAAAAACAAGTTATTTCTTTTACTGCACAAGAGATACCAGAGCCAGGGAAGATGGCAAAAACAAGTTATTTCTTTTATTGGTGGTGAAGTTAGAGATAAATCCAAAGTACGGAGAAGAAGAAGAAGATGATGGTGACGCAGCAAGTGATTTTTGGGCAATAGATAAGGTTTTAATTGACAATGGCAGATCGGTAGACATCTTATTCTATCATACTTATCGAACAATGGGTGGAAGAGATGATGAGTTAATCCCCTCAACTTACAAGATCTATGGTTTTAATGGCACTGAAAATAAACCAAAAGGAGAAATTACTATGGAAATTCCATTGAACAAGATATCTTCAAAAATTAAGTTCTGTGTAGTGGATATAGAATCTCCTTATAATGCCTTAATTGGAAGACCATGGCTCCATGGGATCTTGGGCATAGCATCCACATATCATTAATGCATAAAGTTTCCACATCCTCATGGTATTGGGATAATTATAGGTGATTGTTTTGAAGGAAAAAAGTGTTATGAAGTTGACATTAATACTTGCGAAGAAAGAAACGCCAGCAGTCGTAATTGGCAACATAACAGGATGAAAACTCAGAGAGCAGAGAAATTGATGGTGGACAGTATAGAGTTGCGGGGAAAGGATATATTACAAGAATAGTTTGTGCCAAAAGAATCAATGGTGATTAATCGCGCAAAGATGGGAAAAAGTTGAAATCTTCATTCTTCGCAGGAAAATAAACAAGTGCAAGGTGCTGGGAAAAAGTTAAAATCTTCATTTCTCGCAAGAAAATAAAAAGCAACAAGATATTGCGAATACTCATTCATTACAGAAGAAAATAAGTGCAACAATATCATGTTGCGAACAATCGAAAAACAAGAACAAAGAAGAAGTGTAAAATATGTAATATTAAAAGAAAAACTTTGCTCAAAAATAAGAAATTTTTTTTTATTAAAAGAAAAAGATGATGATTTCGAATCATATAAGAATTTTTAATGCAAATGCATAAGACGGGTGCAAATTGCCTATAAACATATAAGAATGGGACCAACTTTTATGGTGTACACCTTAGTTCACGGATTCTATTCCATAAGAGGTAATATCCTTAAAGTGCGTCATAAGGGGGGTATCTCTTTGCATGGCTATGGGAAAGGATATACTGCTGCTGGAACCTAGTCATGGAGATTTGGGATTATAGAAAATCTATCCGGGAGAGATAACTTGGATTCCAAACTATATAAGGTTATACCCTAGTTTCTCCTAAGGAATGCAAAGTATGATCAAGGCGCCGAGGTACACGGTTGAGTTGTGGGTGCCCGGGACGGATGAACCTACCCTGGCGATCCATGGCAAGTCTTGGCTTACGATGTGTTCGGCCCGAAGAAAACCCCACTAGGGTGTAGTCTTGTAACTATAAGCCATATAGGCATAAAGGATAAGAGGCTATGAAAACAACTGGTTGTTTCTAGAACCGGATGGGAGGAGCTAGTCTTGTATGGCAGAAGTACGTCTCCTTGAAGGGGAAACTAGGGGGAGAGATAAGGGCGATACCCTCCATTAGGGAGCTGTGTATCAAAAAAGACGGCAATGTCATGGGACTTTATATTCGCAAGAATATTTAGGCCCATCATATTGTCGCGTGACACAGACAACAATGTCATGGGACTTTATATTCGCAAGAATATTTAGGCCCGTCATATTGTCGCATGACATGCCAAAAAGCCTAAAAAGAAATGTTAAGATGAGATCAATGGGTTTTTGCGATAAGATCAAAAGATGAGATAAATGAAATCAATGATAAGAGGATATAAATCGCAAAGATGTCCTGCGATTTCATCGCAAAGACTACAATGTCATAAGTCTTAAAAAGCAAAAAGAGATTAATCTCACAAGATGGCTTAGACTTATCATATTGTCGCTGAGATCAAAATAAATGATAAGGCAAGATCAATGGATTATTACATGTGAAAGTAAGAATGTCCTGCGATCTTGTCGCATAAAAGTGGCATAATAAGACCTTTCACTAGGAAGGCGAAATAAGACCACAAGAGAGGTTATATCTACGAAGCATATAACAGATTTTTTGCAGCATTATTTGCGATAATTCATTTATCATATTGCAGATTAATAACAAGAGGCAAGTATGGGAATGATGCATAGAATGGTAAATATTGTTATTCATCATTATATGATAAATTCATACAGATAATTGGAGATTAATGATTATATTAACCATCTTGCAAAAAGAATTGTTTCTTGAATTTTTAATGACAAACAGATAGAAGCAAAAAAGAATTTATATATTGAAAGACATCAGGAGCTGCAGATAATTCGCAGAATATTACAATTTGTCGCAGATAATTATCGCAAGAAAGAAAGAGAGAAATACAAGAGAAGATCAAAAAGAAAAAACAAAACTATTGAGATTTATCTCCATCATTATTTTCATCTTTGTCTTCACCATCTTCATCATTAGTTCCTTCCTCATCTTCGCTTTCACTTTCATCTGCATCAGCCTCACTGTTAGAAATAACTGGTACTTGAGAACTGGCTGGGATATTATCCATAAGACAAGGATATATACTAAGAGGAAGATCGTTATCTTTGCAAACTTTATCAATAGCATTATTGCGAACGGTGAGAAGAGTACTACGCAAGTTTGAGTTGGATATATTTATTTTCTCTTGAAGTCTAGAGATTTTTTAATTACGGGAAACAAGATTTTTCGCAAGACCACTCTTTTCTTCTTCAAGTTCTGCTATCCTTTTGGAATATCTTTTTTCAGATTCTGCGATGATACAACAACAAATTAGAAATTTGTTGGAAATATACAAAAAATACAAAGATATTAAAGGAACAATAAATAATAACCTTATATTTCATGGATCATTTCTTGTATCAAGGTTGCTTTCTCGGTATGAAGACTGACATCTATCGCTAAATTTTTCCTAGCATTATCGAGAATTGTCGCAGCCCATGCGAATTCATCATCACTTTGAATGAGAAGACGGGAATGGGTTTGTTCTTCTATTTTAAGAAGTTTAATGTTTTCATTATTAAGTCTATCTCTCTCAAGTTCAGTATCAATAAGGGTATTGCGGAATTTTGATAGAGCTTCAGCGCCTTGAAGAGTAATGCGTTCTTTATCCTTCTCGAGTTCATTTTTCTTGGCTTTTAAGACTTTGATTTTTTTCTCTAAACTCATCTCTGCAAGTCTTTAAACTATTTGATGTACTTAAGACAGATCTATAATCCATTCTCATAAGGAAAATGTGATATTTAAGCTCATCAATGGACAGAGTATTAATTTTTTCGTCTGAATAGTTATTTAAAGCGTCATTAAGACGTTGAAGAAGAGTGGTTTCATCTATGGGTTCATCAAAAGAATGAAGAATGGGGGCTTCATCAGTAAGATTATAGGCATCTGCAAAATGGTTGCTCAAATAAGATAAAATAGCAAAAAAATAAAAAAAATAAAAAAAAATTCATACCAATAAGGGAAAGATTCATACCAATAACTTGTTTGCAGAATTTCTCCTTTTCAACTAATTTCTATTGAAGAACTTTAACTTCTACTTCAAGCGATTTGTTTTATTAAGGAGCTCAGTATTTCCAGCTACTTCCAACTGTTTACATTTTTCGCGAAGAATGGAGATTTCAGCTTCATATTGCTTATTCTTCTCACAAAGTTTCGTAGACTCAGATTGTGAATCAGTAAGCCTTTTCTACGATGATGATAATCTACTTTCTAATTCTGAAGCAACAGAAAAAGAAGCTCTAGCAGTCTGTGACATAAAAGAGAAAATGAGTAAGATAAGTAAAAGATCTTTGATACTCATGACAAATGTAAAGTTTACTACAAGAAAAATAAAGGAAAGGGGCATACCAAAGAAGCTAGCGCATGAAGAAAACCTGGGTTGATAAATCTTGAGACTCCTTTAAGATCTTTATTATTAGTCAAGATTGAAGCGTCGCAGATCTTCGAGAGATAGTTGCAAGTACGAGTAATATCATCCTCTCCAATACCTTGTATAGGGTTTCTAAAAATGTTTGACAATTGATCCATTGGAGTCTCAGGTTGAGAAAGACCCATCGCAGACCTAATTCTTGCGAAAGAAATATGTATTGAAGTGCCCACGGAGGCATCATTATTAACTCCACTATTATTTTCAATTTCATTATCTTTTTCAGCGATAATAGAAGTTTCTCTGAGTAGAGAATTTAAAGAAGGAAGTAGTTGAGTTTTTCTTATCTTCTTTGGAGGACCGCCAGCGGTTTGATTTTTATTGCGGTGAGGAGAAGCACCGGAACCTTCATTTGGAGTTATTACTCTTTTGCCTTTATTTTTGGCTTCAACCGCCGCGACAAATGGTATTTCCTTGAAAACAATCACACATGAAGATAAGAAACAGGGGCAACAATATATTGTTAAAGGTTATAGAAGATTGTTTCTTACTTCATTTGTAAAGGTCTTCAAAGTTTGTAGGAGATTGGGATTCCCAGTATTAGCATAGCTAAGCTTCATTTTTTCAATCTATTAAAGATATTTCAATAATCATTAAGAATAATACATTTATCCAAATTTGCGAATAATGATAAATTTTGCGAGATACACCTCAGAGTTCCTTTCAGGCCAGTTAAAAATCCAAGGATGATACGCTGCAAGATTCGCAGGAAGATCAAGAGTGCCAGAAATATATGGACCTTCAAGGAGGAGAGGAAATCCGCACCACTTATCATCTTTTGAGTAACGTGGACCTTGGTTTTTACTCGAATGATAGTTTATATCTTGCATAGGAATTTTATCCTTCGCAACCTTTTTATTCTTATTTAAACGAACAGCCCAACACGTGCTCTTTTTCTTCATGGGAATCACTTGATAATTCGCGAAGAAATTCTCCACGGTATATTTCGCCGGAATAATTGGGATATCTTTTAAATCAGGATGTTTCCCATCATTAGGATAGCGAGATCCTTTACCAGCTCCACGAGAGGCATATTCGAGAATGAGACGAACACAGTCACCACTTAATTGGTAGATTGCACGTGAAAATTTAGCGTGAGAAATAATTTCATAAAAAAGAGGGATTTCTGGGTTATAAAGAGGGATAGTAAGGCCATCTTCTAGTTGACCTAGCGAAATAAGGATTTTCTCATTGGAAGAAGGAAATCCTGAGATTATATCAATGGAGAGATCAGAGTCTGAAGATTGACCAGGGATCTCAGAAAGTGTGAAACCTAAAGTTTGGAGCTTCTGTTGGTGTTTTTGGAAAGTGGGTTGACCTAATTTTTTAGCAAGAGCCATTTTTTAGTATGGGAATGATGATTAAGATGAAGAAGAATAAAGAGTTAAAATTGAAACTGTGATAGATCCAGAATTTGCGGAAGAAGATGAAGAACAGTAGAGTTGCAGAGAAGAAGTAAGAAGAAAGATTAAAAAGAAGAGGAGAGATTGGCGAAGAAGATATTTATAAGAGAAGAAGATTCTCGAGAACATCAATGCATTCAATGAAGAAAAGACGTGAATGGTCAGAATTCAATGGTTGAAAAAAGATGTGTCAAGGGATAAATAAGAGAGAAAAAAACACGCGTAGAATATCTAGCGATGGATGCAGAGACGTGTCAGAATGAAGGGAGTGTGAAAAGACAAGAAGTTGCAGAAAATCAAGAAACTTAAATTCTCATGATCTTTATCTTCTTCGCAAAAAAGATATGAGAAGAGGCAATATGTAGGATCAGAATATTGTCACAACAATACTCCTGCGAAATAAACAACAGTTCTGCGAGACATGTTTACGATACATCAATGATATTCTACGAAACATCTCATAGTGATGTAAGGAATGACATATCGGATGAAAACGACAGAAACATGAGAAAAGTGTGACATTTCTGCGATGAATCGATAATACCTGCGAAATATTAAGGCGGTGCTAACTGCGATTTATCGCAAGAACCCAGATCCGAAATTAAAGGGAATCTTAGTTGTAAATGAGCTGTCATGAGCTGTAATCCACTATGTAAATACCTATATAAAGGAGATGAATATTTCCAGAGGGGTGGATGAATTTTTGAGTGCTAAGAAAGTTTTTAGGAGAGAGAAAATCTTATTAAGTGAATTGTATTCTTGATTACTGTAATTCTTTTAAGATCATATTAATAAAAAAGGTCCTTAATCTTCAAATTGTGTCATAAATATTGATAAATTCTTGAGTAGGGTGTAGTGTGGAAATTCCTGCAACTACAAGTGGACATGGTATTTTCAGTTGGAGATTTAGTTTTTCTGAAGCTTCAACCCTACAGACAGTCTTCTGTGGCTCTGAGAAAAAATTTCAAGTTATCTTATAAAAGTTATGGTCCTTTTTAATTTTTACAGAGAATTGATGAGGTTGCTTATAAACTCAATCTTCCAGTGGGCTCCAGGATACACCCAGCTTTCCATGTTTCATAATTAAAAATAAAGATTGGTGCTCATGCTATTACTGCTTCTACATTGCCATTGGTGGATACTAATGGAACCTTCATTGTAGTACCAGCTGTCTTGGATCACAGAACTTCTCTCCTTGGTGACAGACCTACTCCTCAGGTGTTGATTCAATGGACCAGTTCTCCCCATGAATATGCTACTTGGGAAGATGTACATCACATTCAGGCTCAATTCCCTAACTTCATACTTGAGGACAAGTATGTTTAAATGGAGAGGGTATTGTTATGTACCCAGGGTTCCATGCCTTTACTCATTTGGGATGTTTCATCCTTGTAGCTCTTTTTTTATCTTTTTGTGTGGGTGTCTAGCTTAAAAATAATATTAGGGTAATCTTTACTTTCTTGTATCTAACGGCTGGTGTGTAGACAGTCGTTGATTAGATGCTGGGTACTTCCTTAATAGCTAATGATTGCAAGAACTCTGTAATCAGTTTTGAATTGAATAAAAAATTAGGCTCAACCTTGTTGGAAGAGAGGTACTGTGTAGTTTGTGATTTTCCCTTGTAATTGTACCATCAGGTATGTTACATTTTATTCCTATGTGGAGTATTCTTCCGGAGAGGTTTTACTGTACTTCCCCCATTCCTAAAAATAGAGTTACTATTGGTTTTTCAATTTGGCCTATTTTTAGGCTAAAATGGAAAAGTGATAGTACCTATTTTCTTAGAACGAAGGTAGTATTTCATATTAATCATTTGTTTTATTTTCATCATTAACAGTTTAACACATACTAGATTTTAGCTAGAAAGTAAGAAAAATCCATTAAGATGATTTTATCAATCGAATAAAACTTCGTTCAACATGCCATTCATTTCTTTTCTGCCATTACTTTTTATCACGACAATACAAATAAAATCCATCACGGTAAGCAGACCACTAGCAATCCCCATCGCAATAACCTCTGTATGTTTCTATAAATAAATATGTACACTAAACCTCAAAATCCCAATATACCAATGAAAATATTGTATTGTACCTATGAAAATCACACCAAAATGTTGTAACGATTTCTCAAGGAAAGTATGGATGTTCATATTGAAGCACAAAGATGGAACTTTTATCAAGTTCAAGTAATGAAAGACTATGGTTGAGAAGCAAACTGGTAAGCAGATAAAGTGCTTGAGGAAAAACAATGGTTTGGAATTTTGTGGAGGTGAGTTCAATGAGTTCTGCAAGGAGCAAGGGATTGTGAGACACCACAGAGTCAGAAAAACACCACAACAAAATAGTGTTGTTGAAAGGATGGACATAACCATTATGGAGAAGGAAATATGTATGCTCTCCAATGACGGGTTACCAAAGAAGTTTTGGGAAGAAGCAACAAACGCATCAGCTTATATAGTGAATATATCTCTATCGTATGCTATTGAGTGTAAGACTCCGAATGAAGTTTGGACAAGTTCACATGCTAACTATGAAGACTTGAAGGTGCTCGGATGTCCATCCTCTGTTCATGTGAATAATGGGAAGCTAGATCCTAGAGAAAAGAACTATATATTTCTTGGGTATGCAAAGGGTGAAAGACTACAGGTTATGGTGTGCTGAAAAAAGATCAAACAAGTTTCTTATTAGTGAAATTTGATGAATAATCTATATGGAAGTCAAAGAATGAAGAAATAAATGGAACAATTGAGAAGAGTGTTGGTGATAAGGTGGATCTAGGTGACCAGTTCGAACTTGAGATGTAAGTTCATAGAAACAATGATACTGTTGTTTTCTATAATGATGATCAATATATTGTACAAGATCTTGCCAAGAAGAAGAAGTACAAGATCATCAGTACAATCTTGTAAGAGACAGAAAGATGAGGGAAATCAGACCACCTCGGAGATATAGCCATGCTGATTTGGTTGTGTATGCACTTGCAGTGGGTGTGAGCATAGATAGGGATGATCCAAGAACCTATGAAGAAGAAATCAGTGGTGAAGAATCAACAAAATGTGGAGCTTCTACGATTAAAGAAATTGAGCCTCTTCACAAGAATGACACTTGGTAGATAGTTGCAAGACCTAAGGGTCAAAATATTATGGGAAGCAAATGGGTTTTCAAGAAGAAATAATGTACTTCTGATGGTGAAGGAACAAGCTACAAGACAAGGCTTGTAGAAAAAGGGGTTTACACAAAGAGAAGGTATTGATTACAATGAGAAATTTTCTCCTAGTGTTAAACATAGTTCTATTAGAACATTGGTTTTTATAGTTGTTTTGGATGGTCTATAGTTGGAACAACTAGATGTTAAGACAACTTTCCTTCATGGTGATTTGGGAAACCCTATTTATATGCAACAACCAAAAGGGTTTGAAGTTCCTGGAAAAGAAGATCATGTTTTTTTGTTAAAGAAATCTTTGTATGGGTTGAAGGAATCTCCAAGGAAGTGGTATAAACGTTTTAATACGTTTATGTTGGAAAATGACTAGCATAGGAGTAAGTCTGATAATTATGTATATCACAGGAAACTCCAAGATGGTTCATTTGTGTATTTGATATTGTATGTTGATGATATATGAAAAGATGAGGGTACCCAAATATACCATAATCTTTTACTTTGATCACAACCTATACAAGACCCACAGTGTATAAACCTCTTGGAGCAACAATCACTCAAGGAATATTTCAAAACAGTGTCCACTTGATATAGGGTTAGTCCGAACTGGGCTAAATCGTGAATTAAATATCAAAGGCAAGTGGAGGAAACCAATACACTTTGTGTGATTGTCTATAGATATGGAATCAAGACAATTCAACAATAAAGTGATCACTTGATAAAAGGTACGGTATTGACCGAAACCAATGTGATCAGTATCAAGTGCCCTGTTAACGTACAAAGTGAAATTTACTTTAATTATAATAAAGAAAATTATAATGCGGAAATTAAAAGTAAATGACATAGCAAGATTTTGTTAACGAGAAAACCGCAATGCATAAAAACCCCGGGACCCTTTCCAGAATTGAATACTCTCAGGATTAAGCCGCTATAAAAAATTAAACCAACTTAGTATAGTTGAGACCAACCAACTAAACCTATAGTTCACTTAGTTTCATCTGTATTCCCACACCTCCAACTTATAAATAAGTCACATACTTGGAACAATTCATTTGGTTCGTATTCCAAACAGTAAAGGAATAACAAATCTGTTTGGTATCAACTCTATTCAACCAAGTGATGTGAGTTTGAGAAAAGCTTCTTCCGTTTATCCCAATAAACTCCTTTGTCAGGTTCTTAGATCTATCCACTAATAATTACCGAAGTAATCGTCTAGATTTTGCAACCAATATTCTTAATCCAAAGAATGATATTGATGCCGATCTCCACATCTAATCAATCCAATCTACCACAAGGATAAATCGATTATAGTTGGATCCTCCTTAACCGAAACAAGAATTGTGCACACCAAAGATTATGAACCCAAATCAGAAATATTCAAAGTCTTCATTGTCTTCAAATATTCTTAGATCTTCAATAAACACCTGCACACAATCAACTTGAATCTCTTGTGATCACTCACGCACAGAACGGAGTCTGTTAACAACGGATTATCACAAAACGTCTTTAGAACTACAAACAGTCTAAAGATCCTCGTCGAAATTTCAATCTAGTTTGAGTGAATCTTATATCAGAAGAGAAGATTCTCAAGCATAACTAAACTAGGTTCAATCGAAGTTCAACCACCGTTAGCCAATCAAATCAATTGAAAACTAATAATAAACCGCAATTATCTAGTTTCCAACCAACGGTACTAATAGATTTTTTCAATCCCAAAGAAGTCTTTAAACCGAGCGGTCGTAAGAGATTTCACTTTGATTAGGTTACTTTCCTCTCCGAATAGGCGACTCTACCAGTAACAACACAACTAGGTAGTTTTGTTGGCTCTGAGGATTAGTTTGCTAGAAATGCGAACTTTGACATTTATAGACCAAGGAAGTTCGGACACCAATGAATTTCCAAAACCGAAAATATTCTCAAGATATGCAATATATTACCGATTCGGTTTCCATAATTCCTAGAAATGCTTTGTCCAAACATTGACCGAAAATCTCTTAGAAAAATTCCAATTAGTAAATGCACATTACCAATTTTTAATTTCCAAAAATAAAATTAAAAACCTTAATTAAAAGATTCTCAATATATTTTCGATCCGGGATTCTTTCCTTTAGCTATTAACGAATATCTTTGAACAATAAAAGATAAGCGTTATTGCACATGTTCAAAGTATGTCGACATCTTTACTTTGTAAGTACTCTTTCATACTTACAATCTTGAAACCGATTTTCCACACTTCCAAACGAGTTTAGAATTGGTTCATCTGGCTTTCAAGAATTATGTTATTGATTAAGAACACTCAATCACAAATCATGGTTTTCGCGGTTCTGCCAAAAAAAGTTTCAGTTTTATCTCCATGTGAGTATTGTGCATAGTCACACTAGCTTTCCAAAAAATTGGTTGACTAGGTACTAGGATCGGTTCCCCACATACTTATGGTAACTACTTGTATTTGCTGCACATGTCCATAGGATTGTCTCCCCTTTCACTAAAAACGTGTTGCGCATGTTCATATGATCATTTCCCCCATCCACTAAAAACGTGTTGCACCTCTTACAAGGATCGATTTTTTTTAATCGGTTGTACCTCTTTATAGGATCGGTGCCCCTTTGCCTAGAGTTGGTCATACCAATAACACTCAAATATATCATACCATCTCAGATGATTACTTAAGATCGGTTTCACTAATAAAAGACATACCAATACAAAAGTCAAGCATTGTGAATAGTTTTACCAAGAACATAAACAAGTCATGAGCGGTATACATATCACACATATTGGTAGTTCAAAAAATATGCAAGGAATATCAATACCAATAAGCCTAGCGATTTCCCTTTCGATTCGAATGTAAAACATTGTTTCATATGATGAAATCTTCACCTCATACCCATACATAATCACAATAGCATTCAAACGATTATGTCGATGTCTTATATAAGAAGTTCAAAAGATAAGCATTATACTTCGTATTGTATTCCTTAATATGTATAACTAGAGTGTAGTCATTCATTCTTCGCAGTTATGTTTTCAATATGCACGACTTGAAAGATACGTTAGGGAATGAAACAGTTCAAGTCAAATATTACTAACCTCAAGTGGAAGGATGATGTTGCCGTTGTATCTCCTTACTTATTCACTTATTCAAGTCTTCGCAATACTTGCAATGTCTCATATCCTAATACTTTCAAACTAACATATACAAAGTTGATTCTAGTACATAATCAAGTGATTCTTTAAATGATTTTTGGTTCACTAAAATATGACAACCAATCTTGACATACCAATGCTTGGTGGGTTCAACTGAGTTATGCTCTAACAATATATTTATAGCTTGCAAAGACATGCCAGGGATACAAAAGTTGAAAGTGCAGTTGAGTGGTGAGTTTGAGATAAAGAACTTGGGTGTAGCAAAAAATATACTGGGTGGAGATTCATAGAAACCGAGCTGAAAGCAAGTTGTATTTGTCTTAGAAGGCTTACATAGAAAAGGTGTTGGAAATGCTTATTATGAAAGATACAAAACCATCAAGTACTCCTTTGGAAGCTCATTTTAAACTCTCTAGAAAGTAATCATCTCAAACTGCAGATAAGGCAGAGTACATGTCTCGGGTTCCATATGCAAGTGTAGTTAGTAGCATCATGTATGCTATGGTTTGTACAAGGCCTAATATCACTCAAGATGCAAGTGTAGTAAGTAGATACATAGGAAGTCCATGGAAGGATCATTAGCAAGCTATAAATAAAGTGGATATTTAGGTATCTAAGAGGCAATACATATGTCGTTTTAGTGTTTTATAAACACTATGGTGATCCAACATGGAGTTTAGTGGATCCATACACACATGGGATAGCTAAAGATCGTCCTATAAGACAAGTTCCATAAATTTTAGATAAATACTATGGTGATTCAACATGGAGTTGTGTGTGTCAATACACACATGTGAGTCACACATGGGATAGCTAAAGATAAGCCTTGCTTAGATAAGCCCAAAAATTTCTTAGGCGCGCCAGGCATAATTTTCCGGTCTGTCACAATTGGTATTAGAGCAAGTTCCGAGATAATTCTAGGGACTGTGTGGAGTGGACTCATCAGCGAGTATTTTTCCTTCAAAGGAAATAAATTTGGAGAGTAGGCAAACTTTTGCGCAAGAAGAGTTTGTAACTGCTATGCCAGTTAATATACTAATCGAGTTGAGCTTGTATAAGTACTGTGAGTTTCCCCAGCCTAAGTGACACCCCACTTATGAGAGGATATCTAGAATACCATCTGGGATGGTGGGTAGACAATGGGACTAATCATCCACACATGTTTTCACTGGCCAATGGTGTGCGTTGTTAGGCTCGAATAGCATCCCACTTATGAGTGGCAACCTGGATGACCATCAGGGACGGTGAGCAACTGGATTCTGTTCCACACAGTACTGCACTAGGATCTTGTCATTTCGATGATATCTTCATCCTTGTGAAATTTAGGGATTCCTGAATGGTGGATGCCCCTTAGGATACCTTTTTTGAGATATCCTCTTGGCAATATGGCCAATTGAGATTCTCATTATCGTTTGGGACTCTTTTTGGATTCCTGAGTGTGCGATATGGAACGTATGCTTAGAAGGTCCTAATTGATGCTCCATGACAAACTGAAGAAACTTGCGTGATTTCTGAGCATTTGGTATGAGACTTTTGTTCAGGAATCCAAATCGAAGAGCTTGTTCATAATAGTTCTTGTTTTAAGTTTCGAGGAAGAAATTCTTTAAATGGGTGAATATTTTAACACCCCGTGTTTTTAGCATGGCGCACGCTCAAAGATGCGCCATGGCCTGAAATGAATCTTCATTCAAGGATTCTGTTGCGTAGTAAAAGAAACATACACTTATAAAAAATGGATATCGCGTGGGCATATTGGTCAAATGCCAATCTCGCATCAAAGGATCCATTAGGTCAGTTGGGTAGATGGCCTTGATAAAAGTTAGTTCTAACATAGCACACTACCATGTCATTGGTCTATGACCAATATCGCAACAGGCCAGAGTAGGATGACCTTGACAATGTACAACCATCACGGCAGGACATTGGAGTGGCCTATGGGCCAAAGCCGGAAATACATCAATTACGGCCCTTAACTGGACTTGTCTCAGGAAACATTCAGCCATCATGGAAGGATATTGAAATTGTCCTGTGAGCCAGAACTGAATGTACAGCCGTCACGGACGTACATAGCATTTGGCCAGGGTAGTCGTGTGCAGTCATCGCGTCCTTGGGAGTTGATGAATGATTTTTTCTCCCCTAATTTAAGTTGTAAAAATGTCAAGTTAACATATATAGGGATGGGTAGTTGGTTTAAGGTGCATATGCAGACCATGCACCAAGTAAGCTTCATAGCTTAGCCAAAAGAGTATAAATGATTCTTAGGCCTCATTTATAGCTGCATGGCCTTGCCAATCGAGCATGTCAAGCATGTGAATCACTATGCCATGCTATAGACCTTATATGCATCACTTGGATACATTTTTCCGGAATGACCTATACGAACTAGGCCATTTCCATTATTGATTAGCCATGACCTTGAAAACGAGTTGGATTAAGTTGCTTGTCCCTTCAAGGATGAACTATGGTCTCTAGTTGATCCCTTTAGAGTAGGTAAGGGTATGTAGGCAGCCGTAATGAGTTGCAATATTTCCGGTCCAACACTTTGTCGCTCATATCATCTAATTTAGAGGTGATTGCAGCACTCTTCCCTCTCATATAATCTGGCTCGGTAGCTCAATGCAAGAGATTATTGTGGCCAAACTTGATGAGGTGATTTTCATTCTGTTCCTTGGATGCTCATACTTCTTATCAAGGCGTTCGACTTAGGCATGTACCAATAGTTCATTTGGCATGGCCAAGAAAGTAAGTCATATCGGTATGCAAATAGAGGAGCTTGGATGAGCCTAAGGGAGATGTAATTAGGCCGTCAATGGCCTATGTGCAAGTCTAATCATGCCTTATGCCTAGACAATACGCGTAAGATAGTGATGCATGCAAGGTGCATCGGCCATAGCCTTCAAGGTTTTAAGCTCTTTGTAGCACAATGGTAAGTTGGAACAGTGTGGAATTCAAGTTAGGGTCATCATGCTCCACGAGCATGCTTGCAAGGTAAAATGGGAGTGTATTTGCCAAGATTTGAGTTCCGATTTGTAGCATCTTCATGGCGCGTACTTGCATCAAAACCGGGCCAGGCGTAATTTTCCGGTCCGTCATAACCGGCAATACTCTTGGTTCCGTGAATCAACTTCACCTACAAGTACTCAGCCCTGCATACTTGCATCAAAGTATGCATGTGCCTTTACTCTTAAGGCAATATGCAACAGAAGTCTTTTCTTTTTTCTCACAAGTTTGCAAAAATTATGCATTAGGAATGCATATATTCGTAGTGTTATCAATAGCGAGTATATTACATGTTGTAATGAGAATTTTGCAAAAATTCCTGAATGCAAAGATGTGTTGGACTTTTCAGTGGCAAAAAAGATGGAGAACCTTTCTATGCGATAGAATTGAAGGTATCTCGTCGTAGACAGTTTGATGTAAGATTAAAGTTATCTCCCTCGATGCATATACCTTGGTGGTAATACAAAGTCTGGTTGTGAACCAGCGCTTTTGTGGAAATGTGATGCTATAAAATAAGAATTGGATGGACAATTCTTGTCTAGCATAAAGCTTATGGAAAGGTTGAATAAATAAGCGCAAGTTAGGGAAAAACCGATACACCACGGTCTTGCGTTTGTAAAGAGTTTTTCATTGATGCTAGATGCGCACAACAAGTGTGCTTGCACCTTGTTTATGAGTGGGATCAATGTGCTTGGACAAGGGTGTCCAAAGACCTGCATTTGATTATAACCAGAAGCGGATGTTCTTGTTGACTATAAATCAGTATTGCTACAAAGTTAATTTTGGAGAAGGGGAAAGACAAGAGTTTCCAGTTGTGCATGGGCAGTAAAAATGAGTTCGAAGTTTGAAGAAAAATGCGACATTCTTGCTTCATGGAACGTAGGCAGTGGGTACCTCATTTTCTAGGATTATGGCCTTGTTGATATTGTCCAAAGGGGATTTATCCGCGAAATTCATTGAGTAACATGACTTTGCTGAGCTCTATGGTGATGCTCAGAATCACCAAGTCAAGTATTTTCTAGTTGAGCAAAGGTGCACAAGTTTGTGTCAAGATTTGGGTGCTAATTGGCATAGAATGAATGCAAAAGTAGCATGCGCCAAATGAGATTTGGGCATGGACAGAATGCATGATGCGACGCTAGAGATGTAAGTTAGGCCAAATTATAGATGCGTGGAGAATGAGGGAAAAAGTAGTGGTGATGCATACGAATGGAATGAGGTCATTTTTGAAGAAATCTTCATGAAAGCTAAAGCAACATGATAACATCATTTTGAAGGAGTATTCAACTAAGTGTCGATTATATTATGCTTCGTTATGAGAGTGGAATAAGAACGTTGATAGTTGGAAGAGTGCATGTAGAAAAGTGAATTACTACATTGGGGACAACAGGTGTTGTCTCGCTTCCTTATTTGTTGCTTAGAAGCGAAGCTGAAGTCAGTTATTGCAAGGCTTGTTAGGTCTTACAAGTTGCAATCAGTTGGCGCGAGTATTTGCTCAAGTTTGAGTATACTTTCAGTTTAGGTAGAGGGGACCTTGGTGTTGGGAATTGTCTCTTTATATAAGGTAGTAGTGAATGAGAGTATTTGAGGCGAGAGTTCTGGTCTCTTTTGTTCAAAGTAAATCTATTTCACGTGGAAGATGCTACATAACATATTAGCCAAAATATGCAATAGGAGATGTTGAAAGTGAAAGTAGAAAATAGAGTTGGTGGCACAATCGAGTTTTCTATTGAGAGTTATGTGGATGTGCGACAACATTTGGCAGCGATAGCATGGATTAACACAACAAGAATGAAAATGTAATTCCATCAAGAATATGAGTTAAGAGTAACTCATAGTTAGGAAGAACATGATGTTGTTTTTCCGCCACATTAAAGCGTAACAGTTTGAAAAATCAAGTGATGCTTAAATTTTTGGTTTCAAAGGAGTGTGAAGAGGATGCCTTGTCCAAAGTGATGGTGGGATGTTCCGAGTATCCTAAGTGAAAAAGCGGGGGTTTAACAACCTCTCCTAATATTTCGATTAGGAATCTGTATGAACAACTCCGAGTTACTTTCTAGAGAATCAACTAGACAGTCAGACTCAATTAATAGAAAATATCTCAAGGAGTTATTATCTCAATCTCTCAATTTGATTTACTCAAGCAAATACAATTTGCGAGTCTTAATCAAAGAGAGATAACTTGAATGGTACCAAAGACCAATATCCAAGTGTCAATCAATTTAAATCAACAACCAAGAAGGTCGGATATTGTAATTGATTGAACAACGCACGACCTGTATTATTTCAATTATATAACAAAATATAATGTGTAAAAGAAATAACACAGACACCAGAATTTTGTTAACGAGGAAACCGAAAATGCAAAAAAAAAACCCGGGACCCAGTCCAGATTAAACATACACTGTATTAAGCCGCTACAGAAACTAACCTACTCCAAGCTAACTTTGGACTGGACTGTAGTTGAACCCCAATCAATCTCACACTGATCTAAGGTACAATTATGCTCATATGCATCTGATCCCAGCAGGATACTGCGCACTTGATTCCCTTAGATGATCTTACCCACAACCAAGAGTTGTTACGACCCAAATTCGAATACTTTAATAAACAAATCTGTCTCACACAGAAAAGTTTACAAGGATAGATAAATTCGTCTCCCACGAATAAACCTATGAATTTTGTTCCGTATTTTGATAAATCAAGGTGAATATGAACCAATTGATAAAACCAGACTTATATTCTCGAAGAACATCTCATCTTTATCAATCACCTCACAATAAACTTAATCGACGCAGTGAATAAGATTATTGAGGAATCACAAACGATGAGACGAAGTGTTTGTGACTACTTTTATATCTTGCATATCGGAGATATAAATCTTAAGCCAATTATTACAATTGTACTCGTACGATAGAAGATTCAAGATCAGATCACACAACGACAAGAAAAGTAGTATCGGTCTGGCTTCACAATCCCAATGAAGTCTTTAAGTCGTTATCCTGGTTTTATAAGAATAAAACCAAAGGTTAAAGGAGAATCGACTCTAACTTAGCAAACTAGTATCACACAGAATGTGTGGGGATTAGATTTCCCAGTTGCTAGAGTTCTCCCTTATATAGTCTTCAAATCAGGGTTTGCAATTAATGTTAGCTTAGTAACAAAGCATTCAATATTCACCGTTAGATGAAAACCTAATTAGATTCAAGCTAATATTTATCAACTGTTAGATCGAATACATAGCTTGTTATACACACTTTTAATGTACGTTTCTAGGCTTGTGTAACCGTACCCAAACTTATACATTAGTTGGTTCAACAATAGTTAACCAAATGGTTAGCCGTATGATAACTTTCATATCAACCATATTCTTCTTCACCATAACTAGTCCAAATGACTCAAATGAACTAGTTAGAGAGTTGTTCAATTGCTTAGATCTTTATGTACTACACAAGACACAATTGAAGCAAAAACTATGTGATTCACTCGAATCGATTCATGAACTATAAAGCACGGTTTGCAATAGCATTCCTTAGTTTATTAAGATAAGTTCACAAACATCTTTTTTAGACATAACCTACTCAAGTTCGCGGACTAGGTTCGCAGACTTAAGTTCCCGGATGGAGTTCACAAACTCCATCATAAATTCTCGGTCGAGAATTTCCGCCAGTTTGCGGACTGAAGCTCACACACTACACCGGTTTCACTTGATCAATAAAGTTCGCAAACTTTGGTTCAAGCACTAAGGACTTATACATATATGGGTTGCCACAACAATGGTTATATCCTCCAATGGTTATATTGTCTAAACTATCATTTCAGTCATTGAAACATTCTCAGAGGGCATTATATAGTTGTTATTCACAAACTATTTTTCATCAGAGCAATTTCCAAAATGATTGAAACATAACATGACTTTCGTCACTAGGTAAAGATGAACTTGGCTAAAGCGAAATCTTTACCAACACATATTTCGAGAAATAGATAAGCGAGATATACTCAGCTCGAAATATCATATGTGTATAATCTTATATTAGTCTATATAGTAATACGACTTTTGTCTCAAGATAGGAGATAGAGTAGATAGACTTTTGAGTGATAGATAAGTTCAAGTCTCCACATACCTTTTAGTCGATGAAGATCCACTGGTTCCTTGAGTAGTCCTTCGTCTTGATCATGATCGCCATGGAGTTCTTGAGCTCAACTACATTTTTTATCCTAGTCCGAAACCTTAGCTATAGTAGACTAGAAATCAAAGACTTTATAGTTTTGATCACTAATATTGACAAACATGCTTGAGATAGCAACGCATGCGAGTTCGACCGAGCAATGCTCTAAAAATCTCCCCTTTGTCAATTTTAGTGGCAAAACTATTAATACATATGGAATACAAAAATATATAAATAAACTTTGTAGCTCTTATTCCATATGTCGTCTAATCTTCAACAATACTCGAAATCTTCGTCACTTCCAAGTAATCCAATGATATCAAAGGTTGGAAGTTTAGCATCATCGTTGTTGAAAATCCATAGCTATAACAACAAGAAAACAAGAGTTCTAAATCATTGTTATACAGTGTCATAGTATCATTACACAGCGTTAAAGTCCAATTGCATCACAACTTTAACAACAATACTATGGTGATACTTCACTCCCCCTTAGTCAATACTCCATCTCACATGGAAACTACTCCCCCTTACATAATGATCCGAAAACCATATGTATTTGTAGTGTAAACTACATATTAATTTTCCCCCTTTTTGTCAATAAAATGGGCAAAGGTACAAGAACGGGATCTTAATGAAATTTCCGTAAGAGACATTTTATGACCAAAGGTAAATGTATATCATCTTGTTTAGATGCAATCATAAAGCCGAAGCTAAATGCATTCATCAAGGAGTTCATAAAGATACAAGATAACCCCTCTAATATTCCACAGCCGCACTCCCCACAAAGATTTGGCAAATAAGCAAAAGTTCAAAAGTACTCTCCCCCATAAAATGTCATTCCCAAGGGAACAACAATAGCGACCTTAATTTCAAAAGAAAAGAAGGATTTTGAAGAAAAAAAACACTACAGAAAATCAACCTATGTGAATCACAAACATGAAACCTACTGGAGTTCCAACTCAATTGCCCAAAAGATTCGAGATAAGCACAGGGGAAAGAGTTACGGAAAAAGATAATGAACTGAAACAATACCAATAGACTTCCGTAAGTGTTGAAAAGTGGCAGTGTCTAATGGTTTGGTGAGAATGTCAGCCAATTGTTGTTCGGAAGACAAAAATTCCATATTTATGATACCATTCTCATAAATATCTCGAATAAAATGGTACCTTATGTCAACGTGCTTCGTTCTTAAGTGCTCAACTGGAGTCTCTGTGATTCGAATCGCACTAGAGTTATCACAAAAGATCTTCATTATTCCAGTATCAACTCCATAGTCAACCATAATTTATTTCATCCATAGAAGTTGAGTACAACATGACCCAGCAACAATATACTCTGCTTCGCATGTAGACATGGATTGTTAATATTATTTTTTTGCTATGCCCAGCAACAAGATTCATTCTTAGAAACCTCCGGATGTACTTTTTTTGTCTTCTACACATCCTGCCCAATCAGCATCAGAATAAGCAGAAAGGTTAGTATTAGTATCAAAAGTTTAGGATAGACCATACCCGACAGTGTGACTGACATATCTTATGATCCTTTTTGCAGCTTGTGAGACCTCGTGTTTTTGGATCGTGATTTTCGTACCTAATTAAAATTGGTAAAACCAAACTTGTGTAGCGTTGGGTGCATATTCCTAATTTTTAGTATTTATAAATCAAAATTTTCTAATAAATAAGAAGGCTAGATCTTATCTCTGTGGAGTGGTTTGGAATAAGAATTGTCTTTTAGTAACCCCTTATCAATTTTGGAACGTTAATTAGGACATGAGATATTTTTCTAAAGGGTTAAAACGTGTGAAACAAAATTTAAGGTTTGACCAAGATTTATTCTCTCTCCTTATTTATTAATTTTTGGTTTTGTCTTCCTATAGATATATAAAGAAACCTTTCTTTTTTTTGAACCCTAGCTAGAAACCGAGCCATCCTTTTCTCCTTTATCTCTCTTCCTCTCTAATTTTCTCTAGGTTTATACAAAAAAACAACAAGAAAAAAAATACTACTCCATTGATTTATTGGGAAGCGTGTTGATACAAAGATTTTGGATTTTCTATTGAGGTAGGGATTTCTACTTAATACAAACTAAAATCTATTTTAGCATTATATCCATGTTTGAATTTTTAGTCTGCTAATTTTAACACCATGTATCTGTTGATAGGGGTTAATTGATTTGCGATTGTATTTGTATCAAGATCCTATTTTATTTATTTAGTTTACCCGATCCGTGTTTACGATGTGATTTTAGCGGCTGGGTTTCACACGTACTAACATCCTGGTGTCCTTCTTCCTATGTCCCAAACTCACTCTATATGTTTCATTGGATTTATTTAATTTCTCAGTTGTCATGTCCATTTGAACTTCGTTTTGTGTTCCTAATGTTTCCTCTGATATTGTCAAAAACGACTATTAAAATTGTATCTCAATTTCCGTGAAAAGTGTAAAAAGGATTTTTTACTGTAGTATTTGAGGAACCCTTGTTTAGACCTTATCTAATTTTACTATTCATCTTTAAAAAAAAACTATTGTCAGACCTTATCTAATTTTACCTTTTCTTTTTTTTTACCACTATTTCCTTACATTTTTCATCTTATCCTATATATCCATTAATTCTCCAGTCATATAATTTCCTTGATATTTTATGGTAAGAGACAAACGGGGTTTGACTTTCATTTCTTTACTGATACATTTCTAAATGATGAAAAAAATAAATTGAATAGAGATTTTGAGCCCATGTGACTACTGATCCCACAAGTATCTTAGGATTATAAATATTCCTTTAAACCTTATATCAGATGAAAACTGGGTCCACTCCATCTTCCTTGTTAATGGATAGTCGTCTGTTTCCTTCTTATTTCTTTTCATTTTGGTGCACTGTATTAATAAATAATTTTTAAATCATCTCTATTTGAGTCGGTGTTTTGATTCATAGCTGTTTCCAAATTAATGGGAATCTGTCTAGGAAGTGAAGGGTAAATGCATCTTGACACATAGTTGTTTAGAATATGTAGGTGATTTCTGTTTTTGGAGTATAAATGCATTTTTGTCTGTTACTAGAAATAACCCGTGTCGTAAAGGTACGGCATGACGTTAACATTGGGTTTTAATAAATATCTAGAGATAGCTCGTGCGGTAACGTTAATGCTTTAATATGATATTTGACTGGTGTAATTTTTCTTTTTTTCCGGACTTTAAACTAAACCGTGTTCCTTTCCAAGATAGTTTTCTATTTTGTTTTAAACGAAAATAATGTCTATAAGTACATTGTAAAATTATTCATATACATTATCCAAAAACGAACACAAAATCATTTAAGTAATAGTGTGTATGCATATCTCACGTATGAGTTATGAATAAAAATAAACAAATATATCTCATTTCCCATTAGATATCATGCCACCACGAAATCCAATTAATGCATGTATGATATATTATATGATTTCATTTAATGTTTCTTTGAATATATTGAGTTAAGAGGTGATGAAATAATTAAAGATAATAAATTTTGATTCATAATGGGTGGGGTTACAGAAATGACGACCGTCCGTTGTCTTTCGTTGGGATGAGACTGGGATGGTCGAATGCAGCGTTTGTCTCTCAAAATGTTATCTGACCGTCCAAGCTCAAAAACCCATTCTGTTTTTTATTACAGATTATAAAATATTATATATATATATAATAAATTTTATCGGATTAGGGGCATGTTTGGATTTTGCACAAAATTGAGTGTACCGGTAAGGAATGAATTTTTGATACACACATCTCTCTGCTGCTGCTGAAATGTCAGGCCTTTATGGCATCCCACCACTGGTGGCTACCCTGGGAAGACTGTTCGCGGAACAGTATGGTTTGTTTAACGGAATAACTCTGAGAATTAGATTAAGAATCTAGAATTTTAGATTGAAGATTTTGAGTAAGGAAATGTTGATTATTTGTGGCTGAGAATAGCGTAAGTATTTTTTTTTTTTTTTAGTAAGAAAATATTAAGTATTTGTAGTTGAGAATGCCGCAAGTATTGTTGTGAATTTTTGTGCACGGTCTTAATTAGTATATCTATTGCATTTGTTTGTTTTTCGTTGCACTCTATTATTTTTTGAAACTTCCTACTGGGTTGTGGTTTGCTCACCCCTTTTTCCTCCCTTTTCCACAGAGAATGAAGAAAGACTAGTCGTAAAAGAAATTATTATGTATCGCGGGGATTGGGCATTGTGTTTTGGATTTTATCGAGGTGTTGGTTTGTTCCAATTTTGCACTTTTAATTTTGTAATTAGTATTTTAAAGTTTTGTAATTTTTAAAAGTAATATTATATTTTATTTTATAAATTTCATTTGAGTTGAGTTTTGTACTTTATTAAAATCTTTTGGAACGAAAAATATGGTCCTTCCCGAGTTGTAGTCAGGATATTTGGGGTTGCTAGCTGGACTGGACCGACCCACAAGGTCGAATCCGTGTCCGTTGGAGGACCGAAAAACCGAGTCGTGACAGTTGGTATCAGAGCATGGTTCTGATTTACTTGGACTGTGCGTATGGACTTACCATTTTTTGAAAGTCTTGTTTACAACAAAAAAAAAAAAAAAATTTTACAGTGATTCATTTTTTTTTTCTCTTCTTCTTTCTGTTATCGAAATAATTTTTAGAGTTTTGATCTGCATTCTTTCTCATCGATTTGGTCTTTATCTAGAGTTATTTTTAGGTTGATTTCGTTTTTGATTTATTTTGGGAATGGGGTAAATAACTAAAATACTTAAACATAAAATTTTGTGATAAGGAAATTTCGATTTTGAACTGGCATAACTTTTATTGATTTTTGGAATTTGGGACAAATTCCTTTTTAAGGAGTTAATAGTGTGAGACCTCGTGTTTTCGGATTCAATTTTGAACTGTTCTAACTTTACTGATCTTAGGAATTTGGGACAAATTTCTTTTTAATGAGTTAATAGTGTGAGACCTCGTGTTTTCGGATCGTGATTTTCGTACATAATTAAAATCGGTAAAACCCAACTCGTGTAGTGTTGGGTGCATATTCCTAATTTTTATTTAATTTTGAGTATTTATAAATCAAAATTTTCTAATAAATAAGAAGGCTATCTCTTATCTCTGTGGAGTGGTTTGGAATAAGAATTGTCTTTTAGTAACCCCTTATCAATTTTGGAATGGTAATTAGGACATGAGCTATTTTTCTAAAGGGTCAAAACGTGTGAAACAGAATTTAAGGTTTGACCAAGATTTATTCTCTCTCCTTATTTATTAATTTTTGGTTTTGTCTTCATATATATATATAAAGAAACTTTTTTTTTGGAACCCTAGCTAGAAACCTAGCCATCCTTTTCTCCTTTATCTATCTTCCTCTCTAATTTTCTCTAGGTTTATATAAAACAACAAAAAGAAAAAAAATACTACTACATTGATTTATTGGGAAGCATGTTAATACAAAGATTTTGAATTTGCTATTGAGGTAGGGGTTTTTACTTAATACAAACTAAAACCTATTTTAGCATTATAACTGTGTTTGTATTTTTAGTCTGGTAATTTTAACACCATGTATCTGTTGATAGGGGTTAATTGATTTGCGATTGTATTTGTATCAAGATCCTATTTTATTTATTTAGTTTACCCGATCTATGTTTACGATGTGATTTTAGCGGCTGGGTTTCACACGTACTAACATCCTGGTGTCCTTCTTCCTCAATCCCAAACTCACTATATATGTTTCATTGGATTTATTTAATTTCTCAGCTGTCATGTCCATTTGAACTTCGTTTTGTGTTCCTAATGTTTCCTCTGATATTGTCAAAAACGGCTATTAATATTGTATCTCAATTTCCGTGCAAAGTGTAAAAAGGATTTTTAACTGTAGTATTTGAGGAACCCTTGTTTAAACCTTATCTAAATTTACTATTCATCTAAAAAAAAACTATTGTCATACCTTATCTAATTTTACCCTTTTTTTTACCACTATTTCCTTACATTTTTCATCTTATGCTATCTATCCATTAATTCTCTAGTCATATAATTTCCTTGATCTTTTATGGTAAGAGACAAACTGGGTATGACTTTCATTTCTTTCCTCATACATATCTAAATGATGAAAAAAAATTGAATAGAGATTTTGAGCCCATGTGACTACTGATCCCACAAGTATCTTAGGATTATAAATATTCCTTTAAACCTTGTATCAAATGAAAACTGGGTCCACTCCATCTTCCTTGTTAACGGATAGCCATCTGTTTCCTTCTTATTTCTTTTCATTTTGGTGCACTGTATTATTAAATAATTTTTAACACATCTCTATTTGAGTCGGTGTTTTGATTCATAGTTGTTTCCAAATTAATGGGAATCTGTCTGGGCAGTGAAGGGTAAATGCATCTTGACACATAGTTGTTTAGAATATGTAGGTGATTTCTGTTTTTGGAGTATAAATGCATTTTTGTCTGTTATTATAAAATATTATATATAAATGCATTGATTAAATTTTATCGGATTATGTGCGTGTTTGGATTTTGCACAAAATTGAGTGTACCGGTAAGGAATGAATTTTTGATACACACATCTCTCTACTGCTGCTGAAATGTCAGGCATTTATGGCATCCCACCACTGGTGGCTACCCTGGGAAGACTGTTCGGGGAACAATATTGTTTTTTTTTACCGGAATAACTCTGACAATTAGATTAAGAATCTATAATTTTAGATTGAAGATTTTGAGTAAGGAAATGTTGATTATTTGTGGCTGAGAATAGCGTAAGTATATTTTTTTTTTTTGAGTAAGAAACTATTATGTATTTGTAGTTGAGAATGTCGTAAGTATTGTTGTGAATTTTTGTGCACGGTCTTAATTAGTATATCTATTGCATTTGTTTGTTTTTCATTGCACTCTATTATTTTTTGAAACTTCCTATTGGGTTGTGGTTTGCTCACCCATTTTTCCTCCCTTTTCCACAGAGAATGAAGAGAGACTAGTCATCAAAGAAATTATTATGTATCACGGGGATTGGGCATTGCGTTTTGGATTTTATTGAGGTGTTGGTTTTTTCCAATTTTGTACTTTTAATATTGTAATTAGTATTTTAAAGTTTTGTAATTTTTAAAAGTAATATTATATTTCATTTTATAAATTTCATTTGAGTTGAGTTTTTGTACTTTATTAAAATCTTTTGGAACGAAAAATCTGGTCCTTCCCGAGTTGCAGTCCGGAGATTTGGTCTTCTCTATGTAGTTTACAAGTAGTAGGCATAGGTGTCAACTTTGGAGAATACTTATCCAAGACGAATCTTGTCACAAGATCCCTTGCATACTTTTCTTGGGATAAGTAAATTCCATCCTTATGTTGTTGAATTTGTAATCTTACAAAGAATTTTAATTCGCCAACATTGCTCATTTCAAATTCTATAGCAAGTGAAACTTGAAAAATCCTTTGCTAGCTTCTCAGAAGTTGATCCATAGATGATATCATCTACATAGACTTGAGAAATGACAACATTTTTCCCACTCCATTTGGTAAACAAGGTTTTATCAGCTCCGCCTCTTGAAAAACCTTTCCTAATAAGAGAAGTGGTAAGTTTTTCAAACCAGGCTCTTGGTGCTCGTTTTAACCCATATAATGCCTTTTTGAGTTTGAGAACATGATTTGGTAAATCACGATTTTCAAACCCTTTAGGTTGAGCAACATAAACTTCTTCTTTTAAGATTTTGTTAAGGAATGCGGATTTAACATCTATTTGAAAAAGCATTACCTTGAGGAAACAAGCATGATCTAATAAGAGTCTAATGGAGTCAAGGCGGGCCACAGGTGCAAAGGTTTCGTCAAAATCGATACCTTCAATTTGTGAATATTCTTGAGCGACAAGTCTGGCTTTATTTATGACAATTGTGCCAAATTCGTCAGACTTGTTCTTAAATATCCATTTGGTACCAACAATATTAACATTGGAGGGACAATGTATGAGTTCTCATATGTCTTGTCTTTGAAATTGATTTATCTCTTCATGCATTTCATTCACCCATGCAAGATCTCTAAGAGCTCCATCAATATTTCTTGGTTCTACAAGAGACAGATAACAACCAAAATTACAAATATTTTGAAGTTGTCCTCTTGTTTTAGCTATAGAATCTCTTCCTCCAATAATACTGTTTGGATCATGATTCCTTTGAAACCAAAGGTGTCTTGGAGGGACACATTCTTGTTCATCAAGAGCGGCTTGATCAGAGTTCTTCTCCTTGTCACTAGAAATATCAAGATCAGTAACAGTTGAGATAACTTCAACTGATTCAGGCATTTTTTTTTTACTTTATCAATTGTCTCTGATGGAGGAAATTCAGCAGGAGAATTGTCATGATGAAAATTACTAATATCATTGATGATAACATTAGCAGATTCCATCATGGATTGGGTTATGAAATTGAATACTCGGAAACCACGACTATCAGAAGAATAGCCAAGGAAGATACCTTCATCACTCTTGGTGTCAAATTTTCCTCTTTTTTCTCGATCTTTCAGAATGTAACACTTACTACCAAACACTCTAAGATAGTGTAAGTTGTGTTTTCTATCGTACCAAAACTCATAAGGAGTATTGAGGGTTTTAGACCGTAAGTAGTCACGGTTGATCAAATAGCATGATGTGAAGACAGCTTCTCCCCAAAATCTTAACAGTAAGTTTTTGTTGTGGAGTATTACCCTAGCCACTTCCTGAATATTTCTGTTCTTTCTCTCTGCAACTCCATTAGCTTGAGGAGTAATAGGTGGAGAATATTGTTTAATAATCCCCAGTTCATCACAAAATTCAAACACCTTAGTGTCCTTGAATTCAGTTCCACGGTCGCTTCTAATTTTCTTCAGTTTGCGACCTTGTTCATTCTGGATCCTATTAACAATAATCTTGAATTATCCAAGAGTTTCATTCTTATGAGATAGGAATGCCACCCAAGTGAATCTGGTGTAATCATCTACCATAACCAAAGCATACTTCTTACCAGAAATCATAGATTGTTGAATTGGTCCGAAGAGATCCATATGAATTAAATCAAGTGGAGCTTTAGTGAGAATATCTCGAGATGATTTATGGTGAACTTTTGTTTGTTTACCCTTTTGACAGGCACCACATACACCTTCAATCTTTGCATTAATTTTGGGAACGCCTCTAACAAGTTCTTTGTTAATGATCTTAGTTAGAAGACGATAATTCATGTGACCAAAACGTTCATGCAAAAGATGTGTAGATTCCACCTTAGTCAGATTGCAACAAATACTGAACTGAGTATCAAGAAGATAACAGTTATTTTTACCACGAGTTCCCTGAAAAGTTACTTTCCCAGTTTTGTCTATAATGTCACATCCGTTTGCGTTGAAGATAAATCGACGACCTTTGTCACAAATTTGACTAATAGATAAGAGATTTGCAGTCATACCTTTTACGTAGACCACATCATGAATTTCAGGTACGCCAGGTAATTTGATCGTTCCCTTCTTGCTTATCTAGCAACATCTCTCATCTCCGAATGTTACTGGTCCGCCTTCATAGTCGTATGAAGAAACAAACCAAGTGAGGTCACTTGTCACGTTTCTGCTATATCCAATGTCAAGGAACTATTGAAAGGGCGATGTTGATTTTAAAGCAAAGGCTCCCATACTATTTGTACTATTCTGTTTAGAATTTGCCAATAGTGTTGTATGTCTTTTTAGTGACATAAATAGTTGTTTAGCTCTCTTATGAAGATTACTTGCAACTCTTAGTCTCTTTTGAAAAGACACACACTTATGTTGAAAGTGATTTGAAGAATCACAAAACAAACATGGGCCAACACCTTTTAGTTTCGCAGAACTGTTCTGAGTCATATCAGTTTTCACAACATTTAATCGTTGTTTATCAGCTGATGTGTGACCTTTCTTCAAAAAGAAACTACTGGAATATCTCATATCCTTTAACGGATTTATGACTGGCTTCAAAACCTTAAGGAATTCAATTTCCGCAATGAGATCAGAATTGATCCGGATTTGTTCATCCAACCTTTTCTGGAGAATTTCCAGTTTATCAGAACTTTTTCTACGATTGGTTTTTAACCCTAGTGAAGCGTTACAAGAGACTTTATCGTCCATAGAGTCAGATCGATACAAACACAGACTTGTAAGGTCTTGAACGTGTTTTCATGCTCTGATACCAATTGAAAAAGCGAGGGTCTAATAACCACACCCAATATTCCGATTAGCTATCTATATGGACAACTCCGAGTTAGTTTCTAGATAATCAACTAGACATCCAGACGCAATTAATAGAAAATATCTCAAGGAGTTATTACCTCAATCTCTCAATTTGATTTACTCAAGAAAATACAATCTTCGAGTCTTAATCAAAGAGAAATAACTTGGATGGTGCCAAAGACCAATATCCAAGTGTCAATCGATTTAAATTAACAACCAAGAAGTTTGGATATTCTAATTGATTGAACAACGCACGACCTGTATTATTTCAATTATATAACAAAATATAATGCGGAAAAGAAATAAAATAGACATCAAAATTTTGTTAACGAGGAAACCGCAAATGCAGAAAAACCAGGGACCTAGTCCAGATTAAGCATACACTGTATTAAGCTGCTACAAACACTAGCCTACTCCAAGCTAACTTCGGTCTGGACTGTAGTTGAACCCCAACCAATCTTACACTGATCCAAGGTACATTTATTCTTCTACGCCTCTGATCCCAACAGGATACTGCGTACTTGATTTCCTTAGATGATCTCACCCACAACCAAGAGTTGCTACGACCCAAAGTTGAAGACTTTAATAAACAAATTTGTGTCACACAGAAAAGTCTACAAGGATAGATAAATTCGTCTCCCACGAATAAACCTATGAGTTTTGATCCATCTTTTGATAAATCAAGGTGAACATGAACCAATTAATAAAACCAGACTTATATTCTCGAAGAAGAGATCAGATTTATCAATCATCTCACAATAAACTTAATCGATGCGGCGAAGAAGATTATTGAGCAATCATAAATGATGAGACGAAGTGTTTGTGACTACTTTTATATCTTGCCTATCGGAGATAAAATTCTCAAGCCAATTATTACAATTATACTCGTACGATAGAATATGCAAGATCAGATCACACAACTACAAGAAAAGTAGTATCGGTCCGGCTTCACAATCCTAATGAAGTCTTTAAGTCGTTAACCTGGTTTTAAAAGAAGAAAACCAAATGTTAAAGGAGAATTGACTCTATCTTAGCAAACTAGTATCACACAGAATATATGGGGATTAGGTTTCCCAGTTGCTAGAGTTTTCCCTTATATAGTCTTCAAATCAGGGTTTGCAATCAATGTTAGCATAGTAACAAAACATTCAATATTCACCGTTAGATAAAAACCTGATTAGATTCAAGCTAATATTTATCAACCGTTAGATCGAAAACATAGCTTGTTATACACATTTATAATGCACGTTTATAGGCTTGTGTCACTGTACCCAAACTTGTACATTAGTTGGTTCAACAATAGTTAACCAAATGGTTAGCCGTATGATAACTTTCATATCAACCATATTCTTCTTTACCATAACTAGTCCAAATAACTCAAATGAACTAGTTAAAGAGTTGTTCAATTTCTTAGATCTTTATGTACTACACAAGACACAATTGAAGCAAAAATGATGTGATTCACTCGAATCGATTCATGAACTATAAATCCACGGTTTGCAATAGTATTCCTTAGTTTATTAAGATAAGTTCACAAACATCATTTTTAGACATAACCTACTCAAGTTCGCGGACTGGATTCGCGGACTTAAGTTCCCGGATGGAGTACTTACAAACTCCAGCAGAAATTCTCGTTCGAGAACCTCCGTCAGTTCGCGGACTGAAGCTCACGCACTACACCGGTTTTACTTGATCAACAAAGTTCGCAAACTTTGGTTCAAGCACTAAGGACTTATACATATATGTATTGCCACAACAATGCTTATATCCTCCAATGGTTATATTGTAGGAGCAGAATCTCGCAACATTATTATGATTGCAAATAATTAACGATGCAACAAATGATAGCTTGCGAAATTGTGGAGAGAAAAGATATCTTGCGAGCAAGGCTGCGAAGACTCGCATGACATATTTTAGATCCGAAATTTCGGGACAACACAACTGTCATCTTTTATGTAAAATCATATAAATAGCCATTTAAGCATAAGAGAAACAGGGAGAGTTCTTTTGGAGAATAGATTTTGGAGAGACATTTGAAGTTAGAATTTTTTAAAGAGAGAGAGAGAGAGAGACTTATTTTCTTGATGATCTTATTCCCCAAAAATCTAGAGCTCCAAATATTCTTTAATGGAGTCTCAATTGTAAAATCATGTATTTACATACAATCACTAGTGAAGAACCATGGATGTAGATCACAATAATCGAACCATGTAAAAATTCTTGTGTCTCTTTTACAATTTTAGTACTTTAATCTTCATTTTAATATCAAATAAATTAGATCATCAAATCAAATTAATAGAATTTCATGAGGGTGTAGTTGTGGGATTTCCTGCAACTACATAATTGGCGCTAGAAACAGGGATGAGTAAAGGATTTATCCTTCCTGTAATTTGTGGTTAAGGAAGTTTCCATGAAGATTAGTTACTGTTCATATTTATTTAAAGATCTTAAAATTTCAGGAACAAAAACGGAAATTTCATGGAAGAAGTTACACTTTCAGGGAGAAGATATCATCCACAATTTAAAGACACAAGGAAAGGAAAGGAAAGGAAAGGAAAGGAAAGGGGAAAGACAATAACTAAGGAGAAAACAAATTCATTGTTCGTCAACAGCATCCAAAAATAACAGAGAGAGAGTTTATATGAAGGAAAGGACGTGATGCATACAAAGACAAATGGAGGAGTTCTGATGAATTAAAGTAAGGAAAAGGCGAAAGGGACGCTCACGTAAAGAAAAACTGGGAATTTATTTTAACATAAGCAGTGACAAACAGATGGAGAAAAAAATTTCTGCGAGGACATAAATTTGAAATAAAAGCTTCTGCGAAGAAATATAGTGGAAGTACAGGAAGTTACCAAATTTGAAGCTTGCGGCAGTGGAAAAAGGCATATGGAATAGACAGAGTTAACCAACAATGACCAAAACAATATAATATGCAAACCTACAGGAAGAAAAAGAGCACACCTGGGGCTAGAAAAATTATGAAAGAAGAGTTGATTGGATTTAACATAAAAGAATTGAAACTTCGCAGGTTTAAGTCGTTGATGGCGAAGGAAAAAATCAATAAAGTTAGTATAATATTTTATTAAAAATTAACACAACTCATACCTGGGTTGTGAAAATAACTCCTACACTACACTTGTTGGGGTTGTAGAAATTCTTTGACAGCAATGGTTAGAGTTGTATGTCAATTCTTTGACAACAATGGTTTGAGTTGTATGTCAATTATTTGACAACTTTGATTTGAGTTATAAGTCATTTCTTTGACAACAATGGTTAAGAGTTGTATGTCATCTCATTAACAACCGATGCTTTAGTTGTAAGTCAGTTCTTTGACAACTAGGTTTTGAGTTGTATGTCACTTCTTTGACAACTGTGGAAAGAATTGTATTTCACTTCTGGCAACTCTAATTATGAGTCGTGGTACATATTCGATTTGAGAGAAAAAAACGGTTGAGAATTTAAATACAAAATTAAATCTGTGATAATTTAATAACCATGTATTTGAAAAGAAGATCCGGTTTCCAATTATAATCACTATTATTTGTTACTACATATGATCAGTTTTACGGAACTTCGACACCAAAAGAAAGTCTTGCGAAATTGTGGAGAGAAAAGATATCTTGCGAGCAAGGCTGCGAAGACTCGCATGACATATTTTAGATCCGAAATTGCGGGACAACACAACTGTCATCTTTTATGTAAAATCATATAAATAGCCATTTAAGCATAAGAGAAACAGGGAGAGTTCTTTTGGAGAATAGATTTTGGAGAGACATTTGAAGTTAGAATTTTGTAAAGAGAGAGAGAGAGAGAGACTTATTTTCTTGATGATCTTATTCCCCAAAAATCTAGAGCTCCAAATATTCTTTAATGGAGTCTCAATTGTAAAATCATGTAATTACATACAATCACTAGTGAAGAACCATGGATGTAGATCACAATAATCGAACCATGTAAAAATTCTTGTGTCTCTTTTACAATTTTAGTACTTTAATCTTCATTTTAATATCAAATAAATTAGATCATCAAATCAAATTAATATAATTTCATGAGGGTGTAGTTGTGGGATTTCCTGCAACTACATAATTGGCGCTAGAAACAGGGATGAGTAAAGGATTTATCCTTCCTGTAATTTGTGGTTAAGGAAGTTTCCATGAAGATTAGTTACTGTTCATATTTATTTAAAGATCTTAAAATTTCAGGAACAAAAACGGAAATTTCATGGAAGAAGTTACACTTTCAGGGAGAAGATATCATCCACAATTTAAAGACACAAGGAAAGGAAAGGAAAGGAAAGGAAAGGGGAAAGACAACAACTAAGGAGAAAACAAATTCATTGTTCGTCAACAGCATCCAAAAATAACAGAGAGAGAGTTTAGATGAAGGAAAGGACTTGATGCATACGAAGACAAATGGAGGAGTTCTGATGAATTAAAGTAAGGCAAAGGCGAAAGGGACGCTCACGTAAAGAAAAACTGGGAATTTATTTTAACATAAGCAGTGACAAACAGATGGAGAAGAAAATTTCTGCGAGGACATAGATTTGAAATAAAAGTTTCTGCGAAGAAATATAGTGGAAGTACAGGAAAGTACCAAATTTGAAGCTTGCGGCAGTGGAAAAAAGCATATGGAATAGACAGAGTTAACCAACAATGACCAAAACAATATAATATGCAAACCTACAGGAAGAAAAAGAGCACACCTAGGGCTAGAAAAATTATGAAAGAAGAGTTGATTGGATTTAACATAAAAGAATTGAAACTTCGCAGGTTTAAGTCGTTGATGGCGAAGGAAAAAATCAATAAAGTTAGTATAATATCTTATTAAAAATCTACCTACAGTACTATAAGGAATTACCCAATTCACTTGCTACGACAAAGACCAAAGGAGGAGCTTACGTGAAGTACCAAGACACAGGGAGAACAACTTGTTGCAACTATCACTTCACGGGAAAAGAATAATAATATATTAAAGAAGAAAGTTCACAGTCTCGATTTAAGGTAAGGACGAACAGAACAAAGCAAAGCTAATGAAGAAAACTCTCCAAGTATGAAAAACAAAGGCTAGAAGAAAGCAGCATGAACAAATAAAAACAAATGAGTCAACGACAATTAATAAAAAGAAAGCACCAGTAAGAAGCAAGAAGAATAGAAGAAGAGACGAGTTTATCATAGAGGTGATTACTCCGGTGAAAATTGTATAATCTTAGTCTATATAGTAATACGACTCGAAATATCATATGTGTATAGAGGTGATTACTCCGGCGAAAGCTTTTACCAACACATATTTTGAGAAATAGATAAGCGAGATTTACTCAGCTCGAAATATCATATGTGTATAATCTTTGTCTATATAGTAATACAACTTTTTTCTCAAGATAGGAGATAGAGTAGATAGACTTTTGAGTGATAGATAAGTTCAAGTCTCCACATACCTTTTAGTCGATGAAGATCCACTGGTTCCTTGAGTAGTCCTTCATCTTGATGATGATCGCCATGGAGTTCTTGAGGCCAACTATACTTTCTATCCTAGTCCAAAACCTTAGCTATAATAGACTAGAAATCAAAGACTTTATAGTTTTGATCACTAATATTGACAAACATGCTTGAGATAGCAACGCATGCGAGTTCAACCGAGCAATTCTCTAACACTAAGTCATGACTATACCAAGGTCATGCATTTAAATCATGGTTTTGTGACATTACAAGAGAAGACCAATAAGGTGATGGTTCTTGGCATACTGATTATGCAAGTCCAAGAAGGTGAAGTTTGCAATATGATTTGGAGGCCAAATCTAGTGAAAGTGCTGATGTTGGAAAAGTGCAGCAAAGGCTATAGATTATGGCACATACCAAGAGTGGTATGGAATCATAGAGTGCATACCTTAAGGCATGACATGATTTGCGTAGGAGCATATGATTGAAGAATGAGGTTGAGTTTTGTATAAGTCCTATTATGTTGTGTGGTGCAACTAAATTCGGAATGTGAAGGAAAAATACTATAAAATTGATCAATATAATCAGTTGGGAGGATTCATTACTTTTGTACACTTAGGCACAAATGATTCATACGAAGTTCAAGCCTAATTCAAGGAATTGGAAAAAGGAATTTCAAGTTTGCATTTGCGTGTTGATATATGATTTGCAATGGAGTTGAAAGCGGTCGCGACGCAACAATAAATTTCAAGATCAGTAGGATCAATAGCAAGGCAGTAAAGTTAAGTGGTGCTGATGCTAACGCATATAAGTTGGCTAAGTGCATTTTACAAAAGCTAGCAAAGATTACTGAATATAAGAAAGGGTTCTGAAAGAGCATGCAACGAAGATTGAGACCAGTATAGAGTTTATACTTGGTTGCGTTCAAAGAGGGCATTGAACGGATTAGGTGAGGGAGGTCTATAACGTGCCAGGAAAGTGACGCACAATGATTGTGCGTTACAGTGTTGTAGGCCAAGTCAGTGTGCAGCCAGGATGGCACGACATTCCATAGACTGTCAAGTGCTAAGAATGGAAAAAACCTACAGGGCCAGTGAAGCGAAAAGGTGGCGCTACACTATAAATATATTTGGATAAGTAATGAAGCTTATTGGCCGACAAAATAAAGCTTCATTGAGGGAAATACAAGACATGGCCAAAGTGACAAGATACAACATGCGATGTTGGCATTAAGGCATATCCATGGAATTGAGTTGACCCAAACTCAAGGATGATGCAAGAAGGTATAATAGGCCATGAGCTGGTCTATGACATTAGTTCAAGGCTATCCAAAGCTTGAAAAGTGCAAACAAGCTAGCAATGCAAGAGTGGCATTATTATTGTCAAACAAATTGGCTAAGTGAAGCATATGACGCATGAATAACCAGAATGCGGTAAAGGTGTTGGTCTTGATGATTGAAGCACAAGGATTGTTCGTGTATTGACTTAGAGCAATAAGTTTGCAGGGCCAAGATGGATGAGCATTGGATCAAGGATAAATTCAGTAAAGCACAACAGTTGTGCAATATGGCTCAAGTGACGGTTAGGAGTTGGTTACGGGATTCACAAGCATGCCAATGACGTTAGACAAGGTATAACGGTTATATAAGGAGTTCATAACCAAGTGGGAGTGTTCACTAATACATTAGAAATGACTCATTTTATCACTAATAAACTTGTTTGTAGGTGTTTTTGTGAAATAAGCTCTTATGGAGAAAGTTGCTCGAAAAGTGGTTTTTGTACCCCGGAGGACACATGTTATTCGGACTCTCAATGTTGGTTAAGGGACACCTCAATTACTAAGGAACACCTCAATGGATAAGGGACACCTTCCTTACTATTTACACCCCATAAAAAAGTGCTAAAGGGACACCCGTATAGGATAAGGGGGAGGTCATCTTCTTCCTTTTGAATTTCAATTTTGGCGGGAAAAATGGTGGAAGATTTAGGGTTTAGCTTTTGGAGGTGTTCTATTGAGACTAAAGCGCTGAAATTGAATTGGTATCTTCCTTAAACCTAAACAGGTCTGGTATGGGTCATAGTTTCGAACAAAATTGGCTAGATAATCGATTTGAAGCAAAACATGAAAAACACTTTTGGCGGGAAAATATAGTATTCACCTGCGACATTTTTGGATCGATTTCTGGAGGAGTTTTAGTGTGAGTTTTAGTCGGATATGGATTGGTATGGACCTGTTTTAATCAAACATGGATGGTAAGTCCCTCAGATTCGAATAAATAAGGAGATATTTCGAGTTTGCATGAAACAGTGGAGTACGTGTATGGTGGGATATTCTACATTATACCGGAGCATATTTGGTGAGATTTTCTTGCCGTATTTGTTTGATATCAAGCTGTCACGGTCAACAGGAGGTGGTAATTTCTTCAGGTTCGATAATGGTGAGATGATTCTTCGGTTGGAACAATTCAGGGAAAGAATATTTGATCGAGATATTTTTGGGAAGTTGGCACAAGTATGAGTGTTTACTGCGAGTGTTGGAAGACTCAAGATAGCATTTATATCATAACTAAGTTAAAAAGGGAGAATATACTAACTACAGACGCGTGAGAAAGTAATGAATGGAAAGAAAATCTCGTAACATGCAGCAAAGTAAATAGAGAATATATGGAGTCATTACAAAGATTTTGGCGACCTGTTGAGTTTAAATAGTTTTTTGGAGTTCATAGAAAGGATGATCGAGAGTTTGGAAAGCTACAGAGTTGAAGAGGAGAAGTTGCTAACACTTCTCTACTGCTGCAGAGAGGTAGAAGAAGAAGAACACAGACGACGTTAAAGGTCTGTCATTTTAGAACTGTCACAGTTCTCGTCTTAGTGACAGTTCTTCTACGACAGTTTCCTAATATAGTTTCTGTAATAGTTGCTTTGCAGATTGTAACGGCGAGTTTGTAACGCCTATTAAGCATTGCAAATTCCCGGTTTATGTTATTTTTCTTCTTTTCTTCATTTGTAAACACCATCTGAGCTATAAAAAATATTTTGAGAGTGTTTACAATATGAGTAGCTAAACCCCTACACTAGGTCGATGGAGGAATCCAAATTTCATACGTGGGTAATTTTAATTAATTCTTTATATGATTTTTGCACTAATTAAAATAGAATTATGATTTGATTAAATTGGTTGTCATTCAATTAGATAAGTTATGCTTTGTTTAGATAATCTATGCTTAGGGGATATAATTAATCTTTTGAGAGTCTACCTTGGCAAAAATTAGAGTCGGTGTTATTTTGTTTATTGAGCTTTAATTGTTGAGAATAAATAAATTGAACCTATTGATATGAATTCGGTGAAATCCTAGGCCCACTAACTCTTTCCTTTGTTTATTATTTTCATTAAACCTTTAAATTTAATCTTCGCAAGTCTGGGAAAACAAATCTTAATTACTACTACGAAAACTTTGAAAAATCTTCAATCATGTGGCATCAATTGGCTAGATAACACAAAAGTTAGCAGTTGAAAGCAATGTAGGCGGTTATGGAAACTACCTTATGGGACACATGGATTTCCATGCATGTGCAAGTGTTTTGCAAGGTTTTGTCCATTGTAACCACTGTATAATAGTGTAGAGACATTAGAAAATAAGTAGGCTACATAGAGAATAGTTAGTCTCATTGTTTTGAGAGAATAAGGCATCACCAAGAGGGTGATGGCCTTGGTGATGGCTTGTTTAGTCCATTGGTTGGACATAAGTTTGTAATCTTCCTTTAGTGAAATAAAATAAGTTTGTTGCAGTATTCTTTATGTTCATTATGTTGCTGATTTGTGTGAGTTGTTCAATTTGAATTGATGCATGGAAAATCTCATATTCTTATGGGGGCATGGAGAGTTAGAGAGAAAGAAGAAAATACATACGATGTGTATTGCCTTAAGAGTGAAGGAAGATGCATACTTTGATGCAAGTGTGCAAGGATGAGTACTTGTAGGTGAATTTAATTCACTTAACCACATAGTATTGCCAGTCATGGTCCCATGAAAATCTCTTATGCTTATTGGGGCATGGAGAGTTAGAGAGAAAGAAGAAAATACATACAATGTGTATTGCCTTAAAAGTGAAGGAAGTTGCATACTTTGATGCAAGTTTGCAAGGCTGAGTACTTGTAGGTGAAATTAATTCACTTAACCACATAGTATTCCCAGTCATGGTCCCATGAAAATTTTAGCCGATTGAATGGGCATGCAGCTAGCGTGGTGCCTATGTAAGAAAGAAAATTAACGATAAAAAACTAAATTAAAGATTATTTTATTGAATAAAGTTAGCAGCATGATAGGTACTGTGCAACTTGCATGCTACCTATCGTGTTCCAAAATTTCAAGGGACATGGACCTGTTAGGATGAGATTAAATTACACCAACCAAAGTTGGCTTCATCTCTAAATATGTTGTATGTATTGGAGCATTTTGGTGAAGCTTGAGAGAATAACTTTCGTGCTCAAATACAGATACATTCATGCAATATGGTTTGAGTTCTTAAGGGAAATTCCTATGGAAAAAAGTTTGAGAGAAATAAGTTTCATGCTCAAGCCAGATACATTCATGCATTATAGTTTGAGTTCTTAAGAGCAGTTTGGAATGGGAAAATCTTTGATTTGCAAATTATGTTCCCACTATGAACTGATCAGACCTCAAAAATGTATGGGCAAATGAACAATTTTATGGACGGAAAAGAACCACGCGTCTTTACTTAAACTGCGTGGGTAAATTTTGGTCGCGCAGATAAACATTGAGTGGCCAAATATAATCATCTCACGACAACTTTATATAAATTTAACACCTTTTATAACTTATTATTATCAGGGTTTAACTTTTAGGATTATATATTATTATAACTCTATTTTTTACTTTTACATAAACGTAAACCGCGACTTTGGCTGCGCCGATAAACAGAAAATGCCACTGGCCGAATATACTCCGTTCACGACGACTTTTGACTATCATAAACTGATATTATAATATACAACCGTTGACTAGGAACTAATATGATGAAGTACTGGGCGTCCATATTTCGAGCGCGCGGCTGATGATGCCTCGCAAAGTAAGTTTTACCATTTTGAAATAGTCATATAACACCAATGTGAACAAACTTGTGGTACAAAAACTCCACCCATATGTTGAGAGTTACAAGAACTCTATTTCCCCCAAAAATGATACAAAAAATAAAAATCTTTTAATATGGGTAAATTACATGCATTTTGTAGTAGCAGGATTTCCCACACTACACCCCTATTAAGATCCTATAGAAATCTAAGTGAAATTAATTGAAGATTGAAGAATTAAACGACACTTTTATTATTTAGATCTTAGAAATGTTTACAGAAAATATTCAAACTCAGAATTACAACTTTCTTTTCTGGAGTTTCTCTCTCCTCAAGATTTTCTCAACTCTAAAAAATACATCATCCTCCTCTGGACTTACCTGATCTCCTTATATAGGAAATTACATAGTGGGTGACAGCTAAGCTTTCCCCTTCTTTCGAATCTATTCTGCGATCTCATTGTGGTAGTTTCATTGTTTATTTTCGCCATCTTTCGTAATCCTCGTGAAACAACATTCTTTTATCATGCTTCTTCAATCGTCAACTATCTTGATGCTTTCTCATGTTGCTCACCCAATTTCGTTGGAGAATTCCCACGACGCTCTCGTGAAAGATGTCATTCTTGTAGTGGGAGTATTCAACCTTCTCGTGGAAATGTCGTTCTTATCACGAGAAAATCGTTGTGGCGATATTCTGGTACTACATCTTGCCTCTTCTCATGTATTTTCTGCGAAGAAGAAACGATCATGAGAATCCTTAACTATCGCAAGAATATCTGAACTTTTTTCTCCGACAATATTCCGCTAATTCAGCTTTCCTTGTTAACACGTGTTGTAAATCTTCCCTTTTGTATTGACACGTCTCACATAATTTACTCCCTTCTTTGCCTATAAAAGGAAGAGTCGAATTTCATTTCTAGTTTTCTTCTCTTAACTTTCTTTCTTCTTTACTTAGTTTCTTTGCTTTTTGTTCTGCAACTTCTTCTCCTTATCATTCTTCTGCTACTGTATTAATGGAGTCCTCGAGGTATATTTTTGATCATGATATTTTCTTAGATCAAACTTTTTATTTATATTCTTCGATCTTCTCTTACTTAATTCTTTATAACCCCATATTATGTTCTCTTCAGCGGAGCTGCATCTATTTCCCAATCCTCGACTCAAAAACCTATTATTCACAAGAAGCCGACTGGAAAAAGGAAATAAAATTCTGCGAGCAATAAGGTAGTAAGAAACACATTCTATTTCTTAATAACAATATTGTTGCCTCTGTTTCTTATCTAGATTATTGTTTGCAGAATGACGAGGGTAATGCTAATCCTCCTAAAAGATCTCGTCAATTAAATAAGACCTTTGGAAGTAATTTCGTCATTCCTCCCTTAATATCTGCGAAAGCTTCACCTACACCTGTGCAATCTGATCTTCCTCCTTCTTCTGGCGAGAAGCTCGCTTTCACTACCACTACCTCTACTGGTCCTTCACCAATTCAAATTGAAAAACCCATCATAACTGAAACTCCCTCTAGACCTTTACTTCCTTCAAATGTTACTTTCCCGAAAACTCCTCCTTCTGATGATACAACCATTGCTAATGACTCAAATCATCATCTTGTCCTCACTTCTTCTATTTCACCTTCTACATCCCTTCCTTCATCAAATGAGACCATCGCAGGAATTGATGTTGCTTTCAAATTTTTATCTAACATTCTAAATAATGCTAGAGATTCTTCTACTGACTCTCTCCAAAGAGGAGTTTGCGAAACTCTGCTCAAATATTTTGGCTCAGACAATTCTATTTCACGAGCTTCTCTAGAGAATGAAAATGCTGCTTTGAGAAAAAGTCTTCAAGATAAGATTTCTTAATGTGAAACTCTAAACCACAAGCTCAACAACTCTGTACTGGATCGCGAGAATCTCGCTAGAAATATTGATGAGCTAAAAAGTAAGATTCTTTTTGCCTCTGTCCTTTTATCTTTTTATTCTATTTCCATATTATTCGTACTTAATCCTCTCTTTAAATTCTTGGTTTATATATTAGTTTCCAACCGAAATCGTTTCATCGAAAAACTTAAATCTGAAACCATAGTTGATGAAGCTCGCACTGAAAGAGATTCTTGGATGGACCAGCATAGTAGATTATATAATCTTTATACGTATTCAGTTGATCAAATAAGAAATCTCACAAATGAGAATAATCAATTATTGCAAAATCACAGTTTTCTAAACAACGAGGTTAATCGCCTCTCATATTCGTTATCCAAGACTAATTTGTCTATAGAATCTTTTTCAGACAAGAATAGAACTTTATCTCAAGATAAACACAAATTATCAAGCTTGTTGGCGATCTCCTCGCAGAAAGTAAACAATCTTCAAGGGATATGTGATGACCAAAAGCAGTCTCTCCGCTCTCTTAAAAATAAACTGATTTAAGTAATCAATCATCTCACAACTGAAATATACAAACTTATCAAGGGTAGACTAACTCTTAGTTTGAATACCAGCAAGCTTCGAGATGAATATTCCCAACTAAAGGAGTCTCATTACTCATTGTCAAAAGAAAATTCATATTTACGCACCAAAGAAGAGAACATGAAATCTCGTGTAAAAGGCATAGTTGGCGACAAATTTGATGATGCTATGAACCAATGGGAGAACTGCCTCTTTTCATTAATCCAAAACTTAACTTCGCAAAAAGAAGGTAGTCAATTATGACTGCCTCACTTGTTGATTTCCCTTGTCACAATTTATGTTATATTTCACTTGTTGATATTCTCACGATATATTTATTTCTATAACCTTTCATTACTTTGTTGCTCGCAGAATCTGAAAAAAGTCTTCATTCTACTATCACCAATCTTACTAAGGAGCTAGACAGTGTTCTCAAAGAAAACAAGACTCTTCTTCTCAACCTTTTAGAAATTCATGATAAAGCAGAAAGAAGACTTGATTATCTTGAGTATTTCAAGAATATAGAGATCAGAAATCGTGACAAAGGTTTCCTTCGCCAAGTTCATCTTAGTTCTGAAGTTCTCGTGAACGAAATTTTGATATCCAACTCTCTTTCTCCTGTATCCGTTCTACCTTTGAAAGTTGACGATGATGAAGTCCCTCTTCCTATGGATAAAGATTTAGAATATCCGTCTTCTGAAGGAGATGTTGAAGAAGACTCTGAAGAAGAAGATGATCAAGGAAAAGAAGAAAACCCTCCAAAAGAAGGAGAAGATCGTAACAAAAAGAACTCTGGCGATGATGTTCGCGATGAAAGAAATATTGGTGATGATAACAATCCTGACAATTCTAAATCTGGCGAGACTACCGCTTGAAGCTTGAGTTCTATTTTTAATTTCTTTTTTCTTCTTCTTTCTCGCAAATGATATAACCTTTTTTGAACTATAATATTCTCAAGAAACTTAATGAAATCCTACATATTTATTCCCTTGCTTGCCTCCTCATTAAATTTCTTGAGATTTGTTGAATTCAACTTGTTTCTTGTGATAAAGAAATCTTCCATGCATGCTTAACAAAGAAGAATTAATTTTTGAGATTATTCTATTGGTCTTATTTTGCCTTCCTAATTAAAGGTCTTATTTTGCCAATTTTTTCTTTTTGCGACAAAATCGCAGGACGTCTTTACACTTTCATGACCCATTGATCTTGCCTTATCTATATTTCTTTGTTATATTGCGACAATATGACGAGCCTAAGTTTTCTCGCGAAAACAAAGCCTCGTGACATTGCCGTCTTGCGATGAAATCGCAGGACGTCTTCACATTTGCATGTAAAAACCCCTTGACCTCATCTTAACTTTTTTTCTCTTATGGCTTTTTGCCTCTGTATAATTTACGCGACAATATGACAGGCCTAAATGATCTTGCGATCTTAGATCCCCATGACATTGCCGTCTTAAGACACTTATCAGCTCCCTAATGGAGGGTGCCGCCCTTATCTTCCCCCTGGTTTCCCCTTCAAGGAGGGAACATTGGCCATACAAGACTAGCTCCTCCCATCCAGATTTACCAACAACCAGTTGTTTTCGCAGCCTCTTGTCCTTTATGCCTATATGGATTATAGTTACAAGACTGCACCCTAGGTGGGGTTTTCTTCAGGCCAAGTGCATTGTAGCCAAGACTTACCAAAGATGGCCAGGGTAGGTTCGTCCGTCCCGGGCATCCTTGGCTAAACCGTGTACCTCGGCGCCTTGATCATACTCTGCACTTCTTGGAAGATACTCTCAGTCGTCCAACCAGGGTATAACCTTATAAAGCTGGAAATCCAAGATCTCTCCCCGGATAGGTTTTCTTTAACCCCTACATCTGTATGACACAGGTTCCAGTAGCGGTATAACCTTATCCCTGAATCATATAAAGAGATACCCCCTTTATAACGTGCTTGTAGGTCTTACATTTGCCTCTTACGAAATTGTACTCGCGAACTAAGTTGCACGCCATAAAGGTTTGTCCCATTCTCTTAATCTCTGCGAAATTTCATTCGCGTTTCTCGCGATATTGCTCGCGTAAAAAATAGTCACTGATAATAAACTTTAATTATGCCAATATTTCTTACCTTACAGTATTTGTAACTGATAATACCTTTTCAAAAATAGTCTATTCCATGGTCTATCAAGTCGTTGGCCAACATCTCTTCCTTCAGGATCCATTAATTTGTATGCCCCATTTCCAATTATTTCTTTAATTAAGTAAGGTCCGTCCCATTTTTTCGCCAATTTTCCACCATTTTCTCGCTGATATCTCGGTGTCTCTCGCAGAACTAAATCACCAATTTGGAATTCTCGTTTTTTGACACGTTTGTTGTATTCGCGAGCTAACCTTCGCTAGTAGTTTTCCATATGTTGTAGAGTCTTCTCCCTTTTTTCTTCCAATTCATCTAGTTTATGTAAAATCATACCAGCACTTAAATTCCTTTCCCACGCTTCTCTTTTTGTTGTAGGAATAGAAACTTCTATTGGTAATACAACTTCAACCCCATATGTTAAACAAAAGGGTGACATTCCAGTAGCCTCTCTTCTAGTGGTGTTGTAGGCCCATATTGCATTATGTACTTGCTCACACCATGATTTGTGATACCCTTCTAATTTCTTTTTCAGAATATCTGCGATCGTTTTATTAGTTGCCTCAGCTTGACCATTTGCTTGTGGGTATAAAGGAGTAGATTTTCCACACTTTATCTTAAATGCATTGAGTAGTAATTCTATGTTCTGTCCTTCAAACTGCTTTCCATTATCAGACATCAATTGTGCTGGTATTCCAAATCTGCAGATGATATTCTCGAATATGAATGTGAAAATATCTTTATCACGAATATGTTGTGCTGCTTTTACTTCTCCCCATTTTGTGAAATAATCTGTAGCCACAATGAGGTACCTCCTTTGTACAGAGCCAGGAAAAAATGGTCCCACAATATCTAATCCCCATTTTCTGAAGGGCCATACACTTGTTGAGGATGATAGTGGTGCTCCTGGTGCATGTATCTTTTTCCAAATCGCTGACATTATTCACAACGCCTTGAATGTTGTTTCGCATCTTTATGCATGTAAGGCCAGTAATACCCTTGCATCTTCGTTCTATATGCCAAAGATCTACCTCCGCTATGATTACCAACATCTCCATTGTGCAGCATTTTTAACACCTTTTCTCCTTCCTCCCTTGTCAAACATCTTAGTGATGGTCCATTAAAAGATCTGCGATATAACACTCCGTCTCTTAACTCATAATTAGTTGCCCTGCTTCTTAGCTTGTGTGCCTCCAGTCTATTTCTTGGAGTTTCTCCTTTCTCCAAATAAGCAAGAAGTTCCGCTCGCCAATCTTTGTTTCTCTCTTTTGCTTCTATCTCGCCATTTTCTACAATCATCACATCTTTCTCTCCTTCTTCGTCAATTTCGACGGAATTCCCATCCACAACTTCGTCTTCTTTATTTACTGAAGGTAATAAGAGTGTTTGAATTTTTATGCATCTCGCAAGTGGGTTTGTCATCATGCTAGATATGAAGGAAAAAGCGTCCACAAGCCGGTTATCTTTCCTTGATATGTGCCTCCATTTTATCTTTGGAATTCTGGCAGATAATTCTTCCACGAGTCTTTTGTATTTCTTTAAAGAAGGTTCATTTGTTATATATTCTCCAGTTATTTGACAAATAACCAATTGAGAATCGCTTGTGATTCTAGCATTCTCCAACTTCATTTCTATTGCAAATTTCAATGCGTGGATAACATCCTCATATTCTGTCTCATTATTAGTGGATGTAAATTCTAACCTGAATGAGAAAGATGTTTTTTCTCCTTGTGGTGAAATAAAAACAACTCCAATCCCATTTCCTTCTCCATTAGATGATCCATCCACTAATATCTCCCATCTATTGGGTTCTGTCAATAATTCTTTTGGATCTCCATGTTCTTCTTCTGCCTCCATCATTTCTTCCACAACTTCGTCATTTTCCAAAGGAAATTCAGCTAAGAAATTTGCGATGACTTGGGATTTTGGCGAAGATAGAATTTCATATTTGATATCGAAATGTCCCACTTGTGCATTCCATCTTTCTACTCTTCCTGACCTTTTTGAATTCTTCATTACCGATTCAATTGGCACTTTTGTTAACACCTTGACCTTATGTGCTTGAAAGTAAATGTGAAGCTTGAAAGTTGCATGTACCAATGCTAGGATTAATTTCTCAATCTTTGAATAATTTTTCTCGCTGAATTGAATGTTTTACTAATATAGTAAATTGGTTTCTCTATCCCAAAGATCTACCGCAGCAATACCGCACTTAGCGCATATGCCGTTGTCGCGAGATAAATTAATAACTCTTCTCCTGGTTCAACTTTCGTAAAATGGTTATATCCATTAAATGCTCTTTTATTCCCTGAAAGGCCTTCTCGCATTCATCTGTCCATCTGAATTTTGTTCCCTTTTTTGAGTATATCGAAAAAATGCTTGCATTTATCAGAGGATCGCGAGATGAATCTTCCTAATGAGGCTAACAGCCCATTCAATTTTTGCACATCTTTTACTGTAGCTGGTGTGGGAATATCGCGAATCGCTTGCACTTTTTCTGGATCAACTTGTATTCCTTTCTTTGATACAATATACCCCAGAAACTTTCCTGAAGTCACTCCAAAAGTACACTTGTCAGGATTTACTTTGATATTAAATTTCCGCATTTGTTCAAAAATCTCCTTCAAGTCTTGTACATGATCTTCAGCTTCCTTGCTCTTGATTAACATATCATCTACATATACCTCCAGTGTTTTGTGGATCCACTTTGCAAATACCTTCTCACCATTCTTTGGTATGTTGCACCAGCATTTCGTAATCCAAAGGGAATTTTTGTATAAAAATATAACCCTCGTGGAGCAAAAAATGCAGTATGTTCTTGATCTTCTTCAGCGAGAGGGATTTGGTTGTATCCTTTATATCCATCTAACGAAGATATTCTTGCATTTCCCGCTGCTGACTCAACCATTTGGGGAATATCTGGTAGTGGAAAACTATCTTTAGGACAAGCTTTATTTAAATCGGTAAAATCTATGCAAATTCTTATTCCTTTATTCTTCTTTGGGACCACCACCATATTTGCAATCCACTCTGGATACTTGGCTTGCATTATTATTCCTGCATCAAGCATCTTCTGTAATTCTTCTTCTATCTGAGAATGGTATGTTGTTGCGATTTTTCTTATTCTTTGCTTGAACGGCCTTACATTTTTGTTGATTTCTAATTTATGACATGCTATCGATGGATCTATCCCTAGAATTTCATCCATGCTCCATGCGAAAATGTCTTTGTATTCTCGCAAAAGATTTATAGTTCTCTCTTCCTCGTTTATCTCCATTCTAGTCCTAATTTTCAGTATTTTATGTTCTTCTTCACTCCCAATATTTACTTCTTTTGTTGGTTCAGCTGCAGTGTAACTGGCTTCTGGTGCTGGTGTTTTTATGAATCTCGCACGTTCATCTCCTTCTCGCGAAAATTCATTGGGTATTCCTTTTCCCTCTTTTGCTCTTATCATGTAAATTTTAATTTCTTCTTCTTTTCTTGTTTCTCTCATCAATTTTCTGCGAGCTTTTCGCTGCTTAGGACGTTCTTCACAATTTTTTACTTCAATTTGATAGCATGTCTTCGCAAGACCTTTATCTCCTTTAATTTCCCCAATTCCACTAGGCATAGGGAATTTGATACGTTGATGTAAGGTTGACGCTACAACTTTAATTGCGTGTATCCATGGTCTTCCCAATATCATGTTGTATGGTGATTCCATATCCACCACGCATAATGTTACTTGTGTTTCAATTTCTCCAAATGGTAATCGTACTATTATTTCTCCTCTTGGTTTTGTTATAGATTTTCCGAAACCATGAATATGATATGCTGAAATACACATTTCTTCATCCTTATACCCCATTTTCTTAAAAGCATGATAGAACATTATATCCACAGAACTTCCTGTGTCAACTAGAGTTCTATTTATAGCCCATTTTTCTACAGATTTTATTGACTTTTCCTTCCTTATTGGTATCATGGGTACTGTAATCACCAAAGGAGATGTATGATCTAGATTTTCTTCTAAAACTTCTGTTGCTGTAAATGTAATTTCCTTCTTTTCCCAATTCTTTAATAATGGAGTTTTCTTTGCCATCATAATTTTTCTTCCTTCAAATTCACGCTTATGTATCCTCCCCTTAATATTTTCATGAAATTTATCGATCATTTCTCTTGACACTAATTCATACTTCAATTTCCTACAATTTTCTTTAATTCTAATCATTTTTCTTCTGAATATTTCACCAATCTTCTTCAAAGTTTCCTTGATCTTGAATAATCCCTGTCTTTTTTTTTTACCTTTTCTTCGATTTTGCTAATTCAACGGTTCCCTTAGTCGGCGCAAAAATGTAGTAGCAGTATTTCCCACACTACACCCCTATTAAGATCCTATAGAAATCTAAGTGAAATTAATTGAAGATTAAAGAATTAAACGACACTTTTATTATTTAGATCTCAGAAATGTTTACAGAAAATATTCAAACTCAGAATTACAACTTTCTTTTCTGGAGTTTCTCTCTCCTCAAGATTTTCTCAACTCTAAAAAATACATCATCCTCCTTTGGACTTACCTGATCTCCTTATATAGGAAATTACATAGTGGGTGACAGCTAAGCTTTCCCCTTCTTTCGGATCTATTCTGCGATCTCATCGTGGTAGTTTCATTGTTTATTTTTTCCATCTTTCGTAATCCTCGTGAAACAACATTCTTTTATAATGCTTCTTCAATCGTCAACTATCTTGATGCTTTCTCATGTTGCTCACCCAATTTCGTTGGAGAATTCTCACGACGCTCTCGTGAAAGATGTCATTCTTGTAGTGGGAGTATTCAACCTTCTCGTGGAAATGTCGTTCTTATCACGAGAAAATCATTGTGGCGATATTCTGGTACTACACATTTCATTTTCAAGAAATTCCCAACCTACCCTACTATTCATCGTCTTCTTCTCCATACGAGATCTATTATCTCTCTCTATCACTCACACCAACACCATTAACAAAACCTCATATTACTCATCCCGCACCACCACCAGAAACATGATCATCTCTTGATCCTCCACCAACATCGCCTCATTTTCTTCTTCTTCTCCTATCACCAACAACAACACCTACTAATCCCGTACCAACATAAATATATACCTATCGAGAATACAAATTGAGCAAAATAAAAAGGTAAAAATCCAATTAAATCTAGAGATCTGATTTTTTGTGTAACATTAATGTGGCTTTTCTTTTCTTCTCAATCTATCTATTTAGAAGTTAGATGTCAAACAAATCGGTCTCAAATGTCGATTGATTTGTCTTTTTGATAAACTATGTCTAAGGTATTGAAGAATTGGTCTCAAATGATGAATAAATCAAACCGTCTTTTGATATTCTTATAAAGTGTGGATCTTGTGTTTAGTACAGAGATTTGTTTTCACTTATATGTTAATTTCGATGAGTATTCTAATCAATTAGTACAATAATTCAAAGATAGTAATTACATTTTCGGTTTCATCTAATTTTGGTGGAGGATCTAATTTCATCTAATTTTCTGTTTCATCTAATTTTAGTGGAGAAATTACATTTTCAGTGAGTAAAAAATAATCTAAAATCAAATAAAGCAATTACATTTATGATGAAACCAATTTGGATTTCATCTAATTTTGGTGAAAGCGATTTTGGTTTCATCCAATTTTGTTTGATACTTTTTGAACTTTTATCGGTGAAACCAACGTTGTTAGTGATAAATATTTTCCTATTGAAACAAGTTTAAGATTACTCTGAATTTACTGTTGAGTGAGAATGTTATTGGTCTGGGATGGTAATTAAACACAAGTTTTTCGCCTTTGATTCAAAGTATGATTTCGTTTCATCTATTTGATCCATGTATGGGAATTAATTGGGTTTTGAAGACGCGTAACATGTTTTCGTTTGATTACCCATGTTGATTAGGATTTCTAACATTTTTTTACTATTATATTAATGCTTTGAGAAGTCTTAACATGATTATAGAAAGAAACTAATACTTCCATTTACCATAAAATAGTTGATTAAGTTTTTAGTAGAATTATTAGTAAGGCTTCCTTGATAACTCTCAAAACTGTTCACTGAGATCTTAGACAATAACAGTTGTTGATAATTGTGTTCTCATTATTAGTTGTTGTTATTTCATAGGTTTTATTTGCTCTCACAATGACTGCAATTGTAGATGCAAACAATTTGGCAAAGCTCTATACTTGAACTGGTAAGTGTACATGTTATTTCTCTCTACGTAGTATGAAGTGGGGTATTCATTTTGGAAGGATTTAATTTGTGTGATTAGTATTAATGTGTAACTAACTTGCAGACTGATTGTTTACTTGCGAGGTGCTGGTAGATTCTAAAAATCATCACCCCCATATTCGTGTAGCAAGTTCCCCACCGGTCATATTAAACATGTTCAGTTTGCAAAAATTTGGTAAACTAAATTACTAGATATCCATACCCCTTTTGTCTGTTTTCATTTGTTCAATGGACTTGTATATAACACCTCTTATAATTTCTCTTGCAGGTACATAACAAGTCCGCATACGTTCAATGGACTTATATAAAACACTCTTCTAATTTCTCCTGCAGTTGAATAGACGGTTCATGAAACCAAAATTGGTTTCATCGTATTTATGATGAAACCAAAATGGGTTTCATCTAATTATTGCTAATTAAGAAATTTTTGATGTCAACATCGTTTTTTCCGAGGCCATTCTGAAAAGGGCACCGTTGATCATGAGCCATGGTCTTTTGGGAAGGAGGTTTGTGTTTATTTTTAATATGGAAAAAACACCATAATCTTTCTGATCACTGATAGGATATAGGTACAGTGTGCATGTTTTATCAAAAAATTGCGACTAACTTATGTTTCTCCCATTAGTGTGAATAAGTATGTCGCCTGGCTCTGTTGAGGCGCTACAGTTGCCGCTCCAACCTTTATACACTTTTCTATTTGTCCCATACAAAGGGTACACCTGTTGCCGCTCCAACCTTTTTTTCTGGTAGTTTTCTTTCTTAATAGTGTTCATTGACATCTTACTTCTAAATTTTTATTGAAATGGGGTCATGTTACTTCCTTACTGGCTCGCGCAGATCCTAAAGAACCCAGATTAAGGAGCATTGAGAATTCGTTTATGCTTGGGCCACTTCTTGTTCATGCAAGGTAAAGCTCTCTTGATACTCATAGACATTTGCACGAAACCAATTATATTTTCATCGTATTGTCAAGGTAAAGATCTCTTGAGAATTCGTCTGGTTTCATCATAAATACGATGAAACCAAAATTAGTTTCATCATAAATAAGACGAAACCAAAATTGGTTTCATCGTAGTTTTGCTAATTTTTGTCGACAAAACCATAATTTGTTGGTGATATAATAACTTTATCTTGAGACAAGCTTTGATTTCACTTTTTAATTTTTTAATTTTTTCATACGAAACGAATATTATTGGTGATACGATAGTTTATGTTGAAACGAGTTTCTGTTTCATCTAATTTTATCGCACTTTTTTTTTATAGTTTTTGTGGACAAAACCAATCTTGTTGGTGATACGAGAATTTTATGTTGAAACAAATTTTGGTTTTTCATTTTGTTGATGAAACCAAAGTTTTGGTTTTTCATTTTTTGGCGGCGGTGGTGCTGGTGCTGGTTTTGGTTGGTGGTGGTGCAATGACGGTGGTGGTGGCGGTCGGCGGTTGCAGCCGGCGGTGGTGACGGACGGTGGTGGTGGTGGCGTGGTGGTGGACTGTGTCGGTGGTGGTCAGAAGTGGTGGTGCAGTGGCGGTGGTGCGGTGGTGGTGGTTGACGGTGGTAATTGTCGTTGGTGGTGGTTGGCAGCGATGTTGGTCAGTGGTGGTGGCACGATGGTGGTGTTGCTCGTGGTGTGTTGTTGGTGGTAATAATATAATAAAAATTAAAGGTGGGGTTGAGTTTTGTTTTTGTTGGGGTGATTTAAATTAGAAGGGTAATATAGATAGTTTATGTTAAATAAGGTTTTTGTGAACAATTTGTTTCGTTAGAGTTTTTGTGCATGGATAATGACACCTTTGGTGTTGTAACTCGCGGACTATTTTCAAAAACGCATTCAGTTGCATAGGTGATTAAATTTTTTTATTTTTTATTTTTTTTGAAGCATATAATTTATTAACCAAAAAATTATGTTACAATTTGATAAAATCTGGGATTTGTTGAATACCATTGGAACTGCCCCAAGAGCAATCTGTTCCTTTGAAAAAAAGAAAAAGGAAAAAAAAAAAAAAAAACTAATCTAATCTAATCTAATCTAATTCCTTGGACAAGCTACCAAGCTAGAAGAAAACATTTAATAATGAGCACAAGGTCCTCTACGCTGACACAATTGGAACGTTCTGTCGTTGAATCCTCCATAATCTTCTCTTCTTTTTATTTTCCAGGGTTAAAAGAACATGTTCTTCTTATTCGGCCGCTTCGATATTCCATTCACCTCTTTTCTGCCACTCATCTCCGTTACCGTCACCACTATGGTATACATAAAATCCATCTCGACGAGCATAGTACAGGCAATCGTCACCACAAAGGTTATAGTATTCATCGTGGAATGGTTTTCTATCATAAACAACAAAAGTGCCATATTTCCAATTATAATCCCAATTATCATACCAACGAAAGTCACACCAAAAGTGTGTATGAATAAAAGATGGTCTAAATTCCCAATACCATTCGTCACCTTGATGGAGCAAACGTTGACCTAGATCGTCATCGTTCGACTTGCAGTGCATGTCCAATGCAACTTCATAACCTTCTATATCATTCTTTATTTGCACTCTGGTCTTCTCGGATGAACATCTGGAAACCAGAACTGAAAACAATAGCACCAACAACAACAAACTTGTATTGCCATGGCTACCAACACCCATTATTGAATCTGATTATTGAATGGCTTTGTTACAGTATATATACAGCTAAGATTACAATGATCCTGAACATATTTCATATCCTAAAATAGGCGAACTAGTAAGGAAATACGTACAACTAGTCTCGTGCTTTCGTAGCCCTATCCATATATATATATACGATCGAAAATAAATGGCCATATATTTTATCCTTAAATATGATCAATTCTTAGAAATTTATAGTAATATAACAGTTGTACTCCGTACATTATACAATCCGATTTTGACATTTTCCTTTCATTAGCAAAATTGCCACTTTGGAGACGTACCATATATTCTCGATGGAAGAATGCCCAAGCTAGGAATTCTTTGCCCGGATTTCCCATCGAACCCGTGGAACTCATGGAAGTATGCCCAAGTCCGTCCAAGTTATGCTCCTCGGGTTCTCCGGGTTGGCCCAAGTTTCACTGGACATACAAGTTTGCTAATATAATAATAACAAATTTTAATAATAATAAGATTTAATTGTTTTATTTATTTCAAATTTCCAAATAACTGAAGATGATTTACAATTATATATTTTTTTTCATATTCAATTATTAACATATTCAATTATTAATGAGATAAATATAATTTATATTTTTGTTTAATTAGCACTAGTAGTGGTTTTAATAGTTTTATTTATCATATATTTGGTATTGCTATTCAAAAAGGAGTTGGAGTCCAGTTTGTTGCTAGGTTACCAACCAAAGTTTTGTAATTTATTTTTAATACAGTTTAAAATTTATATTTTCCTTTTATTAGATTTGAAGATAATATCTAAAAGTACTCTAAATAGACAATAATACCAAATATAAAAATAGTTTTATAGAATTATATCACAATTCTTCGGATTGGGCGGGTTACTTGGGTTAGAAATATTTGTGCCCATGCTTGCCCAAATTTAACTCGGGTTTACAAAATTTATGCCCATGCTTACCCAAAGTCTTAAAATACGCTCCGCCCAACGTTCGGGTTGGGAACGGGTTGGGTAGGTTAACCCAACCCAAGTCCCACCCTATCGATTCAATCTTGTGATAGGGGCGGCAGAAATTATTAGAGGGGCTGCGGATAATAGGACAAAAAGGGTCATTACAGGGAAATTTGAAGTGCCCCTTATCCAAAAAGAACCAAAAATGACTAATTAACCCTTACATAGTTTAGTGTTGATAATCTAGTTTAGTGTTAATGATTAATTTTCACTTATATTAACTCTAAATCAAAATAAAATCAAAGTTTATAGTTTAAAAAAATCTATTTTCTTTTACATTTTCAGAGCTAATTACGATTGGAATTTTGCTCGTAAACCCAATCCTAAAACCAGTTACGGTTGGTAACCAAATGCTCGAGACGAATCGTAACTTAGTTACGGTTCGTAAACTAAAATGGTTACCAACCGTAACAGTATTTACGGTTCATCTTGAATTTTAGTTATGAACCGTAATTGGTGACCTTTCTGAACTATAAGTTCCAGGGTTAGTTAATTACGGTTCGCAATTCTGGTATCGACATCAACTTACGGTTGAAAAAAAAAAGTAACTGAAGAAAATTCTCAGATATAAGAACATATGGTTGGTAATTGAACTATTACCAACTGTAACAACATCAAAATCTCCAGTTATGGTTCGTAATTGAGTTAAAATCAACCGTAACTCACATAAACACAGAAATTTCAATTTCAATTTTCATCTAAAACCCTAATTTTTGATAGAAATTAAACTTAAGTCGAACAAAATAAACCAAATCGTAACTGAGTTTTTTAAAACATACCTCACATAAGTTATTACACTAACACTTGATTAATTTTCGAATCGTCGATTAATCGAAGACGATGAAATTTTGAGTTTTAATGGAGGTTATGGTTGATGGGAGGAGGAGAAGAGAAGAAGAAAAAAACAAATTTTCAATTTAGCTTTGATTTAGGTTAAAAAATAGAGAGGGTAATTTAGTCAATTTACACCCCTATAAGACATCCCCTAACCAACTAGAGGGACATTATTATCACACTGTCGCCCCTCTAATAAAACCCGCCGCCCCTATAACAGGATTGTATCGATTAGACCTTGAGTTATGACCTCCACCTAAATGGGCATTTGATATGATGCAGGAAATAAAAAACAACATAAAAACTCAATACCATCCTCCCTCCATAATAAAACATGCACTGGTCAGCCAGCTTACCCTCATTCAGAATTAAGTTAGATAGTTGTCTATGTTTTTCACTATCAAATAATTTGTTTTTCCGTTGATAATCAAGGTTTCATGACTTCCCTGGGGTGAAACTACTGTCGTGGGCCATATGTTCAGCAGCAAGTCGTTCCCCAGAGAGCGGCATGCTAATATCGTTCCCAATACAGTATAAAAGACTGTCGTTTTTAGGGGTCAGGAAAAAGGATTTATGGGCCAATAATAAAACAAAAAAAGTCACCCAAACCTAAATTGAGTCACCCCTTATCCTTTCGTAATGGCAAAATTGCCCTTCAATAATCGGTAGTTAAACATGAATTCGGTAGTTACTTTACATTTAGTTATTGTTAGCCAATTTTTTTTTTCTTCGCGAATTTTGATTCTACCATAATCGGTAAAAATCTATATTATCTACCGATTATGGATGATGTTCTTGGATTTACACTAACAGAAACATTCAATTTTTTTTCATTAAAAATTAAGCACAATCATCTGTTCGAACAGGTTTTATCGTAAAAATTAAGCACAATTTAGATTTGGGTGACCCTATTTTATTTTATTGTTGGCCCCTAAATCCTTTTTCCTGACCCCTAAAAACACCAGGTATAAAAGAGCAACTACTGCACCATATAAATATATAATGCTACTCCTACAAATACCAATGCACCAACTAATTACTGAGCAGTTTATATGGCCAGTGGAATTCAATCTTTCATACGATGCTTGGTACCATGGCGTTTATAGGTAGACCGATTTTGCTTTTTGAGAAAAACATATATTGAGGAAATATGATAGCCAGTAGTAGTTGTACCGCTCTACAGTTATCATGCTTCTATTGATAAAATTCAGTGGATTGATAATACAAGATGCCTTAAAATCTCTCTGGTCTAATCGCAGTCAGCTAACCTCACAATGTGATAGTAGTAATTACTGATACAAAATGGAAATACTTAGTTACCAGTGAGTGTCTTTGTTAAAAGTCTTTCTTGTTTTTACCTTCAAAGAAAAGTCTTATTGTTTGACCAGCTGGATTACTGACTGATAATTATAGTACACTTGAAAAAGGTTTGAAACAATAAAGAACCTTGAGAGGAAAAGGGAGTAGTCTGGAGTCCCTAGACTCTATATAGTGCACAGAACACTAAAATGGTTAGTCAGAAGCTCTTAACTCAGCCAGTAAACCTTCCTTAAGTAGATGCCTATTCGTTGTCATTTTTTTTTTTTTTTTGCCTTGGGTATTATTACTTCTGCGAAAGAAATTAGTTCTGGTTAAGAGTTGTTAAACCAAATCTTTTTCTCTATAATTCAGATATATAGATAAGTTAAACAGCATCTCTGGTAAAAAAATAATAATATATTTGACTACAGAATCCACCGAATATCTTTGAAGAACCTCGTTTAAAGTGTACAACTTTATCCTGAGTACACCAGCCCAGTACGAAAAATAAGAACAAGGGCAATATTGTGATTATAAATATTATATTTTTTAAGTAATTCATGAAACTCTTCCTCTTCTATAAAATCTCTTTTATTTTCCCACGAAACTTTAATTGAAATTTAAGAAGTAACAGGATTTCCATTAATAACCTGTTTGGATGCAGAAGTAGAAGTCAGAAATATTTCTTCAGAAGCAGAAGTCAGAAGCAAAAGTTAGAACTCCAAATTTTTTGCTTCACAAAAAATCGACTTTTCTGCTTCTGGAAATCATTCTGAAATTCTAAACCCAAACTGACTTCTTACTTTTTAACTTCTAAAAGTTAAAAAGTTACTTCTAGATGTTTATCCAAACAGGCTATAATGCTATCAAAGATTTTCTCATCGTTCTCCAAATTTCTCTCTAAATCTTTGGAAAATCTTCATCCTCAATCCTAGAAAACCAAAACGAAATTTCCTATATAAAGTCCCTAATTCCTCAACCCCTTTTTATTTTTTCCCCTTCTTGTTTGTTTTTGTTTGTGTTTTTTGTGTTGTTGAGTCCATTAATGGCGAACTGGAACAGAGGTGGTGGTAAGGAGAAGAAGATGATGAGCAAGAAACAGTAGTCAATAATGGGAATATGAATCTTGAGATGACCATTTAATTAAGTAATCTAAGTCTTTTCAATCACCAACAAAATCAACATAATCTTCATCGTCAACACCAGAATCTTCAAGATTTGTATCCTGATTTTTCCTATGGTATTATTCCTTTTCCTTTTCCTTCTCCTCTTCCACCAGTACTACTATCAGCATTACCTGTTGTTAATCCTGGTTCTCTTCAACAGCCTTATGTTAATGAAATGCTGCTTAGTAGGAACAGCAATAATAATCTAGGATATGATTTTGGTTTACCATTCAATTATACAAGTAATAGTTACAATACTGCTGCTTCGTTGGGTATGAATGATTATGGGGTAGTATGTTACCCTGAAGAGCTTACTAGTAGTCGATCATTGACCAAACACGTCAATGGGTTTTTCTTGTGTTGCAGAACTAGGTCTGTGCAGAAATTGTCCGAAAGCTTGACATCGGGACAAGATATAACCAATGTGAATTGACCAAGGACACAATTGGTCACCATGTGATCAACAATGCTTGAAGACATTCTCAAATGAAGAGAATAAGGTACTGTTCTAGTCTATCTTTGATTTATCAATTCATGTGGTGCATCGGTAATTTTTCATTGATTGCTTGATATACATTGCTAAATGCAATCATATCTGTTACTCTAACTTACCTTTGCTCTGTAGAATATCTATCATGTTTATATATATATTGATTTGGTCCATTTGGACCAATTCCAAGGAATTGGAGATGGAAATTGGCTTTTAACTATAAAATTCAAAATCTTTTTTCCCTAGTATTTTTTATTCCATGTACTATCTCAGATATTGTGCATCACCTTAAAATGACTTTTAGAATGTGAAGGGTGCCCTTGAAATTTCAAACAATGGATTGTGTTGAATGATGGCCTGTCCAGAAAAAACCAGAGTACTCGTGATAAATTAGGTTGTTTTGCAGCAGTTTATACTGAAAATAGATGAACATCTCCGAGATCACTTTGTTGGTGAAATAACACAAAATGCGCTGGTTTTAGCACAAGATCCATATGGGTGAGTCTGTTAGTAATTCTTCCCCAAGATCCCTAGCATATTTCTGTTGCAATATGAACCCCAAGCTCACAGCGTTTTTATCTTTTCTTCGTTATAGCAACTATGTTGTGCAGTATGTAGTTGGTCAGAAGATAAAGGAGACCACAAGGGCTTTTGTGAAGAATCTGAAAGGACATTTTGAGACCCTATCAACAAATAAGTTTAGCAGCCATCTGGTGGAGAAGTTCTTGAAAGAATCTGATGATGAGTTTGTTATTAAGTTTATCATTGACGAGCTGATCCATAAATCTAACACTCTGATGCTCCTTCAAGATCAGTATGGCAACTTCGTTATACAGTCAGCTGTGAATGTAGCTAAGGTAGACCCCTATACTTTTTTTAGTTGTGATAAATGTCTTTCATATATCATTTACTGTCTTTGACCTAATTTTCATAAACTTAATGTACTGAAAACAAATCCGGAACAAAATGCTTATGAGTTCGAACAGATGATGTTGTTAAATTGTTTTGTTTCATGGGATTTATACAGTAGATATTTTAGGGTCCAATTTGCTCTCTTGCATGAATAGTGACTAGTTAAGTTTTGCATTTCATCCTTGTGTTTATCCTTAATCTTTTCTTAGTTGATGAAAACCCTTGCTACTCGTTTTGTTGTAATAGGAGTGTTTGTACCCAGAGAGGTTTCCATGTTCAATTTGATAGTCAATGTTATCGAGATGCATTACCAGTCTCTGCGCAACCATCCTTATGGAAAATGTGTTGTACTACAATGTTGGAAATGGTAATTTGTAATCTAGAGTTGTCTAGATTAGTTTAGAAGAGTGTAGAAGTCAAATGTTTGGAATTAGCTAGTTAGTCTAATTAGTTTAGAAAACTCTAGAAGTAGCTAGAGTAGGTAAAGATCAAGAGAAGTTGGTCAAGTAACATAATGTAAAACATGTGAAAAAAATGTTAGTGGTTGAAGTTGGTAGTCAAATTAGTTGACATTTTGGAAAACTCTAGATAGAACTAGAGTAGTCTTGTAAGCCTATAAATAGGCATTTGTAGTATCATTTGAAATTGTAAGAAGCAAGAAGTTAATAATAAGATTAAGAGTTTTGAGAGTTTAAGTATTAGTCTTGCTTCCTAGGAGCTCTATGTGAGCAACACAGCCATGCTCGTATATCTCCAGAGTTTCATTTCCAAATTTCCAACATGTTCCAACATGGTATCAGAGCGGAGGTTCGATCCATATGGGGCTTTAAAGTCGTCTGCGCAAATTATAACCGTTTATGGAGTCCGAAAGGATGAAAGGTACGATGTGTAGTTTTTTTTTTTTTTTGAGTTCGGATTGTTTGTTTTAGATCCCCATATGTATCACCCATGTCTACGTAAAAAGAGAATTAACAAGAAGTTTAGATGAAAAGAGGAATATATTGCTCATGAGTTGTTTTGAAAATGTGAAGTAAGTACTGTCTCCATGAAACGAGAATTAGAAAGAAAGAGAGAAATTGTTGGGAGTACATGTGGAAAAGAGTGCACTTTTGGACATGGCATGAGAAAAGCCATGATGTCACGAGATGCTAATCCACTACTCGCGGCAAGAATAGCCAAGTGAAGGCTAGAGAAAAGCCGAGTTAAGGCTTGTGGAAGGCCGCGTAAAGGCCAGGCCGAGTAAAGACGGAAATGGTGGCAACGCACCCACTTAGAGGCTAGCAGAAAAGATAAGCTAGATGGAAGAAAAGAGGATGGAGAAAAGATCTTTGGAGACACTATGAGAAGACGAGACGATGTCGATGCGAAGAAATGTTGGACGTGAGAAGAAGAGAAATTACAACACGAGCATGAGAAGTGAAGGATGGACGTGAGATTGGGTGAAGATCGAAACTACGCAGTGGAGATTACAAATTAGGAGGGGATGTTGGAAATGGTAATTTGTAATCTAGATTTGTCTAGATTAGTTTAGAAGAGTGTAGAAGTCAAATGTTTGGAATTAGCTAGTTAGTATAATTAGTTTAGAAAACTCTAGAAGTAGCTAGAGTAGGTAAAGATCAAGAGAAGTTGGTCAAGTAACATAATGTAAAACATGTAAAAAAAATGTTAGTGGTTGAAGTTGGTAGTCAAATTAGTTGACATTTTGGAAAACTCCAGATAGAACTAGAGTAGTCTTGTAAGCCTATAAATAGGAATTTGTAGTATCATTTGAAATTGTAAGAAGCAAGAAGTTAATAATAAGATTAAGAGTTTTGAGAGTTTTAAGTATTAGTCTTGCTTCCTAGGAGCTCTATGCGAGCAACACAGCCATGCTCGAATATCTCCGAAGTTTCATATCCAAAATTCCAACAACATCAACTCATCAGGGAGTAGCAGTACGACCACCATCATCATCACCAACTCCAGCACCATATGTAAACATGTTCAAGTGTAGAGACACTTATGGGGATGGTAGGGAGGCTGCATAGAAGAGATTTTCTAGGGTTTCAACTTTTGAGTGAATAGCTGGTTTGTTTTGTTTGTATTGGTCAGTCTTTTAGGTGTCACTATATATATAGTCTTTATGTTATTGTTATCTGTTTTATTTTTTATTTTTTCTGGAAGGCCAGGAAAGTGAGTGAGCTGTTAGTTGTGAATTTCTTCAGTCAATAGTTTTGCTCTGCATGGGAGCTATTGAACTTTGTGGTCTATTTCTGTCGAAGTTGTTTATAGAATAGGCCACTTTCTTTATGCATTTGCAAAATACTGATTAGTCTTGCTTTCTATGTGATGCTATCCAGTATTTGTTTGTTAGCAAATCCATGGCTGTTTTTTGTTTCCATCATTGCACTAATTTGGATGTCATGCCATTGAGAATGGCCGGCACTGATGGCAAGTGAAAACATGAACCCGATTTCAGTTGAACACATAATTTATATTCTGGAAAAGCATACAAACTCTGGAATTCTTCTAGCTAACCATATTCAGATTGGATCTCAAATCAGTTCAGGATCCAACATCAACACAATACAAGAAGCAACAACTAGTTACTAATATCAACCTCGTAAAAATGGTTTCAGAATAGCATTCTCACATCCTTGTAGATTATAATTGCTGGTTCTATTCTCAAAATTATACAGGCTTTTTCACTTCTTTTTGAAAAGAAAACAACTTCTTAAATCGGATGATAAAATTTCCTTAGAAATGGATGCAAATGAAAAGAGGATAGAACAAATAACATTTCTTCTGCATCATAATAACTGAGTCTGTATACCAAGAACAACATTAAACTGATGATGTATACTATCTATTATAATTTGTTGATTTTCTAAGTTTTCTTTTGGGAACCCTCAAACTTTAACCAAAAGATAACTAGTTCAAATATATAGTCGGAGAGTAATATTTGTTTCTTACTGTATTTCTGCTATGTTCATTGATGATGTCCGAGCATCTCCTTTAGATCTAAGTCAATTCTTCCAATTTCCCAAATTGTTTGAAAATGAATTGTCATAAAAGCAAGGTGGAAGATCATAAGATAAAGAATTAGGCCATTGGTCGTCGATTACCCCATCCTTTGGATCATAAAAAACAGCTGGAAAACTATACGAAGTAGAAGTACTTGGCCCTTGAAGTAAGTAAGCAGGATCTATGTCGTCAAATACTCCATTATCTCCTTGATCATGTGCAACATTATTCTCCAATCTGACATTTTCATTCCCACAAAGTGTGTTTCCATGATCTTCATTGTCTTTCAGTAAATTAACTTTCTTTTTCGTCTTCACAATTCCCTTCTCGCCAGTAATGGTCTGAACATACTTCTCAAAGTTAACAACCGTACGCTTTGCCGATCTTGAGGTGTCTTGCCCGGCGATGTTAACCAGTCATCGGTAAGTTCTTGGAGAAGATTTAGGGAAGACGGCCATAATAAGATCTTAGGAGAATAACAACAATAGAAACTTAACTTAAGTTTTGGATTTATGCGATGTACTGTTCAATCATCGTGTGCATGAGTTTAATGATTTGGAGCATATAGAAGGAAGGACAAACTAGCTTAAATACGGAGGTCAAGTACTGAAGGCGACGTCGTACGGAGTGACAGCGACGTAGCGTACTGAAGTCAGCATAAAGTCAAAATAGGGTAGATAGGCAGAGCCCATTTGATAATCGGAGTAGGCTTTATATCTGCGAGTTGTGGCGTAATGACAGTTTTTGTGTCAGTCGAATTTGTTTCACATTTTTGAATGTTTATTTCCCAAATAATAGGTCAAAGTAAGGTGTTCTTTGTATTTGCTGACGTAGGTAGGGACGACACTCGGCTCACCGCGCGCCACACCCGATGGCCAGCACATCAGGGACATGAAGGACGTTAAGGAATCGTACAGTGACTAGCAGCAATATGCAGACAGGGGTAACAGGGCCGAGGAAAGTTGGCAGTCGACAACTACCATTAGAGGAATCTAGGGCAGCAACATGAGGCATAACAACTGTTAATGAGGGAGTGGATCTTGGGCGAGATGATGACACCCTACCTTTGGACCAGGTCATCTTGACCCAGAGAAGAGTTGACCAAACTGATGGGCTCACAGCTTCCGATACAGAGGACGATGAGGAAGCACTTGAATCCTAGGCCCAGAGACAAAGAACAAGGCAACAAGCTGAGTACCAGGAAGCCTTAGGAAGAGAGCAGGAGCGTCTCGGGAAGATTCAGTTGGGGTGAGCAGCAGCGAGCAACGTCGGCCCTACCCCCATCCATGCGACTGGTCCGATACTACCCTCATCGCCAATATCGGTGCCGTTACAGACTCGTCCACACCACCCTAATGGAAACTCTAGCCATGAAAGCACATACCAGACACTCTTAGCCATTTTAGAAAGTCAAAGAAGGCACGAAGCGGCTTTAAGGGAGCTCCAGCAGAGGAATCTCGCCCTAGAGTTCGATAATTATCAGTTGAGGAATCAGCGAACCAGATCAAGAGGTTCGTCCAGCTGAGGAACGTCGAGTCGTCATGGCCGATCAGGTCAACCACCACCTATGATGAGGCCGAGAAACCCTAATCAGTCCGGACGATCAGGTCAACCAACACCACCTCCCGTACCCCCCCCCAACACACACGCACACAAAGATATGGACCACCCGAGGACTCGTCCACTGATGAGGAAAGGCGAGGAAGGGGCAGACGACAAAATGGGGCAACGGAAGATAAGCTCAAAGAGTTGGAAGCAAAGATCAAGGGGCTATCGGGAAATAGAGAAGAGAACAAATTGGAAGAGATTATGAGCGAGGCCGAGAGGACGCATTTTTCCCAAGAACTCGAACAAATGCCATTCCCACCAAAGTGTACCTTGCCTACATTTCCTTCTAGATTCGACGGAACAGGAGATGCAGTCGAGCATCTAAAAATGTATACCATGTAATTAATTCAATGGAAAAGTAACACGATAGTCATGTGTAAATTCTTTCCAGCCATTTCGGAAGGCGAGGCGAGAGATTGGTTATATTCGCTTCCACCCGGATCAATCGACGATTACGACGCTCTTATTGAGGCCTTTCTTGAAACCTACATGCACAACAGCCGACCTCGGCCAAGAATGAACAAACTATTCACCCTCGCCCGGAGGTTCAGGGAGCCCTTAAGAACCTTGACCGATAGGTGGAGGAAGCTGTGTACTGAAATCAGAAACGTTCTGGTAGATCAAGCTATCTTTGGATTTGAAAATGCACTGGGAAGATCGGACCCCATATGGGTAGCTATGTTCTCTGAAAAGCCAAAAACCCTAAAGGAGATGCGAAGAATGCAAGAACATTTCATCGCATTAGAATAAATCCAAGCCGAGTCGAGAGATAGGGGAATCCATGAAGCTAGTACTGAAGCGGGTACCGAGACTAAGGCGGTTAGGCGACCCGAGAAGAGATCAGACCCCCCACCAAGAGGTAATGAGAATAAAGAGTGGGTGGCCAAAGGGAAGAGGCCGAGGCAGGAAGCCCGATCGTACACCCCTTTAAACGATCCTTTGGAAGAAGTATTCAAGGAAGTCGAGAAGAGGAACGATATCAATTACCCAACATCGAGGGGAGTCCAGTTTCAATAAACCAAAGGCCACCCCGACTACTGCCAGTACCATCAGTATAGGGGCCACTCCACTAATAATTGTCGAGAAGTGAAGGATATCGTCCAACACCTCATCCGAGACGGGACCGAGACAACGATTTGTCCGACATCCATCCCAGTCGACAGCAACACCCGATGCGCCGGTCCATCAAGTCCGCATTGATAGGTCAACTCAATTTGTGAATACCATTTCACACTCCATTATGCAAGACTACACTTTCGGGCCAGTTATCACTTCAAGGATTCACAAGAAGGACCGCAATGGCAAAGAAATATTCATTGTAGCTAAGACCTTACCAATGGAACCTTGGATGATGCAACCTATTTCGTTCTCGGCCAAGGATGTCCTAGCCAATGGGAAAGCACACAGTGATCCCTTGGTCATCACGTTATTAATTGAGAGATGGGGAGTAATAAGAATTCTCATAGATAGTGGAAGTTCAGTCGAAGTACTGTTCTACGACACGTTTAAGAGAATGGAGCTGTCGGACGACATCCTCGTCCCCTCAACATATCGCATCTACGGTTTTAACGACACAATTACCATCCCTAAGGGCGAGGTAACACTGAGGGTTTCAGATGGTGGGGGTTACCTTGACACTCTGAGATCATCGCCTAAGGGAGAGGTAACACTGAGGGTTTCGGATTGTGTGGTCGATGTCGCCTCTCCTTATGAAGCAATCATCGGACGTCCTTGGATCGCTGGGATTAAAGGAGTGGCATCGGCCTATCATCAGAAATTAAGATTCCCTACCTACAAGGGAATAGCTGAAGTAGTGGGCGACTCCCAAGCGGCACGACAATGCATGCAGGTTGATGCTGAAATTAATGAAGATTGGCGAGCACGACAAAGGCGAGAGAAGAATAAAGCCAAAGAGGTCAAGGCTAAAGAAGAACCCGAGGAGATTATTTCACAAGCGGCCATGGTATGCGAGACCCAAGAGCAAGACCCTTTATAGCAATTAAAGGAGACGGATCCATTCAAGGAGACTAAATCTAATTTCTCGACATTTGAGCCGACTCGGGAGGTGAACTTGGGGACGATGGAGGAGCCAAAGATAGTGAGGATCGGGACGTTACTCTCGGATGAACAAGCAAGTCAACTCATGGCGGTGTTAAAGGAAAACTTAGATTCGTTCGCTTAGGAAGTATATGATTTAGAGGGGATTGACCCGGAGGTCTGTTGCCACCATTTGAAGATTGATCCGAGGTTCAGACCCGTTAGACAAAAAATGAGATGAATCACACCAGAGTTACAGGCAGCGGTCGAGGTCGAGCTGAAAAAGTTGTGGGCATTCGGGATAATCAGGAAATCTCATTACCCGCAGTGGATATCTAATATGGTCGTTGTACCAAAGAAAAAAGGAAGAGTCAGGATATGTATTGATTTTAGTGACTTGAACAAGGCTTGTTCGAAGGACAACTTTTCTCTTCCAATCATAGACCAAATAGTAGAATCCATAGTTGGGTACGAGGCGATGACATTGATGGATGGATACATGGGCTACAACCAAATACCATTAGCGCCCAAGGATCAGGAGCATACCTCATTTTTCACACCAAGAGGGTTGTATTTTTATACTAAGATTCCCTTTGGAGTTAAGAACGCTGGTGCTACTTACCAGAGATTAGTGGGAGACATGTTCGAAAACAAGATCCACGACACCATAGAAGTTTACGTAGACGATATGTTAGTCAAGATTCACCGAGCTAAGGATCACGTCCGAGACCTTCGAGAGATTTTCCAAACGATGAGGAAACACAAGATGAAGATTAACCCCGCTAAGTGCGACTTCTGGGTTACATCAGGAAAATTCTTGGGATATATCATCACCCCCAGAGGAATAGAGTCAAACCCCGAGAAGGTCAGGGCTATCTTAGAAATGCCTTCTCCCGTGACGGTGAATGATGTGCAAAAGCTAAATGGCTACATAGCAGCGTTGGGGCGGTTCGTTTCACGGTCGTCGGACAAATGTAAAACGTTTTACGACATCCTGAAGAAAGGAAAACAGTTTCAATGGACGGATGCAAGTAAAGAGGTATTTCAAAACATCAAGTTACACTTAGCCAGCCTCCCGGTTTTGCAGAGGCCCGAGCCGTCATAGATACTCACCCTGTACTTGGGAGAGACACCATATGCCATTAGTGAAGTATTGGTCAAGACGGAGGAGAACGTGGAAAAACCAGTATATTTCACTAGCAAAACACTAAGCCCGGCCGAGAAAAACTATACCAGAATGGAGCAGATGGTTCTGGCACTGGATTTTGCCGCCTCTAAACTCCGAATGTATTTTCAAGATCATCGCATACGGGTACTCAACAAGTCACCCATTGAAGCAGTCCTGGAAAATGCAGGGCGATCGGGAAGAATCTCTAGATTGGGAGCCTTAATCAAACAATATAATGTGGTATACGAAACAAGGACGGCGATCAAGGGGCAGGTAGTGGCCGACTTCTTAGCTGAATTCCCACTTAGTGATGAAGATGAGGTGGAAGATATACCGGGGATGATGGAAGAACGAGAAGATCCTCCCGACCTATTATCAGCTAATAATCCTACAAGATGGGAAGTTTTCATCGATGGAGCGTCAAACAAAGATGGATCAGGCCTTGGGTTAGTGTTCACCACGCCGAAAGGAAGGAAGATAGTGCATTCGTTCAGACTAGAATTCAAGGCGACAAACAATGTCACCGAGTATGAAGCAGTGATCCATGCCTTACGGATAATCGTAGAAATGGGGCTACAAGAAGTTCGCTTAACTAGTGACTCACAATTGGTGATCCGGCAGATTACGGGCAAATATGCTACACACGATCCCATATTGCAAAAATATTGGGAGCTCGCCCAGTCTTACATCAACCAAATACCGAACATTAAGTTCCGCCACATTTGTCAAAAGATAACAGACACTCGGACGCTCTATCATACATCGCCTCACAGCTGGTAGACCTGAGCATAGAGGGAATTCGCGTTATGAGGCTCCTTACTACCTCAATCCCAGAAACATCAGAAATAAGGATCGATGTGGCTATTAACACATCCGAGCGATATAAAGAGGACGATTGGAGAAAGCCGATACACCGATACCTAGAAACGGGAGAGCTACCTAAAGGTCGGCCCGAGATAAATAAAAACAAGAGTAAGTCGTGCGCCTACGAGCTAAGGGAAGGGATCTTATATAGGAAATCCTACTTAGGGCCCCTTTTACGATGCCTAAGTAAAGAGGAAGGCCACACAATCTTGAACGAGCTACACTATGGAGCCGCAGGAAATCACAGCTCGGGGAGAAGCTTATCGGCCAAAGCAAAGACGATGGGCTACTTCTGGATGTATATGAACGAAGATGCAAAGGAAATGGCAAAATCTTGTGAAGAATGTCAGCGGTTCGGCAAGAAAATACAGGCTCCAGGAGTACCCTTAAACTCTGTTATAAGCCCATGGCCCTTTGCCAAATGGGGCATAGACATTGTTGGACCATTACACGTAGGAACGGGGCAGAGGAAATACTTGATCGTGGACACGGATTACTTTACCAAATGGGTAGAGGCAGCACCACTAAGGCATATCCGAGACAAAGACGTCTTCAAATTCATCTGGGACCATATCATTTGCCGCTTTGGGATCCCAGCAGCCATCGTCTCCGATAACGGTAAACAACTCCAAGGGGAAAATATTGATCTATTGTTCAACACGTACATCATCAGGAAGAGTAAAGCAACCCCCATTTACCCACAGAGTAATGGGCAGGCCGAGATCACTAATAAAACAATCGCCGACAACATGAAGAATAAATTAGATGGTGCATATGGTGACTGGTGTGAGGAGATATACAACGTTTTGTGGGTATACAGAACCACCCGGAGGGAAGCTACATGGTTCTCGCCGTTCATGCTTACTTACGGAACCAAGGCGATTCTACCAACAAAAGGGATGATCCCTACTACTAGAACCGAAGCTTGGAGGCGAAACATCTCATCCGATCTGATATTGGCGAAACTCGAAGATCTGGAAGAAACAAGGGAGATAGCGTTACAAAAAATGGAAAACTATCAAAGAAGGTTACAACGAGAGTATAGCAAATGTGTTCGCCCAAGAGAGTTCCAACCAGGGAAACAAGTACTCAAATTTATGGTTGAATGGGAGCGATACAAAAAGGGCGGAAAACTAGCACCAAAGTAGGGTGGGCCGTACATAATTGCGTTTAAGGAAGGCGAGGTATCGTATCGTCTACTAAGGCTCAATGGAACAGAAGATCCCAAACCCTGGAACATCAAGTATCTGAAACTCTACCACCCATGAGTGGAGACGCGGTGAAAAGGTGAGCATTCTTGTCTTTTATTTGTGTAAAACCGCGAGGGGTATGAGATAGGGCATGAGCGACTAATGGTCATTCGTACTCGGGGCAAAGCCAATGTGGAAGTTCCGAGGTGACTTACACTCGAATGGTCATTCGTACTCGGGGAAAAGACAATGTGGAAGTGCCGAGGTGACTTACACTCGAATGGGCATTCAACCTCGGGGCAAAGCCAGTGTGTAAGTGCCGAGGTGCCTTACAGTCGCCTGGATATTCGTACTCAAGGCAGTGGCAGTGTGCAAGTGCCGAGGTATCCTAAGGGTTATGGTGGTTGGAAACCAGTTCCGCAGGTTGTTAAGACACGAGGTCTTCTCAGCTAGGTGACCTACTTACATTTGAAAGGTCACCCCCATCGCAGGTGGATGTGACCACTTGCCCGATATTGGTTGATCGATAACCGCTCGGGATAACCGAGCTTAGAATTAGGTTGGCTAGTACCCTTCCACTGAATCCAATAGATAGTGATGAGATACCCCAATAAGGACATGGCATTGGGCCCGATGCTCCTTGTTGGTTGTGTTCGACAGAAATGGTTAAAATACTAACACACATAATCAACAAATTGCAGGAATAACATAAGGAACAAGGGCTAGAACGAAAAGCAACATGCGTCAATTAAGAAAGAGCGGAAAATGTCATGAAACCACAAGATACACAAAGTATAACGGAAATAAAGAGAACAACATCGGCGACGCAGCACCCCAGTTTAAAACAAACAAGCATGGTATCGGAAATAAAACGGGGAAGAAGTGTTCAAAGCGATTTACAACCCATGGAAAGGGGCGATTTAGTGACGCAGCACTACAAAAGGGGAATTCAATCCTTTGGGGGAACATTACTGGCCCTCTTTTGTGCGACCTCGCGCCGCTTATTCTCCACCCACTCCTCGATACCCGACTGAACCTTCTCGTCTATCTCATCTGCATGGGCGACACATTCATCCTCAAGCTGCTGAGTAAGTTGCAAGTTGGCAGCCTCTGCGTTGGTTAAATGGGTGCCCAAATCGGCCTCAACCTGTTTCAATCGTCGGACCTCCAGATCCAGTTCCCGGGAACGTTTTTTCTCGGCTACAAAATCACAAAAACACGGGATTATTCATCGGATAGGGCTTAGAAATTTCACAAGTACAGAGCGTAATCTGATCTTAAGGAACAGCCTCAACACATCATCTACAAGACATGAAAGGATGGGTAACACTGACTGAATCGAGTCTACCGACTTGGATAATTCATCCTCGACCTTAGACAATTTCATGGTTAGTTCGTTATAGTGATGCTCGTTGAACTCGTTGTTGGGGCAGTACTTATTATGTTCACTCCACTCGTCCATTAGTCGATTACGCGATATTTGGAGCACTGAATGTTGCGATTTACTCCACTCTAGCTCACCCGCCACTTTGTTGAGTTCGCCCACTTTACCCATCAGATCACGGTTAGCTCGCTCCACTACATCTTTATCCCTCAGTATTCGTCGGGGATCTTCATGAAGGTCTCGGTTCTGCAATTGTAAAGCATATACCCGTTGCTCTAAGTTTGTGACCAAAGCGGTCTTCTCAGCAGCTAGGCATTGGGAAGAACCCAAATGAGCCCGTAAATTTTTTATTTCTTCAGGGGCATACTCAAACTGACGATAACGTTCTAATTCATCCTGAATCTCTTCTATATCACCGGCCTGGCGATCTATCTTACCATCCTTATTCGCAATTCGTCGATCAAGATTATCTACTAAATCCTTTTCGATATCCCACTTCCTCTTCATAATCCTAAACTCCGAAGAAGCATCTAAACCTATACTAGCTATCTCGGCTAGAAGAAGGATACCCGACTCAGGATACTGGCACGATAAACTCAATCAACTTAAGATAAGATTACGGAATTATGACATACCTTGGGCATCGGCGAGTTTGATTTCCATCTTGCGTGCGCGACTTTTTTTGTTTTGCAATTGAAGCTGGAGAGATTCCACCATATGCCTTTCCCTAAGACGATTGGCAGCATCCAACCGTACCCGATTAAGAATCTGATACGAGTAAACAAGTTATAATGGTAGGCGACGACAAGGAACAAACCAAGGGCAAGGCGTCACCCAAACAGGCAGAGTCACTCACCACTTTATCAAGAGTCTGAGCTATATCTCCGTACAGGGGCACGGCGACAAGCATTTTCTCATCAGTATACGCACCGAAGTCGAGGGAAGTCAGCGCTCCAAGAGAATTCATGATAGGGCCTGAGACAGTAAAAGAGGTTTCAACATTGGACGAGGACCCACCAGTAATCTGGGGCAGACGATGAAGTACTTCTGATTCAGAATTAACAGTATTTCCTAGCTCGGGCGCTTTCAGGGGTTCTTGTTTGTTGGCTATTTCAGGATTAACGACCATATCAGGACCAACATTCTCGCCAATGTGCTTCCCATCGCCCTTATCATCCGAGAAATCCTCACCGAATATGTCATTTTCATCGGGATATCGATGATTGGTTTCTGCCTTTGCTGTGGCTTAGAAACAACATGCTTTCCCCTATGAGGATTGCGTCTAAGAGGTTGAGGGTCAACCTCCTCCACATAGGCTTCATCACCATCTCGCCTAGGGAATTTCTTCACAAGGCTTCTCGTCCGAACATGTGAAGGAAAAAAATAGGGGCAAGTACATGTACTTATAATAAAAACACTGTGTTTGTTACCTTCCCCTGGTCCTCCTCAACCCTTGTGCTAGTACCTCTTTTCCTCGACGATGCGGCAGCCTTGGTATAGTCGCCCTGAGGCTTTAACGACAACAAATAGCCAACCCGTGTAAGAACTAACAAGTTAGAAATTGAGGAAAGTAGAAGGATACACATACCTTATCGGCCCTGTCGTCGTTAACTACCCAGAAAGGATAGGGCTCGGCCGGAAATGAAGGCGACGAAAATCTACCATGTAAAATAGGACCTCGGACAAGGAGCGGAACTCGGGGATAGATTGGATAATTGGTGTGATGGGGTCGCCTGTTAGAACCTTGGCCCTTGGGATCAGCATCCAGCATCATCCTCTCAACACCCTTGGGCATGGTTCTCTGACAATGGGGGATGCCAGCAAAACCGGCAAGATCACCGTTGGTTGAGGTACCGGCTCGATAGTTGACAAGGAAATTGGGAACGGTATATTCAGGAGCGTACTAGGGCTTATAGGTCGACCATTCAGCAGTAGAGCCACGACCATCTCGGCGATTTCTCCACTCATCCATAATGCGAAAAGTGTTGCCAGTCCATTGAGCCAGGGAACGATAAGGCTTGAACTGGGAGAGAATATCATTATATAAAGGGCTATCAGGATTGTACAAAGGAAGACGAAGTGCTAGCTCTAGCTGACCCTGAGTAATGACCACGCAATCAGCCGACTGCTCATACTTATCCACGTCGGACTTCTTCAAGAGGTTGTTTTGGCCCGAGATTAGGGTAACTTAGTAATTTTAAAGATCGTACTTCTCTTTCAATTGCTCAATGAACTCTTCATCAGAGAGATCTTTCCCCCTTTTCTCGGACCTGCACGAAATAGAAGGAGAATCATCAGGAAAGATAGATTTCATGGCGCGATCATCATACTTAGAGGGACTATCAAACGAAAATAGGGAAGCAAGTGAAAAAGCATCATTCTCAGAAAAAACATCATCCACGCACCTTTTCTCAGTTATCGAGGGAGAAGAAGCCATGAACGGGAATAGTACAGAACTCGGAAATCAATAAAGGAGGTTGGGACGATGAAAATGTAACTGTAGACACTGTAGCGCTTGGAGATGAAGAGATGAAGGAAGAAAATCGAGAAGACAAGGATTTACTGAGGTAGAAGATGATGAAGAATCTTGAAGAAAAAGTTGCAGCGTCTGGAGACTAAAAAAGAAATGGTGAAGAAGAAGAAAGAGAGTAGGAGTTGAACTATTTAAAGAAGAGAAGTTGTAACCGGCACCGATGGTTACAGGTAATAAAGTGGAGTTAATGGGGGACTGCATGGAGGAAATCTCGGCATGAACGAGGACGTAGGAAGCGGGGACGACTTTCTTCCACTCGTGTCTGCCACACGAGCGAAAGAAGGGGCATAAATGTAGGTGTAAATTATACCCAGGGCTAGGTGGAAACATCTCAAGCTATGAGGTACCCAAACATGAAGAGATGAGAAGCACCAGATAGAGGCTGGAAGGAGCGAAATTTAAGGAGCCACGTGGATCGGGCGTGATCACTCTACAACTTTCGGACAAGACTCGACCTCAGGCCTCTGATAAAGCTGGCAGACGAGACGTATTGGGTCAACCGAGGAGTGGTAGTCAAAGGGATAAAAAGATACGTGTCATATCGGCCAGATGTAAGGGCAACAGGTTGGAAGGGCGACATCGCACCGAGAGAACACCCGAACGGATCGCCTCGGAAAAGAGATTATAAAGGGATCAAAGTACATCGACCTCGGAAGAAGGGACGACGCAGGCCGGCCCGATGACAGGACTTCAAGTTAGATATGTTGTAACCAACACCCTAGTTGGTTGTATGTAGCCTCCCTTATAAATAGAAGAACTTGTATCCAAATGAGGGTAGGACAGATAGGGAGGAGAGAGACTTGTAATCGGAAAATAAAGAAGGAAAGTTGAGAGTTAGTTCACTTTGTAAGTGAGTTCACTTGAGAGAGCAACACCTTTGTAACACTTTGAAGTAATAAGATTCATCCTTTCACCCCCGTGGACGTAGGTAATCATACCGAACCACGTATATCCTTGTGTCAATTGTCATGTCCATACTTTCATTTTGCATGAGTAGAAGATTTCTATCCTTTGGATGTAGGTTGTAGTAAAATGCATTTACACTCAACAAAAATATTTTAAATTAGTGTACATGTATAAGATAAAATGTATAGTTCTTAAAATAAAAATTTAAAATATTAAAATAAATACAAATCACATGGTAATTTTGCTATAAAAAAACTAACCATTGAAGGTGATGTGTAAACAAATAAGACAAAATAGTACTTGATGGAGCAAACAATAATATTCATCACTTTCATCTCTCTTTCCTTTTATTTTTTCCTATGATCATTATTGACTCAGAAATCAAAATATGCCTTCCTATACACGTGCAAATAGTTTTTTTAGTATTATTTTTTTCTTAGAAATATATCAATTTTTATCATCAAATGAATAAAAAGAAAGCTTGTATTACACTCTTTATTATTTTGTTTGTGAATGATATAGGACAAAAACTATAACCTTTGTTTTTCACGGGACCATGTAGAAAATCTGATATCAAAGACTTAATGAAAAGAACACAGAACTAAAACTCAAACAAAACTTCTCTTAATTGATGTATCGACTCATGGCTCAACAACCTATTTATATGATTAACAAACTTGACTCTCAAGTAAAAAACACTTTCCTAACTTAATCAAACTCTAACAAAGACTCTTCTAGAAAATTGTCACGTAAACAAAACTCTAAAACAAGAAATACTTCCAACTCAAGTAAACTTCTAAAAACCGTACCATGGATCAACAACTCTTGTTGATCCATTCACTTCGCATCAATTAATTGTCTCTGTTGATCCAACCATTTTATTGTTGTTGATCCCTTCTGTTGTCTTCATATTATCTTGGTTTATTCTTCAACATCCTCCCTTAAACCAAGATACTCTTTGCTAATCATACCCATCTTTCCACGCAAGTAAATGAAAGTGTTAGACTTCAAGGACTTGGTGAAAATATCTGAAACCTGTTCTTTTCTCTCACAAAACTCCACAGTTATCTTTTTGTTACTGACAAACTCTTTGATGTAATGAAACTTAATATCTATGTACTTACTTCTTCCATGAAGCACATGATTCTCAATTAATGAAATTGTAGACTTGTTATCACAGACTATTGTTGTTGGTGTCTTCTGTTCTTGAAATAATGATTTCAGCATCATTCTCAACCATACAGCTTGTATAGCATAGTTGCTAGCAACTATATATTCATCTTCTGTTCTAGATAAAGCAACAACATGTTGCTTATTTGATGACCAAGAGAAAAAACCAGTTCCCAACTGAAATCCATAACCTAATGTATTTCTTCCTTCTGTATCACCAGCCCAATCACTGTCTATAAAACCAACTAACTTTGGATCTTCTGAAAATATTATAAAGAATTCCCAAGCTAGTTGTCCCTCTAACATATCTCAGAATACGTTTTGCAGCATGTAAATGAGATTGTATGGGTTTTTCCATAAACCTACTAACTAATCTAACTGCATACATGATATCAGGTCTTGTAGTAGTCAAATATCTCAAACATCCAACAAGACCTTTAAAGTTTGTTGAATTCACAAGTTCTCCAGTCCCATCTTTTGTCAACTTCAATCTCTCTTCTACAGGTGTTAAGACTGGATTGCAATTATCCATCTTAAAACTCTTCAAAATTCCTTCTGCATACCTTTGTTGATTAATTAAAATACCTTTCTCAGATTGTTGTACTTCAATTCCAAGAAAGTATGACATCAAACCAAGATATGTCATCTCAAACTCTTTCACCATATCCTCTCTGAATTCTTTGATCATCTCAGAACTATTTCCTATTGTTGATGGTGGTTTTTAGCTTAGGGGTAAAATCGTAAAACCCTAGTCAGACAGTGACGTCACAGAACTTGAGTAATAATGTCCAAACTGAGCACATTTATTGAACCATTTAATTTGTCTGCGAGAAAATTATCGGGGTACCTTTTTTAAATGCTAATTAGGGTTTCGACAGGCCAAAACCCTAATTCTTACACCTCATGTGCCAATGGAAAACCATGCCAGCCACACCTACCGCGCCAAGGCATGCCAACCATGCTAGCCGCGCCACTGTGCCAATGGCAAGCCATGCCAGCCACACCTACCGCGCCAAGGAATTCCAACCATGCTAGCCGCACCAATGTGACAATGGAAAATCGTGCCAGCCACATCCACAATGCCAAGACAAACCGCACCTTACCTTGGCCCTAACCATGCCATGCCAACGGAATACCAACTTAGCCGCGTCACCATACTGGCCTTCCATATGCGGCTACCAAAACGAAGGCGTGTGAAAATCAACGGTGGCCCTTCAATCCTTTGAGCAAATCCTAACCGTCCAAGGTTACCAGACAACACATGGGAACCTTTGGCCCAAAACCCTAGCATGGTCACGGCCATGCAAAACCGCACCTCGCCTTGGCCCTAGCCATGCTAGCCGCACTATGTGCCAACGGCTTGCCAAACCCTTGGCCCCACATGCTAAGCCAAACCATACCTCGCCTTGGCCCTAGCCATGCTAGCCGTACCATGTGCCAACGGCTTGCCAAACCCTTGGCCCCACATGCCAATCCAAACAACACCTCACCTTGGCCCTAGACATTCTAGCCGCACCATGTGCCAACGGCTTGCCAAATCCTTAGCCCCACATTCCAAGCCAAGCCGTACCTCGCCTTGGCCCTAGCCATGCTATCCGCACCATGTGACAACGGCTTGCCAAACCCTTGGCCCCACATGCCAATCCAAACCGCACCTCGCCTTGGCCCTAGCCATGCTAACCGCACCATGTGCCAACGGCTTGCCAAACTGCACCTCGCCTTGGCCCTAGCTATGCTAGCCGCACCATGTGCCAACAGCTTGCCAAAACCTTGTTCCCACATGCCAAAACGAACCTAGCCGCGCCACCATGCTGGCCTTCCCTACGCGGCTACCAAAACGAAGTCGTGCGATAATCAACGGTCTCACTTCAATCCCAGGAGAAAATCCTAGCCATCCAAGGTTACCAGATGACGCGTGGTACCCTTTGTCCCAAAAACCTAAGTTTGGCCACGCCAACAACATGCCAACCTAGCCGCGCCATCATGATGGCCTTCCCTGCGCGGCTCCCAAAACGAAGGCGTGCGACAATCAACGGTCGCCCATCAATCCCAGGAGCAAATCCTAGCCATCCAAGGTTACCAGACGACGCATGGTAACCTTTGGTCCGAAAACCTAAGTTTGGCCACGCCAACCATGCCATGCAAAACCATGCCACACCAACGGCATGCCAACCTAGCCGCGCCACTATGCTGGCCTTCCCTACGCGGATACCAAAACGAAGGCTTGCGACAATCAACGGTCTCCCTTCAATCCCAGGTGCAAATCCTAGCCATCCAAGGTTACCAGACGACGCATGGTAACCTTTGGCCAGGAAACCTAAGTTTGGCCACACCAACGGCATGCCAACCTAGCCGCGCCACCATGCCACGCTAATGGCATGCCAACCTATCCGCGCCACCGTGCTGGCCTTCTATATGCGGCCACCAACAAAAGAATGCGTGCGACGATCAACGATTACCTTTCCTCTTAAGATACAAAATCTCGACCGTCGAAGGTCACCAAGCTATCAAGTCTCCCAAGATCAACTTGCCAGGCAACAACAACATGCTACATGTTTTCCACAAAAACATTAGACATATCAACACATATCACAAACTGGGGGATCCTCTCTGGGTATTGGTTTGGCGGTTTATAGCGTACGACGTACACTACGCCCGTCATAAGGAAGTGTCATAAGGGTGAGGAGGTTAGTAAATACAGGGAGTTAATAGTGAAATGCTCTTTTATTGGACATCAATTCCATGTGTTAACGGTTTTATAGAACAACAATTCTGTGCGTTACCACCTCCTCCCATTTACTTGCCCATTTTTCCATTCCATAATGAGACCAGAGTACGTTTCACTTTGACCTGTATAAATAGGTCTTACCTATTTACACCGAACAACAAGTTCAGTCAGGAGCATACAACACTCAGAAAATACTTGCTAGCTTACCACTTGTTATCCTTCCCACTTTTCTGATACAAGTCGTAGCAACACAACTACTCTTCCAGAATCAAATATTATGGTCTCATCAATTTCCTTGCTTCCCTCCCCAAAACCAACCCATTCTCCTCCACTTTGTGACAGAAGCAATTCTGGAACGACCATTTCTTGGTTTAGGCCGGACTTGTACAGATTGATCTATCGAATCTAAAGTACTCCCTTGCAGTACATTGTTTAGGGTTTAAATTCATTTCTCACCCGCACACCCGAAATTACCAAAATCAGCAGAAACCATTTTCACCCATAAACAATTGGCGACCACGGTGGGAGATTGAACTTTCGGTTACAATGTCAATTTTTGACCTTCGATCTCGTGCTTTAACCCAGACATCAAGATGGTAGAAAAAGACGACCCACTCCGACTCAGTTACTTGACGACCCGATTATCAGTTATGACACGACAAGGGATGACTGATGTCTTCCCAGAAGTTAGAAGCAAATGATCCTCCCAAGAACCGAAGACTCGGTTATCAGATAACTCAGTAACGACTGGGGACTTTCCACAGTCACGGAGGTGTTTCCCATAAATCTCGGTCTTACACTCGGAAGGTTCACTTTTCATCAGGAGACCTAAAAACCGAGTAAGTCTTACCTAGACAAGATACAAGGTTTTATATTTCAAGTTTTCACAGGAATGATAAAATTGATAGCCATGTTACGCTCCCCATGTCATCTACCAACACACGGTTCTAAGGTTTTCCGGGAATGTTTACATCACTTGCAATCACAACCAAAACAATTCATTCCAAAACAATTCATTCCTAAACGATTCAATCCAGAAAATCAAAACCATAAACTAGGCGTTTCCATTTGCCTTTTAAAAAAAAAACCTAAAAAAATAAGAGAAAGAAAAATAAAGAAGTTCAGAAGACATAAATGTGTTCAAGGAAATTTTTCCAACAACGGATTGCTCCTCTTAGAAAAGGCCTCCTTCGTGCTCTGGAGAGCCGCACTTTTCAACTTCAGCTTCCTGCACAATTTTTTGAATTCCGCTTCCTGCTTCTTCACCATGTCTGTGAAAGGACCATTCGACTGTTTTGACCGGAAAATTTTCAACCTCAGAGAAACCTTCAACGAACCAAGGAGCATTGAACTCGAACTCCATGCACATATCGCGATGAAACCTCCAGATTGAGATTACATCCTCAGAAACTGTGTGACCAGTCATGTTGCGCATGTCGTCGATCGAAGATAAGGCTTCCTCCATACGCTTGACCAGCGCGTATCGACTAGTAATTTTCTTGGTCGTGGCAATATGACCGTATCTTTCCCATATCTTGGTGTATAACGCCGAATGTTTAGATGGCACGCTAAATCCCCCAATCAACACATGACCCGGATAAGGAACCAGGTATGGAGGAACAAAGGTGGCACCTACGAATGCATCAGTAACTGGCAAAGGATTCCTAACAACAATTGCACCAATATTCACATGAGTAATCTTTGTTGTCTGAGTCACAACATCGCTTCCATCTTGATTGGCTCTGTTTCAAAGCTACCAGGCTTAGCTGACACGGATGGAGACAAAGCCGTGTCTTCACCAGTTTCCTTCCCAAGTTCGTCTTCGGAACCGGCCTCGCTCTGTGATACTATGGCTTAGACACTCTTCAAAAAAAATGGGAGAGGATGAAAGAATGAAGAATGAGAGCATGAAGAAGACTCACTGATTCTCTTTCAGACCGACTAGAGGAAAATTCAACACTGCTATCAGAAGAACTACTCTCACCATATATGTACTATGAGCTTTCATCCTTCTCGGATTCCCCTTCGCCATGGGTAGGCTCAGCATCGCTGCCTTCCATTTCAAGAGGTGCAATTTTCTGAATACGTGCAAGTTTAGTAAAGGTGTTCACGATGCTAAGACCCTGGGAAAGGCACAAGAACATACACTTATAAATGAGACAAAGACATACGTAATCCGACTAAGTCATGAAGAAAATTATACGTACTCGCATATTGGAAGAACTAAAAGTCGGAAGAGCCGTCAGACCCGACTGAAAATCACCAGCACGGCTTTTAGATCTTCGCTCTTTTACTTGGGGACTATCTGCAGTCTAGATAGCGGATTTTCGCTTGGGATCCCTCAGCAGTGGATGTTCCGCTAAAACCGCAGGAGAAGGCTTACCGTGACTGTTTTCTACCACACCATTCACGAATCCATGGATAGCAAGAAACTCGTCCTGCCAAAATATGTTATACTTGAAGGTTGTTGATGGATTTCTTTCCGCAAGAAGAAAAGGGAGACTTTTACCCGACACAAGAACACTAGCATCGAGAACAGCTGACAACGGGATTTATGAAACAACCGGCTGACGAACGAGTGGGACCCATTGGTCAAAACCCATATGCCGAGACACTCTATCGATGTTGTAGGAGATCGCTTTGCTAGATCCTCGGAAGAAAGACGACACGTGACCAGGCATGCAGCTCCGCATGAACACCATCTCTCCAACACTCAGATCCTCTTTATCAGAAGATGAAGACATGTTTGGAACAGAAGAAAAGGCATTGATCTGAGTTATAGACGCATGCACCGGAGCCCATGGACGAAAATTAACTGCGTAGGAGTTGTCAAGAAGTCCAACCAGTTTTGAACCAGTCTTTGGGCGCCTGTTCGACCAGCGCAGTATCCTAGAGCCACCCCAAGACTCAACCAACGATTTCGGGGAATACTTCTCGAAATGCTCCCACAACCATGTCTGGAGAAAGGAGACATGAATATACGAATCCACTTTCATGTAGCCGTTTGAGGCGCGCATGTCCGAAACCAGCTGATCCAAGTGTGCATACAGAGAACCAAGAAACAAACCGCCAACAGGGAGAATGACGTCTTTTGCCAATTTTATGGAAAACTTGATAATCTCCTGTCTTATCTATTTCTTACCCGAGCCGTCGTCAAAAATATCTCTAGATAGCCAAAGAGCCAAGAACACCGCTATGTGAAGTATTCTATTCTTCTAATTCGACTCTAACGCGTCGGGAAACCATTGAGACACCCACCAGTCATAGAAGCACTTCGTCTCGTTTTCTTTCCGAACGAATCCTTTTGATTTCGCTACCAGGGTGGCGCATATTTCTTCTTCATCTACAGACAACCTAACATCGAGGTTTCCGATCACGGGAAGGTTAAGCAATACATCCACGCTCTATAAGGAAATGGTCATTTCACCCCACCTACATATGGTCGTGTTGGTGTGCGGACACCATCTGTAAATAAAAGCAACCAAGCCTGGAATATCTTTCCTAATATGAAGCACTGCGGAAGCTGAAACAGCATCAATGATCTGCGCCTTGGTCAAAATTGATTTTTACATGCTCCTGGCTTAACATGAATCGCACCCATTTCTCGATGGGACGCAAATTACTCACAGAGGTTTTGAAATAGATATGAGAGGCATGATATTCATTCTTATGAATACAAAACCTTATTATGCCTCTTGTCCGAACTGACCGGTTTCCTCCCTCACTTTCCAGACCGGTCAGAAGAATCGACATGTACTGGGGGTGGTTCCTCTTAACCGTGGATGATGTTGTAAAGAATTCATCACATTTCGTTTGGATTGGAGTTGCCAACGTCTCTCGGTACATCAGAACTTTCCTCAAGTGATGTCATAATGAAAATCCTTTCGTGCTACTTTCACCTTCCAAACAACTACAATGGAGCAATATGAAGAGAAATTATTACAAAAGTGCAGGGAAGTTATTTTATCATACGCAGGAAGACCATACGGGACGCAAGTCAATTGGTTTCAAAGCTATTTTGCACATATACGAAGAAATGGGGACTGAAAGACATGTCACACCATAAAGAGGAGGAAACCCTAAAAACCTAGTTATTTCATGGTAAGGGAATGACAATCTTCGTGCACACCTACTTCGCACAATAATTGAGGCGGCCAACATCACTACAACATTCGCGCCTAAAATTTATTACAAGTTCAAGCAAAGCATACCTACGGCTAGTGTACACGCCAATAATATTTCTACAAGTTCATGAAAAAGTACGCTTATAGCAAGGCTTTACGCCAACACAAAAGAAAAGAGAAAGCAAATTAAAGAAGAAGTATTTGAAGGTATACCTGGGATTCTCTTTTTCTCTTTGCTTTACTGCTACCACACAGCTGGGATAAATAAATAGACGTGAAACAAAAGGAGAAGTCGACCCTCCATTTATATGTGTGATACATGGGAGTTTGAACAAGGAAAGGATTTCCTATTTGAGTCAAGTGAGAAAAAAAACCGGTACCACAAGGACCAATTACCACGCCAAAGCCGTCCACGTCATTCCTTGGCCCCATACGCCAAGCCATCCACCATGCTTGCCTTCCCAAGACCGCGCCACCCCTTGGCCCCACGTGTCAAGCCGTCCGCTACGCTTTGCCTTTCCAAGCCGCGCTTTCATTGCCTCTCCAAGCCGCGCTTTCTTTGACCTTCCAAGATCGTACCATGCCTTGGCCTCACATGCCGAACCATCCGTACATGCCTCGCATCTCCAAATAGCGCCTTGTCATGGTCGCACCAGGCCAAGCCGTCCGCTCTATTTTCTTGGCCCCATCATGCCAAGCCGCCCATGCCTTGACTTGCCACACTAGAACCAACAACTCGCTAAGCCAACATCATGAGGTTCCCTTACCCAGTCAAGATGATGAGTAGCCAGATTGAACTCACGATTTTCCATCTCACCACTTCATGGTAAACACCACGAAAGAATCTACACAAATATGCTCAAACACAAGGATCCCAGATTCACCCTGCTTCCCGAAAAAAGTGGTTAGACGGATTTTCCTGACCATCTTACATGATTTACGTTTTTATTCTGTCCTTGTCTGTCACTATCATAAGCTTACCTCACAACAAGGCACCTGTTCCGAGCTAAGCAGGGGACTTAATGTTGATGGTGGTTTTTAGCTTAGGGGTAAAATCTTAAAACCCTAGTCAGACAGTGACGTCATAGAACTTGAGTAATAATGTCCAAACAGAGCACATTTATTGAACCTTTTAATTTTTCTGCGACAAAATTACTAGGGTACCTTTTTTAAATGCTAATTATGGTTTCGACAGGCCAAAACCCTAATTCTTACACCACATGTGTCAATGGCAAACCATGCCAGCCACACCTACCGCACCAAGGCATTCCAACCATGCTAGTCACGCTACTATGCCAATGGCAAGCCATGCCATCCACACTTACCGTACCAAGGAATGCCTACCATGCTAGACGCACCAATGTGCCAATGGAAAATCGTGCCAGCCACATCCACCATGCCAAGACAAAACACACATTACCTTAGCCCTGACCATGCCATGCCAACGGCATACCAATCTAGCCATGATACCATACTGGCCTTCCCTATGCGGCTACCAAAACGAAGGCTTACGATAATCAACGATCGCCCTTCAATCCTAGGAGCAAATCCTAACCGTCCAAGGTTACCAGACAACACATGGGAACCTTTGGCCTAAAATCCTAGCTTGGTCACGGCCATGCCAAACCGCACCTCGCCTTGTCCCTAGCCATGCTATCTGCACCATGTGCCAACGTCTTGCCAAACCCTTGGCCCCACATGCCAAGACAAACCACACCTCGCCTTGTCCCTAGCCATGCTAGCCGCACCATGTGCCAATGGATTGCCAAACCCTTGGACCCACATGCCAAGCCAAACCGCTCATTGCCTTGGCCCGAGCCATGCTAGCCACACCATGTGCCAACGGCTTTCCAAACCCTTAGCCCCACATGCCAATCCAAGCCGCACCTCGCCTTGGCCCTATCCATGCTAGTCGCACCATGTGCCAACGACTTGCCAAACCCTTAACCCCACATGCCAAGCCAAACCGCACATCACCTTGGCCCTAGCCATGCTAGCCGCACCATGTGCCAATGGCTTGCCAAACCCTTGGCCCCACATTCCAAGCCAAACCGCACCTCGCCTTGGCCCTATCCATGCTATCTGCACCATGTGCCAACAACTTGCCAAACCCTTGGCCCCACATGCCAAAACGCACCTAACCGCGCCACCATGCTGGCCTTTCCTACGCGTCTACCAAGGCGAAGGCGTGCGACAATCAACGGTCACCCTTCAATCCCAGGAGCAAATCCTAGCCATCCAAGGTTACCAGACGACGCATGGTAACCTTTGGCCTTAAAACCTAAGTTTGGCCACGCCAATGGCATGCCAACCTAGCCGTGCCACCATGCTGGCCTTCCCTACGCGGCTACAAAAACGAAGGAGTGCGCCAATCAACGGTCGCCCTTCAATCCCAGGAGAAAATCCGAGCCATCCAAGGTTACCATACGACGCATGGTAACCTTTGGCCCGAAAACCTAAGTTTGTCCACGCCAAACCATGCCACGCCAAACCATGCCACGCCAACGACATGCCAAGCTATCCGCTCCACCATGCCATGCCAACCTAGTCGCGCCACCATGCTGGCCTACCCTATGCGGCCACCAACAAACGAAAGTGTGCGACTATTAACGATTACCCTTCCTTTTAAGATGCAAAATATTGACCGTCAAAGATCACCAATCTAGCAAGTCTCCCAAGCTTGACTTTCCAGGAAACAACAACATGATACATGTTTTCCACAAAAACATTCGAGACATCAACACATATCACAAACTGGGGGATCCTCTTTGGGTATTGGTTTGGCGGTTTACATCGTGCGGCGTACATTACCCCCTTCATAAGGAAGTGTCATAAGGGTGAGGCGGTTAGTAAATACATGGAATTAATGGTGAAACGCTCTTTTATTGGACATCAATTCCATGCGTTAACAGTTTTATGGAACATCAATTCCATGCGTTACCACCACCTCCCATTTACTTGCCCATTTTTCCATTCCTTAATGAGACCAAAGTACTTTTCACTTTGACTTATATAAATAGGTATTACCTATTTCCACCAAACAACAAGTTCAGTCATGAGCATACAACACTCAGAAAATACTTGCTAGCTTACCACTTGTTAGCCTTCCCACTTTTCTGATACAAGTCGTAGCAACACAACTACTCTTCCAGAATCAACTATTCTGGTCTCATCACTTTCCTTGCATCCCTCCCCAAAACTAACCCATTCTCATCCACTTTGTGACCAAAGCAAGTTTGGAATGGCCATTTATTGGTTTAGGCCGGACTTTTACAGATTAATCTCTCGAATCTAAAGTACTCCCTTGTAGTACATTGTTTAGGGTTTAAATTCGTTTCTCACCCGCACACCCAAAATTACCGAAATCAACAGAAACCATTTTCACCCATAAACACATGTAAATATAAGATCATCCACATACAAACACACTATAATATGATTTCCAAGAGTATCAGCTTTCAAATATATAGTATGCTCATGTGGACATCTTGTAAACCCTTTCTTAATTAAATAAGAATTTATTCTTGTATACCAAGCTCTTGGTGCTTGTTTCAAACCATACAAAGATTTGTTTATCTTGTATACTTCATTCTCCATCCCCTCCATAATGTAACCAACTGGTTTCTCTACATAAACTTCTTCTTCCAAAACTCCATTCAAGAATGCTGACTTCACATCCATTTGAAAAATCTTCCAATGCTTTTGTGTAGCTAAGGAAATTATCATTCTTACAGTGTAAAGTCTTGCAACTTGTGCAAAATCTTCTGAGTAATATAATCATTGTCTTTGTATATAACCCTTAGAAACTAACCTTACTTTCAGTCTATCTATTTCAACTTTTGACTTGTATTTTGTTTTATAAATATACTTAATACCAATGGGTTTCTTTCCTGTGGAAGTTTTGTTAATTCCCATGTGTCATTCTTCTCAATTGACTTCAGTTCTTCATTCATGGCTTGAATCCAATCTTTTTATTTAGATGCTTCTTCATAAACTACAGAATCACAATCTCCAAACAATGCAAAGTTCACCACATCATCATCATCTTCATCATCTCTTGTTAAAACATAATCATTCAACCTAGCAGGTATGATATATTTTCTTCTTGGTCTTGTATTTTCTTGTTGTGTTATTGCTTCAGTTCTTGCTTTTTCATGTTGTTCTTCCACATTGTCTTGAGTTTTCACTTCTTCCTCAACTACAATTGGAACTGTTCTGACAGCTGCAGGTGGATCAACATTCCTAGTTGATCCAATATTATGTGGATCAATATCCCTTGTTGATCCATTGTTATGAGGATCAACATTGGTTGTTGATCCATTATTCCAATTCCATTGTGAATCTTAATCAAATATAACATCCCTACTTATAACTATTTTTCTAGTTTCTGGGTTATATAGCTTGTATCCTTTAGTCACTGAACTGTAACCAACAAGAATACATTTTTCACTCTTATCATCCAGCTTCTTTATCAATTATTTTGGCACATGTGCATATGGTATGCACCCAAAAATTCTCAGATGTCTTACACTTGGTATTACTCCTCTCCATGCTTCCTCTGGTGTTTTGTTATTCAAAATATTTGTAGGACATTTATTAAGTAGATAAACTGATGTATCAACTGTATATTCCTAGAAATTCTTTAGTAAATATTTTGTTCTTCTTGTAGTTCTTTCCATCTCCATCATGGTTCTGTTCTTTCTTTCAACTACATCATTCTGTTGAGGTGTATATCTTGGTATTAGCTGATGTTGAATGCCATGGTCTTCCATAAACTTGTCAGAAACAGAGTACTCAGTTCCTCTATCAGTTCTCAAAATCTTGATACTCAACACCACCCAATATTTCGATTAGCAATCTGTATGGACAACTCCGAGTTGTTTTCTAGAGAATCAACTAGACAGTTAGACTCAATCAATAGAAAATACTCAAGGAGTTATTATCTCAATCTCTCGATTTGATTTACTCAAGCAAATATGTTTCGCGAGTATAATCAAAGAGAGATAACTTGGATGGTACTAGTGTAGTCAAAAATGACTCTCCAAGGCCGATTACTCGTCGAGTAATCGCTACAGGATATATGAATGAGGCGATTTTCGGTTCTAAGGCCTTTCCGATTTTTAGCGATTAAGGCGGCCGATTTGGAACGATTTTTGAGCAAAACGAGTTAATAATTTTTCCGAGTTGGCCTTGCGCGCACTAAAATCAGAAAATAAAATTTTCATAACCCTTAGATAAGAGTTATAAAGTATAAAAACCTCTAAATACATGATAAATACGTTCAATTTAACAATATTACACACTTAATTACATGATAGTTTTAAAATTTTAAGTACAAATCATGACTTATGGGCAGCAATATATAAATTATATTAATAAATAGATTCCGAGTATAAGACCGAGTTTTGATGATTTCCAAGTCCGGACTTATTGCTCCTCGCTCCAAGCTCCCCAACCGAGTAGCACCGAGGAATGACTTCGACTACTTTTGATGGTACCAAAGAATAATATCCAAGTGTCAATCAATTTAAATCAACAAACAAAATGGTCGGATATTCTAATTGATTGAACAACGCACAACCTGTATTATTTCAATTAAATAAAAATATAATGCGGAAAAGAAATAACACAAACACCAGAAATTTTGTTAATGAAGAAACCGCAAATGCATAAAAACCCCGGGACCTAGTACAGATTAAACATACACTATATTAAGCCGCTACAGACACTAGCCTACTCCAAATTAACTTCGGTCTGGACTGTAGTTGAACCCCAACCAATCTCATACTGATCCAAGGTATAGTTATGCTCCTACGCCTCAGATCCCAGCAGGATACTGCGCACTTGATTCCCTTAGCTGATCTCACCCACAACCAAGAGTTGCTATGACCCAAAGTCGAAGACTTTAATAAACAAATCTGTCTCACACATAAAAGTCTACAGGTAATAAATAAATTCGCCTCCTACGAATAAACCTACAAGTTTTGTTCCGTCTTTTGATAAATCAATGCGAACAAAAACCAATCGATAAAACCAGACTTATATTCCCGAAGAACAGCTCAGTTTCATCAATCAGCTCACAATAAACTTAATCTACGCAGCGAAGAAAATTATTGAGGAATCACAAACAATGAGACGAAGATGTTTGTGACTACTTTTATCTTGCCTATCAGAGATAGAAATCTCAAGACAATTATTACAATTGTACTCGTACGATAGAAACAACAAGATTAGATCACACAACTACAAGAAAAGTAGTATCAGTCTGGCTTCACCATCCCAATTAAGTCTTTAAGTTGTTAACCTAGTTTTAGAAGAAGAAAACCTAAGGTTAAAGGAAAATCGACCCTAGCTTTAGCAATCTAGTATCACACAGAATGTGTGGGGATTAGGTTTCCCAGTTGCTAGAGTTTTTCCTTATATAGTTTTTCAAATCAGGATTTGCAATCAATGTTAGCTTACTAACAAAGCATTCAATATTCACTGTTAGATAAAAAGCTGATTAGATTTAATATATCTCAACCGTTAGATCGGAAACTTAGCTTGCCATACACACATGTACTTGACATTTTGGGTTTGTGTAACCGTACCCAAACTTGTACAATGGTTGGTTCAATAATAGTCAACCAAATGGTTAGCCAAATGATAACTTTCATATCAACCATATTCTTCTTCACCATAACTAGTCCAAATGACTCAAATGAACTAGTTAGAGAGTTGTTTAATTGCTATGAGATATCATGTACTACACAAGACACAATTGAATCAAAAACGATGTGATTCACTCGAATCATTTCATGAACTATAAAGCCACGGTTTGCAAAATCACTCCATAGTAATTTAAGATAATTTCACAAATAACATTTTCAAACATAACCTCTTGACTTCGCGGACTGAGTTCGCGGACTCAAGCTAACCGGTTGAAGTTAATAAACTCCAGCAGAATTTCTCGTGTTGAGAACTTCCGTCAGTTCGCGAACTGGGTTCGCAGACTGCACCTGAGCTTCAACTTCAGCAGATATTCTCGGGTTCGATAACTTATGCCAGTTCGCGGATTGGGTTCGCGGACTGAGTTCGCAGACTGCTCACGTTCCTGTTCCACTTGATCAACAAAGTTCACAAACTTCGGTTCAAGTGACTTATACATATATGTTTTGCCACAACAATGTTTATATCCCACAATGGTTATATAGTCTAAACTCTCATTTGAATCATTGAAATATTCTCAGATGGCGTTATATAGTTGTTATTCACAAATTATTCTTCGTCAGAGAGATTTCCAAAGTGATTGAAACATAACATGACTTTCGTCACTAGGCAAATATTAACTTGGATAAAGCGAAACATTTACCAACACCCATTTCGAGAAATTGATAAGCAAGATATACTCAGCTCGAAATGTCACATGTGCATATTCTTAGTCTATATAGTAAAACGACTTTTGTCTCAAGATAGGAGATAAAGTATATAGACTTTTGATTGATAGATAAGTTCAAGTCTCCACATACCTTTTAGTTGATGAAGATCCACTGGTTCCTTGAGTAGTCCTTTGTCTTGTATGATGATCGCCATGGAGTTCTTGAGCTCAACTACACTTTATATCCTAGTCCGAGACCTTAGCTATAGTAGACAAGAAATCAAGACTTTATAGTTTTGATCACTAAGATTGACAAACATGCTTGAGATAGCAACGCATGCGAGTTCGACCGAGCAATGCTCTAAAAATCTCCCCCTTTGTCAATTTTAGTGGAAAAACTATTAATACATATGGAATACAAAAATTATATAAATAAACTTTGTAGCTCCTATTCCACATGCCCAATCTTCAATAATACTCGAAATCTTCGTCACTTCCAAGTAGTCCAATGATCCCAAAGATTGTAAGTTTAACATCATCGTTGTTGAAAATCCGTAGCTATAACAATGAGAAAAGCATCAGTTCTCAATCATTGTTATACAATGTCATAGTATTATTACACAACGTCAAAGTCCAATTGCATCACAACTTCAACAACAATACTATGGTAATAATTCACTCCCCCTTAGTCAATACTCCATCTCACATGGAAACCACTCCCCCTTACATAATGATCCGAAAACCATATGTATTTGTAGTATGAACTACAATTAATTCTCCCCCTTTTTGTCAATAAAATTGGCAAAGGTACAAGAACGGGATCCTAATGAAATTTCCGTAAGAGACATTTCTTGACCAAAGGTAAGTGTTCTATCATCTTGTTTAGATGCAATCATAAAGCCGAGGCTAAATGCATTCATCAAGGAGTTCATAAAGATACAATATAACCTTAAAAATTCCATAGCCGCACTCCCCACAAAGATTTGGAAATTAAGCTCAAGTTGAAAAAAACTCTCCCCCATAAGATGTCATTCCCAAGGGAACAACAAAAGCGACCTTAATTTCAAGAGAAAAGTAGGATTTCTTTAGACTCAACAAATTACATACAAGTATGAATTTGGAATCCAAAATATTCAATCATATTAACTAAAGCGAACCAAGATTAATTTGACTAAATATGTTCAACACAAGTAAACTTATGGAGACTTAATACATCGATTATATTATTCACAAGAGAACTCGTAAATACTCTAACCGGATTGCACAATTAAACTAATCACAAATTAATCAATTCAATTGTCCACACTCGACATGATAAAAATCTATGGAGTGCTAAATAAATAATCACACTAGATGATTGATTTAGTTCATTTGGGCTCAACATAATATATTATGGAACCCCTACTAAGATTATCATAGAAAATGACAACCTTAACCGTCCATGTACTCAACATGAGAGAACTCATGGAATACAAACTAAATAACCACACAAGTTGATTAATTTAGTTCTTAATGCTCAACATATTGCATCTTTATGGAACAACCAACCATGCCAATAAGAAATTGACTTAGTCATATAGTGCTCAAAATAAGATACAAGATGGAACCTTCACGTTAATACATAATATGTAACAATTAAGCTCTAAACTGTGGATTACAAAACAAGGACCTATTCTATTTTTCCATCACAAAGTGACATAATAGACTTTATCCTTGAATCACAAAAGATTTTAACCTATCTTACTTCAAATTTTGACAATATAGGCTTAACTTTTGTGTTTTTCCAAAAGTCCGTTCATTCCTTTATAAATATTTTTGCATACCAATACGTGAACGACTTTACTTTTGACAAAATATGGGACAACCAAGTTCACGGACCTAAAAACACATATCCCATCAAAATATTACAATATATAAAACCATAAAGATTAATACTGCAACCATCATCTTCCAAACAAGTTTAGAATTAAAACCAATAAATCTAAAAACAAGACGATGAAATCATTGGATATATCTGTGTAATCACAATCATGGCTATTCCAAAACACTGGTTATTCTTCTAAACAAAACAGAAAACATAGAAGATTTACTAGATAAAAACATTTCACTTACTCTGTATACTCTTCTCATATTCTCTGTATTCTTCAAGCTCATCTTCGATCAGATCAATTCTAGATTCTAGATTATCCATCTTTTCTTCAAATCTTTTGGAAAAAGTTTCTAGTTTACTTTTTAGGGCATGAACTTGTTCCAAGACAAGATTCATAGTCAAGGAGAGCTTATCAAAATGATAAACAAAGATGTTCCCATCTAGAGAGGAATCATGGGAATAATGAATCACACCATTATCTGAAGAATCAAAGCGAATCTTCTTTGATGGAAAGAGAACAGTCCAAACATCACTTTATTTGCTAGAAAGGCTTGAGGAGGACATGATAGAAGAGATAGATGAAATGTTTAACAAAGAGAACTTTATTTTTAAAGGAAATTGAGAAGATAAATTTCCAAACTAACCTTTGACCAAAACCCTAACAGAATTTTGATTATCCTTAGAGAAAAGGCCTTAAAAACTGGAACATAAATGTTTCATCACAACCCTCTCAAAGATTATGATTTATTTTTCTAAGAGGGATAGACAAAGAGATCCTTAATACAGTGTTATAAACCGTACAGATTCCAATTCTTCTCAGAACTGGGTAACTTCTTTTGAGGTGATGAAGTTATAGTTTATTTCTGTCTTATTTTTAAGAAAGATGAGTGTACATCATCCTTTACCCTTTTTAGCATAGATTTGAACACCTTGATTGTTGATTTTCGCAAACTATGCATTATTTTGGAAATATCTTTTACAAAGGCAGAGGATATTGTATGAGATTTCTCTTTTTTCTTCTGCAACCAACATTTTGTAGAAGAGGGTTTTTGTATGTTTCTGAGTGCTCCTAAATTTCACATGGTCCTGATAATCACAAGTAGGGTCTGTAAGATTAGGAATGTCCTTGTGATTTTCTATACCATCCCTATTGTCTGAGTGACTTAAGAAGGGTATAGTCTCAGGAGAATTTTGCTGAAAACTTTTTGACGAAAAAAACGACATTTTTTGAGAATCATGATTGTGAGTAATCTTCTCTTTTAACCTTGACAGTTCACTTTCCAGATTTTCAATCTTTTTAGATACAAGTTCTTTATCTAGTTGTAAGACTTCTGGAGAAGTAAGATTGTTTATCATGGACTAAACAAGACTGTTAGGATGACATTCATGATTATCAACAAACAGATTGAGTGAACCTTCATAGATGTCATCCTCAGGAAAATAGTCAAGAGTGGACATCCATGCCTTAGTTAACTCATTCACTTCCTTATTTAGGTGTTCAGAAGTATCATGAACACTTCTATAACACTAGAAACAAGTATAACTTTTCTGAACCTTTTTATTTATTGACTTCTTTTTCTTTTGAGACTTTCTTTTATTTTTTCTAAGAGATTTATTAAGCTGTTGAATAAACAATGACAAAACTTAATTAAAGCAATTCTCATCCTTTTTGTCAATCAATTTGGGATGTTGAGACTTACGATTAGAAGCAACAACATGATTGCTAGATAGAAGTCGTTTCTCTCTTTGTTCCAGTTCAGAATCGAAATTTTTTAACTTTCCTGTTAGAGAATTTCTAGAAAGAATATCAAGGTTATTTCCCTCAACGATGGCATGCTTTTTAGTATCGTATCTAGATGGCAGTGATCTGAGAATTTTCATCACAATGTCCTTTTCAGGAATAATCTTACCCAATGCAAAAGATGCATTAAAAATTTCAGACACTTTGTGATTAAACTCATCAAATGTTTCTTCATCTACCATACAAAGGTTCTCCCAATCGAAACTACGGTTTTGAATCCTAGCTTCCTTTTCACTGGTGTTTCCTTCGAATATGGTTGCTAAGATATCCCAAGCTTCTTGCGACTTAGTGCAATTAGACACATGATGATGAAGATTTGGGGTAATGGCATGTATGATCGCATTCAAACCGTCGGAGTTTTGCTTTGCAGCAAGAATCTCTGCAGGAGTATATTCAGCAGTATTCTTTGGAACATTTTCTCCTTTTGCAACAACGGGAGGATCATAGCCATTAACAACATATACACATGATTGAAAATCACGTGCTTGAAGAAAATCTCGCATAGCAATTTTCCACCATAAGTAATTAGAGCCATCGAAGACTGGTGGTACGTTTATTGAGATAGCACCTATGTCCACAGAGTCAGATCGCTACAAACACAGACTTGTGAGGTCTTTAAAGTGTTTTCCTGCTCTGATACCAATTGAAAAAGCGGGGGTCTAACAACACCACCCAATATTTCGATTAGCAATCTGTATGGACAACTACGAGTTGTTTTCTAGAGAATCAACTAGACAGTTAGACTCAATCAATAGAAAATACTCAAGGAGTTATTATCTCAATCTCTCGGTATGATTTACTCAAGCAAATATGATTCGCGAGTCTAATCAAAGAGAGATAACTTGGATGGTACCAAAGACCAATATCCAAGTGTCAATCAATTTAAATCAACAACCAAAATGGTCGGATATTCTAATTGATTGAACAATGCACAACCTGTATTAGTTTAATTATATAAAAATATAATGTGGAAAAGAAATAACACAGACACCAGAAATTTTGTTAAAGAGGAAACCGCAAATGTAGAAAAACCCCGGGACCTAGTCAAGATTAAACATACACTGTATTAAGCCGCTACAGACACTAGCCTACTCCAAATTAACTTCGGTCTGGACTGTACTCGAACCCCAACCAATCTCACACTAATCCAAGGTATAATTATGCTCCTACGCCTCTGATCCCAGCAGGATACTGCGCACTTGATTCCCTTAGCTGATCTGTAATACCTAGTATTTTTATTTACCGTTTCGGGTCGGATTATACCCGCCTTAGTTTGTTATTTAGGTTGGTTCCTTTGCCTTAGTCTAGCTTGGTTGTTTGGACTAGAAAAAAAAAGCTACAAACCAGGGTGGAAATAGAGTCACCAAATTTATTTTAATAAGTAAATAAATTTAATAGGAAATGAAAAGACAATTAAAAGAAATATAAATATTAGTATTATTAAGGTTTTTATAACAAAATGTTTAGAAAATGAATTATACAAGTTAGAGAACAAAGGGCTGGGGATAAGAAGTAGATAAATCTAGGGTTTATTTTAGAGAGGGAGACCATGGAAAATCATTGGAGAATCAATGGAATTGAGGTAGAATGTGAAACCCTTTCTCTTTAGGTGTTTTTCTTTGGTGTTTATATTATATGATTTTGTATTGTTATGATTCAGTAATTTATTTGAATAAATATGTACTTCTTGTTGATGATCAGGCTTATCTTATTGATAGAAAACATGATTAGGTATCTCTTATTAAAATTTGATAATTTTCCAATGTAAATTCACCGTTGAATGTCTCTTGTAATTTGGATAATAGTTTTTGAAATTCTGGACAGTTTCGTTTTGTTGTGGTTTTGATGTTCTTAGGAAGTTTTAATGATGTTAAAATAATTTGAGGTCTTAATAAAAGTTGTAGATTTGTGATTTATATATCAATGTGCTTTGGACTGGGTCAATTTTAGATTGTTATGAATTTATCAATAATTGTTTGGTAATGAAATGTAATCTGCCCAGTTTTTAGGATGTCATTGTAAATTCGTTAACTTTTGTTTGAACCGTTGGTTTCGTGTGACTTTTGGATATGTAATATATGAATATGGCAAGAATGTTACTGTAAAATATGAAGATGATCATATAACATTATCACCATGAAATATATAATGTAATATGAATGCATTTAACTTGTTTGCATAAATGCTTGAAAGAAAATTATGTTCTTACGCCATGGTTGCTTGTGTTGTATGTAAAAATGATTTATAAAAGGAAATGAGTTCATGTTTTTCCGTTAGATGGAATATCGTTTCATGTTAACGGTGGGTAATGATCCCCGAGAGTTAAATGGGTAATGATCCCCATGGGAACTTGTGTTTCCCGACCATCGATGGTGGTTGTCCATGCCGGTAAACGATAAGTGGTGTACGAACCAAGGTTTTCTTACTGTGAATGAAAAGGGTAATGATCCCCGAGAGAAAATGGGTATGATCCCCATATAAACTTTTGTTCCTGACCATCGATGGAGGATGTCTGTCCGTGCTGATAAACGATAGGTGGGTGTACGAACCAAGGTTTTCGTACCGTGAACTCATGGTTTGAGGTGACTTATAAATATGTGAATAATGTGTTCGAAATCTAAATTAAATGAGTTATTGGAAACATAATCGGCGTTATGAACTCATTTGTGAAATTCAAATGGATGAATTGTTGTTGTGAATTGATGAGTTGAATCCTAAATGGATGATTTGATAAATGATTTGTTGATAATAATATAAATGTTGTGAACTCATGGCTTGTTAGTGACAATATTAATTTGTGAATCGTGTGTTGCAATCTCCATTGAATTATTAGTGGAAACCTTATTGGTTTTATGAACTCAAGCATTGAAATACGAATTGACGTATTTGTAGGAAATATAAATATTGTTTTGAATTCGTGTGCGAAATCTGATTGGATGAATTGCTGAAAATAGTATTGGTGCTATGAAATTATATGTTGAAATCTTATTAGATAAATTCTTGACAGTAATATTGACATTGTGAATTCATTATTGGACAAATGAATTAGGTGATTTAGTGAAAATAATATTTGTGAGGTAATGTTGTTGGTTGAATATATTCGTTGAAGTTGCACTGTATTTCTTATCGAATGTTATTCCTTGAAAAAATGATTATGTTTGCGCATCTTTAGAGAATAGGGGTGTATTCTATTGAGCTATCATCTCACCCAATTAAAATCCTTGCAGATTTATCAGAGTGGCGCAGCGAAAGCTAAAAATGAGTAGCTTAGTGATTTCATTGTGTCCTTGTAATTTCTTAACGTGTAATATGATATCATTGTTTGTTGGAAATATAATTAAAGATGTTTAAAGAGTGAATTTTTTTTTTTTTTTAAATTCAATGGTGCTTGGTGAAATAACTTAAACAATAAAAGTATATATACATAAGTCTCTTTCAGACCCGTAACGCTTCGAGTTCGGATCTCCATATGGGTTTGACCTTGGTCCGGAACTCGGGGTGTTACATGATCCCACCCACAACCAAGAGTTGCTACGACCCAAAGTCGAAGAATTTAATAAACAAATATGTCTCACACAGAAAAGTCTACAGGTAATAGATAAATTCGTCTCCCACGAACAAACCTACAAGTTTTGTTCCGTCTTTTGATAAATCAAGGTGAACAGGAACCAATCGATAAAACCAGACTTATATTCTCGAAGAATAGCTCAGTTTCATCAATCACCTCACAATAAACTTAATCAACGCAGCGAAGAAAATTATTGAGGAATCACAAACAATGAAACGAAGATGTTTGTGACTACTTTTATCTTGCCTATCAGAGATAGAAATCTCAAGCCAATTATTACAATTATACTCATATGATATAAACAACAAGATTAGACCACACAACTGCAAGAAAAGTAGTATTGGTCTTGATTCACAATCCCAATGAAGTCTTTAAGTCGTTAACCTGGTTTTAGAAGAAGAAAACCAAAGGTTAAAGGAGAATCTAATCTAGCTTTAGCAAACTAGTATCACAAAAAATATGTGGGGATTAGGTTTCCCAGTTGCTAAAGTTATCCCTTATATAGTCTTTCAAATCAGGGTTTGCAATCAATATTAGCTTACTAGCAAAGAATTCAATATTCACCGTTAGATGAAAACCTGATTAGATTCAAGCTAATACCTCTCAACCGTTAGATCGAAAAATTAGCTTGCCATTGACGTTTTGGGTTTTTGTAACCGTACCCAAACGTGTACAATTGTTGGTTCAATAATAGTCAACCAAATGGTTAGCCAAATGATAACTTTCATATCAACCATATTCTTCTTCACCATAACTAGTCCAAATGACTCAAATGAACTAGTTAGAGAGTTGTTCAATTGCTATGAGATATCATGTACTACACAAGACATAATGGAATCAAAAATGATGTGATTCACTCGAATCATTTCATGAACTATAAAGCCACGGTTTGCAAAAGCATTCCTTAGTAATTTAAGATAAGTTCACAAAACAACGTTTTCGGACATAACCTCTTGAGTTCGCGGACTGAGTTTGCGGACTCAAGCTAACCGGTTGAAGTTAATAAACTCCAGCAGAATTTCTCGGATTGAGAACTTCCGTCAGTTTACGCACTGGGTTCGCGGACTGCACCTGATCTTCAACTTCAGCAGATATTCTCGGTTTCAAGAACTTATGCCAGTTTGCGGACTGGATTCGCGGACTGAGTTGACTGCTCACGTTCCGGTTCCACTTGATCAACAAAGTTCGCAAACTTCAGTTCAAGTGCTAAGGACTTATACATATATGTGTTTCCACAACAATGTTTATATCCCATAATTGTTATATAGTCTAAACTATCATTTCAATCATTGAAACATTCTCAGTGGGCGTTATATAGTTGTTATTCACAAACTATTTTCCGTCAGAGCGATTTCCAAAGTGATTGAAACATAACATGACTTTCTTCACTAGGCAAAGATGAACTTGGCTAAATAGAAAGCTTTACCAACACCCATTTCGAGAAATAGATAAACAAGATATAATCAGCTCGAAATGTCACATGTGCATATTCTTAGTCTATATAGTAAAATGACTTTTGTCTCAATATAGGAGATAAAGTAGATAGACTTTTGAGTGATAGATAAGTTCAAGTCTCCACATACCTTTTAGTTGATGAAGATCCACTGGTTCCTTGAGTAGTCTTTCATCTTGTATGATGATCTCCATGGAGTTCTTGAGCTCAACTACACTTTATATCCTAGTCCGAACCTTAGCTATAGTAGACTAGAAATCAAGACTTTGTAGTTTTGATCACTAAGATTGACAAACATGCTTGAGATAGCAATGTATGCTAGTTTGACCGAGCAGTGCTCTAACACTCTCACCAATTTGTGTCTCAGCATAAGCTTTGATGCTTCTAAAAGCATGAAAAGCATCACTCTTTTGTTTAAGCAAATATACCCATGCTTTCCTACTAAAGTCATCAATGAAAGTTATGAAATAGTAATTAACTCAATGTGATGTAACTTATATAGGACCACAAAAATCACTATGAATGATATCCAAATGTTGTTCATCTCTTCTTGCTTTGTTAACTGGAAATGGATCTCTATACTGTTTTCCAAAGATACAATTCTCACACCTTGATTCTGGAATTTGAATAAAAGGTAATCCTGACACCATCTCCTTCTTTGCTAAAATTTGCAAACTGTTAAATTTCACATGTACCATTCTCTTGTGCCATAACCAAGTATCATTATGAACACTTCTACTGTAACATCTTTCCTTTTGATGTTGAATGTTCAAAGGAAATAGTCTGTTTTTAGTCATCTCCACCTTTGCTATCAATCTTCTTCTTCTATATTTGATGAAGCATAAACCATTGTAAATATTCATAGAATATCCTCTTTCAGATAATTGACCCATACTTAAAAATTTTTGATGTAAACCTGGAACATAAAATACATCCATGATGTATGCTTTAGAACCATTCTTGAGAAAAATTCATATTCTTCCTTTTCCCATAACTGGAATAGTTGAACTATTTCCAAACTTCACTGTGGATCTTACAGACTCATCCAATCTTTCAAATAAATATTTTATGCCACACATATGATTACTGCAACCTATATCCAAGTATCACTTAAGTTGATGTTGTTCTTTAGATGTATGACATGCTAGCTAGTAACATGTTTTCAATCTTCTGATCTTCTGTTTTTCTTCTTCTTGAATTTCAACAATATTATCTTTGAAATTTGACTTATAGTTATTAACAACTGTCTTTCTAGGTTTTGAACATTCAGTAGCAATATGTCCAAAATCTCCACAATTATAACATTGTATTTTTGATCTATCAAATGGATTCCTATAACTCCCATTATTTGATCTTCCTCCATTATTGTATCCTCCTTGAGAACCTCCAGCAGTAGTTTTTCCTTGATTGTTTCTCCAACTAACTTGACTCTGAAGTGCCTATTCAACTTTTTTTGCAGCTGCTTTTTATCTAACAATCTTTGTTCATAAGCATGTAATGAACCTAACAACTCATTAAGAGTCATGGTTGCAACTGTGTTGCATTATTCTATAGCAGTAACATTTTATTAAAACTTCTCAGGAAATCTTCTTAATATCTTTTCTACAATGGTTGATTCCTCTACAATATATCCATTAGATTTCATCTCATTGACAAGATTCAGTGTCTTTGAGAAAAACTATGATATTGTTTCAGTTATCTCCATCTGCAATAATTCATATTTTATTTTCAAAGTTTGCAATCTAACCTTCTTGACCTTGTCAGATCATGTGTAATAGCTTATCAATCCATCCCATTCTCTTTTCACATCTTTAATGTAGATAACTCTATCCATGAGAGATTCATGAATACGTTGATGAAGAATATAGGTATCTTTAGAATTCTTCTTCCTGTTTTCAGTTAATAATATTAGCACAGCTCCTTTAACTGCAGTTACTTCTGCTGGTTCTGCATAACCATCTTTCACGATATTCCAGACCTCTTGGTATATGAAAATATTCTACATCTACAACCTCTAGTGTTCAAAGTTTTTACCTTCAAACATTGGTACCTTAATTGAACTTAAACTCGTCATCTTCTTTAACTAAACAACTCATACCCACAGCCCTAGTATCTGATACCAGATATAGAAAATCTTATATTAAAGACTTAATGAAAAGAACATGGAACTAAAACTCAAACAAAACTTCTCTTAATTGATGTATCAACTCATGGCTCAACAACCTATTTATATGATTAATAAACTTGACTCTCAAGTAAAAAAAACTTTCCGAACTTAATCAAACTCTAACAAAGACTCTTCTAGAAAATTCCCACGTAAACAAAACTCTAAAACAAGAAATACTTCCATCTCAAGTAAACTTTTGAAAATCGTACCATGGATCAACAACTCTTATTGATCCATTCACTTCGTATCAACTGTCTCTGTTGATCCAACCATTTTATTCAAACTGGATAAACAACCAATATTGATCCCTTCTATTTTCTTCATAGTATCTTGGTTTATTCTTCAACAGACCAACACGCAGTACCCTGTTCTTTTAGAGAATCTCCAATATTTGGAGTCAGATAAGTTGTTGCAATATGGTTGTGTTCTTAATTTGTCAATCCATAGATAAGTACGAAATGAAAGATACAGAAATATGGCCTGTACTTATCAGCTAGGGCTGGAAACGGATAAATATCCGGCGGATATTGGCAGTACCGATAAGGTTAAGGTTAAGGATTATCGGGATATCCGGTATCCGATAATATCCGGAGGATACCAAAAATTCCAATTCGATAAGGTTAAGGTTAAGTTATCGGATATCGGATTTTTTTACGATAAAATCCGGTAACTAGGAAAAAAAACTAAAAACATAAGAAAAACAGAGTCTTTGTCCCTTCTTGGCGCTATTGGTTCTGGGAAATATACATTGATTGATGTACTTGCAGGTAGGATCGGCAAACGAAGCTTCGAGGGGTCGGTTATCCTGAATGATGAAGCTATTAATACTCGGCTTCTGAAATTTCTTTCGTCTTATGTGATGCAATACGATCTACTCTTCCCGATGTTGATGGTTGAAGAGACACTCATGTTCTCAGCCGAGTTAAGATTGCCTTGTTTTCTTTCAAAGTCAAAGAAAAAGGCAAGAGTTCAAGCTCTGATTGATCAATTGGGGATCCAAAATTCATCTAAGACGATTATAGGAGATGAAAGTCACAGAGGTGTATCTTGTGGTGAACACCGTCGTATTTCCTTTGGAACCAACATAATTCATGATCCGGTCATATTATTTCTCGACGAGCCAATGGCACTAAACGTAACAAATAATGGCTATGCCGCTACCGTTGCCATTAGATTTAGCAGTTAACCAATATCCGTTAAGTGCCAATGGAATTGTGAAATCCAAAACCATTACCATTATGTCGGACTTATCGTCTAATGATTAATTTTCCGGTATTATCCGGTATGTCATAGGACAACACAAAAACAGGTTTAATACACAAACCAATTACAAAGAATAACTTATAAATCCAAGCACACAAGTTCTAAATCCATGCCATACAACAAAAATATACAGATGTTCATGTTCTAAACCAAATTACATGTTCAGATGTTCTAGCAAAATAAAAAACCATGTTTTTTCAAAACAAAAGACAAAGGATTAAAGGAACTGCCAACTGCATCTTCAAATGCATTCCTCCATCTCCAAATTATCCACTGCCAATGCCAACTGCATCTGCAAATGTATTTCTCCTTACTCCTTAGTCCTTAACTTCTGCATTTTGAAAGGAAAATCAAAAGTGTTAGACAGTGAAGCAAATTAAGCTGGAAAAGTGGCAATGTCAGTGCAATAAGCCAATAAATATAAAAGCTAGTAAAATATTAAGATATAAGGAAACTTACCAGTAACACAACTACCACTCTCACTGAGAGTGAGATCTGGCAGCCAATTACCCAAACAAAGCAAAGCTTCAACAAGATCTGGAGCTAATGAACTCCTTTGAGATGTGAGAACTCTGACACCAATAATAAACATAGATTCTGATGCTACACTTGTCACTGGAGCTGCCAATACATCTCTTGCAATCCTTGAGAGAATTGGGTACTTAGGAGTATGATTCTTCCACCAACTTAAGATATCAAACCTCATTTCTTCAGTGGCTATGCCTTTAGGAAGAACTGGTTCTGCTAGTATGTCTCCAATTATGACTTGTCAACCTCAAACATATTGTTTTCCATAATGAAATCATCATAACCAAATTCATATGATGTTGTTGTACCTGCGGATCTCTCAATTGCAGTTGAATGCATTCCAATATCAAAATAATATGGAGCTGTAGTGTTGGTTTCATAAGCACAATAAAGAGCATCGAATGCAAGCTCAAATTTGTTATAGTGACTTTTATAGTGATCCAAACCATATAATCTCTTCATAACAAACTGATGCGTGTCGTAACCACAACAAATTAATTAATATTTTACTACCTAATTGACAAGTAATATAGGGTCGTCAAGATCGATCCCACGAGGAGCACGAGATTCTAGTTGTAAAATTGTCACACAAAAGGGGGGTATTGGTTAAGAATTTAAGAAAGTAAATAAAATAAACAAAGAAATTAAAAGTGTAAATTGAAATCAATAAGAGAGAATAGATCAAGGAATCCTTCTTCGCTGCAAAACAATGATTAAAGTTATGTTCTTTTTCACTTCTTATTATTCACAGATTATCACCAACCGTAGATATAGCAGCTAGATCAGTGCTAACCCCTAAATCCCTAATATCACCGGATACAGAAGTTCTTGACTACCGGATTCTATGCACCAAACCACCAATTAGTAGATCACTCAAGATGTAATTTAGTTAAATGCATTAAGATTTATGAATTTATTAGGTTGATATTAGTAGTTAGACTCTTAGATCAAGGTCCACTTGCTAACGTTGTTTTCACACACAATTGCTCCACGGAATCCCTCCGCAAGGTCTCGTGTTTGCTACTTATGTAAAGAGTCAAGAAACGATTACTTATCCCCTAACTTTCACTAGCTATAGATTAATTAACAAATCAATTTAGTTGCGCACCTAAATAATCTATCAATCAATCATGAATGTATAAACATTACTATTAGTAAAAACAAAACGATAATCATGTGAAAACTTCAAAGTAGATTTAAAACAAAACTCAAAACATGTTAAGAACTAGGAATTCATCCTCAATAAATAAAATTAGTTACTCATGTTAAGGAGTTCACACAAAGAAAGAAAAGTGTTGTGTGTGTAAAAGGTGTGCAAAAAGTATGCAAAGATGTCTAAGTGTAAAGAAGTGTGTGTAAGTGTATCAATGTGTGTAAGGAAAAATAGAGAACTTCTCTATTTATAGGCTTCAATGTTCTCCATATCTTCCAAGGAATAGAATCCCTTTCCCTTTGTAGCTCAACTTCCAAATTCAAGTCTTTCTCAAATCTTCCATCTCCTATTTCCAAATCCAAGCTCAATTCTTCATTCAATTCCAAACCCAAGTCTTCACATCCCATGAGAGAAATCCACACAAAATTTTGCAACTTTGGCTCGCCGGAAAACTGGGGTTTTGGCCGTAAATAGTCACCGCCGGCCACCTGAGTTCTGTTGCAGACGAGGGAATATTCCGTCGAGATTCCGTTAGAGATAACGGTCAAGATAACTGCAGACTAACGGTCAATGGGTCAACATAAGAGATTAAGTCAGTCGAATCATTTGTATGACTAGGTCTTACTCAGCTTAGTCACTGAGTTGAATATGGAATCGCTGAGTTGACTCGGCATAGCAGAAATCTTGTCGAGTTCTGTTTGTTTTCTGGTGTACTTCCGGCCATTGCTTTAGGACATTCTCAGCTTCATTCCTCTGACATTCCTAGCATACATCTAAGGCAATTCCGAAACCACAATTGCTGCTTCAGATGGCTTCAATTCAGTACCAATGTAGCATTATCTCATACTTGCAGTCAACAACATCGTTCAATTCATATTTCCTGTCCAGCAGCAACAAGCCATAATCCATTCCTCCATCCCTTCATATCAATCTAAACCTTCTCATGCTTCCACCTGCATACAAATCAAACAACCCCATCACTCTTCCATTCCTACCTTGCACAGCTACACTTCACCAGAGACTCAAGCTCCCTCTCTTCAACAACAATTCCTTGTCTACCCTGAATTGAGAAAACCCATATTCAAGACAATTTGAGAACCCATTCTTATTTTATCCATCTTTCAATACACAACAGCAATTCCATCTCCAATCCCATCTGCATATCCTCCATGAATTCAATACTACCGCTACTTCATCAATCTCCCAGCACAATCTCAATTGATTGCCAGAAGCATCAACACCTATCTGCAGTTTCATGACCAAACCCATTATAGACTTCACCCTCAGTAGCAACTCAAACCCATCTCTGTCTTGTGTTGCTTTGCCTCTCGATCAACAGTTTCAATGTCTTTCTCAGATTCAACAGCTTCAGTCAACAACACCACCAAACCCTTGTTCTTCTGAATTCGAAAGCAGAACTAGATCAATTATTATCTTTATGGCTATAATCTTCCAGTCAAACCCAACAACTGATTTGAACTCTCGAACTTGTTTCTTCTTCTGAATCTGAATCCCTAATTCCAGAAACTAACAACAACTCCTCCCTCTTCCGTGTATAATCCTGCTGATGCGTCTTCTTCTTCTTCTTTCTCATAACCACATCAGCATCTCACCACCTCAATCCCAGATTTCCTTAAGAAACACCACCAACAAAAGATTCTAGATCTTAACCCTCAACAGTTCTCTAATTCATTCAACATACCATGGTCTTCTCAGTTTCAATCTGTTCAGCAAAACCCATCTGCTCTTTATACCAAAATCACCACCAAATTCATGAAACCTTTGTTAAAATAGATAGGAATAATTGAGAATGAATTCTCAATTTCGGTTTGTTAGTTCATGGATGCACCTCACTTTCAGTTGAGTTGTAATAATGTGAAAGAAGATCGATTTTAGGGTTATAAAAATGGGAAATATATTTGCACCCACTGCTAATTACACCCTCTGATAGATGATAAGGGACACCCAGAATATCTACACATACTCATGAATTATAAGGGACACCCAGATGGCAACCCCTTAACCTTGACTGGACTTTATTTAGTATTCCTCAACAGAGCTGCCCCTTAACCAGTACTGGGCTCCAGATAGTGGTCTTCCATAAATTACAAATTTGCCATTTTTGCTCAATTTTGGTGATTTCTTCTTCTTTTCGTCCGTGTGATTCCAGAGTACCTAATAACTCAAAAACACACGTAAAATACATAATTTACAAGAAAAATAGCAAAGAAAGCTTAAACTACTAGATAGTAAACTAGGTGTATTCTACACCTATCAAATTCCCCCACACTTAGACTTTGCTAGTCCTCGAGCAAATCAAACTAAAACTTACAACTTCAAAGCGTTCCACCGTCCCAAGAATCCTAAGAGTTATGAAGACATAGAGTTTCTGCATACTAATAATAAGAAGTTAGAAATACTAAGAAACATATTCTCATTCTTAAATGTTGAGTGAGAAATAACCACACCATAATGAGAGAACGGGTGTTTGAGAAACGATCAATAAGCATTTCGCCTCGACTTCTGCCTTACCAAAGAGGATTTTATGATAATTGCACTCAAAAAGACGGTTTTTTTATGGGTCTCACATGTGTACAGGTAGGAATGAAGAGATAATTCCTGCAACACGTTTAATGGTAGGAAGGATAACTTCCGAAATTTTGAAAAACCCACATCTTTTAACATTTTGAAAAACCATTTTTCTAACGATCTCTAAGAAAGGAAATCAACCACTTATATCGAGGATGAGATTACTTACTTACCTTCACATACGATTGCCAATTATGATAGCACCACTCTCACGGCATCCAATAGAAACATCTCACGCTCCTCATCTTCATCTTCTTGGTCTTCGGCTTCAACTATTGATGATAAACTTTCGAATTTCGTAGATCTTTGACAATTTGTAACATTTTTCCTTAAAATCCTTGTCGATTAAAACTTCCTTATAGATTTTCCTTCCCCACGGCTTATTAAATAAATACAAAAACAATAACAGATATTTCTCTTGTCTCATATTTTTTTTTTTAGACAAGAGAAACAAAATACAAAACAAAGTGAAATAAAACAAACCATGGCCGTGGAAAAGTACTTTATCGCTTGATTCTTCACAACTTGTATCGCCTTGAAATCATAAACTTCAATAATTCTCACCTTTTGCTTTTCTTCTCTCTTGTAAATAAGTCTTAATACTTGGATATATAATTACCTCATTGTATTGTAAGTCCTCAACATGTATGTAAAAAAATCTGCTCATTGTATGTTGCTTTACTTGAATATGAAATTTGCTCTTTTTCTTGTTCCATTGTTGCTTGCAAACCTTGAACCTTTTCAACTTTCCTTGTAGATTTTGATGTCGCTCCCTTGTTGTTGATGGTGTTTCTATGGACCCGTTGTTGTCGAGAGAGAGAATGGTGCTAACTGCAAATCGAACTACAAGAAGGAGGCTTTCATCTATAGACGTCACCCTCATGATTGACAAAAATTAGCACTCAAGAGATCAAAAATAGTGCTGAAATTGGTGTGAAGTTGGGTAGCTCACCATTCTACCCGGAATTAATGTACGGTGACACACACTCAAAAGAAGCTCTTTAGTAAAGGAAGATTTTTTTTTTTTTTTTTTTTTGTCGGTACCTCACATGACATAAAAATGGGTAGTCTCCACTAATGATTGATCAGCAACTCTAATGCATTCTTCTCTGCTCCTAATTTGCATCACCGGCATGATTAAATCCATTATTTAACACTCTAACAAACAAGAAATCGAACGTAGTTCCCTAACACTTCCAAGTTCAGTTATGTCGGTCAGAATTCTCTATGTAAACATACCTAGAAGTATGCTAGTGACTCTAAAATCTCTAAAAGTTGAAGTTTTTATGCAAATATTATTTTATTTTATTTTAAATATGCTTAACCACTCCCCCACACTTAAACCTTACATTGTCCTCAATGTAATTTAATTGTCCAAGTAAAGTCAAGGTGGAAAATATTAATATGATATGGAACAAGAAAAATAAATAACAAAATAAAAAGCAAAAGGTTAAGAAATACAAAACCTATGGGTTTCCTCCCATTAAGCGCTTGTTTTAAAGTCGACGGCCCGACTTGGCTCTTGTAAGATTCACTCCCCATATACTAACAATCGGAAAATTTGGGGATCCTCCCATAGTACCTGTTTTGCAAACAATAACTCCATACAAATATTAGCACAAGAAAATAATAGTAAAGTTATAGCTCGATAGAAATTTTACCCACACTTATTCTTGTCCACACTCGGAAGTGTATAAAGAACATAGAATTTGGGAACTTCCATGTATTCCTCTTGGCAAACCTGCATAGTGTTAGCATCAAGTGTTTTCAATGGTGGATATCGAGAAACAAAGTCATTCAAAAATACTTTCGAAGCACATACATTCAAACCAATAAGAGGTAAAGGAAAAGAATAAATATGCAAAGGGTTAGACAAACCTTGCACAATTTCTTGTATTACGGTATCCTCTTCATCCTTAAAAAATTAAAGTGAATTACTTACCTCTTGCATATCATGGTCCTCTATCAAACTTTGCAACCATTCTTCATCATTTTCTACCTTAATCAAAGTCTCGGCATCATTAAAATCATTGGCAAGTTCAATTGGGTCTTCCACAAATTCAATCAATTCGGTTTCATTAACAAGCATCACCTCTTAAACATCTTCATCATCAGAATCGGGCCATTCACTAAAATGATTTTCGTCGGTATAAATTGTAAGATCTTCTTGTGAGGGTGTTACACCATTTACAACAATAGGTAAGTGATATCCAATCTCCTCCTTTTGAATAGGCGAAGGATCGTTATTATGATTCGGAGTTGGAATAACTTCCTCATTGTTGCAACGCTCATACACCTCCGCGGACTCATATCTGTCCCTAAGAAATTTTTTCCAAGCACTAAATGCATCTTCTTCAAGCTCTACCTTTTGAATAGGTGATTGATCATTATTAAGATCAAGGCTCGAGTAAGCTACACTAGCGTCATCAAAAGTCTCCAAAGGTTGGTCCTTTTCAACACAATCATCTTCATTTTCGGACTCACCATAATAAGAATCTTCATCGGTCTCATAACCTTTATCCCGACGTCATTTAAGTTCCATATGAATGGTCCTACTAATTTCTGCGACAAGCTCTTCCGAATCTCCTTCATCTTCTAATTTGTATAAATTTTGTGCAAGTTTCCGGACGTTCACACGCTTACCACCGTGTATAGAGTTTCTAGATTGTACATCCTCAAAAAGTGAAGGAAAAACACGATAAAGAGGAGTATATTCCCAATTCTCTGTATGCACATTACTAGAAAACAATGTATTAGAAGCATAACTATTCGTCCATCCTTGTAATTGTCCACTTACATACCCGTCATAAGGTTGTTGATATGCATGAGAATATCCATAAGGTTCCGTAGGATTTTGATCATAGCCAAAATATTGGTTTTTATTGTATCCTAAGGATGGTTGGAAGTTGCCATGATGTTGAGGTTGAAAACCGTATTGATTGTTGTAATATGCTTGCTCTTGTCCACCATACATGGAAAACCGGTACCTGAAAAACAATTCTTAAAAACTAAGTTAGATACGATAAAGAATCCAACAAAGCAAGAATAAAGCAAAAAATAAAAAGAAAACAACTAAAATCATCCGATGCTCCCCGGCAACGGCGCCAAAATTTGATGCGTGTCGTAACCAAAACAAATTAATTAATATTTTACTACCTAATTAACAAGTAATATAGGGTAGTCAAGATCGATCCCACGAGGAACACGAGATTCTAGTTGTAAAATTTTCACACAAAATGGGGGTATTGGTTAAGAATTTAAGAAAGTAAATAAAATAAACAAAGCAATTAAAAGTGTAAATTGAAATCAATAAGAGAGAATAGATCAAGGAATCCTTCTTCGCTGCAAAACAATGATTAAAGTTATGTTCTTTTCCACTTCTTATTAGTCACAGATTATCACCAACCGTAGATATAGTAGCTAGATCAGTGCTAACCCCTAAATCCCTTATATCACCGGATACGGAAGTTCTCGACTACCGGATTCTATTCACCAAACCACCAAGTAGTAGATCACTCAAGATGTAATTTAGTTAAATGCATTAAGATTTATGAATTTATTAGGTTGATATTAGTAGTTAGACTCTTAGATCAAGGTCCACTTGATAACGTTGTTTTCACACACAATTGCTCCACGGAATCCCTCCGCAAGGTCTCGTGTTTGCTACTTATGTAAAGAGTCAAGAAACGATTACTTATCCCCTAACTTTCACTAGCTATAGATCAATTAACAAATCAATTTAGTTGCGCACCTAAACAATCTATCAATCAATCATGAATGTATAAACATTCCTATTAGTAAAAACAAACGGTAATCATGTGAAAACTTCAAAGTAGATTTAAAACAAAACTCAAAACATGTTAAGAACTAGGAATTCATCCTCAATCAATAAAATTAGTTACTCATGTTAAGGAGTGTTGTGTGTGTAAAAGGTGTGCAAAAATTATGTAAAGATGTCTAAGTGTAAAGAAGTGTTTGTAAGTGTATCAATGTATGTATAGAAAAGTAGAGAACTTCTCTATTTATAGGCTTCAATGTTCCCCATATCTTCCAAGGAATAGAATCCCTTTCCCTTTGTAGCTCAACTTCCAAATTCAAGTCTTTCCAAATCCAAGCTCAATTCTTCATTCAATTCCAAACCCAAGTCTTCACATCCCATGAGAGAAATCCACACAAAATTATGCAACTTTGGCTCGCCGGAAAACTGGGTTTTTGGCCGGAAATAGTCACCGCCGGCCACCTGAGTTCTGTTGCAGACGAGGGAATATTCCGTCGAGATTCCGTTAGAGATAACGGTCAAGATAACTGCAGACTAACGGTCAATGGGTCAACATAAGAGATTAAGTCGGTCGAATTATTTGTCTGACTAGGTCTTACTCAGCTTAGTCACTGAGTTGAATATGGAATCGTTGAGTTGACTCGGCATGTTGTAAATCTTGCCGAGTTCTGTTTGTTTCTCGGGTGTACTTCCGGCCATTGCTTTAGGCCATTCTCAGCCTTCATTACTGCGACATTCCTAGCATACATCTAAGGAAATTCCAACACCACAATTTCTGCTTCAGATGGATTCAATTCAGTACCAATGTAGCATTATCTCATACTTGCAGTCAACAACATCATTCAATTCATATTTCCTGTACAGCATCAACAAGCCATAATCCATTCCTCCATCCCTGCATATCAATCTGAACCTTCTCAAGCTTCCACATGTATACAATTCAAACAACCCCATCACTCTTCCATTCCTACCTTGCACAGCTACACTTCACCAGAGACTCAAGCTCCCTCTCTTCAACAACAATTCCTTGTCTTCCTTGAATTGAGAAAACCCATATTCAAGACAATTTGAGAACCCATTATTCTTGTATCCATCTTCCTATACACAACAACAATTCCATCTCCAATCCAATCTGCATATCCTCCATGAATTCAATACTACTGCTACTTCATCAATCTCCCAGCACAATCTCAATTGACTGCTAGAAGCATCAACACCTATTTGCAGTTTCATGACCAAACCCATTATAGACTTCACCCTCGGCAGCAGCTCAAACCCATCTCTTTCCTGTGTTGCTTTACCTCTCGATCATTTTCAATGTCTTTTCGATTCAACAACATCAACAACACCACCAAACCCTTGTTCTTCCTGAATTGAAAGCAAGACTAGATCAATTATTATCTTTATGGCTATAATCTTCCAATCAAACCCAACACTTTGATTTGAACTCTAGAACTTCTTTCTTTTTCTCAATCAATCCCTAATTCGAAAACCAACAACAAATCCTCCCTCTTCCATGTATAATCCTGCTACTGCGTCTTTTTCTTCTTTCTCATAACCACAGCAGCATCTCACCACCTCAATCTCAGATTTCCTTAAGAAACACCACCAACAAAAGCTTCTCGATCTTAACCCTTAATAGTTCTCTAATTCATTCAACATACCATGGTCTTCTCAGCTTCAATCTGTTTAGAAAAACCATCTGCTCTTTATACCAAAATCACCACCAAATTCATGAAACCCTTATTAAAACAGATGGGAATGATTGAGAATGAATTCTCAATTTCGGGTTGTTAGTTCATGGATGCACCTCACTTTCAGTTGAGTTGTAATAATATGAAAGAAGATCGATTTTAGGGTTATAAAAATGGGAAATCTATTTGCACCCACTGCTAATTACACCCTCTGATAGATGATAAGGGACACCCAGAATATCTACACCTACTCATGAATTATAAGGGACACCCAGATGGCAACCCCTTAACCTTGACTGGACTTTATTTAGTATTCCTCAACAGAGCAGCCCTTTAACCAGTACTGGGCTCCAGATAGTGGTCTTCCCTAAATTACAAATGTTCCCTTTTTGCTCAATTTTGGTGATTTGTTCTTCTTTTCGTCAGTGCGATTCCAGAGTACCTAATAACTCAAAAACACACGTAAAATACATAATTTACAAGAAAAATAGCAAATAAAGCATAAACTACTAGATAGTAAACTAGGTGTATTCTACACCTATCACAAACTCCACCCATTTAGATTTGTACCTATGATCTAAAAAAACCCCAATGCCCATCAAAGTGTTACTTTCTTTCCAGTAGGCATTAAATTTCATCCTCATATTCATGGCCATGTCTCTGATATACTCATGCTCACTTGATTCCCAGAGCTTAATGCATCTATTAACTTCTTGCACCCCATTATAATACAAATTTGTTGTGGGATACTTAAACCCAGCAAATTTGGTTGAAATGATATCAAACAATTCCAAACATTCACATACATGTATTCCTTGTTGCCACTCCTTAGCAGTTGGTAGTATCTTGAAGTCATTATCCAAATCAGCTAGCCTAACAAAAGCTTGTCTCAGAAAAATTGCATCCTTTAGCATCTTAAAGGTAGAGTTCCACCTGGTATCCACATCTAAACCCACAGACCTTGAAGCATGAAGCTTAACTGGGGAAATAGCACATTCAAATCTCCCTTTTCTAGCCTGACTTTCTTTGACATATTTTACACACTCTTTAACTGCATCTATAAATGGAGAAGCCACTCTCATTCCACACCCTTCAATCAAGTGAAATACATGATTACTACACCTCATTTGGAACATATCCCCATTAAGAACTAAACAGTCTTTTCTATCAATCCATTTCTTCAGATGGTCCATCATAACATTGTTGGAGCTAGCATTGTCAGCAGCTACATCAAAAAGCTTAGTGTCTATGTTCCAATCTAGACATACTGATTTCACTACAGATGCTAGAACTTCTCCAGAATATGGTGATGGCACTAAAGTATATGCTAGTGTTTTCTTAATCAATTTCCACTCATAATCTATGTAATGTATTGTCACACAATAATAACCATCCTTTGTATGCTTACATGACCACATATTTGTTGTTAAACTACACTTAGATGTAATTTTCTCAAATTGGTCTTGTAATTTCTTTTTGAACTCAATTGTTAGTTTCATGATATCTTCCCTAACTGTATTCCTAGTGTAAAGCTTAGCAGCAGGATTTATAGACTTCACAAACTCAATAAAATATAGATGCTCAACTATAGTGATTGGATAACCATGTTTAGCAATCATTTTGGAAACTAGTATCCTAGTAGCATCAGCATCATACTTCCAATTAGCAAGCTTAGTTTGTGCATTACCTGTTTTGATTGTAGCAATCTTTCTATGTCCTTTCTTTTTTGCAGGCTTTTCTTTGCAGATTTTAGCATGGTAATGCAATTTGTTGGTTACTGGGTGCAATCAGACTCCTATGACAATATTTGCATTCAACTATAAGTATCCCATTCTCCTTACCTTTTGCCATCTTCTTTTCAATTAACCTTTCAAAATCATCCCAAATATCAGACCTTACAGCACGCAGTTTCTTATTTTCTTCAACTATATTTGGATCTTCATCTACTTCTATTTCTGCTACTGCTTCTTCTGTTGCAACAGCAGCAGGTGTTGAATGAATTCCTGATTGTTGAACTTGGTTTGATGCAGAAGGTAATTGATATGCAACTGAAAGTGATTGAGATGGATTGCTTCTGCTTGATGAACCAACGTAATTGGATGCTCCCGCTTTGGGACATTCTTAATTTCACGAATTGAAAGCACTAATTTCAATTTTCAGAAAACCTAAATTGAAATTAAACTCGAAAGAAAAAGAAGAAGATAACCCTAGTTTTCTAATTCGTAATCGTAGATGATTTGTATATATAAGATGATGACTTTGCTCGAATTGAAAGGAAGGAGATGAGGGTGACTGAGGGGTGAGTTTTTCTTCTCTTGTTTGTATCAAGTTGAAGAACAGAAGAATAATTGGATGAAGATGATGATTCATTCGAGTGTAATAACCTAGGTATAGAGGAATGTACACGTGCTAGGCACACATTAGCAGTTAAAGGAACTTAGGCTAAAGGAAATAGGCCAACCGTTTCCGTTAGGGTAGGATGAAATTATCTGCTACGTTATCGGTTACGGTACCGGTTACCGGTATAACGGAACTAAACCTAACATCAACCAGGTAATTGGATTCGGCTAACGGTTAACTGTTTTCCATTGATAGACCTACATATTTTCTCTTCCACTGCTCTGCAAGTATTAAATAAATAAAATCCATCTCGACTAGTGGACCACCGACAATTATACCCACATAAAAGTTGATAGTATGTGTCTCTGAACCTATTTGCATGGTAAACATCAAACATTCCATTATACCAAAGATAATTCCAATTATCGTACCAACGAAAATCACACCAAAAAATATATGTAAAACCAATAATTACATGAAAATCCCAATGCCATTCGTCACCTTGATGGAGCCAACGTAGGCCAAGATCGTCATTGTCGGACTTGTAGTGCATATCCAACGAAATTTCATACCCTTCAATATCATTCTTTATTTGCAGAGTGGTCTTCCATCGGATGAAAATTTGGCAACCAGAACTGAAAACAATAACACCAGCAACAACAACGACAAACTAGTATCTCCTTAGCTACTACTAGTACTCATTTTTGAATCTGATTTATCATAGAGAAGAAACAGAAACTACTGGTATTGCGCCTGGCATCTGGATTACCAGCCCAATCAGCATCTGAGAAAGCATTTAAAGAAACAAGATCCTTCTGCAACACAATCTAGTTAAGAGTAGATTTTAAGCATCTGAGTATTCTTTTGGCAGCAGTAAAATGAGTGTCAATTGGTGTAGACGTATGGCTCACACACTTTATTGACAAAATCAGCTATCTCAGGTCATGACCAAGTGATATATTGGAAATCAATGTACCCAGACGGGTTGATAAAAATGACCATAAGTTGGTGAGATTCAGTAGAAGAAAAAAAGGGCTTTTGTAAGAAATAAAGATTAACGACAGAAAACTATTAACCGGAAAGAAAATTTGCGAGATTTGTTTTGAGTAAAGTAAGCAACAATGATGGGTAATCAAGTTGCTTACCTAGATTTATTTATTTGCCACTTGTTTTAAGAAATGGCTCTTCCAAGAACAATCAATCAAGAATTGAAAATAGAAATGAAATCAAAAGTAAATCAAGTACACACAACACTAGGATTTATAGTGGTTCGATCAAGATGATCTACATCCACTTTGGAAGATGACGATAATGATTTCACTATGATTCAAACAAGGTTACAAGTATGATCCAAAAACCCTCTCAATAACTAGCTTCTATTTCCTCCATATACTCCCTTAGTTACATTATTTTCTCTCTTACCAAAACAAGAGGAGGAGGACAAGTCTTATCTCCTGATGCCTTTCCCCACACAAAATGTAAACGGGCAAATGGGTTGGTCATTTGGGTAAACCAAACCGTATTCAAGGCACATATACAACAAATATTCACCTTGACTTGAATACCATAACCACTTATCATCATCGTCTTCTCTCAGCCCCCTCAAGGGCTCTCAACACCTTTTGACACTAACCAAGTCCTAGCAATGCTTGAACTTGATACTTAGAACCGGCTTAGTCAACATGTATGCAGGGTTATCCACTGTAAGAACCTTAGCATCGCTATCCTACCATCCTTAACTGCATCCTTGATAAAATAATACCTGACATCGATGTGCTTTGTTATCTCATGATACATCTGGTTCTTGGTCAAGTGAATGACACTTTGACTATCACTGAACAAAGTTGCACTCTCTTGCTTGAACCCCAGATCACCAACCAAACCCATCAACCATATACCTTCCTTCACTGCTTCCGCGGCTGCCATGTACTCTTCCTCAGTTGTAGACAATGCAACTGTACTCTGCAAAACCTACCTCCAACTAATATTACTACCACACAATGTGAAATTATAACCTTTTAATGACCTTCTTCTATCAAGATCACCTGCATAATCAGAATCAACATAACCCACAATATTTGTTGAATCACCATAGTGTTTATCAAACACTAAACCAACATTTTTACTGCCCCTTAGATACCTTAAAATCCACTTTAAAGCTTTCTATTGAGCCTTCCCAGGACTTCCCATGTATCTACTTACCACACTCACAGATTGTACAATATCCTTCCTTGAACAAACCATAGCATACATGATGCTACCAATTGCGCTTGCATATGGAACCCGAGACATGTAGTCTTCCTCATCTGCAGTTTGAGGTGACTTCCTTCTAAAGAGTTTAAAATGAGTTATCAAAGGAGTACTTACTGGTTTTGCATCTTTCATACCAAACCGCTTCAACACCTTCTCGATGTAATACTTCTGGGACAAATACAACTTGCCTTCAGCTCGGTTTCTATGAATCTCCATGCCCAATATCTTCTTTACTGTGACCAAATCCTTCATCTCAAACTCACTACTCAACTGCACCTTCAGCATTTGTATTTCTGACATGTATTTGCAAGAAATCAACATATCATCAACATACAAGAGCAAATACACAAATAAACCATCTTGGAGTTTCCTATGATATACACAAATATCATACTTACTCCTATCATAGCCATTTTCCAACATAAACTTATCAAAACGTTTATACTGCTGCCTTGGACATTGCTTCAAACCATACAAATATTTCTTCAACAAACATACATGGTCCTCTTTGCTGGGAACTTCAAACCATTTTAGTTGTTGCATATAAATACGCTCTTCCAAAGCACAATGAAAGAAAACTATCTTAACATCTTGTTGTTCCAATTCTAGATCTTTCAAAGCAACTATAGCAAGCAATGTTCTAATAGAACTATGTTTAAAAACAGGATAAAATACCTCATTGTAGTCAATGTCTTCTCTTTGTGTAAACCCCTTTGCCACAAGCCTTGCCTTGTACCTTAATCCTTCACCATTATTTCTTCTTGAAGACCCATTTGCTTCCAACAATCTTATGTCCTTTTGGTCTTGCAACTATCTCCCAAGTGCCATTCTTGTCAAGAGACTCAATTTCTTCAATTGCAGAAGCTCCCTATTCTGCTGATTTTTCACCACCGATTGCTTCTTCATAGGTTCTTGGATCATCCCTATCTATGCTCTCACCCACTTTAAGTGCATATGCAACCAAATAAGCATGGACATATATCTGAGGTGGTCTAACTTTCCTCCTCTCTCAATCTCTTACAAGATTTTACTGATGATCTTATGCTTCTTTTTCCTGGGCAGGTTCTTGCATAATATCTTGATCATCATCATCATCAAAAACAACAGTCTCATTTTTTCCTTGAAGTTGCATCTCAAGTTCCACCTTATCACTAACACCCTCTTCAACTCTTCCATCTAGTTCTCCTTTCTTTGGCTTCAACATCGATTGCTCATCAAATTTCACATCTCTGCTGATAAGAAACTTTTTTGATATTTCTTCAGGACATCATAACCTGTAGCCTTCACCCTTTGCATACCCAAGAAGTATACAATTATTTTCTCTAGGCTCTAGCTTCCCCTCATTCACATGAGCATAGGCTGGACATCCAAAAATATTCAAGTATTCATAGCTAGCGTGTCAACCTGTCCAAACTTCATTTGGAGTCTTGCATTCAATAGCAGTCGATGGAGATCGGTTCACTAAAAAAGCTGAAGTATTATCTAATTCTTCCCAAATCTACTTTGGTAACCCGACATTGGAGAGCATGCACCTTTCATTCTCCATTATGGTTTTGTTCATCCTTTCTGTAATACCATTTTGATGTGGTGTTTTTATGACTGTGCGGTGTATCACAATCCCTTGCTCCTTGCAGAACTCATTGAACTCACCCCCATAAAATTCCAAACTATTGTATGTCCTCAAGCACTTGATTTGTCTTCCGGTTTGCTTCTCAACTATAGTCTTCCATTGCTTGAACTTGACTAAAGTTTCATCTTTGTGTTTAAGTATGAATACCCATACTTTCCTTGAGAAAATGAATGTCAACATATATCTACCACCACTATGTGACTCAACCAGAGAAGGACCCTAAATATCAGAATGAATATAATCCAAAATACCCTTGGTGTTATGAATAGCTTTACTAAACTTAAATCTACATTGTTTCCCAAAGACACAATGTTCATAGAAATCAAGCTTACCTGTTTTGTGACCACAAAGCAATCCATGCTTGCTCAAAACAGCCAATCCCCTCTCGATCATATGGCCTAATATATAAACGCATATGCCACAACTTGGTAGTATCATCTTCAGAACTAGAAGAACATACAGCTGCATCACCTATTACAGTAGTACCCTGCAGCGTATAAAGACCATTAATTCTCTCGCCCTTCATAATTGTAAGACTTCCCCTTGAGATACTAATAACTCCACCTTCACCTTGATACTTGCAACCATTTGAATCAAGTGTACCCAAAGAAATCAGATTTCTTCTCAATTCCGGAACATGCCTAACCTTAGTTAAAGTCCTTACCATCCCGTCATACATTTTACTTTGAATTGTACCTACACCCACCACTTTACAAGTGACATTGTTTCCCATAAGAACTTTACCACCTTCTCTAGCTTGATAAGTAGTAAACCACTCCCTATGAGGACACATGTGAAAAGTACACCCCGAATCAAGAATCCACCCATTCTCCGAGCTTTCGGTATATACCGTGAGAACCGTTCCATCATCACTTTCTACTTCAACATTTGCCGCAGTGCCTTGGTTAGTATTCTTCTCAACATTTTTCATTTTTGGACTATCCTTCTTGAAATGCCCTTGTTCCTTACAATGAAAGCATATGAATTTACCGGATTTAGATTTAGACCTTGATTTTGATCTTCCCCTTCCCTAATTCTTTACCATCAATACTCGTCTTCTTTAACTCCTTAGAGTGTAAGCCGCTTTAACATCTTCCACGGAAATTGTGGTTTTTCCTTACATTACGGTATCAACAAAATTATCATAAGATGGTGGTAAAGAACAAAGTAAACCCAATGCTTGGTCTTCATCTTCAATTTTGACATCAATATTTGCCAAATCCAAGAGAATTTTATTATAATCGTCAATATGATCTATAATAGACATTCCTTCATGCATTCTAAGAGTATGTAATTTCTTCTTAAGATATAAACGATTAGTTACGAATTTAGTCATATACCTCTTTTCCAACTTGTTCCATAGCCCTCTCGGAGTCATTTCTTTCGCTACTTCTCTCAAGACCTCAATGCTCAAACATAATAAAATTAATCCATGTGCTTTCTCAATGAGTTCATCCTTTTCTTCATCCTTCAATGTTGCTCCTAGACCCGTTTTTCCCTTCAAAGTTTTCACCAAACCTTGTTGCACCAAAACATCCCTCATCTTTAGCCTCCATAAATTGAAATCATTCCTTCCATCAAATTTCTCAATCTCATACTTTGCCTCCATCGTAGATCGCTTCCACCCGGAGCTTTGATACTAATTTGTTATAACAAATTACTCTTCCAAGCATAATCAATCAAGAATTGAAAATATAAATGAAATCAAAAGTAAATCAAGCACACACAGCACAAGGATTTATAGTGGTTCGATCAAGATGATCTACATCCACTTTGGAAGATGACGATAACGATTTCACTATGATTCAAACAAGATTACAAGAGTATGATCCAAAACCCCTCTCAAGAACTAGCTTATACTTCCTCCATACACTCCCTTAGTTACATTAGTTTCTCTCTTACCAAAACAAGAGAAGGAGAACAAGTCTTATCACCTGATTCCTTTCCTCACACTAAAGGATAACGTGCAAATGGGTAAACCCAACCGAATACTAAACCGTATTCAAGGCACATATACAACACCACTTGCACTCAAGTTGCTCGTGTGCCTATTGCCTATTTTGAACCAAATTCAGCCACGTCCAAAAGGTAATCAAGTAAGTAGTAACTAAATCATATGTTTTCAACTCAAACTAGATTATATATTCTTGCAATATGGTTTGATTTTTTTTTTCTCGGTAAATAGTTTTGTATATTAGAAAGTATACATCCTACGTTACATGATTTTTTTTTTTTTTTTGAAGCATACATTTTATTAATATGAGATTAAATTATAATTTGACATGGATAATTAGTACCCACGGGATCTTGAAAACATTTTTTTTTTTGAGATAGAATACAGGTTGCAGAAGAAACAACAGACAACAAAGCAAAACATAAAAATTAACTAGAAAAGGCTATATTTTCTTCCAAACTAACTCGATAAGAAATGCGAGGTTGGGAAGATATCCACCGTTTGTGAATATTATGCTTAACAGAATAGTTAGCGAGTAGATGAGCATCTTCATTTCCCTCTCGCGGAACATTAGTGAAGACCACATGATAAAGCTTGCAAGCCATCTGTTTCATCTGGTTAATATACCGAAGCAGTCTCTAGGGAACCTTAAGAAGAGCATCAGTTAAGGCTAGAAACACAGTCTGGGCATCCCCTTCAATAATAATTTTATTGAACTTCAACTCAACAACAAGTGTGATAGCTAACAAGGCACCCGAAGCTTCTGCTAGCATTTGTCTCATGTTATCCGCTAGGTACATCAGTTTCCGCACAAATGAACCTACCAGCATGATTCCTAGCTATAACACCACAAAAAGATCCAATTCTCTCCCAGGCTACATCCATATTAAGTTTTATCACATCAGCAGGAGGTAGACACCATTGTTGAATCCTAATAGTAGGAGCTAATATCTGAGATGATACCGTGACATGACCATCGGGCTCTTCCTCAAGAAAGTAAAACGTATTGAACCAATACATTTCATGCACTATAACATATTGAATATTGATAGGTTTTCTCTCAAACACCAGTGAATTTCTTCCTCTTCATATGGCCCATAACATACACACTCCAAGGTTTAATGTGTAGTTATTATCTTGCACCAGTAACCAAGCAGCCAACAAATCTTTCACACTGCCAACTGGATTATCATGCATTCTCAAGCTAAGAGGACAAGCAAATAAAATAACTTGAGTAACACGACATTGAAGAAAAAGATGAGGGACATATTTCGTACCATTGTCACATAGTAAACATTCATTTGGTACCCCTTCGATAATCTACCAACTTTACTTGAAACTCCAAGTCCTTCATGCACCACCCTCCAACCAAAGTTTATTATCCTAGTAGCTAGTTTCTTCACATCCAAAAATATTTTCCACAAAAAAGAATCATCATTAAGCATAGAAGACTCTCCCGAGTTGTCATGGAGAACTTTCTAAAAAGATTGAGCAGTAAAATCACCGTGCGAAGTAAGAGACCAGATTAATTTATCTTCCTCCCCTCTATTGATATATATTTTAAGAATCTTCTCAGCCTCATACGACTCAAAAATCTGCACAATCAACTCTTGGTTCCAGGTTGTACCATCATTATTCATCAAATCCCCTACCAACTGGATATTCAGAGCATTATGCAACGGCATCGTAGGAGTGAAACCAGGTAAGCTAGTGTAGATGGGGAAAAATGATTTGCTAGTTTTTTAGGGAAGTGAAGAGACGAGCGTGCGGGCACAACTCCTCTACCGAGCAAACTTTTTAACCTCACACAGATACACTGCAAATGGAGTGCTTAGATTCGAGAGATCAATCTGTAAGACTCCGGCCTAAACCAAGTTAATGGTCGTTCCAGAGTCAATTCAGTCACAAATAGGGAAGTATGTTGATCTATAGGAGGAAAGCTGAGAATTATGTGGGATCAATGATGATCAAGGATTGTGGATGTGTTGTGAGTTTCTGCAAGTTTATGTGAATTGATGAGTTCAAATAAGTTCTGGTAGATTTATGAATTCTTGAGAGTAATTGCTCGAGAAATTCTGTGTAAACGAAAATGTTGTCTGTCTCAATCATGGATTTAGAGAATTATTTATATTGTCAGAGTAATGAACAAACTGATCCTTGTAAGTGTGACGGTTTCTCGAGTGAAATTACGAGTGGGAAAGTGAGAGATCGTCATAAAGTCAGTTCCATGTCATGCGGAGACTTGGTTAACCGTCCACCCACTACTTTGTTGACTCCTTCAACCGTTAGCACGACTTACTCACATTTCTCATCGTGGATGATCCACGTGCCGTAGGCCACCAGACCAAAACTCTAAGTAATATCCCCCCATGTGATGTGATTGATGTCTCACGAATCGTGGAGTCTTCAAGGTAGACGTGTATTTAATTAGTCAGTTGTTGACTAATTAGACAATGAGTCTAGGTTTTGTTGAATTGAGCATGATTGACGAACGCTCAGTGATTCATGAATGTTAATATTGCTCGTCTGAACAAATATTATAAATTCGATGAGTTGTTGAATATTGAGTTCAGATCAATATTCGAGTTGCCCAATTCGGTGAATTACTGAATATTGATAAGTTAATGAATATTGATAGCTAGATAATATTCGAGCAACTGAGCAAGTATTTTCTCAATTCGACGAATTATTGATAAATTACTGAATATTAAGAGTTGGATCAATATTCAAGCAACTAAGCAAGTATTGCTCAATTCGACGAATTATTCATTGGTGACGTGACCCAATAAAATATTAATTAAAATATTGGTAGACTACCAAATATTACATAATTAGATGTTGATTGCTGGATCAACATAAATTTATTAGTGTTTAAACTTGCTCAGAATGATGATTTTGTGGAGCGTTTGTTCGAAACCCTAATTTTTGAGTAATTGTTCGTCAGTTGATGAATTGCTGAAAATAGGTCATGAGTGAGGGAGGGACCGACCACATGGTATAGTAGACAACCATGTGATGCCCGAGTGAGCGTGCATCATGGTCCTTGGTTGACCGGTTGGTCAAAGAATGATAATAAAATGTCGATTTCATCATTTATTAAAATAGTACTCATCTGAGCATTAGGTAATAAAAACCTAATTTATGGAGAAGTGAGGGACCGACCAAAAGGGAATGAAACCGGCCCTTGGTGGTCACAGGACCAGCCGATGGTCGTTTGAGCAAATTCCAAGTTGTTGGAAAGAGTTTGGACCCAAATATGAGCAATTGAGCAAATTAGGTCAAAATTATAAGAATGTGTGGGACCGGATCCTTGCAAGCCTTAGGGCCAGCCTTGGTCGGTCAAGGAAGAATGCCCGTGTCACCATAATGCCCGTGTATCAGTCCTGGGAGTTTTGCCACTTTCTGATGTGCGTTTGAGCAATATCTTGGATTTTCAGAAGAGTTCGATATTTGAATGAAATTCTTGATTTTGCTCGAATGAGCAAGTAGAACTTTGCTCGTTTGATCAAAATTTGGAAAATATTAAAATATTAAAATAATAATATTTTATTATTTGGCGTGAGTAGCCTAGTAGGTCGTGTGACCATGTTGACCATTTTGGCTTTTTCATGGTTTGAGCAATATTTGAGAAAATATGAAGAAATCGTGATTTTTCTCAAATGGAGGAGTTTCGTGAGATGTGGAAATAATAATAAAATAAGGGTTTGGAAAGTGTGGGACCGGCCACGTCCACGTCTGGACCGGTCCCATGACACTTTTCCTAATTTTATATTATATTTCATGATACAGAGGAAATTCCATGAAACCAAGGAGTTTTGTTGAAACTATGAAATTTCCATGAAATGAGAGAAATAATAATTATGAAAGATTAGGGATTGTAAGGTGTGGAACCGGCCATGGGGATGCTATTTTATGAGTGTTGTATGCTCCTTGAATGAACTTGTTATTCGGTGGAAATAAGTAAGACCTATTTATATAAGTGTGAAACGTACTCTGGTCTCATTAAGGAATGGAAAAATGGGTGAGTAAATGGGAGGAGGTGGTTACCGTTAATGCATGGAATTGATGTTCCATAAAATAGAGCATTTCACCATTAACTCCCTGTATTTACTAACCGTCTCATCCTTATGACGGGCATAGTGTACGCCGCACGCTGTAAACCACCAAACCAATACCCAAAGAGGATCCCCCAGTTTGTGATATGTGTTGATATCTCGAATGTTTTTGTGGAAAATATGTAGCATATTGTTGTTGCCTGGAAAGTCGAGCTTGGGAGACTTGCTGGCTTGGTGACCTTCGACGGTCGATATTTTGCATCTTAAGAGGAAAGGTAGACGTTGATCATCGCACGTTTTCGTTTTTGGTGTCCGCATAAGGAAGGCCAGCATGGTGGCACTGCAAGGTTGGCATGCCGTTGGCATGGCATGCTTTGGCGCGGCCAAATTAGGGTTTTAGATCAAAGGTTACCATGCGTTGTCTGGTAACCTTGGACGACTAGGATTTGCTCCTAGGATTGAAGGGCGACCGTTGATTGTCGCACGCCTTTGTTTGGGTAGACGCATAGGGAAGGCCAGCATGGTGGAGCGGTTAGGTTGGCATGCCATGCCTTGGCGCGGTTTGGTGTGGCCAAACTAGGATTTTGGGTCAAAGGTTACCATGTGTTGTCTGGTAACCTTGGACGGATCGGATTTTATCCTGGGATTGAAGGGCGACCGTCGATTATCGCACTCCTTCGTTTTGGCAGTCGCATAGGGAAAGCCAGCATGGTGGCGCGGCAGGTTGGCATGCCATTGGAATGGCATGCCTTGGTGCGGTTTGACATGGCCAAACTAGGGTTTCGGGTCAAAGGTTACCACCTGTTGTCTGGTAATCTTGGACGGCTAGGATTTGCTCCTGTGATTGAAGGGCGACGTTTATTGTCACACTCCCTTTATTGTGCTATCCGCATAGGGAAGGCCAGCATGGTGGCGCGACTAGGTTGGCATGGGGCCCTGTCAACGTGCGTTTAGCATGGCACGGTGGGGGGCAAGGGCTTGGCATGGACGGTTTGGCTTGGCATGGTGGCGCCAAGGGCTTGGAATTCCATGGGCGCATGGTGCGGCTAGCATGACTAGGGCCAAGGAAAGGTGCGGTTTGGCTTGGCATGGTGGGGCCAAGGGTTTGGATTGGCATGGCGGGGCCAAGGGCTTGGCATGCCATGGGAGCATGGTGCGGATAGCATGGATAGGGCCAAGGAAAGGTGCGGTTTGGCTTGGTATGGTGGGGCAAGGGCTTGGCATTCCATGGGCGCATGGTGCGGGTACCATGGCTAGGGCCAAGGCAAGGTGCGGTTTAGCTTGGCATGGTGGGGCCAATGGTTTGGCGTGACCAAGCTAGGATCGTGACCAAGCTAGCAACGTGACCAAGCTAGGGTTTTGAGTCAAAGGTTACCATGTGTTGTCTGGTAATATTGGACGGCTAGGATTTTCTCCTGTGATTGAAGGGCGATCGTTGATTGTCGTACGCCTTCGTTTTGGTAGCCGAATAGGAAAGGCCAGCATGGTGGAGCGACTAGGAATGTGGCCATGGAAAGGTGCATTATCATGGTTGGCATTCCTTGGCGCGGTAGGTGTGGTTGGCACAATTTTCCATTGGCACAGGGGTGCGGCTAGCATGGTTGGCATGCCTTGGCGCGGTAGGTGTGGCTGACATGGTTTTCCATTGGCACAAGGGTGCGGCTAGCATGGTTGGAATGCATTGGTGTGGTGGGTGTGGCTGGTATGATTTTCCATTGGCACAGGGGTGCATCTAGCATGGTTGGCATGCCTTGGCGCGGTGGGTGTGGCTGGCACGGTTTTCCATTGGCACAAGGGTGCGGCTAGCATGGTTGGCATGTCTTGGCGCGGTGGGTGTGGATGGCACGGTTTTCCATTGGCACAGGGCTGCGGCTATCATGGTTGGCATGCCTTGGCGCGGTAGTTGTGGTTGGCACGGTTTTCCATTGGCACATGTGGCATGGAAATTAGGGTTTTGGCCTATTGAAACCCTAATTAGCATTAAAAAAAAAGGTACCCCGGTAATTTTCTCGCATTCATATTATAGGGTTAAATAAATGTGCTAGTGGAGACATTATTACTTAAGTTCTGTGACATCATTGTCTGACTAGGGTTTTACGATTTTAACCCTAAGCTAAAAACCACCATCAACACCTTCATAAAAAGTCTTAAAGATAAGCAACCCAGTTCTTCTTCTAACCCTAGTGATATCTTCCCATGGAAATTATTTTGGAAAGTCAAAATCCTAGCACCCAAAATACATATCTTTATCTGGAGAATCCTGCATGATGGTTTAGCCTTGTTCAAAACCCTAGGAAGACATATAAATGGCATCAACCTAGAATGCAGATTATGTAGGGCGGCCATTGAAGATATAGAGCACATATTCTTTCATTGTCCAGTGGTTGTTGCAACTTTATTTGGATCTCCTTTGGGATGCAGAATTGAATAGTATCGAGATTTGAATAGCAAACAGATCATTGCATGTTGGTTAGATGAGAAGGGTGACTATGAATTGTTTAGAATGGCTAGCTGTGTTATGTGGGCATTATGGAATAACAGGAATGATAAAGTTTTCAACAACAGAGATCAGAGTACTCAAAGTATAATTTAAGAAGCCATGTTCTGGTTTAACTATTCTGCTCCCAGTCTACCGGATGAAGAACTTCAAGACCATCCCACTCACAAAAAGAAGCAGGCTAACAAGTGGATACCACCCGATATAAATTGGACGAAACTGAATGTAGATGCGGCATTCGACAACTACAATGGTGGATGGGTTGTGGCAGCTAGAGACTCAGATACTAAGTTCACATGATGTGGTACCATGGCACAAGAGGTGATGACCCCTATTGAGGCTGAAACTAGAGCGGTGTTACTAGCAGCTGAATTTGCTGTCATGAACAATTTGCAGGAGGTGATAATTGAAAGTGATGCGGAAACGATGGTTCAAATGTTGACTACTGATAATAGTCACTATCCATGGAAATTGCGTCATCTCATGCTTCAAATCAGGATTCAGTTGAAGAAAATTGCTGAAGTGAAGATAGTTTTCAATAAAAGAGATGGGAACGTTGTGGCCCATGCTCTGGTAAAGTATGCCTTATCTCACCACTCCAACATGTGGTGGTTCTCCTCCAAACCCCCTATTTATATTGAGGCTTGCTTGCGAACTGACTATCCTATTATGTAACTTTGTGTTTTTCTCTGTTTAGCAACAACAAAAAAAAAACCACCATTCATATATGGATCCTAAACATATTTCATATCCTAAAATAGGCTAGCTAATTAACAAGGAATTACACAAGTAGTCTCGTGCTTTCGTAGCATATATACACACACAAGGCTAACTAATAAGGAAATACACGATTAGTCGTGTGCTTTCATAGTCCTATCCGTATACATACATACTTTCCCAACATATATGGATTATGGAAATGGCAAGTACATTATTTTCGTCAAAAAATTAAAGAAATTAAAATACTAATTAAACCCAACATACTTTCCCAGTTTATTTTTTGTACACTTTCGTTTTACAAATCATCTCTAATCTATATGATCAACTAATTCACTAATATTATACCAGTATGTATATGATATATATCCAAAACCAAAGTACATTTAGTCACCCCCTTATTTCTTAAAGTGTCTATTATTTTAATATGATAGAAAATGGGGGATCCCATGCACATGCAGAATTGTACAAAATGTGCGGATGCCCTTAGCTCATATAGATAACGATGTTTGATGTTGATCTGATCAGATCCAAGATTGAAGGAGATCATAGTTGCACTTAAAAGAATTGACTCCACTGATATGAGCAAATATATCATCTGAAGAATCAACATCTTCCTCTTTTCCTACTGCCTGTATCATACAAAAATGAAAAATAAAATACAATACAGGAGTATTTATTTAATTAGCTGATAATTAAAGAATGAATAAACTATATCTTACTTCATCATCTTCAAGATTGCTGCAACTATTTCTAACACTGTCTCCGAAATCGTCATTTTTTGCAAACCTTCCTCTAACGCGAGGTCGACTATCCGCCAAAGTCTTTCGACAAGCATACTATATACAAACGAATGCATTAGTAGAACGTACAATACATTCATTTTTTTATACAACCTAAAACATTGTAGAAGTTAATTACCTTGATTTTTTTACTGAAGTTCCTTTCATTTCTTTTCTTCATGTATCTATGAATCTTTTCTTTTCTTTCTTCAACTGACAGTCTTCCAACTTTGTACGAAGATTCGTCCAAGCTTGCTAACTCTGATGTTAATTGGGTAGTGTTATTGTTACTACACTCATTTACTAGCAGTTGATTATCATGATTAAGTGCCTACAAAACCAAAAACAAAGAAACAAAAAATGTCGAATAATGGAATCACGTATAAAATATGACTGATCATGACACAAACTTAATGAAACGAAGGCTCTTTATTGGGACAGTTACACATGCATGATGATCACCACTTATTTTAGCTACTTGTATAACATACAGATTTTGAAACATAATTCTCCTAGGAAGCATTTGATACCTTAAACTTTATTTTTCTATTTTATGTCCTTTTAAGTCGATACAGGAATATTGTTCTTTTAATCTTAAAGATAATATGCATCTATAGTCATGGAGACATAGGAACACCGAACAATTTCAATGTTCATAATCCATGAAGTACCATAGCTGATCACCTGATTGCTCACTATGAGCAGATTTTGTTTATGAAAATATTTTATATTCTCTCAGTAGAATAAGAATTCATCACAAGTGAAGAAATGAGTACAGCAACATACCGGAAACAAAAAGGATATGCTGTAGATATGATACAGACGTGTTGTCTAATTTGTAGAGAAGTAAAAGCTCAAATTAGTAAAAAAGTAAATGTAAAAGAATTGTCGTGTAAAACTTATCTTCCTTTGAAAAGTTAAATTCCCATTATTACTCAGTTACTTGGACAATGGTGCATTTTCCATATTTTAAGCCCTAAAACATTTCTATAGTAGCCACCGAAACCCCTAGTTGTGGAGATATTTTTTGTCAAAAGATACCTGACTCACATGCTCCTTTCTATAGTTATAATTGATCAACTTTATAGATTATATAGTTCTAAACACAGATAATTAATTACTTAAAAACAAAAATTCGACAAGTTTCGAGTTTGAACCGTGATAGTACCTGAATATCAGTTGGGTTGAAAACTCGTTGCATGGTATCAGTAACGTAAACACCATTACTGTTATCTCCTTGGAGATCCAGTTCTTGCTGCAATTCGGATCCCATAAGCATGCCGCCCGAGAATATTCCCGATCCACAATCAGTTGACAATGGGGTAGTGCTAGTGAAATTCCCGGGCAAAAATGATCCAACAGAAGGATCAATGCAAGAACAAGACGGTGAACATGGATCTAAACTAGCATAAGAAGTTGGTAAAGAGGATAAACAATCATCTTCAAATATAGATGGTAATGGTGGCCCGGATCCTGCTAACGAGCAAATGGGATTGACAGAATATGGTGAGAACCCATTAGTGTCATCTGTTAATGGAAGAGGTGGTACTTGTAGCGAGGAAAAATCGAATTCTTCTTCTTGGGTTGTGATCATGGGAGGGATTGGATATTGCATATTTGGAGATGACGATAACAAGTTCATGGATGAGGTGATATTATTTTCATTCTCATCTTGAGAATCAAAAATCATGGGTAAGTTATTGTTGGTTATCATGGTGTTAAGTATATCATTGGGGTTACAGTTGTTACTAATGCTAAAGTTGTTATTGCTGTACATTCCTGTTCCATCTAAAGCATACGAGGCATATGAAAGATTTGCAGCGTATGAAGAGTTTTCCTCATAGCAGCAGTTATTTGATGAGGATACGTCAGAGTTTGGTAAGTTTTCCGGAAACAAGTCATGGTCAGAAAATTCAAACATTTGAGCACTTATGGGGCTGGAAATATTTTCCTGTAAAGAAATAAAATTCTAACAGTTAGATTTACAACTAACAGCCCTACTGTATTATTTAGTCAAGAGAAATATAAATTACCACGTTAAGCATACAAGAAGATGATATTTTTATACACAAATTTAGTAGAGATATATTGTTATACATAAGAGAATACGTACTTGTCAAGGTGAAAATTTTAGGAAATTTTAGGATTATAAAACAGCTAAAAACATACTCAATACAGAAAGTATGTACAAGGACATCTTAACCTACGCATGTATGCGTAATGTAATAAGCACGCATCAGCCCATATATGTTTAAAACCAAAACAAGAGGTATCGATTCTCTAAAGTAAGATTGTCATTTCGTAGATATATTTGACAAATACGTGCGTTCAAGAAGATAGGAATAATATGCATGTGACATGTTAGAATTTATATTACCCTATACCTAGGTAAAATAAATATCAGAAAGAAAAGCAAATCCATGTATGTTGTTCTTGTAAATGGAAAAAAGATAATAAAGCAAGGAAAAATTTAGATAAAAATTTGGCAGAAACAAATAGATATAGGTGAAAGAAGAAAAAGAAGAAGAAAGCATAATAACCTTTGTTGTTTTCACACTTTATAAAGTGTGTACAAAACAGGGAAGTGTAAATAAAAAGTTTGCAAAGTTATAACATCTATAAATGAGGGTTTGTATTTAAAGTTTGTAATAATTGAACATGGTTTTAGTTTAATGAGTTGATCAGGAACAATCAAGACAATGCATGACCATAATAATTATTCGATAAACGCGTTGTTACAGTTCTGGCAAGCGATAGTACACTCCCGCCGAATCGCTTCTTTGTGACTCGCTTCAAACCAGTTTGTTTATCAACTGAGTTTTTGTTTTACATAATATAACTGCTAAGATTTTTTATCAAGCTAAATTAAAACTTTCAAATGAATGCAAAAGATTAGCGAAAAACACAGGCCTATAAAATCATAAGAATACCAAAAGATATTGGTGCCACTGCCAATTATAAACATAACTAATTTATGAAACAACCGAAACGAAAGAATTGCAAACAAAAATGAAAAACAAAAACACTCACTTTTGTTTTTTCCTGTTTTTTCGTTTGTTTTCAAGAAACAACATGAATGAACAAAAGTTTCTTTCATGGAGAAAACACCCACCACGACATAAAAGAATTTAAAAGCAGATAAAGATTGCAAGATTACCAGAGGATCAAGTTGTTGTTCGGGTGGATGAATAACGTCCTGCAACATCTTGATTAGTAAATTTCGCCAATATCCTCAGAAAGGAAGCTAATCAAAACTCCGTCCGGTTAAGGAACTCGCTATATATATATGCCCACTTATTCGACCCAACAATTAACTAATAAAAATCATCACTGATCTCAAGGAAGGAAGCTAAATAGCAAATCATCTCTGTGCTTTAACATGAATTAACCAAAAGAAGATGAGCATTTTTCATGAATATTGAAAGAGAAACAAGATGGGTTTGGGTTGCCAAAGACAGGGGAGGTTAGAGTTGGTTATATATAGGGACATAAGAAAGCCGTACAAAGCCGTAATACAAGCTGGATATTGTGTATGATTATCCCACCTGGCATTCGACTGATTTGGAAATTCAATGGACATATCCATAAAGTCAGTAGTTGGGTAACTTGGGTTGACTTGGTTCCCTGTACTAATTCTTTCAATCTATTTTTAAGTTTTTCCTTTCTAAATTTTCTTTTTCTTAAATTGTGATGAGTTTTGGAAATGACTAATCAATCCTAACAGCGAGTTCCATGGAAAGATGGCTCAGGATCTTCTTCAGAATCAATGCACGGTGGGCTTAGAGAGCAATGGCCGGCAGGGTAGTAAAGGTAAGAAATATGCAGCCATGCAGCTGAAATAGTTGCTTGCTATGGCTTAATTATGCATGGGTTGAGGTGGCTAATAAAGGCAGTTCATCGATTGATTCCGCAACTTCCAAAAACTTATATCAACAAACAAATACTTCGGTTGAGTTGGATTTCTATGCCAGGTCAAGTCTAATTCGGTTGAACTAACACTCTGTGAGAGATTCAACTTCGATCTTATACAAAATTAAAGGTCATCATTTTTTTTTTAATGCAAACAAAAGTCATCGTAATGTACCTCATGAACATGCAAATCCAGAAAATTCAAATAGCTACCAGTGTTGACACCTTGACCCGTATGGTTCAATAAGAACTTGTTAAATGATGAAGGACAATCTATGTGTACCTTCTACTTGTTTTGTTACTTCGGATACGACATATCCAGTGATTGGTTGCACATATTAAAAAGGCAAAAGAACTTCGTTAGACAGAGCATCGAGTAGGGAAAAAAAAACATAATTTGATTAACAACCCATGTGCCTTAGATGGGAGGGAGGGCTACCTCTATCAACCAACATCAGCTTTCAAGCTGTCCGGTATTAGAATGATGTTATGCAAACAATGACTTACACCTCTATCTATATATTCCCTAATTCTGTTTTTCAATACTCCTCTTAAGGCAACACAAATAGAGATCGACGTAGTACACTCGTGAATAATAGGAATGAGAAGATTTTGATTTACATATTGTCGGTTTCTCTTATAAAAGAAGAAGAAAACCTTAAAAAGATACACACGCTAAACGAAAATCTTTATTAATTGTTTCCGGGGTGAAGTTTACAGACGTGCTCTACAACAGGGGCATGAGAATCGGTGCCGATGAATCCACATATCCAGACACCCTTTGTGAAACACATGAGAACATCTAGACAGCTCTCGGATCTTGTCAGTCGTCTTCAAACAGTCCAAGCATATAGAACATATCGAATCTGCTTCCTCAGCCTTCTTGTTCTTCGATTTCCTACAAAAGTCGCCAAACTCCATTACCCGTAACTTCCTTTTAACTGATTCTTGTTCAAAGAGGATGCGTCTTCTAGGCGCGAGAGTTTGGTGCGCAGGAGTAGTAGTGGTAGCAATTGCTGGTGTAAAGTTAGCTGTAGGAACAGAAGCAGAAACAGATGCAGCCAGTGTAGAAGAGCTTGCAATTGTTTCATGATCCTCTAATATTCGAAGCCTTGCAGTCAGCATCTTCCTGCTAATTTTGTTTAAATAATCTGCCTTACTTGTCGCAGAGTTGTACACATCTCTTTCGAATCTTACAGCAAAACTCTTTGTTGCGTCAAACTCCTCAAGGGGCAGGTGCGTCATAAGAGATTGAATTAATTCATCCATAATCCTCTGCCTAGCCCTAGCATCAACGCGATTTCTCCAATATTGATCATACGCATATTCACCGGCCAGATAACGAATGAAAGGATTCATAGTTAGGTTGCAGCTGAGATCATGTACGTGATGCTTATATATAAGTGCCTTTTTTAGTAGAGAGTCTTTGCTTCCTAATCCACGTGGGATTGGGATTCGACACATACTTAGATGTATATAGTTACATGGAGAGGGGAAAAAAAACTGTGGTTTAAAAAAAAAATCTTTAAAAAAAAATCTTAAAATATGGTACAAAATCGTTTTGGATTCTCCAAATAAGAACCCAGTGTTAGATTCATGATGTCCATCTTTTATACCATATAGACGTTGAATCTTCATTGCAGCAATTGTGTCACATACTTCAATCAACATACACCATGAAATGGTTTTCTGCATCACTGAGATAATTGGAAAGAAAGCATGCGTGTATAAGTGATGTTGTATAAAGAAATGTCTCATATGCTTCACGAGTATGCTTCTCACACTGCTCCTCTTCACAGAGACTAGTGTCTCGCCCGTGCTTTGCACGGGCTCAAGTTATGCATCCCAGAGAGAATGACTTATCTTAGTCTCATTGTAAAATAGAGCCACGACTACCACTCTGTTGTCTTTTCTTTTTTTTGCTAGGGTTTTCGGAATACTTCATCGTCTGTATCAGCATGGCAATTGTTTTGTTGCCCTGACGACCTCCGACCATTTTTTTTATTCTTTTCCTCTGGTCTCTTCCTTCATCTACTTCAGCAGGTGTTTCATTACCATCTTTATCTAATTCTATCAACGGAGGCGGTTCAAAATTAATGCAGCTAAGCTTATTGAACAATTGTGACGCAACCTCATATCATAAATTTTTAAGTTACAATTGCATATGATTAAAGGTTGAGTCTAAGGTCTGTCCAATATGTTGTCTCTAAAACGTGTCTGAAGTATAGATATCAAGCTCTCCTCAACCTTCAAAAAAAAAAAAAGGATTATATACAGAAGTAGGCCTGTTCTGGACCCTCACTTTCGTTTCTAGGCCTCTTTTTTTATTTCTTACAAATCTAGGCCAATTTAACGGACTCCATCTAAATCCGTTATCTCAGTCAATTTCTCGTGTTGACTAGTCAATATCTCGCCAAAATCTCGTATGAAGAGATCTCCCGAAAGTGTTGAGATTACTAAATTGCCCTTTCTGTGTAGAATATAAAATCTAGCCCACGTGTGTCAATCTGAAACCCCAATTTAAGATCGCTGAATCTGGTAGATAATTGATCAGCTACGATGGACGTCCATAGAAAAAATAACGTCACATGATCTGAGATACCCATATCTCTTCGAAATCGGACGGTCTAGATGCTTAGATGGTTAGATGATACGTGGGTAAACCATCGGAGAGAGAGATCGATTCTCGTTTTCTTCTTCCTTCTTCTCTCTGGTTCAACTAAATCAAAAAAAAATCTGCTAAAATCGAGAGATAACTTAGGGGTTTTTCTCAAATCAAACCTAATCGCGGTTAATCATGGTTGTTTATAAGAGATTGAATCACCAGCAAGTGCAAAAATCAAGTATTTCGATAACTGATGCAATTACAGAAGGAAAAAATTAGGGTTTCTACGAATTAAATGGGTATTTCGATGGATAAGAATAAATCAAAGGAGGGGACGGTATGATTGATTGTAGAGTTTGGCTAATTTTTTGATGCTCAAATTAGTGAAGAAAGGATTTGGAATTGAATTACGGTTTCATTGAAAAGATTTTTAAAAAGAAATTGATGATGGTTCTGAAATTGATTGAACATGGGAATTCGAGAAAAGGGTTTGGTAGAAATTGAGAAGTAAAGGAGATTAAGTCTTGGTTATGTTATAAAGAAGATGTTGTTTTGATGAGAATTAGATGAATGTGTTAGGAGAAGTGTCTTATCTGTTGCAGGTGAAAGGAGATAGAGAAATAGTAAGGGCTTTTTATTGCCGTGGGTTGTTGCTGCTGAGAAGAGATATTGTTCATGGGTTAGAAAGGAAGAAGATGGTGTGGTGTTGGTGTTGGTGTTTTTAATTTGAAGTGGAATCTATGGATTTGATGGTTGTTGGAATTAAAACAAGACATTGAGCTTCGGTTACAACAGTTGATGAAGATCGAGAGAGATTTAAAATGGATATTGTAGGTTTTTCTTTATTGTAGAACCAGTAAAGAAATTGGTCATCTGTAAGGATGTGAGCTGGAATTGCAGAAGAAGGTTAAAGGGGTACTTGATTTTTATGAGTATTGTGTTGTGTTGTTCAAGAACATGAAGAATTATGTTGTGGCGGACTTGAGTTTCGGTAAGTTTGAGTCACAGATAAGAAAAAATAAAGAATGGGTTTCGAAATCAGTTTTCTGGCGATGAATTTGGTGACGATTAAAGGGGCTTGGGGATTGTTGAGTTGTTGAATCCGTGGAAGAAGGTATTGTGGCTGGAACTAAGAAGGTCAGAGATAAGAAAGACGCTGGTGTTGTTGTACGGTGAAGGTGGCGTTCATATCAATTCAAAGCTTAATTTCATTGGAGGGTTTTTATTTCCTAACCAAGTAGTTGCTAAGACAACTATTGCGATAGAGTTCAGGTCCTCTTCCAACAGTACCAATGGTGGTTGTTGGTACTTAAGTTAAGGGATTTCTAGTGGTTGTTTATGAGAGATTGAGAAGGGATACTAGATGTTGCTATCGTTAATTGAGCGAATGAATGACATGGATATTGATTGTTTTATTGTTCTAGATTACCGAAACTGTGCTGCAATTGCTCGCAGAATTTCCTGAAAGAATAATTATAAAGATGGGGTACTGATTGTGCTTGATAAATGATTGTAGCTGGTGGTGTCTCGATTAGCCACATATTTAATTTGTACGTGATTGATGTTGATGCAATATCTGTGAACTGAATTTTGTGAGATTTACCAAACAAATCCAGCAGTTGAAGAATGGTTGCTTATGGTAGTGGCGGTCGTATAATTGGTTCTTGTACGAGCTTGTTATCTAGATGAAGTCACTGCAATGGATTTCTTGTGGTGGTGAGGTAGTTGGATTCTGGATTTCATGGGGGTGCTTGGCTCGGTTGGAGGAGTCGGGTTGGCTGAGATGGCTGCATTAGTGATGGTGATGGCTAGATTAGCGGACAGAAAATAGAAATTGTGTTGGGCTATCAAGGCGCTACACATTTCACAAGCCTTCGCAACTCAGACCAATCAGCTTAGCCAGACTAGCTGACTCGCTCTGATTTGAAAGAAAAAAAACAGTGACACAGACTTAAATTAGATATTCAAGGGACTATTATGTCATTTTACTTCCACTTAAAGGTGCTAACTTTCCATCCATCATTTTTGGTCAAAACTTGCCTAGTTTTGTAAGAAATAAAAAAAGTGGCTTAGTTTTGTAAACCATAAAAAAAACAGGCCTATTTCTGTAAAAAGCCCAAAAAAAAAATCAAGCTTTTTGAAATGGGTTTTTATGAATTCAACCAAGGATGAGACAGCTGTAGTTAGTTTCAGAGACCTTACATGGACTTGGTAACATGTGCAAATAACTAATAAACTGATAATCCAAATCAAACATACTCAAAATGTTGAATACTGAAAATATGCATTAAAAGTCACGGACAGCTTATATATGCCCGTGCATGAATTTCATTGCAGGCCCATGTGATGGTCAACATAAAGAGTCAGCTTCAAATCAAACAGGACTCATCGACTAAGCATCAGGATAATCCGTCTCACGTTTCAATGGCTTAGCATTGATCTTACAAATAGATAACAAAACTTAACGCAACCTTAAAAGCTTTCTGAAGGTTGGAGTGATCTAGCCATTTATGGTTTCCAATCCTTCCCGTCCCAAAGTTGGAGCTTTATGTGGAATTTGTAGGTTAAGAAAGTAGAACTCAATTTGGAGTTGGTCACTTGGAGGCTTAGCTAACTAGTATAAATAGGCAAGTTCTACATCAATTGTAATTCAAGCAAGCAAGTAAGAATCATTTAAAAAAAAAAAAAAAAAAAGGGTGAAGTGGTAGGTGAAGTAGTTGGTAAAAGGGTAAGTGAAGTTTAGAATTCAACATTTTCTATTTTCTTAAGGAAAAAAATAGATGAATCGAACTAAACCATCTAAATTTTAATGCACCAAAGAAACTGTTATTTTTTTTTTTGATTGAGAGAGAGATAATATTAAGAAGAAGAATGTACAGAGATGCTACTAGAGGTAACAAGAAAAAAAGAGAAAATTACATGAATAAAGTGTCCCAATGCTGGACTGTAAGTGCGAAATTGAGATGTGCAAAGAAAACCAAAAGCCAAGCCCAACTAATCACTAAATTTTGCCTCAACTCCCAAGTCTCAGACGCTTTGAATGCATGCTTTTCTTCAAAGGTACGAGCATTCCTTTCCTTCCAAAGAGTCGAAATTATTGCAAATTTGGAATTAGAGACCAAGTAATGGTTACAAGAGCGAAAACAGATTAAGGTTCCAGCAGAGAGCAAGCTCGTAAATGGTTCTCGGGAATGACCAGGCCCAATTTTTTGGAGTTAGCTGCGACCAAACCCTTGTAGCCACTCTGCAATGCAGAAAGATATGATCTACCAAATGAATGAATTCTTTAAAGTTATTATTCTACCAAATGAATGAATTCTTTAAAGTTTTCAATAGAAATTAACCTATGGAATTAACTCGAAGAGTGACCATCTTCATTATGTTGTACAGCCATTAGTAAATCATACCATACATTGATAGGTCCAGATAAGCACCAATGGACACAATTTTAAGGGACCATCCAGACAACCGATTACTGGCCAGAATTAACTAAGCAAATGAAAGATAAAAAGGAAAAATGAAAATAAAAAAGTGGATCAGCAAAAGCCCATATAGGCATACACCAACAGGAATATGTGAATTTTTAATGTTTTAGCCATTATAGACCAAATATTTTCTGAGATTATAATCATCATACGGTACCTCAAATTGTTTTCTGAGATTATAATCATCTCCTGATCATCTGCCATAGGAGATGATTTTTAAAGTGGATCCGACAATCAATATATTTCTACCCGTAAGTGCCATAAACATAACAACCGGCCCCGATAATCCAGATCACAAAGTAGAAAACCACCGATCATGACCACTTTCCTGTTTAGAACAAAAAAAAATTAACAAACGATATTGAATGATACCGAATGATTTTTCTGAAGGAACCGTATTAGAAAAATAGATAATGAAGAAAAACACCTAACGCGATAGGATTACCAAAACACAGTAGAGATAAACCCTCACCTGCAAAATTCGAACATACATGTGATTAAAGAAGAAACATGGAGAGGAAAGGATGCGGAAAGGAAAGAGGCTGTAATAGAGGGTTATGTAATTCTCTAGGGTGTGTTTAGATTAATTACAGCGGCTAGGGAAGAGAAAAGGATGAAAGAATAGGGAGGAAACGTGTAGAGAAAAATATTGTATGGAATTTGTTTTGTTTATTGCGATTAGGTTTGATAAGCGTGGGTTTTGACCACCCACCGCATACCGTGCGCTCCAAAAACATCGAAAAGATCTCAAAACCCAAAATTTCTATTGGGGTCAGAAGCTCTCAAGTGGGGTCAGAAGCTCTAGAATTTGAGTTTTGTTCAGCTTTTAACCACAACTCTCTAATTTGGACTCAAATTGTATATACAATACCAAGGTCCCCTGAATTAGATTTTTTGGATTGAAGAGAGAGACTTTTATTTCGTAGTTTTTTCCAATATCACAAGTGTTTTAGTTGAAATTATGGTCAATGTTGTGTAATCACCAGCTTATACAGCCGGACATAGTTGGTGTTAGTATGTGGAAGACGTTAAAGAAGAAGAAAGATGATAGGAGGAGACAGGAATTAAGCTCCCATTTCATATCCTCTTATTCTCAGTGTACTACTTCACGTTACAAATGTCGACAACAATATATATAGACTTCTCAAAATTGAAGTAGGTAATGGAAGATTCATGAAATTGCCTATGTGGAAGTACACAATAAGGTGGCTAACATAGTGTTTATCTTTAAGATAAACTTGATAGGATTTATCCTAATTTTGTCGGATTTCTTAATCATGAAGTGTATCTAATGATTACTGGGGACGGTGGGCCACTAAAGTGTGACGTGTTCACAACACACCCCCTTGGACCACCGTTTCGAAATGTTGTCTTGTTAAAACCTTGCCAGGTACATCCGACTGGGATAAAAACTGGTTGAAGGAAAAAGAGTAAAACTCTTGGAGCTTTAAAGTGATGATGGTCGTCACGAATTTTCTCCTGTCGCCAACCGTGTCATAAAAACCATTTAGGAAAAACCTGAACTTGGAGTGAGATTTGTCACTGCCATGAAATGCTTCTTCTGTCAAATTTACATCAGGAAAACCATTTAGGACAAAATCTGAGCTTATAATAAGGGTGGTCGCCGCCACGAAATGTTTTCTTTGACAAAGCCTCTTCAGGAAAAACCACTCGGGACAAAACCTGAGCGCCGCATCTCTAGAACCTCTATGGATATGAATCTCGTTAGATGGTGATCACCGTTCTAAGATTGTTATCTCATTAAAAACCTCGTCAGGAAAATCCAGAGGGACAAAACCTGAACGTAGGAAAACATGAGTTCTCAGAACTATGATAAACCCACAGATGTTGCCTCGTTAAAACCTTGCCCGGAAAAACCCAAAGGGGTAAAAAACCAGGATGAATGAAAAATAGTACAACCTATTGAACTGCGGATAGCAGTGGACTCGCATGCCTCATTAAAACCTTGACAAGGAAAACCCAGTGGGACAAAACCCTGACTAACACTACAGGAAAAATATACATCTACAACTGGAGATTTACAACGCTTCGCTAAGTATTGTAGAAAGTCCTATATTTTACAACTTGTTTCAAAAGAAGAGTTGTCGTATATCATCACTGCCAACACTTAGTAAACAAGGGGTTGCGCTAGGAAAACAAACGAAAACTCCTTAAGCAAAACAGTTGTGATAACATTTAGCTATAACAACGTTGTTCCATATATGTAGTAACTTAGCCTATCACAATACTCACAAGTGTTGTTGAAGAACACAAAAATATGATAATGAAAAATATGTTAGAGGGGAGATTCGAACATGAACCTACTACATGGAAGTTTATCTCATCAACCACCCTTTCAGTTCACAAGTTTTGATTTTTTTTTCTTTTTTTAAATAAAATATATAAGTGTTGTTGAAGTACACAAAAATATGATAATGAAAATTATGTTAGAGGGGAGATTCGAACATAAACGTACTGCATGGAAGTTTAACTCATCAACCACCCTTTCAGTTCACAAGTTTTGATATTTTTTACTTTTTTTAAATAGAAAGCTACAACAACACTTATAAGTGTTGTTGAAGTAAAAATATATAATGTTGGAAAAAATAAGGTTGGGGGATTCGATCCTGAGCCTCAAGCGTGGAAGTCTACACCACTAACCATCCTACACTATAACATGTTTTGTTAAGTTTGTGTTTCTTTAATACACTAATTATACACTAACTTTATGAAAACCCTTTATAAGTGTTGTAAAACAAAATATAATGCTCAAAAAGTAATTCTCTAGTGACTGAGCCGCAAACAGCGCGAAGCCTTCTCTGAAAATTACTTATTTCCAATTAGGGTAGTCTGGTCATTTTCACAGTCTTCATAATGTTTATTGCACTTATTTCCATCAAGGGTAATATGGTCATTTTCACATTCTGAAATATTTACTTTACCTATTTCCGATAAGGGTAGTCTTGTCATTTTTCACAGTCTCCATAATATTTATTGGACTTATTTACATTAGGATAATATGGTCATTTTCATATTTTATAATATTTACTTTACTTATTTCCAATAAGGGTAGTCTGGTCATTTTCACAGTCTCCATAATATTTATTGCACTTATTTCCATCAAGGGTAATATGGTCATTTTCAAAGTCAGTAATATTTATATTACTTATTTCTGATAACGGTAGTCTGGCCATTATTAAAGTTTCGATAATATTCATTGCACTTATTTTCACTAAGGATAATATAGTCATTTTCATAGTCTCTAATATTTTCTTTATTTATTTCCGATAAGGGTAGTCTGGTCATTTTCACAATCTCAATAATATTTATTGCACTTATTTCCAGTAAGGGTAATATCGTCATTTTCACATTCTGTAACATTTACTTTACCTATTTCCGATAAGGGTAGTCTTGTCATTTTTCACAGTCACCATAATATTTATTGCACTTTTTTCCATTAAGGGTAATATGGTCATTTTCATATTGTAGTTGCGGATTATCTCACAACTACACCCTCATAAGAATCCAATATGATGATCTCAATTATTTGATGTGAAGATGAAGATTAAAGTACTAAAATTATAAAAAGACACAAAGATTTTTCGTTTCGATCAATTTGCAACATTTACATTCACTAGTGATTGTATGTAATTACATGATTTTACAATGAGTCATTAATGAATTTGGATAATATTTATTGCATTTATTTTGATAAAGAAAATATGGTCATTTTCTAAATTTTAATATTTCCTAAAATTATCCTTGATAATTGTAAGTCTCCCACTTTTCATGCCTAAATGGCTATTTATATGATTTTACAATAGATGGGTAATATGTTGTCATTAGCCATTTCGGATTTGAAGATTAACCTTCGTGGCTTCTTATTTTCTTTACTTCCTTTTTCAAAATAAAATATTCTTTTCAAAATGTATTTTCTCTCCACAATTTTTAAGTTATTATTTGTTGTGATATTCACGCTAGAAATATTTTGTAATATTTACTTTACCTATTTCCAATAAGGGTATCTGGTCATTTTCACGGTCTCCATAATATTTATTGCACTTATTTCCATTAAGGGTAATATGGTCATTTTCAAAGTCGTAATATTTACATTACTTAATTCGATAAGGGTAGTCTGGTCATTATTAAAGTTTCGATAATATTTATTGCATTTATTTTCACAAAGGGTAATATGGTCATTTTCATATTTTGTAATATTTTCTTTACTTATTTCGATAAAGGGTAGTTGGTCATTTTCACAGTCTCCATAATATTTATTGCACTTATTTTCACTAAGGGTAATATGGTCATGTTCATAGTCGTAATATTTTCTTTACTTATTTTCGATAAGGGTAGTACGATCATTTTCACAGTCTCCATAATATTTATTGCACTTATTTACATTAAGGGTAATATGGTCATTTTTTCATAATATTTATTGCATTTATTTCCATTAAAGGGTAATAATAATATTTTACTCATTATTAAGTTTCATAATATTTATTGCATTTATTTTCACTAAAGGGTAATAGTCTGTAATATTTTCTTTACTTATTTTTTCCGGTCATTTTTCCGGTCTCCATAATATTTATTGCACTTATTTTCACTAAGGGTAATATGGTCATTTCACTTATTTTCACGATAAGGGTAGTCTAGTCATGATCTCCATAATATTTATTGCACTTATTTTCACTAAGGGTAATATGGTCATTTTCATAGTCTATAATATTTTCTTTACTTATTTCTGATAAGGGTAGTCTGGTCATTTTCACAATCTCCATAATATTTATTGTAGTTATTTCCATTAAGGGCAATATCGTCATTTTCACATTTTGTAATATTTACTTTACCTATTTCCAATAAGGGTAGTCTAGTCATTTTCTCAGTCTCCATAATATTTATTGCACCAAATATGATAAATTTCATCTTCGGTTCACCCGAATGAGAAACTCAAGTCGAACTCTAGTAATCTTTGAACCGGTGATGTTCAAATCTGATAAATTTCATATTCAGTTCATCCGAATGAGAAACTCTGGTAGAACTCTAGTAATCTTTGAACCTAGGATGTTCAAATCTGATAAATGTCATCTTCAGTTCACCCGTAATCTTTGAACCTGGGATGTTCAAATCTGATAAATGTCATCTTCAGTTCACCCGAATGAGAAACTCATGTCTAACTCTAGTAATATTTGAACCCGGGATGTTCAAATCTGATAAATTTCATCTTCAGTTCATCGGAGCCATGGTATGCATACAATATGCCAGAATAAGGTTTGTTTAAATTTTTGGGAAATATTCCGAAGGAATTTTACTTGTAAATGCATGGATTCATCGTTCTTACCAAGTTTTCGGCTTATAATGGTCAACTCGGGCCGTGTATCAATCTCGGAGCCGAGGTTATGCATACAAAATTCCAAAATAGAGTTTGTTTAAAGTTTCGGGAATATTCGAAGGAATCTTACATGTAAATGGATGGATCCACATCGTTCTTACCAAGTTTCGACGTATAGTCGTCGACTCCCGGCCAGGTTTCCACCTCGAAACCTGGGTATGCATAAAATATGCCTGAATATGGTTTGTTTAAAATTTTGGGGAATAATCCAAAGGAATCTTACCTATAAATGGATGGATTCATCGTTCTTACCAAGTTTCGTCTTATAATTGTCCACTCGGGGCCAAGTTTCAATCTCGGAGCACGGTTATGCATACAAAATGCCAAAATAGAGTTTGTTTAAAGTTTCGTGGAATATTTGAAGGAATCTTACCCATAAATGGATGGATTCGTCGTTCTTACCAAGGTTTCGACTTATAGTATTCCTCTCACGTCCAGGTTCCGTTCTCGGAGACAAGGTACGCATACAATATTCCAGAATAGGGTTTGTTTAAGGTTTTGAAGAATATTATGAAGGAATCTTACCTATAAATGAATGGATTCATCGTTCTGACGAAGTTTCCGACTTGCAGTAGTCAACTAGCGGCCATGTTTCGATCTCGGAGTCGTTATACCATATTTGAAGTTCGAATCAACACTGAGCTTCATATTTATCGTTTTCGATGATATATCCTGCTAAGTTTGAAGTATGAACCCTCTCGGTTCATAGTTTTTTTGTCGTGATACCACATTTGAAGTTGGAATCAACACTGAGCTTCTTATTTATCGTTTTCGATGATATATCCTGCTAAGTTTGAAGTATGAACCCTCTTGAGCTTCTAGGTTCATAGTTTGTTTTGTCGTTATACCACATTTGAAGATGAAATCAACATCGAGATTCATATTTATCGATTTCGATTATATATCCTGCTAAATTTGTAGTCTGAACCCTCTCGGAGCTTCTTGGTTCATAGTTTATTTGTTGTTATACCATATTTGAAGTTGGAATCAACACTAAGATTCATATTTATCGTTTTCGATGATATATCCTGTTGAGTTTGAAGACTGAACCCTCTCGGAGCTTCTCGGTTCATAGTTTGTTTGTCGTTATACGACATTTGAAGTTGGAATCAACACTGAGCTTCATATTTATCGATTTCGATGATATATCCTGCTAAGTTTGAAGACTGAACCCTCTCGGAGCTTCTCGGTTCATAGTTTGTTTGTCGTTATACGACATTTGTAGTTGGAATCAACACTGAGCTTTATATTTATCGATTTCGATGATATACATATCTTGCTAAGTATGAAGTCAAAACCCACCCTAGAGCTTCATGGTTCATAGTTTTTTTGTCGTTATACCGATTTGAAGTTCGAATTCGATATTCATATTTATCAATTTCGATGATGTATCATGCTAAGTTTGAAGTTAGAACCCACCCAGAGCTTCATAGTTCATAGTTTGTTTATCGTTATACCTAATTTGAAGTTCGAAATGACACTGAGCTTCATATTTATCTATTTCGATGATGTATCATGCTAAATTTGAAGTAAAAACCCTCCCGGAGCTTCCTTTTTCATATTTTGTATGTCGTTATACCACATTTGAAGTTCGAACAAACACTGATCTTCATACCACTTATAGTAGTCCACTCCCGGTCAGGTTTCGAGATTGGAGCCACCTTATTTTTCGAAGTCCTCAGAAAAGAGTTTTTTTAAGGTTTCAGAGAATATTTCGACGAGATCTTATCCATAAATGGTTGAATTCCAACTTATAGTATTCCACTCCTGCTAATTTGTAAGTCAGAACCCACTTCGGACCGTTACGGTTCATACTTCGTAGTCACATTTGAAGCCTAAGTGAGTACAAATTAGAGTTTATGCTTATAATGGTTTTATTGTAATTATTTTTAATCCAACGAACCAAATTTTAGGAAATCAAATCATGCGGATCACAAGCCAATCTAACGGTCTTCAAGTCCTATTTGGTTTACCAAATTTTGTGTTTTCTTCTCAATCCGTATGCTTTGTTTAAACCAATGGGATTGTCCAAATGTTAATCTAACGGCTGTAAATCAACATCATGTGGATCACCACACTCTTACCCATACATCTAGCTACTATTCCCTAATTTGTTCTTCATTTCTCTTTTCTTGCCTCCGCGTCTGCCTCCCTCTCTTCTTTTTTTCTTCTGCAGATGTAATTCGTGTTCTTGATATTTACTTCTTCCATACAGATATGCAGAGTTCTAATGAGTATTCATATTTGATTGTCATGTATAAAGAGAGACGGAGAGATAAAGAAATCAGGGATTTAGTAGATAAATGAAAAATTAGTGTTTCAAAAATCGAATTTGTCTCGACAAAAATCAGGTGAAGGTTATCTTTTGCATCAAATCGGGATTAAAGGGTCTCAGACAACAACAATTCCACACTGTTTTTTCCTTCAACGAAAAATCTACTCTTTTTTTTCATTAAGATTTTGATTTAATTTTCAATTGAATCCGAGATGAACAAGAAGATGCAGTTATGTAATGTGAGTAGGGCAATCCGGAATGGGATTATGATTTTTTATAGAAATTATGGTCATGGTCCTAACAAATTCCTTCTCATCACTGGTAAATTCTCCTAACCCTAAGAACATTCGCCCCTTTTTTTTTTATCAATTTCTGATTTTCAATGGTGGGTTTTCATTCAGAACAACCAGTCAAAACCCATTTTACTTTATCTACATTCTCCCTTTCTCTTGTATTGTTCCGATTCTTCTTCTGGAGCTATAGATCCCCCACAACCTAAACCGCCACCAATTGAAATCATCCCCAACCTAAACCCAATTTCTAATTCTACTTCTGAGAGCCGTAAGAAAGATCGAAAAAAGACTGTGAAACTTGCTTGGGAGAAATTAGTTCGATGGTCTCGTTCTTGGAGAAGCAAAAACAATACTGATGTTCTTCAACGCACCAAAAAGGTTCAATCTTTTTCACCCTTTTCTCAATCAATTTCATTGTTTTATTTCAAAATTGGATCAATTTTACAGCCCCAATTGGATTTTTTGCTCTGAAAATTGGGGAAATTTCCCATTTATAGGCATTATTGGTGTTTTATGACTTAAAATGAAGAGAATTTTGGTTCAATGTGTAATTAGGTTGTGGTTCTTGGAGGTGGGTCATTTGGTACAACAATGGATGCACATGTTGCAAACAATAAAGCTGAAATGGAGGTTACAATGCTTTTACGAGACCCCGTCGTTTGCTTATCGATTAATGAAAGTCACTATAACTGGTAATTGCTAGTGTGCTCCACTTAAAAACATATTTTGAATGATAATAATCTTGTGAAATGAGATTCAGAATTTTAATTTGCATGTAGTGAAAGATGTTGTTATCTTGTTGTTGGCACAACAAGTATTTTCCTGAGCATAAGCTACCGGATAACGTCATTGCAACAACCGATGCAAAGACTGCGTTAAATGGTGCTGATTTTTGCTTACATGTTGTTCATGTGCAGGTCTGTTGATCCCTCTATTCATGGGTTTCCTCTATGTTAATCAGCGGGTGTTGTTATTTTGATAATATTGGTTTTGCTAGCATACTCTTAATCCAGTTATCACCTGCTCCAGCTCCTGCACCTTCATATTCACCCGCCACCGCTCAATATTCTCATCACATGCTGCATAAGTTTTTCTGTCATTTACATCAAGTAAAAACAAGATGTTCTCCTAGTTGTTAACTCTTTTAGTTGTATATTGCCTCAAGGATTTGTTACAATCAATGATTAAATGAAATTTTACTTTCATTTGTTAAAGTAGCACCGAGGGAGATATCTATGGGCAAGCGGCATCCAATCTTGTCGCTGGAAATAACTTTGAGGCAGCCATTCAACAAATCCTTGACATGAGAGGGGGTAATTGGGACAGGGATACTATAATCCGTGCTCTACGGGCTTCATTTAATAATCCAGAGAGAGTTGTTGACTATCTTTACTCTGTAAGTTGGCTTTTCTATCCGAGCAGTATGCTTGAAAAGTAGAATTTTCTTTTCATTTGTGCTAAATTATTTCTCTGTGCTACATTATTAACGTTCTAGCATTAACGTAAGTCAAGTGTGTGGTATATAGTCACAGACAGTAAAAGAACTCATGTCAGTAAACACGAGAAAGGCATTCTCACAGAACCATCAATCTATAGGAAACGCGGCTAAAAGAAAACTCTAACCAACAAAACCAGTAGCGCACACTAAACAAAGATCGTGACTTTACTGCATATTTAGTTAGAGATAGACATCAACAAAAATGCGTTATTTTCCACTCTCTCCTTAGCTAATTGTGTGTTGCACTTTAATCTCGGCTTGAACTACACATATCTCCAATAGAGTCATCTACCGCAAACCCCACTAAGGTCCTGCGTATACTATCTATCTATATGTTTGTACATACTTACATTAATTAATTAACAATCATGATGCTTGAGAAACAATTTCCAAATTTGATTAATTAATCTATCAATTCACAATTACGAGACCATCCTATACTTTCACCACCACACATAAACCATGAATTCACTTATACCTATTGTAGGCAGCGTAATATCTAATTTAGAGTAATGTATCTAGTATTTGGATCAACTAATCATTAGAGGAAAAACAATTTAATATCTAGACAATAGATCCTGGCGCACCAACAATTAATGAGCAAAGGTCTAGATGATCAAATAACTAGGTTATTGATCTCATAATATATTATCTACTTTTCTACCTCAGGGTATTCCCGAGCAAGCACTAGTTCCACCTGTGGCCCAACCGACGACAGCAGCGCCAGCTGTGAATGATCCTTCCCAAGCACCACAACCGACACTACTAGTTCTTTCCGCTGGGCCTAATGCAAATCCGTTAGATTTATTTCCACAGGTATGCATTTTGTATATTCATCTCTTCAAGAGTTTAGGATCTTTAGATTGTAATTATCTATATTCTTGTGTCACAGTAAGGACTTCGATCTTGGTGCTATTCTTTGTTGGTGCAGGATCTTTGGATTTTCTTCGAAACAATCCACAAGTATCTCAATATTTTTGCTACAAAACATTACGCTACCTCTTTGGATGGCTTCCCCAGAAAACAATTTGAGAATTTTCTTCCCAAAAATATCTGATGATGTCTTCTTTCATCCAGTTTCAAGCTTTGAGAGCTATGGTGCAGCAAAATCCAAAAATATTGCAGGTATTAGCTTTTATCATTGTCTGGGACCCACGTAATATCCCTCGAGTGTTTTTCTAACACCATTCTTTTTACATCCGATGATTCAGGAGCTTGGAAAGCAAAACCCACACCTAATGAGGCTCATTCAAGAGCACCAAGCTGATTTCCTTCGGTTGATCAATGAACCTGTTGAAGGAGATGAAGGGTGAGACCTCGCTTCCCCTTTGTTCTTTTGATGTCACTTGAAACTAATAACAATAGTATTGCTAATTTAGTTGGTTTATGACCTCGGAATCCATTGGCTCAGTTAGTTCCATAGACTATAGTAGTTACACCGGAAGAGCGTGATGCCATTGAACGTGTAATGTTTTTTGGTACGTATATATGTTTATGTTGTGTTGGCAAGTTTGGAGGGAATGGGATTTCCTCGAGCAGGTTGTCTTGGAGGTTTTCTTTGCCTGCAACAAGAATGAGGAGTTGGCTGCGAATTACCTTCTTGACCATAATTACCTTATCATCCATAATTATTTCTCGCCCTGAAATGCTCTCTTATTGACAGGAATATTGAGTTTCCAAATCACAATTACCTTATCAGCCATAATTATTTTTTGCCCTGAAATGCTCTCTTATTGACAGGAAGATTGAGTTTCCAAATCACAATGAGAAGGTATGTGATACGTTCACCTTAAGCAATGTTCACCTCCTGAATCATTGTGATCTTGTGTCTTTGGGATTAATAGTTATTTTTTTCATGATTCTATGCCTTGTTTGATATTATTACATTAGAGATTTTTTGGGTAAAACAACTTTGTAATTTGAAATTGTAAATCTAAAATTTCTGTAAATAGAGTTCTCAGATTCAGTTTTCATGATTTACTCTTAGACAGCGTCTCATGATTTTTATTCCACATCTTCTTGTAGTCTTGATGGGATATTTTTAAAATCCACTTAAAGGAGAATGAACTTGATGCGTGGAATTGATCTGAAGAAGATAACAGAGAATATGGGTGGGGCATCTGGCGTAGAACTGAAGGTTTGATACTACCTCGTATTTTCTTTTTTGATAAATTTTTTGTTGTTATATCCTGTAAATATTATCTGTATCAACTAGGATCCTCTCTGTTTTGCAATTCACTCCTTAGTCGTTAACAATGCGGAAGCACAATCTTATATTTTGAAATGTATAATGTGTTGGCAACGAAAAACTTAAGTTAATTACTTACTATTTGCTATAATGAAATGTATTGCCTTGTTAAAGTTTGGCATTGGTTTGCACGTGCGGTGAAGGTTTAGATCTTTGTCGGATGATGACCTTGCAAGTACTTTTTTGAACGACGAGCCTACATTGTGTGTGAAGTTAGTGAACTTTGATGTGGATAATGCTCATGTCTACATGCGACTCCAGAGTTCAAGTATGTTAGAGATGTTGTCGAATAGTGTTCTCATTGACATCTTAATCTTCATAATATTTTTGGAGTCAACTTTTTGTAACAAACATCTATATTACTGCAATTTTTTGGATGTGTGTCTAACACTGGCAGGGTAGCTTTAATGAATGTAAATCATTACCTTGGCATGTTAATATATGGTAAAAAGTTAATATGAAATTATGAATGTGAAATACTTTCAACAATTTGGTTTCGGCTATAATTTTTTCTTCAAAAGTGATATGCACACAACTTGTAATAAGAGTTGTGTTCCATATTTGAACTACACAAACCAAAGGTTGTGAAAGACTTCATTTACGACATAATTAGGTGTTTTCCAACATAGTTCTACAACCCTAAAGGTGTTGTGCAAATCTTATTCATAATAGTAATAAGAGTTGTTACATATTTCTACAATACACATCCTAGGTTGTCTAAGATAGACCTTCAAATTATACAAGTGTTGTGTTACATATCTTTACGATACACATCTTGTGTTGTACAAGATAATCCCACAACAACAAGCAAGGGTTGTGTTAGGCTTTCAAAAAAAAATTGAAATAGAATCACAACTTTGGCAAAATATTGTCGAACCATGAATCACATCACCCTTTACAACACTTAGTCAAGTATTGTAGAAAACCTTGGACTTTCTACAATACCCCACCTACACAATACACAAAAAAAGCGTTGTAGTAGGGGTACTACAACCCTAATCTGGTGTTGTAAATGATGATTTTT